>CM022298.1:266604641-267204641 GCA_011799875.1 Thinopyrum elongatum
AAAGAAGAAGATAGAAGATGCAGAAAGAAAAAGAAAAAGAAGGAGAGAAGGAAGGAACAAAAAAGAGGGCGCCCGGGGATGAGTGGGTTTAGATAGTTTACATATTAGAAAAGAAGAAGGAAAAAAAGGAAGAAGAGAAAAAGGAAAAGAAGGAAAAGAAGAAGAGGGAAAGGGAAAGGAAGAAGAGGAGGAGGAGGAGAAAAAGAATAAGAAAAAGAAGAAGAAGAAGAAGAAGAAGAAGAAGAAGAAGAAGAAGAAGAAGAAGAAGAAGAAGAAGAGGAAGAAGAAGAAAAGGAAAAAGAGGAAAAAAGAAGAAGAGGGGAAGAAGAAGAAAAAGACACATTTTTCTACTTTCTTATTTAGGGTTCCGCCATGTTTTGCAGTTTCTTTCTTTTCTTTAGTTGAATGTTTTTATACTGCTAGCTAGTTGCCTAGTTTGCTGACCCAAAGAAGTTAAAATAGTTATTATATGAAATTCAACTAAAGTCAACATTTTTGACGACTAGTGCTACTAATAAATTCAACTAGAGCCATCATATGCCCACAAGTGCATTGTTTTTTGAATGAGAAATGATAACTTGGTGTAGTTGATTATCTTCTGCTGCTTATCAGAGATGGGGGGAAGCCGCCACCGCAGACTCCGCTCTGCCACACCGGAGTACGAGTTGGATGCTTTCGAGTTCTTCAGTATCATACTTGAGACTTCAGTATCATCCACGAGGCAGGTATATAAAAGGAGAGATCTCCCCTTCACCCATCTCATTATGATAACTCTGTTGTTTGCTACATCATCCATTGTCCCAAACTGCAGAGGCTGCCTGACACTTTTATGAACATGCTGGGTGAAGATCCGCCAAATAATGTGAAGCTGCGACAGGCCGGCAGCGGGTTTTGCAGGCTGTGGGACGTGGAGTTGGTGATCAAGAAGGGCCACATGTACCTGTGTCGTGGCTGGGAGAAGTTCTACCGTGCCTACGACCTGCGGCAGGGGTACTTCCTTCTCTTCAGGTACGACGACGACGCCACCATGCTCATCGTGAAGGTGTTCAACGCGACTATGTGTCGCATGTGCTACGCTGACGACGATGATGCCAGTACGTTCTACCTCTTCTTATTCCTCTACATTTGGCTTTGTCTCGCATCGATTGTTAACGGTCATTGTTGCATTTGGACAGGTAATGGGAGCAGCAGCAGCGACACTGTCTACAGCCAAAGCAGCAGCGATTCTGGCTGTAGCAAAAGCAACAGCAAGGAGGATGATCTGGACTGGAGTGGGGAAGAAGAGGAGCAGAGTGGGCATCAGGCTGAGGATTACCTAGCGATGGTGGTGGCTGAGGATGACCTAGCGATGGTCGTGCCTGTCCTGCTTGAAGATGGCCTCGCGATGGTGGTGGTGCCTGACAATGACCTCGCACCGGTGGGCGACATGACCACGCCATTTGTGGTAGAAGACTACATCCCACTGCCTCCACCGCCTCGCCGCTCTTGGCGCATCAGGCTGAGGAAGGAGAAGGAGAAGAACAATGAGAACTGAACTATGTCAGGTATGTTTGATCTCCAAAATGATCTATATATACTTAGCTTTGTTTCCTCCGAAATGACATAAGTTAGCTCTAATATGCTTAGTTACCTATGTTAGCTCTAATATGCTAAGTTATCTCTACTATGCTTACTTTCCTATAGGTTAACTCCAAAATTACTTATGTTAGCACAAAATGACCAAGTTTACATAATAAGCTTATAGTCTTCTTCTTCTTCTTCTTCTTCTTCTTCTTCTTCTTTCTTCTTCCTTCTCTTCTTTTTCTTCTTCTTTTTCTTCTTCTTCTGTCTTATTCTTCTAGTCTTCTTCTAGTATTCTTCTCTCTTCTTATTTCTTTTCTTCATTTCTTCAGGTAGCTCCATTTACTTAAGTATGCTTACTTCTTATAGTCTTGTTCTTTCTCGTTATTTTATTCTTCGTCTTCTAAACATTTGGTTTATCATTTTGCAGATTTGATTTAATTCACGGAAGCTTGCATGGATGGAGTGCTTCTTTTCCATTTGTGCTTTTATTTTGTATCAATGAACTTGCATGGTTGGAACTTGTTATATGGATGGATGGATAATGGTGTTGGATGAACAATGTGAAACTTTTGTCATATGTAAGGATGGAACTATATATGTGTTGGTTATGTATGTATATATGATGAAACTAGTGTGTTGGATATGCTTGTTGTGTATATATGTATATCTGCGAATTGCTGTCAAATTGAATGAATTAAATTAAAAACAGGGCTGTACAGGCTCTTTGCCGTCAGCTAGCTGATGGCAAACATGCCACGTGGCAGCTACCTGTGATTCCTGGGACTGGCCTGTTTGAGCACTTTGCCGTCTGCCAGCGGACGGCAAAGACGTTAGCCTCTTTGCCGTCCGCTGGCAGACGGCAAAGCACGCCGTTAACCCCTAACGGCCCTCACCCCACCTCACTGCCGTCCATGATCTTTGCCGTCTGCTGGCCACCAGAGGCGGACGGCACAATCCTTTGCCGTCCGTTTCCAGGAAGCGGACGACAAAGAAGGCCTTTGCTGGCACGTGTTCATCTGGACATTTTGCCGTCTGCTGGCGGACGGCAAAGAGGTTTGCCGTCCGTGATCTTTGCCTTTGCTATCCGCCGTGGCGGACGGCAAAGAAGCTGATTCCAGTAGTGTTGGCGATGGTTCAAAATGCCGTCGTGGAAAGGGGTTAAAAACCGTGTGTATAGCACCTCGTTGTACCAGTGATATCTCTTATTTAATTAATGCATCTATATACTTGGTAAAGGGTGGAAGGCTTAGCCTTTTGCTTGGTGTTTTGTTCCACTCTTGCCGCCCTAGTTTCCGTCATTCCGGTGTTATGTTCCTTGACGAGCACTCCTAACACATGTGGGTATATGGGGACCCCCTGACCATTCGCTTAGGCTAAAACTCCTCCAGCACGGCCCAACTTTGGTTTTGCCATTTGCCTAATAACAACTAAAATTTGCATAGGGACTTTCCAGACCCCGAGGATAATTAATCAACAACCCTGGGTCAGTGCTCCTCATGAGTGTTGGTCCAAAACAGAGCACCTTGCGGCGCCCACTTGGCAACTTGGGTCTCAGCCAACCGTACGCTTCGCTTATCGGTCGTGGCCTGATATTGAGATACGCATGGCTCCTGTCAGGGTGTCGGCACGTCGGGAGGTCTTACTGGTTTAGTTTTTCCTTTGACGAGCGGCAGGTCCACCAGAATTCCTTATCGTAAGCATCGTGTTCTTCATGGTGTGAGGATGTTCCATCGGATGCGCGTGGAATTTATAATGGACCACTTGGAGCACCCCTGCAGGGTTAAATCTTTTCGAGAGTCGTGCCTGCAGTTATGTGGCAGATTGGAAATTTATAATGTCCAGTTGTCGAGAACTTGACACCAGATCGGAATTAAAATACACCAACCGCGTGTGTAACTGTGACCGTCTCTTTCCGAGGGAGTTCGGGAAGAGAACACGGTGGGGTTATGATTGACTCGTAAGTAGTTCAGGATCACTTATTGATCATTACTAGTTGCGGCCGTTATGCATATTAACTCTTCTTACTCCTGTACTCGTAAGTTAGCCACCATACAATGCTTAGTGCTTGCTGCAACCTCACCACTTATCCATTCCATACCCATTAAGCTTTTTCTACTCTTGATACCCATGGTAATGGGATTGCTGAGTCCTCATGACTCACAGATTACTACAACAACAGATGCAGGTATAGGTAATGCGATGATATTACGTGAGAGCGATGCTTGCTTGTTTTGGAGTTCTTCTGCTTCTTCTTCTTCGATCAAGGGATAGGTTCCGGGTCGGGGGCCTGGGATTAGCAGGGTGGATGTCGTTCTTCTTTTTCCTTTGATTTCATCCATAGTCGGAACCTGCTCTTCTGTATGATGATTTCTATGTATCGATGAACTGTTGTGTTCATGTTGTAGCTTGTTGCGAGTGTAAGCCTTTATCTTGTATTCTCATTATTCAGTACATGGTATGTTGTAATGATATCCACCTTGCTATGCTCTTGAATTGCGGTTGTGTCCCAATCATAAGTTCATCATGTGATTGGGATAGAATCACATCTTGGGCGCTACATGACCATGAAGATCAGCGCGGGGCTGAGGAACATGGGGATGATGATGATGACGGTGGTGGCGAAGATGGCGACGACAGCGGTGGCGACATGTGTCCTTAGTTCGCCCCTTTTCTTACTTGCCAACAGCTTGGCTGTAATCCTGTAGTGGCGCGAGGAACATTTTGCTGGGATCTTTAAATGGTGTGTCAAACCGTATTCGTGTCCCCGTGGCTTTCTTCCTTCCGTGCTTGTTTCCCTGTTTTAAGCTGCTTAGACATAGCCCCCGAGCGGGGGTCGATCATCACTGGTATGCCGGGCTGCAATACCCGAGCAAGGCTAGGAGACGAGCATTCCTAAGGCGGGAAGCTAAGGGTAACGCGTGCCTGCTGGCCCGCTCATGAGCGTCGCGCGAGGATTTAGACACCAAGGCCTTGGTGAGGTGGTGTGCACAGGGGCAGACCCACGACCCCCACCGCCTGTGTCCTTAATGCCGCTGGGGCTGGCCCAAGCGCAGGTACCGTGCCTAGCCCCCGCTCATGGGACAGTCATGAGGGGGGCATCAGGCGGCCATTGATGTTTTGGAAAAGGAAACTCAAGAAGAGAAAACGCCTCGAGAAAAAAAAACCAACCCCTTTGTGAGCAAAGACGCAAGGAACCTCAAGCTTTATTCAGAGAAACTGCAAACTGGTTTTATAAAAAGGGGTAAAAAAGGTTGTTGCATTAGGTGCCTACACTAGTCTTCCCACCAGCGTGGAGCGTGGGGCCTCCACTTGGGTGTGGGCATGGTCGCTGTTCGGCCGTTCTGCCAGCACGGAGCGTGGGGCTTCCATTTGGGCATGGGTGGGAGCTCCCGCGAGGCCGTGGGGTGGCGCATCGGGAGACTCCAGGGCATGTATAGCCCCACTGATTATTACGTGAGAGTGTGCCGGGTAGAATTTGTGGAGATACTGGATGTTCCAGGCGTTCTGCACAGGGACCCCGTCCCCCGTCTCCAGGCGTGCGGCACCTGGCCTGGAGACGTGGGCGACCCTGGAACGGGCCCTCCCACATGATCTGAGATAGGATCCATGTATGAGAACAAAGTATGGACTTTGATGGACTTGCCCGATGATCGGCAAGCCATAGAGAATAAATGAATCTTCTAGAAGAAGACTGACGCTGATGGTAATGTTACTATCGACAAAGCTCGACTTGTCACGAAAGGTTTTCGACAAGTTCAAAGAGTTGACTACGATGAGACTTTCTCACCCGTAGTGATGCTTAAGTCTATCCGAATCATGTTAGCAATTGCCACATTTTATTATTATGAAATCTTGCAAATGGACGTCAAAACTGCATTCCTTAATGGATTTCTTAAAGAAGAGTTGTATATGATGCAACCAGAAGGTTTTGTCGATCCTAAAGGTGCTAAGAAAGTGTGCAAGCTCCAGTGATCCATCTATGGACTGGTGCAAGCATCTCGGAGTTGGAATATATATACGGTTTTATGAGGTAATCGAAGCATATGGTTTTATACAGACTTACGGTGAAGCCTGTATTTACAAGAAAGTGAGTGGGAGCTCTATAGCATTTCTGATATGATATGTGGATGACATATTGTTGATTGGAAATGTTATAGAATTTCAGGATAGCATAAAAGGATACTTGAATAAGAATTTTTCAATGAAATACCTCGGTGAAGCTACTTACATATTGAGCATCAAGATCTATAGGGATAGATCAAGATGCTTAATAAGACTTTCCACAAAGCACATACCTTGACAAAAGTTTTGAAGAAGTTCAAAAATGGGTCAGTCAAAGAAAGGGTTCTTGCCTATATTGCAAGGTGTGAAGTTGAGTAAGACTCAAAGACCGACCACGACAGAAGATAGAGAGAGAATGAAACTCATTCCCTATGCCTCAGCCATAGGTTCTATAAAGTATGCCATGCTGTGTACTAGACCTATTGTGTACCTTGCCATGAGTTTGGCAAGGGGGTACAATAGTGATCCAGGAGTAGATCACTGGATAGCGGTCAAAATTATCCTTAGTTACCTAAGAAGGACTAAGGAGATATTTCTCGGTTATGGAGGTGATAAAGAGTTCGTCATAAAGGGATACGTCGATGCAAGCTTTGACACCGATTCAGATGACTCTGAGTCTCGATCTGGAAACATATTCAAAGTGGGAGCAATTAGCTAGAGTAGCTCCATATAGAGCATTGTAGACATAGAAATTTGCAAAATACATATGGATCTAAATATGGCAGACCCGTTGACTAAGCTTCTCTCACAAGCAAAAGATGATCACACCTTAGTACTCTTTGGGTGTTAATCACATGGCGATGTGAACTAGATTATTGACTCTAGTAAACTCTTTGGGTGTTGGTCACATGGCGATGTGAACTTTGGGTGTTAATCACATGGTGATGTGAACTAGATTATTGACTCTAGTGCAAGTGGGAGACTGAAGGAAATATGCCCTAGAGGCAATACTAAAGTTGTTATTTTATATTTCCTTATTCATGATAAAGGTTTATTATTCATGCTAGAATTGTATTGATCGGAAACTTAAATACATGTGTGAATACATAAACAAATACCATGTCCCTAGTAAGCCTCTACTAGACTAGCTCGTTGATCAAAGATGGTTAAGGTTTCCTAACCATAGACATGTGTTGTCATTTTATAATGGGATCACATCATTAGGAGAATGATGTGATGGACAAGACCCATTTGTTAGCTTAGCATAATGATCGTTCATTTTATTGCTATTGCTTTCTTCATGTCAAATACATATTCCTTCGACTTTGAGATTATGCAACTCTCGAATACCGGAGGAATGCCTTGTGTGCTATCAAACGTCACAACGTAAATGGGTGCTCATAAATATGCTCTATAGGTATCTCCGAAGGTGTTTGTTGAGTTGGCATAGATCAAGATTAGGATTTGTCACTCCGAGTATCGAAGAGGTATCTCTGGGCCCTCTCGGTAATACACATCATAAGCTTGCAAGCAAATGACTAAGGAGTTAGTTACGAGGTGATGTATTACAGAACGAGTAAAGAGACTTGCCTGTAACGAGATTGAACTAGGTATAGAGATACCGACGATCGAATCTCGGGCACATAACATACCGATGGACAAAGGGAATTACGTATATTGTCATAACGGTTCGACCAATAAAGATCTTTGTAGAATATGTAGGAGCCAATATGGGCATCCAATTTCCGCTATTGGTTATTGACTGGAGAAGTGTCTCGGTCATGTCTACATAGTTCTTGAACCCGTAGGGTCCGCACGCTTAACGTTCGTTGACGATGTAGTGTTATATGAGTTATATGATTTGGTGACCGAATGTTGTTCGGAGTCCCGGATAAGATCACGGACATGACGAGGAGTCTCAAAATGGTCGAGAGGTAAAGATTGATATATAGGACGATGGTATTCGGACACCGGAAGGGTTTCGGGATGCACCGGGTAGTCGTCGGGTCACCGGAAGAGGTTCCG
Organism: Thinopyrum elongatum; assembly: GCA_011799875.1. Classification (NCBI taxonomy): domain Eukaryota; kingdom Viridiplantae; phylum Streptophyta; class Magnoliopsida; order Poales; family Poaceae; genus Thinopyrum; species Thinopyrum elongatum. The sequence continues at coordinate 266,612,232 of CM022298.1, forward strand.
GACACCCCCCCGGTAGGTATATGGGCTTAATGGGCCAAGCGAGGGACAGGCCAGCCCACAGGGGGCTGGTGCGCCTCTCTCCTAGCCGGCCAGCCCTAGGGAAGGAAAGGGGGAGGGCTCACCCGTCCTGCCTTTCCCTCTCATGAGAAAAAGGGAAGGGGGAGTCCCTCCCCTTCCTTTCCCCCGCACCTATAGATGACAGGGGGGCGCCACTTGGGAAGAGACCCCAAGTAGGATTCAGCCTACTTGGGGCGCCCTCCTGGCTGCTCCCTCCTCCCCCACCTATATATATGTGGGAAGGGTGGCGCCTAGCACAAGACAACATTGTCTTAGCCGTGTGCAGCGCCACCCTCCACCGTTTACAACCCCGGTTATATTTTCGTAGTGCTTAGGTGAATCCCTGCGGAGATAACATCACCATCACCATGCCATCGTGCTGCCGGAACTCATCCACTACCTCGCCATCTTGCTGGATCAAGAAGGCATGGATGTCACCGAGCTGAACGTGTGCTGAACACGGAGGTGCCGTACGTTCGGTACTCAATCGGTTGGATCACGAAGAAAGTTCGACTACATCAACCGCGTTGTCAAACGCTTCCGCTTACGGTCTACGAGGGTACATAGACATACTCTCCCCTCTTGTTGCTATGCATCTCCTTGATAGATCTTGCGTGTGCATAGAATTTTTTTTGTTTTCCATGCAACGTTTCCCAACAATGGTATCAGAGCCAGGTCTATGCGTAGATGATATGCACGAGTAGAACACAAAGAGTTGTAGGCGGTGATAGTCATACTGCTTACCACCAACGTCTTATTTTGATTCGGCGGTATTGTAAAATGAAGCAGCCCGGACCAACCTTACATGTCCACGTACATGAGACCGGTTCCACCGACAGACATGCAACTAGTTTTGCATAAAGGTGGCTGGCGGGTGTCTATTTCTCCTACTTTAGTTGAATCGAATTTGACTGCGGCCGGTCCTTGCAGAAGGTTAAAACAACAATCTTGATAAATCACCATTGTGGTTTTTGTCGTAGGTAAGAACGGTTCTTGCTAGAAGCCCGTAGCAGCCACGTTAAACTTGCAACAACAAAGTAGAGGACGTCTAACTTGTTTTTGCAGGGCATGTTGTGATGTGGTATGGTCAAGACATGATGTGATATATGTTATTTTATGAGATAATCATGTTTTGTAATTTATTGGCAACCGGCAGGAGCCTTATTGTTCTCTCTTTATTGTATGAAATGCAAACGCCATGTAATTGCTTTAGTTTATCGCTATGCGTCAGCAATAGTTGGCGAGACGACCCCGACGCAACGATGGAGATCAAGGTGTCGAGCCGGTGACGATGGAGATCATGACGATGCTTTGGAGATGGAGATCAAAAGCACAAGATAATGATGGCCATATCATGTCACATATTTTGATTGCATGTGATGTTTATCGTTTATGCATCTTATTTTGCTTAGAACGGTGGTAGCATTATAAGATGATCCCTTCACTAAATTTCAAGATAAAAGTGTTCTCCCCGAGTATGCACCATTGCTAAAGTTTGTCGTTTCGAAGCACCTCGTGATGATCAGGTGTGATAGACTCTACGTTCACATACAATGGGTGTAAGACAGTTTTGCACATGCAGAATACTTGGGTTAAACTTGATGAGCCTAGCATGTACAGACATGGTCTTGGAACACTGGAGACCGAAAGGTCGAACATGAGTCATATAGTAGATATGATCAACATAGGGATGTTCACCATTGATGACTACCCCATCTCATGTGATGATCGGACATGGGTTAGTTGAATTGGATCATGTATCACTTTGATAACTTGAGGGATGTTAATTTAAGTGGGAGTTCATTAGTAATTTGATTAATTGAACTTCATTTATCATGAACTTAGTCTTATAGTTTTGCATATCTATGTTGTAGATCAATAGCTTGCAATATAGCTCCCCTATTTTTGATATGTTCATAGAGAAAACTAAGTTGAAAGATGATAGTAGCAATAAAGCGGACTAGGTCCGTGATCTGAGGATTATCATCATTGCTGCACAAAAGAATTATGTCCTTGATGCACCGCTAGGTGACAGACCTATTGCAGGAGCAGATGCAGACATTATGAATGTCTGGCAAGCTCGATATGATGACTACTTGATAGTTTAGTGCACCATGCTTTACGGCTTAGAACCGGGACTTCAAAAATGTTTTGAACGCCACAGAGCATATGAGATGTTCCAAGAGCTTAAATTGGTATTTCAGACTCATGCCTGTGTCGAGAGGTATGAGACCTCTACTTTGCCTACAAGATGGAGGAGAATAGCTCAGCCAGTGAGCATGTACTTAGAATGTCTGGGTACTACAATCGCTTGAATCAAGTGGGAGTTAATCTTCCAGATAAGATAGTAATTGACAGAGTTCTCTAGTCACTATCACCAAGCTACTAGAACTTCACGATGAACTATAATATTCAAGGGATGACAAAAACAATTCCCGAGCTCTTCGCGATGCTGAAATCAATGAAGGTAGAAATCAAGAAAGAGCATCAAGTGTTGATGGTTAATAAGACCACTAGTTTCAAGAAAAAGGGCAAGGGAAAGAAAGGGAACTTCAAGAATAATGGCAAGCAAGTTGCCGCTCCCGTGAAGAAGCCCAAAGCTGAACCCAAGCTTGAGACTGAGTGCTTCTACTACAAAGGGAATGGTCACTAGAAGCAGAACTACCCCAAATACTAGGCGGATAAGAAGGATGGCAAAGTGAACAGAGGTATATTTGATATACATGTTATTGATTTGTACTTTACTAGTGTTCGTAGTAGCCCTTGGGTATTCGATACCAGTTCAGTTACTAAGATTAGTAACTCGAAACATGAGTTGCAGAATAAATAGAGACTAGTTAAGGATGAGGTGACGTTGTGTGTTGGAAATGATTCCAAGGTTGATACGATCACCATCGCACACTCCCTCTACCTTCGGGATTAGTGTTGAAACCTAAATAAATGTTATTTGGTGTTTGTGTTGAGCATGAATATGACTGGATCATGTTTATTGCAATACGGTTATTCATTTTAATTCAGAGAATAATTGTTATTCTGTTTACATGAATAAAACCTTCTATGGTCATACACCCAATGTGAATGGTTTATTGAATACAGATCATAGTGATACACATATTCATAATATTGATGCCAAAAGATGCAAAGTTGATAATGATAGTGCAACATACTTGTGGCACTGCCGTTTAGGTCATATTGGTGTAAAGCGCATGAAGAAGCTCCATGCGGATGGACTTTTGGAATCACTTGATTATGAATCATTTGATACTTGCGAACCATGCCTCATGGGAAAGACGACTAAAACCCCGTTCTCCAGAACAATGGAGCGACCTAATGACTTATTGGAAATAATACATACCGATGTATGAGGTCCATAGAGTGTTGAGGCACGCGGCGTGTATCGTTATTGTCTAAGCTTTATAGATGATTTGAGTAGGTATGGGTATATCTACTTGATGAAACACAAGTCTGAAACATTTGAAAAGTTCAAAGAATTTCAAAGTGAAGTAGAGAATCATCGTAACAAGAAAATAAAGTTTCTACGATCTGATCGCGGAGGCGAATATTTGAGTTACGAGTTTGGCCTTCATTTAAGAAAAGGTGGAATTGTTTCACAACTCACGCCACCTGGAACACCACAGCGTAATGGTGTGTCCGAACGTCTTAACCGTACTTCATTAGATATGGTGTGTTCTATGATGTCTCTTACCGATTTGCCACTATCATTTTGGGGTTATGCATTAGAGATAGCTGCATTCACATTAAATAGGGCACCGTCTAAATCTGTTGAGATGACACCGTATGAACTGTGGTTTGGCAAGAAACCTAAGCTGTCGTTTCTTAAAAGTTTGGGGATGCGACGCTTATGTCAAAATGCTCCAGTCTGATAAGCTCGAACCCAAAGCGGAGAAGTGCGTCTTCATAGGATACCCAAAAGAAACTATTGGGTATACCTTCTACCATAGATCCGAAGGCAAAATCTTTGTTGCTAAGAATTGGTCCTTTCTAGGGAAGGAGATTCTGTCAAAAGAAGTGAGTGGGAGGAAAGTAGAACTTAATGAGGTAATTGTACCTTCTCTCGAATTTGAAAGTAGCACATCAGAGAAAACCGTTCCCTTGATGCCTACACCAACTAGAGAGGAAGCTAATGATAAAGATCATGAAACTTCAGATCAAGTTACTACTAAACTTCGTAGGTCGACCAGAGGACGATCCGCACCAGAGTGGTACGGTAATCCTGTTCTAGAAGTCCTGTTATTAGACGAAGGCGAACCTACTATAAAGAAACTATGTCGAGCCCAGATTCTGACAAATGGCTTGAGGCCATGAAATCTGAGATAGGATCCATGTATGAGAACAAAGTATGGACTTTGATGGACTTGCCCAATGATCGGCAAGCCATAGAGAATAAATGTATCTTCAAGAAGAAGACTGACGCTGATGGTAATGTTACTATCTACAAAGCCCGACTAGCCACGAAAGGTTTTTGACAAGTTCAAAGAGTTGACTACAATGAGACTTTCTCTCTCGTAGCGATCCTTAAGTCTGTCCGAATCATGTTAGCAATTGCCGCATTTGATTATTATGAAATCTGGCAAATGGACATCAAAACTGCATTCCTTAATGGATTTCCTAAAGAAGAGTTGTATATGATGCAACCAGAAGGTTTTGCCGATCCTAAAGGTGCTAACAAAGTGTGCAAGCTCCAGCGATCCATCTATGGACTGGTGCAAGCATCTCGAAGTTGGAATATATATATGCTTTGATGAGGTAATCGAAGCATATGGTTTTATACAGACTTACGGTGAAGCCTGTATTTACAAGAAAGTGAGTGGGAGCTCTGTAGCATTTCTGATATGATATGTGGATGACATATTGTTGATTGGAAATGATATAGAATTTCTGGATAGCATAAAATGGTACTTGAATAAGAGTTTTTCAATGAAAGACCTCGGTGAAGCTACTTACATATTGAGCATCAAGATCTATAGGGATAGATCAAGACACTTAATAGGACTTTCAACAAAGCACATACCTAGACAAAAGTTTTGAAGAAGTTCAGAAATGGGTCAGTCAAAGAAAGGGTTCTTGCCTGTATTGCAAAGTGTGAAATTGAGTAAGACTCAAAGACCGACCACGGTAGAAGATAGAGAGAGAATGAAAGTCATTCCCTATGCCTTAGCCATAGGTTCTATAAAGTATGCCATGTTGTGTACTAGACCTATTGTGTACCTTGCCATGAGTTTGGAAAGGGGGTACAATAATGATCTAGGAGTAGATCACTGGACAGCGGTCAAAATTATGCTTATTTACCTAAGAAGGACTAAGGATATATTTCTCGGTTATGGAGGTGATAAAGAGTTCATCGTAATGGAATACGCCGATGCAAGCTTTGACACCGATTCAGATGACTCTGAGTCTCGATCTGGATACATATTGAAAGTGAAGCAATTAGCTAGAGTAGCTCCATATAGACCATTGTAGACATAGAAATTTGCAAAATACATACGAATCTGAATGTGGCAGACCCGTTGACTAAGCTTCTCTCACAAGCAAAACATGATCACACATTAGTACTCTTTGGGTGTTAATCACATGGCGATGTGAACTAGATTATTGACTCTAGTAAACTCTTTGGGTGTTGGTCACATGGCGATGTAAACTATGGGTGTTAATCACATGGTGATGTGAACTAGATTGTTGACTCTAGTGCAAGTGGGAGACTGAAGGAAATATGCCCTAGAGGCAATAAAAAAGTTGTTATTTTATATTTCCTTATTCATGATAAAGGTTTATTATTCATGCTAGAATTGTATTGATCGGAAACTTAAATACATGTGTGAATACATAAACAAATACCATGTCCCTAGTAAGCCTCTACTAGACTAGCTTGTTGATAAAAGATGGTTAAGGTTTCCTAACCATAGGCATGTGTTGTCATTTGATAATGGGATCACATCATTAGGAGAATGATGTGATGGATAAGACCCATCTGTTAGCTTACAATAATGATCGTTCAGTTTATTGCTATTGCTTTCTTCAAGTCAAATACATACTCCTTCGACTATGAGATTATGCAACTCTTGAATACCGGAGGAATGCCTTGTGTGCTATCAAACGTCACAACGTAACTGGGTGATCATAAAGATGCTCTATAGGTATATCCAAAGGTGTTTGTTGAGTTGGCATGGATCGAGATTAGGATTTGGCACTCCGAGTATCGGAGAGGTATCTCTGGGCCCTCTCAGTAATACACATCATAAGCTTGCAAGAAAATGACTAAGGAGTTAGTTATGAGGTGATGTATTACAGAATGAGTAAAGAGACTTGCTGGTAACGAGATTGAACTAGGTATAGAGATACCGACGATCGAATCTCGGGCAAGTAACATACCGATGGACAAAGGGAATTACGTATGTTGTCATAACGGTTCGACCGATAAAGATCTTCGTAGAATATGTAGGAGCCAATATGGGCATCCAGGTTCCGCTATTGGTTATTAACCGGAGAAGTGTCTCGGTCATGTCTACATAGTTCTTGAACCCGTAGGGTCCGCATGCTTAACGTTCGTTGACGATATAGTGTTATATGAGTTACATAATTTGGTGACTGAATGTTGTTAGGAGTCCCGGATAAGATCACGGACATGACGAGGAGTCTCAAAATGGTCGAGAGGTAAAGATTGATATATAGGACTATGGTATTCGGACACCGGAAGGGTTTCGGGATGCACCGGGTAGCCATCGGGTCACCGGAAGAGGTTTCGGACACCCCACCGGGTAGGTATATGGGCTTAATGGGCCAAGGGAGGGACATGCCAGCCCACAGGGGGCGGGAGCGCCCCTCTCCTTGGCTGGCCAGACCTAGGGAAGGAAAGGGGGGAGGGCTAGCCCCTCCTGCCTTTCCCTCTCATGGGAGAAAGGAAAAGAGGGGCGCCTGAGGGAGTCCTGGATTAAGGGGTCCTCGGGTGGCCGGGCTATGTAACATGGGCCGGACTGATAGACCGTGAAGATACAGGACAGAAGACCTTTCCTCATGTCCGGGTGGGACTCTCCTTTGTGTGGATGGCAAGTTTGGCGTCCAGATGTATAGTTTCCTTCCTCTGTAAACCAACTCTGTACAACCGTAGCCCCCTCCAGTGTGTATATAAACCGGAGGGTTTAGTCCGTAGAGGCTATCAGAATTCTCATAGGCTAGACTACTAGGGTTTAGCCATTACGATCTCGAGGTAGATCAACTCTTGTAAACCCCATACTCATCAAATACAATCAAGCAGGACGTAGGGTTTTACCTCCATTAAGAGGGCCCGAACCTGGGTAAATTTCGCGTTCCCTTTGTCCCTTGTTACCTTCGATCCTCAGACGCACATTTCGGGACCCCCTACCCGAGATCGGCCAGTTTTGACACCGACATTGGTGCTTTCATTGAGAGTTCCACTTTGTCGTCGGCAGAAGGATCGATGGCTCGTTTGATCATCAACAACGATGCTGTTTCTGGGAGACCTTCCTCCCCGGTCAACTTTTTCTATTTGGCGGCTTCGCTCTGCGTGCCAATTCAGTTGGTCACCTTGAGCAGATTGACAGCTACGCCCCTGGTCATCAGATCAGATTCGGGAGCCTGAATTACGTCGCTGATATCCGAGGAGAGTTGATCTTCGAAGGGTTCACGGCCTCGACCACTATTCCTCATCTTCAAGAAGGCAACCCATCAGATCCGTCATCAGGCGCCGCTCAAAGACCAACTACTATCCCTGCCCTGGCCATAGATCCAGAGCAGGCCACCTCATCCGAAGATGGGATCTTAAAACCCACCAGACCCTCTCCTCCCATGGAGCCCTCTACCGAAGACCCAGAAGCAATTGTATGTTCGGCGAGCCTGGAATCAAGCAGGACCCTCCTTGTCATCGAAGAGCCGAACTCGCCTCTGGAGGCCAACTCTGAACTCTCAAGGTCTGCGTCTGGCGAACACAACCTGGCAGAGTCTGCCATGCCCAGCTCCGCAGGTCCTCGGTTTCCAGTCCGGCCTTCACTCTTAAGCGAGGTCCGGGACTTAATGCGATCTCTCGCCATCACGGAGGTATCACCTCCGAATTACGCACAGCCCGAACTAGGACCTGTATACAGCTTTCCCTTGTTGACAAATTCTCGGCATGTAAAATAGCCCTGATGCTTATAGCATTATCTGTAAAGAGCATGTTTTGATGTATCAATCAGACTATAATGGAAATAGTTTTTACCAACCCAATTTGGTATTGGTCTATTTCATAATCTGTATTCCCTCTTCACGTCAGATTGGCATATACACTTCGCAATGGCTTCAAATGCCAGGGGCTCTATTCGGTCACCTATATTTAAAAAAAAAGTCCGAACGCTTTTAGGGTGCACTTCGGCATCCCGAATATTGCATTATATGCATCAGCTCCGAATCATGTCTTTGGTCAATAGTTGGGTTGCCCGGCTCCTGTGGTTACTACCTTACGTTCCGCTCGTTCGGCTAGGGTAGTAAAGGGAGAACTACTGTGATTGTGTTTCTGGTTTGTCCGGTCAAACACCTCAGTAGAGAAAGCCGAAAACTGACTGTCGTGGTGCGGCGAGAGCTGGTCAGCTATTCGGCGACTTGCTATAAATCTTTTGCGATTTCTTCCGTATTATACGAAGGACTGGCCTTCGTCCAGTCATGTGCTTAAGGCATCCTAGTTCGGATAGCCGCATATGCACCAGGGGCTAATACTTCGCCCCACCATCAAACTCCTATGGCTAAGTGAAAGTGATAAAGCCGCATAGTCTGATTGCCTGGTTCACCTACGCAGACACCTCCTTCACGGACCAAGACGTTGAGTCAAGAGTGATCATGCGTTATTTTGAACACCCCCGTAATATCCACGTGGGGGCTGAAGCCGACGACTGGCAAACTTTCAGAATAGCAGAATATGGCCGCACAGGAGGCAAGCAATTCCAGATAAAGGCATAAATATATTACAAAGCCTTGGTTCATAATACAACGTCTGGACAGCTCAGATACATTCACTCAAATATGATATCCTTTGTGCATTGACCCTCTATTAATTGGGCACCCTCGAGGACGTGTGCAAAATACCGCTCGGGCTTGTGGTGGTCTTTGCCTTTGGGTGGGCCCTCAACCTCCACGACGGTGGCCTTCATCTTTGCCCAGTGCATCTTGACATGGGCAAAGCCATCCGCGCACCTTCTATGCAGGCCGAACGCTTGACAGCTTCAATCCGAGGCAGCGCGTCAGCAAGTCACTGCACCAGGCTGAAGTAGCTGCTAGGAATGGGTTCGGTTGGCCACAGCCGGACTATGACGTCTTTCATGGCCAATCCGGACATCCTGTGCAGCTCTGCCAGTTGCATCATGTGGTTGTTCAAAAGCGCCGGACGCTCCGACGCCGCGAACTGTGACCAGAAGAGCTTCTCCGTCGTGTGCCCCTCCTGGGCCCGAAAGAACTGTGCGGCGTCAGCGGCACTCTTCGAAAGATCCGCAAATGCGTTTGGAGAACTCCACAATCGAGTGAGCAAGGCATATCTTTGACCACCAAATATAGTCTGCAAAAGAAAGGGCTTACCAGCCGCTATCTGTTCGGACTGCCGGATTTCCTCGTGAGCTGCCCGGGACTCGGTCCGCGCCTCCTTGGCCTCTTGGAGGGCCTTGGCGAGTTCGGCCGCCTGGGCCTTATTCTTCTCCTCCAAGGACTCGCACTTGCCGGCGGCGTCCTTGAGCTCTTGCTCCACTTCGGTCACCCTCTCCTCGTACTGGCGGCGGGCCACCTGTTCGGACTTTAAATCTGCAGCCGCTTTGTCTGCGGCCGCTTTGCTCGCCTTCGCCTCCTCCTTGGCTTGGGCAAGGGCACTCTTGAGGGTCTCGACCTCGGCCGCACTGCCTGCAATCATACACATAGCAGCGCATGAGTTTAAACTCAGAATTTGCATACCAATTCAGGCATGTGCGAGATATTTCAAACATACCTTGCGCCTCATCGAACCGCTTGTTCATGCGGTCGATATCATCATCAGCCAGCTGCAGCCTTCGCTTGAGATCGGAAACTTCAGCGGCCTGGGCGGTCGCCGCCAACAGAGAAGCCTGTTATAAAAATAAGAAAGTCCGTCACCTCTACCAAATACTATGTGATCCTCTGTTCGGCTTTTTTCAAAAACCGAACATAGTCTCAGGGGCTACTACCTATATACATGCATATTTTTTCATATGATAAACGGCTAAGAATATTACATCGCATACCTCGAAGCCTGTTAATAGGCTGGTGAAGGCTTCGTTCAGCCCCCTCTTTGCGGACTGAACCTTCTCAACCACCGCACCCATCAGGGTGCGGTGCTCCTCTACGATGGCGGCACGTTGTAGTGCCTCCACCAGAATGTTTGGCGCCTCCAGATTAGTGGTGGTCGCCGACGGAGTTGGCACTCCCCTCTCTTTCGAAGGGGGTTGCTCGTTCGATTCCGGAGCCGTATGGGTCTCCGGAATTGTGTTTGGCTGGGGGCCGGACTGGTCAAAGTCCCCGTCGTCAGACTCGATGTGGGGTTGTGCCCCCCATGTTCTCGGCAGCCAAGGTCTCACCCCCAGGCGCCGTGTTCGTGGCCTCCTTTGCCTCTCCATGGCCCGGAGAGGCCCTTCGGGACAACACCTCGGTGTCATCCACGTTGGTCGGTGGAGAGGCTTGCGGTGGCGTCTCGCTCTCCCCCATCCCTGGTGCCAGAGAGTTTCCCTCAGACAGCGATGGTTGGGGGAGGTCGCGGGCTGGGCTGAAACACACAATATGATATGTTATATTACAACCATAACAGACCGAATATTTGCTAAGTATCCTTTTTGACACCTACGATCCGGCCAGGGGCATTTCCCTGAGGCGCCTCTTGGGGGTGTGTTCGGCGTCCGTATCCGAACCGTCCGAGAGGGTTATCTTCCCCCTCTTGGATGCCCCCTCCTCCAGGTTTGCGGAGGCGACCCTTTTCTTCTTTTCCCCCTTTAGGGGAGAACCACTTTCCGCCTCCTCCTCCTCTTCGTCTTCATCCCCCTCGGGGGAGGAGTGGGCTTCGGTTTCTCCGGACACTGCGTTCGAAGTACCTTTATGGCGGAGGCCACCCTTGGCCTCCTTACCCTTCTTCTTGGCCTTCTTCTTCGGCGCCTAATACGGCACTGGAACCAGCATCCTCGTCAGTAGAGGATTGGCTGGGTCTTCAGGTAGCGAAGCTGGACACTTGATCTGCTCCGGCATCACTGTCCAGCCCTGAATGAAGAATGGAAATCTTGGTATAACCTTTGATTTATGGACCGAAAATTGTGTTCGGAACTAAAATACTTACAGAAGTGGCCGGATTCTCGCTGTCGAGGCCAATATCTTCGGTCTTCTTCGGCCACGTCTTCTAGGCCTTGAAGAGCAACTTCCAGATCTCTTCGTGCGTTGTACCAAAGAAGCGCTGCAGGGTCCGGGGACCTTCCGGATTGAACTCCCACATATGGAGAGGCCGGAGTTGGCAGCGGAGGATCCGGCGGAAGAGCATCACCTGAATCACATCAGTGAGACTGGTATTCTTGCTTATCATATTTTTGATGCACTTCTGCAGCATCATCACTTCCACGGTCGACCCCCAGTCCAGACCCTTGTTGGTCCACGACGCGAGCCGCATTGGGGGTCCGGATCTAAACTCAGGAACGGCCGCCCATCTGGCGCCACGGGGTTCGGTGATGTAGAACCACTCCTGCTGCCAGAACTTGATGGTCTCCACAAAGGCCCCTTTATGCCAAGTGGTGTTGGGGAGTTTGCTCACCATGGCACCACCGCAGTTCGCATGCTGCCCGTCGACCACCATCGGCTTCACGTTGAAGACCTTGAGCCACAGTCCAAAGTGTGGGGGGATGCGGAGTAGTGCCTCGCACACACCGATGAACGCCGAGATGTGCAGGAAAAAATTTGGGGCTATATCATGGAAATCTAGCCCGTAGTAGAACATGAGGCCATGGACAAAGGGGTGGAGGGAAAACCCTAGTCTGCGGAGGAAGTGAGGGATGAACACCACCCTTTCGCCGGGCTCCGGGCTGGGGATAACTTGCTCCTTGGCGGGGAGTCTGTGTGCGATATCCGCAGACAAGTAAGTGCAGATGAGGATCCCACAATAAGTGGGCACGATGTCCACTTTGACGAGACATGTCGATAGAGGCCGTGTCTCGAAATATGAAGCGGGAGGCCAAAAAATGGTTCGAAATGATAAAGAAGCTAGATGTGACATTTTGCCAAAAAAGCTGTCAGTTGATGGACATTACTTTGACTAAGAATTTTACCTTCGTGGCTGAGGGTTGTGACTGTCATGCAGAGCCGGATACAGTTCTTTTATTTAGAAGATTCCTTTGAAGTATTCAGAGGAGGAACCCGCCTTGTAATGACGAAGACAATCTACGTGCCGAATACATCACCATTGAAGACTGGTTCAGGGGCTACTGAGGGATTCCTGGATTAAGGGGTCCTCGGGTGGCCGGGCTATGTAACATGGGCCATACTGATGGGTTGTGAAGATACAGGACAGAAGACCTTTCCTCGTGTTCGGGTGGGACTCTCCTTTGCGTGGATGGCAAGTTTGGCGTCCAGATGTATAGTTTCCTTCCTCTGTAAACCGACTCTGTACAACCCTAGCCCCCTCCGGTGTCTATATAAACTGGAGGGTTTAGTCCATAGAGGCTATCAGAATTCTCATAGGCTAGACTACTAGGGTTTAGCCATTACGATCTCGAGGTAGATCAACTCTTGTAATCCCCATACTCATCAAATACAATCAAGCAGGATGTAGGGTTTTACCTCCATTAAGTGGGCCTGAACCTGGGTAAATATCATGTTCCCTTTTTCCCTTGTTACCTTCGATCCTCAAACGCACAGTTCGGGACCCCCTACCCGAGATCGGCCGGTTTTGACAACGACAGCACCTCCCTCCCCTACCTTTCCCCCGCACCTATACATGGCGGGGTGGCGCCACTTGGGAAGAGACCCCAAGTAGGATTTGGCCTACTTGGGGCGCCCTCCTGGCTGCTCCCTCCTCTCCACCCCTATATATATGTGGGAGGGGGTGCCTAGCACAAGACAACATTGTCTTAGCCGTGTGCGGCACCCCCCTCCACCGTTTACATCCCCAGTCATATTTTTGTAGTGCTTAGGCAAAGCCCTGCAGAGATAACATCACCATCACCGTCACCATGCCATCGTGCTACCGGAACTCATCCACTACCTTGCCATCTTGCTGGATCAAGAAGGCATGGACATCACCGAGCTGAACATGTGCTGAACGCGGAGGTGCCGTACGTTTGGTACTCTATTGGTTGGATCACGAAGAAAGTTCGACTACATCAACCGCGTTGTCAAATGCTTCCGCTTACGGTCTATGAGGGTATGTAGACATACTCTCCCCTTTCTTTGCTATGCATCTCCTTGATAGATCTTCCGCTTACGGTCTACGAGGGTATCACCGCGAGGCCTGCTGGTACCTCGCGGTGTGGAGGTAGGCCTGGCGGTGGGCCTCCTCGCCGAGCACAAGATCGATTTCCCACGAGGCATCCTGGCGCGCCTCATCGAAAGCCAGGACCCGCGGGGAACCATCCTTGATCTCAGGCGGGAGGACTGCCTCGGCCCCGTAGATGAGGAAGAAGGGAGTCTCGCCAGTGGGCTTAGTCGCAGTGGTGTGGATGGACCACAGCACGAAATACAGCTCATCCAGCCAGCCCTTGCCGCAAGCCTCAAGCTTCTTTCTGAAGCTCCTGGTCTTGAGGCCCCTGAGGACTTCTGTGTTGGCGCGTTTGGCCTGGCCGTTGCTCCGCGGGTGCGCCACCGAAGCGTAGCAAATCTGCGTTCCAAGGTTAGCACAATATGACCTGAAGAGATTGCTTGTAAACTGGGAGCCATTGTCGGTGATGATACGGCTGGGAACACCGAATTGGCTCACGAGGCCCTTAATGAACATGCCGGCCGAGCCTACAGGGATGGTGCACACGGGCTCCACCTCTGCCCACTTGGTGAATTTGTCGATGATGACGTAGAGGTAGCGGTAGTCGCCGTCCGCCTGCTACTTCTTGAGCTTGCATTGATTTTTCCCTTGAAGAGGAAAGGGTGATGGAGCAAAGTAGATGTAAGTATTTCCCTCTGCTAAGAACCAAGGTATCAATCCAGTAGGAGGCACAAGCAAGTCCCCAATAAATGCACTTGCATAAACTAGCAAACGCTTCCACACAACGCCAAAAAGGGGTTGTCAATCCCTTCAGGTCACTTGCAAGAGTGAGATCTAATAGAGATAGATATAAAATATAAATAAAAGGCAAAATAAATTAAATATAAATAAATTGCAGCAAGGTATTTTTGGGTTTTTCGTTTTATAGATCTGAAAGTATATGATGGAAAATAGACCCGGGGCGATAGGTTTCACTAGAGGCTTCTCTCTCGAAGAAAGCATACGATGGGTAAACAAATTACTGTTGAGCAATTGATAGAAAATCGCATAATTATGAAGATATTGAAGGCAATGATCATCAATATAGGCATCACATCCATGACAAGTAGACTGACTCCTGCCTGTATCTACTACTATTACTCCACACATCGACCGACTCCTGCTTGCATCTAGAGAATTAAGTTCATATGAATAGAGTAACGCCTTAAGTAATATGACATGATGTAGAGGGATAGATCCAATCAATATGGTAAAACCCCCATCTTTTTATCCTTAATGGCAACAATACAAATACATGTCTCGCTACCCCTACTGTCACTGGGTGAGGATACCACAAGATTGAACCCATCACAAAGCATCTCTCCCATTGCAAGAAAAACCAATCTAGTTGGCCAAACCAAATCGATAGATCGGAGAGAAATACAAAGCTATCTTAATCATGCATAAAAGAGTTCAGAGAAGACTCAAATAATATTCATAGATAATCTGATCATAAATCCACAATTCATCGGATCTCAACAAACGCACCGCAAAAGAAGATTACATCGAATAGAACTCCAAGAACATTGAGAAGAACATTGTATTGAAGATCAAAGAGAGAGAAGAAGCCATCTAGCTACTACTATGGACCCGTAGGTTAGTGGAAAACTACTCACAGATCATCGGAAGGGTAGCAAGGTTGTTGTAGAGGCCCTCCGTGATCGAATCCCCCTCCGGCGGATTGCCGAAAAAGGGCCCAAGATGGGATCTCATGAGAACAGAAGCTTGTGGCCACGGAAAAGTATTTCTGGTGTGCCCTCTGGTATAGGGGGAATATTTGAGAATTTATAGTGCCGGAGTTATGGTTAGGAGAGCCACGGGGGGGGGGGGGGGGGGGGCACAAGCCACCTGGCCGCGCCCCGCTAGGTCTTTTGGCCTCCTCCCCAAGTCTCGTGGGTTTCTTCTGGTCCAAGAAAAATCATCGTAAAGTGTTATTCCATTTGGACTCCGTTTGGTATTGATTTTCTGTAAAAGTCAAAAACAAGGAAAAAAATCAATTGACACTGGGCACTAGGTAAATAAGTTAGTCCCAAAAAATTGATATAAAATAGCATATAAATGCATATAAAACATCCAAGATAGATAATATAATAGCATGGAACAATAAAAAATTATAGATACGTTGGAGACGTATCAAGCATCCCCAAGCTTAATTCCTACTCGTCCTCGAGTAGGTAAATGATAAAAACAAATTTTTTGATGTGGAACGCTACCTAACATATTTATTAATGCAATTTTGTTTATTGTGGCATGAATGTTCATATCCATAAGATTCAAAACAAAAGTTTAATATTGACATAAAAACAATAATTTTTCAAGCACACTAAATAAAGCAATCATGTCTTCTCAAAATATCATGGATAAAGAAAGTTATCCCTACAAAATCATATAGTCTTGCCATGCTCTATCTTCATCACACAAATTATTTTATTTTGCACAACCCTGATGACAAGCCAAGCAATTGTTTCATGCTTTTAATGTTCTCAAGCCTTTTCAACTTTCACGCAATACATGAGCGTGAGCCATGGATATAGCACTATAGGTGGAATAGAGTATGGTGGAGGTAGTGAGGAGAAGACAAAAAGGAGAAACCCCACATCAACTAGGCAAATTAATGGGCTATGGAGATGCCCATCAATTGATATCGATGCAAGTGAGTAGGGATTGCCATGCAACGGATGCACTAGAGGTATAAGTGTATGAAAGCTCAAAAAGAAAACTAAGTGGGTGTGCATCCAACTTGCTTGCTCACGAAGACCAAGGGTAATTTGAGGAAGCCCATCATTGGAATATACAATCCAAGTTCTATAATGAAAAATTCCCACTAGTATATGAAAGTGATAAAATAGGAGACTCTCTATCATGAAGAACATGGTGCTACTTTGAAGCACAAGTGTGGAAAAAGGATAGTAACATTGTCCCTGCTCTCTTTTTCTCTTATTTTTTGTTTGGGCTCTTTGGCCCCTTTTTTTATTTTGGGCTCTTTGGCCTCTTTTTTTTATTTTGGGCTCTTTGGCCACTTTTTTTGTTTTAGTCTCTTTGGCCTCTTTTTTTAATTTTTAATTCTGGAGTCTCATCCTATCACACCCTGATTTTCATGCCACAACATTTAGGATTAATTACACATAAAAATTTAATCCAACAAAAACTTTTCTGCTGATTTGGTCTCTGCTTTGATTTGGGTTTTGTTGGTTGTTTGCAAGTGCTCTCAAAATCAAATAAATCCTCCAACTCCTATACTTCTTTTCCCTGATCTGAAACTTTTCCCAATGATCATTCCATGTGTATAGGACATAAAAGTATTTTCTTACAAAAATAGTTTAGCCAAAAAGTATTTTCTAAATTAGTTTTTTCAAAACGCCCTGACTTCAGGCTTGAACTACAAGTACCTAAATTAGGATGACAAAAATCTTTCAAAAATTATATTTGAATCCTATTAGATATAGGACTCCCAAAAACCACAAAATTATTATTTTAAAAGTTATTTACATATTTTATTTAAAGGCTTTTTCTTTAGGCCAGAAATGATCTTTAATAGGTTTAAATTATTTTTATATTTCAAAAATATTTGAGAAAATTTAGGGAAGCTCAGTGGAGATATATTTTCCATATATATGAGTTTCAACACATGGTCTTGACCAAAATATGGGTCAAATCCCTCAAAAACCCTTTCTGGATATTTCAAGCTTTTGAAATATTTACAAAGGAAAAATTCTGCATTAAATCCAATAAAATTCCATCATGTAAAAAATGGCTTACTTGATGATCTTGCCAAGTCTCATGTCATGGAGACTAGTATAACCGCACGAAAACCCTTCAAAACCATTTCTGTTCATTTTCTAGTTTGAGCGACCTTACATTGCCAAACATGTCCAAATGTTCTCAAACTTGGTACACATGCTAAAATGGTATAATAATTCTGCTAGACCAAGTCGCACAAGTTGGAGAACAAGTTAACTTGATCAAAGCTTGCCAAAACCATTTCTGTTCAGATCCAAATATGAGCAACTGTTCATTGCCAACTATCTCCTTTTGATCCCAAATTTTCTGGACATGCTCTAATCCCCAAATGATGAAACTACACCAAGTGGTGCATCAAGGAGAATAGATTTGCATGACCAAATCTTGGGAAAGCTATTTCTGTTGATTTCTAGGGTTTACAAAAGTTGCATTGGCCACTTTCTCCATTTGGCCTAAAAATTTGTGGGGATCACTAATTTGTGATTCCACTCACTCCTGTTAAATCTCATGGCAAGGGGAATCTTTTTACTAGCTCAAACCACCATCAAACACCTTCTGCCACCATTTTGTGATCAACATTTGGGGCACCAAATGGGTTCTCCTTGATCCAAAAAATTTACCACAGCATGTCTTACCCCGCTACCACTGGCAAAAGTTGCATGACCTCAGCTCAATTATTTGGGGGTGAGAACCTCATTTTCCCTCTCTGGTCAGCAGCTTTCCCTCTCTCTCAACCCCTCTCTCCATCCTTGACTTTGCAGAGCATCCAAGGCTCTCCTCAGCTTTTGCAAAAGCCGCGGATGCCGGCCAAAGACGCGCTCTGGAGCGCGAGGCAGAGTAGGCGACCGTTGATGCCGCGTCCCTTGACCAGCTCGTGCCTCCCCCTCACACCAGTCGAGGTCCTCGACATCCGCAACGGGACAGCCGTGCAGGCCCCCTTCTCTCCCTCTCTCTCTCACCCCTGCTGCCTGTGCCCGACACCGCCCGGCTTGGCCAGTGGGCGCGCGAGCTCGGGTCACGCCAGAAGGTCGCCCTGCTTCCCCTTTCCTCCTTCGTTGACCTGGTCCACGCCCATGAGTGCCCCAGACACGCCCTAGGGCACTGATTTGGCCCCTAGTGTGTGCCGGGTTGTGGCCGTGGATGTTGTCCACAGTGCACCACCGCCTCGCCAAATAAGGCTGCCCCAAGCCCTCTCTCCACTCCATTTGCTCCCCCTCTCTCCTAGAGCCCCGCTGGACCAACCCGCACCTCCTCCCGTGCCCTCCAACCTCATCCACGGTCGGAGCTAAGCCGCCGGCCATCTTCCAAATTCTCGTCGCCTAAGCCCCCTCCTCTCCACCTATGGGTGTCATTGCATCACCACTACCATCACGGAGCTCCCCCGCACTCCAGTTACACTTCCCGATGGCCGTGACGTCAAGTTCATCCTCGATGGCACCCCGGTCCACCGCGCCTGAAGCTCCTCCTCTTCCCGGGCTCCTCCGTGGGCGTGAAGCACCTGGACGGGCACGCCTCAACGTGCTAGACCCACCGGTGTGCCGGACGTCGCCGGAGGTGGCCGGAGCCACCGGGGAGAGCGCTGGTGCCCGTGCTACCTCGCCTCCACTGTCGCTCCTCTGCCTCAGGCGCGAGGTAGGGGATGACCGCCCCGCCAGCTGGCAGGGGAGCCCGCCTATAAGCGGCAGTGGTGGCTGAGCCGGCCCCCTCTGTCAGGTTACGTGGAGGCGGGATCCATGGAAATCGCCACCCCCATGAGCAGGCGCACTCCAGGAGTACGTCTCCGGCGTCACATCATTCGCTAGCGCGGCCGAGCCACTAGGCCGTCCCAGTTTCTCCTCGCAGATAAATCCCGCCCAGCGCGCGCTGCCACCGCTGGATTTTGGCCCGTTAGGTATTTTCCTTTTTCTTCTTTTTCAGAAAATTCAAACTTTTCCACTGGGCTCATTTAAAATCCAAATTTGATGATTCAAATTTACACTGACTTCATAAATCAAGGTCTATTTAATCAGCCATAGTGAACATTTTTACACTACCTAGTTTCCACTTGATCTAATAAATAGGTCATTTATACTCCTGAACCAGCTTAAAAAATCCATAGAATATTAATTTGAACTCCAAATCTAGTGAAACCAATTTCTAAATGTTTCTAAAATCATGCCTGATTTAATGGGTGCTTTTACTCATTGTTATAAAAAGGTATTCTGTAGACAACTTGCAGATCCATTAATCCCTTGATTCCATCATATTGAAATGTTAAAAAATGGCTATTGATCCAAAATCAATGAAACCACTCTGGTTATTTTTCTTATAACTAGAGAAGTCCTAGAAAATTCAAATTCATATTTTTAGAGCACTTTTATTTTTGCCTTGTTGTGTTGCTTATTGTGTTTGTTTCTGACGTTTGTTGACGAAGTAGACAGAATCCTCGGAGATGGACCAGAAGGATTGAAGACCTTGTGAAGCCAGACAAGCTACCCTTTGACCATGATGCACCCCTCTTTTGTTCATCGAACAAATTCTGTATACATGATGATGATGCTAGTGATGATGAATTTGCTATGCATGTTGCATTGATGCACGATCCGTTGACACTTGCATGATTCGTGGCTCTACTTTGTGCTTAGATATACGATGGTGAACTATAGTTGTTGATGCATGAACCTGCATAAGTTCCATGAATACCACCTTGAGAGAAATCTTTCGAAAAGCCCCAAAGGGTGCCACTAATGCCCTTGGGAGATGATGTTGAGCTAGGTCACTACTTGATGGAGGAGTAGTGTACCGAGGCTAGTTGGATGTGTTGTTTCCAGAAATGGATTAGATTTAAGATTTGTTGACCGTCCCAACCAAACATGCACAACCACTCAACCCTTATATGGGAAAGGGCATTATTGATTACCTAGTTCGTGCTAGCATGGATGCCCGCATTACTAGTGACGGGAGTGGCGTGGTCACTCTCGGGATGGGGCCGTGCTTGGTTAGGCGGCCATGACTATTTTTGCAGGGCACCGGACACACCGTTAGTACCTCCGTGCATGGTTATGTGATATGTTTGGAGCGAGGCTCGAGAGACAATGATAAAATTTTGAGAGTGTTTGGCATGGGGGCTGTTTCCAATTGAGTGGACTCTATGTTAGTCATGACTAGGGAAAGGTAGTTATCGGGTGCTCACCCCGGGTACTTGAGGTATCATTGATCGTGGCTGACACGGGAGTCCCCCGGATCTTGTGGGTAAAGTGTGCAACCTCTGTAGAGTGTCAAACTATTCGAATAGCCGTGTCCACGGTCAAGGACAGTTGGGTGGTGCTGCTTAGACTATGTCCATAAGTTTCTGAAAAACAACACAGATTGGAAATAATATTGAGGTTGCGGATCGTGAGGAAGGTCACGATGGAATAGAAATGGAGTTGTGGATAACTCTCTCTATTTATGTTGATATCTGTAGTCTCCTATTGCATGTTGGAGACTCATGCATTACCCCTAAAAAGGTATTGATCATAGTTGCTGCATGATGAAACTAGCATTCCTAGAGATGCCATCTTCGACTTGAAACCATGCTTTATCTTGTTATCATTCATGGATTGCCTGCGAGTACATTCAAACATACTCACTGGCTTGTCCCTGACTATTTACTTGGCCAGGCTTGGAAGAACAGGAATAAGATGAAGAGTTCCTTGGTGATGAACATGCGAGCTAGGACGCTTTCCCAGTCAGAATGCCTGTAGGGTTAAGGTAGATTGCATGGGTCCAAGTTATCGATGAAGATTTCCACTGTGATGATTTATTCAAGACTTGATCATAATGGTCCTCTTTATGTAAGACGGTATGTAATGGATGTAAACTCTTGATATTCAGTCTGTGGTGTATAGTGAGCATTGATCGTTGGGATCACTGTGCACGTGTAACCGGTGGCTTTGACCGTATAAGTCGGGGTCCCCACAGAGCTGGTATCAGAGCCATCCTGACTATAGGAAGCCTTAGTTAGCATGGTCGTTAGTGAGGGTAAAACTATTTTCAAAACTATCACTGTTTTCAAAAATTATCTATACTTCTCTCCTTTTCTGAGTTTTTCCAAACCCACTGCACCAAAGATTGTTTTCTCCTTATTAATCTTTCCTCTTCAAAACTTTTGTAAATGGACACTAAACCAGAAGACCTCCTGGCCACCGGATTTCCCGTGCTCCTCTAGGATGGCCTCTAGAAGTGCCAGTTTCATCAAGCCTCACTTTCACCTACCATGAGCACTGGATCGATGACACCAAGACGGAGTACAATGTAGAAGTAGTTATGAAGGCAAATGACTCCCCGACAAGCTGGTTCTTCAACTGACCCGGAGGGCAATGCTGGTTCTTTCCATCGAGACGGCAACACCGATTGACGGTAAGGGATTACCTAGGCTCTTCACCACACCACCGGCAAGCAACACTGTTTTGAGATCCTCCAATCCCCCACTCCCTCGAGAGACAAAGAAGCTCAGATGGATGATGACAAGGAGGAAGACCCAGAAGAGCCAGAATACGCAACCGAGCATTCCACCACGTAGGCACCGTTTGAGACTAGGATATGCTAGTCCGTTACCCCTAAGGTAGGCTAGGTCATGTATCCTATATGCGAAGTCGAGTCCTTAAAATGGTTTAGATGAAACCATGCTTTGGTTATGTTTGTTTTTGTGTTTTGATGGGGGTCGCACTTTCCCTCTTGGAACACGACTACATCACCTATTTTGTTTTTAACAATGTGTTTTGCCCTTTTGGTCCTTGTTTAAATTAAACATGCATAGTACCAACCCCCTTACTAGGCACACCCCCCATCTACTTTGTTTTTTACCTTTCTTCCGCCTCAATCATGAGCCCTCGACTGCTCCACAAGGATGTCAGTCGTGACTGCACTAACATCGCTAACCGACAAGGAACAGGAGCTTCTGCCAAGACAGAAGTCAGCCAGGATCAGGCCCAGAGTCAAGCTCCACCAGCACCTCTTCCAAGCGAATGTGATCACAGCTCAGCTTCTCCGAGCCTTCCAAGAAAAATGTCAAGCCAACACCGCATACCTCCTGGATGATTGCTCAAGCTGTTGCCAATAACCCACAATATGCGAGAAATGGCAACAGACACCCCACCCTGGCAGAATTCAAGAAGCATGCACCTCCAACCTTCATCGAGACTACTAACCCCTGCAACAGAGATGAGGACCAATGTAGGGTGTAGAAGAGTTGGCATGCTCATTAACGGAGTAGAGTTCCTAGCAGACCCTAACCTCTTAAGATTGCAAGACTGGATGTGATCTTAGGAATGGATTGGCTCCTCAAGCACGAAGGCTCGCTAGACTGTGCCAACCAGACTAACAACTTGATCTATGACCAAGGAATCGAAGTTAAGTTTGCCTCCATCCCCTCCTCTCCTCAGGTCACCCAAATTCAAGAGCCTGGCAGAAGTTGGATTCTTGGGTCATGTCCTAACAGAAGAAGGATTGCCTGTAGACCCTGCAAAGATTGACGTTGTGACCTAGTGACAATCCCCAACCACCGTCAAGGAGGTTGGAAGCTTCCTAGGAATCATGGGATATTACCGCAAATTCGTAGGAGATTCTCCAGTATTGCCCGACCAATGACTCAGCTCCTGAAGAAAGACAACAAGTTCGAATGGATGCCCAAGAGTGAAGAGAGCTTCTAAGAGCTCAAGAAGAGATTGACCACTGCCCCAAATCTGGCAACACCTGATATTCACAAGGAGTTGTGATATACTGTGATGCCTCCCGAACCGGACTGGGAAGCATTCAGATGCAAGAAGGCAGAGTCGTAGCCTACCTTTCAAGGCAGTTGCGGCCTCCTGAGGAAAACTACGCTACTCATGATCTTGAGCTAGCAGCAGTGGTTCATGCCCTGAAGACATGGCAACATCACCTTCTATGGAAGCAGTGAGAGTTATACACAGATCACAAGAGTCTGAAGTATATTTTCACTCAAAAAGAATTGAACATGAGGCAAAGAAGGTGGCTGGAATTGATCAAGGAATATGTCCCTAGTGTTCAAATACCACCCTGAGAAGGCCAATGCGGCAGCAGACGCCTTAAGCAGAAAGGCTTGCTCCATGAAAGCCATGATCAAAGAAAGGCAGCCAACTCTGTTTGAGGAGCTAGAACAATTTAGCTTGGAGTTGGCCATGTATGGATGCCTAGCTAACCTGGAAGTCAAGCCTACCATGATGGATGACATCAAGGAAGCCCAAAAAGGACATGAAAGCATCGAAGGCGTATAGAGGAAAATGAAGCAAGGCAAGGCCCCAGGATTCTCTGAAGACGAACATGGAGATTGCATTAGATCGAGGTACCCAGTTTACCTCGATGTTCGGGAAGAAATTCCAAGAAGCCATGGTAACCATGTTGTCCTTTAGTACGGCTTTCCACCCGCAGACCGGAGGTCAGGCAGAGTGAGTAAATCAGATACTCGAAGACATGCTCTGAGCTTGTGTCCTAGCGTACGAGGCTAAGTGGGAAGATTGCCTCCCTTTTGCCGAATTCTCCTATAACAACAGTTAACAATCAAGTCTCCAAATGGCACCATTTAAGGTGTTGTATGGACGCAAGTTTCGCACACCCCTCAATTGGTCGGAGACCGGAGAAGGACTAATATTTGGACCCGGTGTTCTCCGCGAAGCCGTAGAGCAAGTTTAGCTAATCCGAGAACGACTGAAGACCGCCAAGTCAAGACAGAAGAGCTACGCTAACACCCGTCATAGGGAAGTAAACTTCACCGTAGGAGACCATGTGTACCTACGGGTCACTCCTCTCAAAGGGGCAAAGCGTTTCCACGTCAAAAGGGAAGCTCGCACCAAGATTTATTGGCCCCTTCAAGATCACTGCAGGACAAGAAGAAGATGCTTGCCAGCTGGAGTTACCACCCGAACTATCCGATGTGCACAACATTTTCCACGTATCATGACTCCGGAAGTGTGTCCAACTACCCGACAAGCCCGATCTCTACAAGGACATCGATCACCAAGCCATTGACCTTCAGCCCGATCTGACCTACCGTGAGAGACCCATTCGCATTTTTGATGAAGCAGAATGACGTACCCGAAGCCGCACTATCAAGTACTTCAAGTTCCGTGGACCAACCACACGGAAGGAGAAGCAACATGGGAACGTGAAGACTACCCCAGATCCAAGTTTTCGTATTCCTTTCCGCACCTAGTTTGGGAATCTCGGGGACAAGATTCTTGTAAGAGGGTAGGTCTGTCACACCCTGATTTTCATGCCACAACATTTAGGATTAATTACGCATAAAAATTTAATCCAACAAAAACTTTTCTGCTGATTTGGTCTCTGCTTTGATTTGGGTTTTGTTGGTTGTTTGCAAGTGCTCTAAAAATCAAATAAATCCTCCAACTCCTATACTTCTTTTCCCTGATCTAAAACTTTGCCCAATGATCATTCCATGTGTATAGGACATAAAAGTATTTTCTTACAAAAATAGTTTAGCCAAAAAGTATTTTCTAAATTAGGTTTTTCAAAACACCCTGAATTCAGGCTTGAACTACAAGTACCTAAATTAGGATGACAAAAATCTTTAAAAAATTATATTTGAATCCTATTAGATATATGACTCCCAAAAACCACAAAATTATTATTTTAAAAGTTATTTACATATTTTATTTAAAGGCTTTTTCTTTCGGCCAGAAATGATCTTTAATAGGTTAAAATTATTTTTATATTTCAAAAATATTTGAGAAAATTTAGGGAAGCTCAGTGGAGATATATTTTCCATATATACGAGTTTCAACACATGGTCTTGACCAAAATATGGGTCAAATCCCTCAAAAACCCCTTTCTGGATATTTCAAGCTTTTGAAATATTTACAAAGGAAATATTCTGCATTAAATCCAAGAAAATTCCATCATGTAAAAAATGGCTTACTTGACGATCTTGCCAAGTCTCATGTCATGGAGAATAGTATAACCCCATCAAAACCCTTCAAAACCATTTCTGTTCATTTTCTAGTTTGAGCGACCTTACATTGCCAAACATGTCCAAATGTTCTCAACCTTGGTACACATGCTAAAATGGTCTAATAATTCAGCTAGACCAAGTGAAACAAGTTGGAGAACAAGTTGACTTGATCAAAGCTTGCCAAAACCATTCCTGTTTAGATCCAAATTTGAGCAACTCTTCATTGCCAATTGTCTCCTTTTGATCCCAAATTTTCTGGACATTCTCTAATTCCCAAATGATGACACTACACCAAGTGGTGCATCAAGGAGAATAGATTTGCATGACCAAATCTTAGGAAACCTATTTTTGTTGATTTCTAGGGTTTACAAAAGTTGCATTGGCCACTTTCTCCATTTGGCCTAAAAATTTGTGGGCATCACTAATTTGTGATTCCACTCACTCCTGTTAAATCTCATGGCAAGGGGAATCTTTTTATTAGCTCAAACCACCATCAAACACCTTCTACCACCATTTTGTGATCAACATTTGGGGCACCAAATAGGTTCTCCTTGATCCAAAAATTTTACCACAGCATGTCCTAGTACCCCTCTACCACTGGCAAAAGTTGCATGACCTTAGCTCAATTATTTGGGGGTGAGAACCTCATTTTCCCTCTTTGGACAACAACTTTCCCTCTCTTTCTCTCAACCCCTCTCTCTCCCTCCTTGACTTTGCAGAGCATCCAAGGCTCTCCTCAGCTTTTGCCCATGCCCCTACAGCTGCCAGACATAAGTGGACGCACGGGTGTATGCAAAAGCCGCGGATGCCGGCCAAAGACGCGCTCTGGAGCGCGAGGCAGAGTAGGCGACCGTTGACGCCGCATCCCCCGACCACCTCGTGCCTCCCCGTCGCACCAGTCGAGGTCCTCGACGTCCGCAATGGGACAGCCGTGCAGGCCCCCTTCTCTCCCTCTCTCTCTCACCCTTGCTGCCCGTGCCCGACACCGCCCGGCTCGGCCAGTGGGCGCGCGAGCTCGGGTCCCGCCAGAAGCTCGCCCTGCTTCCCCTTTCCTCCTTCCTCGACCTGGTCCACGCCCACGAGTGCCCCAGACACGCCCCAGGGCACTGATTTGGCCCCTAGTGTGCGCCGGGTCGTGGCCGTGGTCGTTGTGCACGGTGCACCATCGCCTCGCCATATAAGGCCGCCCCAAGCCCTCTCTCCACTCTATTTGCTCCCCCTCTATCCTAGAGCCCCGCTGGACCAACCCGCACCTCCACCTGTGCCCTCCAACCTCATCCATGGCCGAAGCTGAGCCACCGGCCATCGCACAAATTCTCGTCGCCCGAGCCCCCTCCTCTCCACCTATGGGTGTCATTGCATCACCACTACCATCACGGAGCTCCCCCGCACTCCAGTTACACTTCCCGATGGCCGTGACGTCAAGTTCATCCTCGACGGCAGCCCAGTCCACCGCGCCCGAAGCTCCTCCTCTTCCCGGGCTCCTCTGCAGGCGTGAAGCTCCTGGAGGGGCGCGCCTCATCGCGCTGGACCCACCGGTGTGTTGGATGTCGCCGGAGGTGGCAGAAGCCACCAAGGAGAGCACTGATGCCCGCGCTACCTCGCCTCCCCTGTCGCTCCTCTGCCTCAGGCACAAGGTACGGGATGATGACCCAGCCAGCTGGCAGGAGGGCCCGCCTGTAAGCGGCAGCGGTGGCTGAGCCGGCCCCCTTTGTCAGGTTAAGTGGAGGCGGGATCCATGGAAATCGCCACCCCCACGAGCAGGCGCACTCCAGGAGTACGTCTCTGGCGTCACATCCTTCGCCAGCACGGCCGAGCCGCTGGGCCATCCTAGTTTCTCCTTGCAGCTACATCCCGCCCAGCGCGCGCTGCCGCCACTGGATTTTGGCCCATTAGGTATTTTCCTTTTTCTTCTTTTTCAGAAAATTCAAACTTTTCCACAGGGCTCATTTAAATTCCAAATTCGATGATTCAAATTTACACGGACTTCATAAATCAAGGTCTACTTAATGAGCCATAGTGAACATTTTTGCACTACATAGTTTTTACTGGATCTAATAAATAGGTCATTTATACTGCTAAACCAGCTTCAAAAATACATAGTATATTCATTTGAACTCCAAATCCAGTGAAACCAATTTCTAAATGTTTTAAAATCATGCCTAATTTAATGGGTGCTTTTACTCATTGTTATAAAAAGGTATTCTGTAGACAACTTGCAGATCCATTAATCCCTTGATTCCAGCATATTGAAATGTTCAAAAATGTCTATTGATCCAAAATCAATGAAACCACTCTGGTTATTTTTCTTATATCCAGAGAAGTGCTAGAAAATTATAATTCATATTTTTAGAGCACTTTTATTTTTGCCGTGTTGTGTTGCTTATTGTGTTTGTTTCCGACGTTAGTTGACGAAGTAGACAGAATCCTCGGAGATGGACCAGAAGGATTGAAGACCTTGTGAAGCCAGACAAGCTACCCTTTGACCATGATGCACCCCTCTTTCGTTCATCGAAGAAATTCCATATGCATGATGAGGATGATAGTGATGATGAATTTTCTATGCATGTTGCATTGATGCACGATCCGTTGACACTTGCATGATTCGTGGCTCTACTTTGTGCTTTGATATACGATGGTGAACTATAGTTGTTGATGCATGAACCTGCATAAGTTCCGTGAATACCACCTTGAGAGAAATCTTTCGAAAAGCCCAAAGGATGCCACTAATGCCCTTGGGAGATAATGATGAGCTAGGTCAATACTTGATGGAGGAGTAGTGTACCGAGGCTAGTTGGATGTGTTGTTTCCAGAAATGTATTAGATTTAAGATTTGTTGACCGTCCCAACCAAACAAGCACAACCACTCTACCCTTATATGGGAAAGGGCATTATTGATTACCTAGTTCGTGCTAGCATGGATGCCCGCATTACTAGTGACGGGAGTGGCATGGCCACTCTCGGGACGGGGTCGTGCTTGGATAGGCAGCCATGACTATTTTTACAGGGCACCGGACACACCGTTGGTACCTCCGTGCGTGGTTATGTGATATGTTTGGAGCGAGGCTCCAGAGACAATGATAAAATTTTGAGAATGTTTGGCACGGGGGCTGTTACCAATCGAGTGGACTCTATGGTAGTGATCGGGTGCTCACCCTGGGTACTTGAGGTATCGCGGATTGTGGCTGACACGGGAGTTCCCCGGATCTTGTGGGTAAAGTGTGCAACCTCTGCAGAGTGTCAAACTATTCGAATAGCCGTGTCCACGGTCATGGACAGTTGGGTGGTGCTGCTTAGACTATGTCCATAAGTTTCTGAAAAACAACATAGATTGGAAATAATATTGAGGTTGCGAATTGTGAGGAAGGTCACGATGGAATAGAAATGGAGTTGTGGATAACTCTCTCTATTTATGTTGATATTTGTAGCCTCCTGTTGCATGTTGGAGACTCATGGATGACCCCTAAAAAGGTATTGATTATACTTGCTGCATGATGAAACTAGCATTCCTAGAAATGCCATCTTCGACTTAAAACCATGCTTTATCTTGTTATCATTCATGAGTTGCTTGCGAGTACATTCAAACGTACTCAGTGGCTTGTCCCAGGCTATTTACTTGGCCAGGCTTGGAAGAACAGGAATAAGATGAAGAGTTCCTTGGTGACGAACATGCGAGCTAGGATGCTTTCCTAGTCAGAATGCCAGTAGGGTTAAGGAAGATGGCATGGGTCCAAGTTATCAACGAAGATTTCCGCTGCGATGATTTATTCAAGACTTGATCATAATGGTCCTATTTATGTAAGACGGTATGTAATGGATGTAAACTCTTGATATTCAGTCTGTGGTGTATAGTGAGCATTGATCGTTGGGATCACTGTGCACGTGTAACTGGTGGCTTCGACCGTATAAGTCGGGGTCCCCACACATCCCGACTTGTGGGATAATCATAGTCTCTATCATCCTTTCCTCACATGGGATAATACTCTAATAATGACGATCATCACACCTTTATTTACTTACAACTCAACAATTACAACTTGATACTAGAACAAAATATGACTATATATGAATGCCTATGGTGATCTACCGGGATGTGTAATGATCTAGAGTGACATGTATAAAAAATATGAACGGTGGCCAAGACACAAATATTATGCCAACTACATGATCATGCAAAGCAATATGACAATGATGGTATGTCGTAATAAACAAAACGGTGGAAGTTGCATGGCAATATATCTGGGAATGGCTATGGAAATGCCATAATAGGTAGGTATGGTGTTTGCTTTGAGGAAGGGTATATGGTGGGTTTAATGCACCGGCGAAAGTTGCGCGGTACTTGAGAGCCTAGTAATGGTGGATGGGTGAGAGTGCGTATAATACATTGACTCACCATTAGTCATAAAGAACTCACATACTTATTGTAAAAATTTATTAGCCATCAAAGCAATGTACTAATACGCATGCTCCTAGGGGGATAAATTGGTAGGAAAAGACCATCGCTCGTCCCCGACCGCCACTCATAAGGAAGACAATCAAAAAATAAAACATGCTCTGACTTCATCACATAACGATTCACCATACGTGCATGCTTCGGGAATCACAAACATTAACACAAGTATTTCTACCAATCCACAATTACTCACTAGCATGACTCTAATATCACCATCTTTATATCTCAAAACAAATGCAAGGAATCAAACTTCTCCTATATTCAATGCTCTTTATGAAAGTTTTTATTATATCCCTCTTGGATGCCCATCATATTAGGACCAAATTCATAACCTAAGCAAATTGCCATACTATTTTTAAGAATCTAAAAATAATATAAGTGAAGCATGAGATTTCATCAATTTCTATAAAATAAAACCACCGCCGTGCTCTAAAAAGATAGAAGTGAAGCACTAGAGCAACTGCCTAGCTCAAAAGATATAAGTGAAGCACATAGAGTATTCTAATATATTCAAGATTAATGCATGTCCCTCTCAAAATGTGTGTACATCAAGTATGATTGTGGTAAACTAAAAAGAAAATACTCATATCGTACAAGACGCTCCAAGCAAAACACATATCATGTGGTGAATAAAAATATAGCCTCAAGTAAATTTGCCGATGTATTGAAGACGAAAGAGGGGATGCCATCCGGGGCATCCCCAAGCTTAGATGATTTGTTGTCCTTGAATATTACCTTGGGGTTCCTTGGGAATCCCCAACCTTAGGCTGTTGCCACTCCTTATTCCGTGGTCCATCAAACCTTTACCCAAAACTTGAAAACTTCACAACACAAAACTCAAGAGGAAACTCGTACGCTATGTTAGTATAATAAAATAAATCACCACTTTAGGTACTGTTGTGAACTCACTATAAATTAATATTAGTGTTATATATACTGTATTCCAACTTCTCCATGGTTCGTACCCCCGATACTACCCATAGATTCATCAACATAAGCAAACAACACGTAGAAAACAAAATCTGTCAAAAACAGAATAGTCTGTACTAATCTGGAAATTTCTTATACTTCTGTAACTCCAAAAATTCTGAAAAATTAGAAAAACCTAGGAAATTTGTAAATAAATCTTTTGTTAAAAATTCAGATCGAAAGCACGCTTCTGTGATTTTTAAATTTCTTGCAATGAGCGCAAAAGTTTCTGTTTTTCAGCAAGATCAAATCAACTATGACCATAGACCATCCCAATGGTCTTACTTGGCTCAAACATTAATTAAAACAGTAAAACACAATTACTACAGAGGTAATATTATGTATTTATTGGAAAACAGGAACAGAAACAAAAAACACAAAATAAAAATTGGGTTGCCTCCCAACAAGCGCTATTGTTTAACACCCCTAGCTAGGCATAATGCATAGATCTAGGTATTGTCATCTTTGGTATTAAATTATTCAATTTCACATCTATACTCCCTAGGTGGTTCATTAGGTTTATTGATGGTCATACTCCTAGGTAAAAAATCAAGAAGTTTATTTGTAGCAATTGGTTCCTTAATAATATTGACAAAGCTAGGGTAAATACTTATCATCTTAAGATCTTCGTTTAATTTACTAGATGATTCACCCTTATTTTTAGGAACATAAATAAACTTAGTAACTTTAGTAGGAGGAAATTTTGGAGTAGTTTTAACAGCTGCAAAGGCAGAACTAAAGTTGGTAATAATATCTTCTAACTTATCAATTCTAGTAGAACCTTGATTTATTTTCAAATTAACTATAGGTTCCTTTTCCTTTAGATTCTTTAAAGTGATTCCTACCTTTGATCCAATTTGAGTAATGTGATTATGAATCTTTTTATCCAAATTTTCAATAAGCTCTATGGTAGAAATTTTATTCTCAATAATATCAAGCCTTTGCATCAGATGTTCGAAGGTTAAAGTTGTTTCATTAACCATGCGTGGTGGTGATCCTACCAAATTTATCATAGAATTGTAACCATCCAAAGTATGGCTACCCAAGAAATTACCCCCAGTAATGGTATCTAGCACATATCTATACCAAGTAGTAACACCCACATAAAAAATTCCGGAGAAGAACGGTAGTAGATTGCTTACGGGCGTCGGTGTCAAAACCGGCAGATCTCGGGTAGGGGGTCCCGAGCTATGGATCTAGGATCAATGGGGAACAAGGGCTGAAGAACACGATGTTTACCCAGGTTCGGGCCATCTCGAATTGGTAAAACCCTACGTCCTACTTGATTGTATTTGATGTGTATGATATGGTTACAGAGGCGATCTACCACGAGATCAGGCGAGCTAGACCCTAGGTTGATGGGGTGATGGATGTTGCTCTAGCCCTAAAGACTAAAACCCCTTGGTTCATATAGACACCAGTAGGGTTAGGGTTACATGCGATCGGTTACAATGAAGGAAAGATTATGGTAAATCTTGACATGGAGGGCACACCACGACTCCGAAGATCTCTTGTCCGGTCACGGATCCGCGCTCTAGCTCGGCCCCATAGTAGCCCATCAGTCTGGCCCACATGCAATGGGCCGATGGACCGAGGACCCCTTAATCTAGGTTTCCCTTAGTAGCCTCCAATGCCAGGGTTTGTGTCCAGCATCCATACATCCAACGGTCTTCGGCTTGCGAGGCGAGTTCTCATCTTGTACTCTGTGTGCTCGGAGTTAAGTGGTGTCCGGAATCCGTAGTATTCAGTTTACTTAGCCTCAAAGGCCAGACTGCTCAAGTGTGAATAGTGCCCACATCTGATAGCTTTTAGCGAAGGGTCGTGTCCAGTCGTAACACCGAACGGCTGGAAGTTCTCGATACGCGGCTCGAGGCCACCCCTACATTAGCACGTCTCATCAAGGCAGAGATCATGCCCCATTTTTTAGGCGATATGATCAATGATCTTGATTCCCCCACCCGTGTATAACGTCGCGAGTGTATCGGGAAGTGGAGAGGCCCGCGGCATGGAAAGGGTGACCCTTGGCTCCTCCGCGGTCTATAAAAAGGGGAACAGCTACAATTATCATCTTATGCCTTCTTCCACCTCCCGATGTTACCTTTCCAATCTCTAGAGCTCCAGCGCCTTGCTTTGTTCTTCCGTGGGGAATCCCTTCCCAGCCTCTTCCAGCTTTGGCCATGGCCAGATCCGGCGCCAACGGCAAGTGGGAGGCCACCATCGTCACCAATAAGGACATCAAAGAGCTGAAACGAGCTGGCTACTTGTTGGCTGACATCACTCATCGGGACCCCTAGGAGGGCTAGGTCATCCCCACACCCAAGCCAGAGAGGGTGGTTTTCCTCCCCCACTTCATCTGGGGTTTGGGATTCCCACTGCAACCCTTCATGCAGGGATTGATGTTCTTTTATGGGCTGGATTTTCACGATCTAGCCCCCAATTCTCTTCTCCACATCTCCGCCTTTATCATCATTTGCGAGGCCCTTCTGCGGGTCCAGCAGCACTTCGGCCTATGGCTGAAGGTGTTTAATGTCAAGCCGAAGGTGGTCGGCGGCGCCCAGGCGGACTACGGCAGAGCGATGATCAGCAAGCTCACCCGAGTCCAATGGCCGGAGGGCACCTTTATCGACAGTGTAAAGGTGTGGCAGAAGGAATGGTTCTATATAACAGAGCCACGGGATGTGGCCTGGACGGCAGCCCCCGAGTTTAGATCCGGACCCCCTGCGAGATTGACCTCGTGGACCAAGAAAGGTCTTAATTGGGGATCCCCAATGAGGTGAAGAAACTGCAGAAGTGTGTTTCTAATGTGATGGAGACTGGCGCCAAGATGACCAACGTTGTTCAGATAATGCTTCGACGCCGCCTCCTTCCTTGCCAGCAGAGGACCACCCCAATGTGGTCTTTCAAACCCAAGGACCCGGCCACCATGCAGTACCTCTTCGGCACCACCCACGACAAGGTGTGGAGGCTGCTGTTCAAGCCCCAGGGGGCTTGGCCAGCCAAGAAGGAAGACATTGGCTTTGACACCACCAATCCACCGAGGGAGATAATTGACCGTTTGCCCAATTTCTATTTGGATGCTCATGCCGCACAAATTTCGGTCTAAGGTTCTTTTCATTGCCTCCATAGGGCTGGCTTGAGAAGGCCCAGAAGATCAGTAGTCCGGCTCCACTGCCTGAAGAGCCCCGGACAGCTCAACCCGAGGAGCTACTGATCATGGCGCCTTACGAGGCGCCGGAGAAGAAGGGGAAGGAGAAGAAGGACCTGCCGGAGACAAGAAAGGGTCTCCGCTCAAGAGGTCGCCCGGACACCAAGGCCGGAGTTGCTGCAGTCCCGTCCACCCAAGACGGGGAGGAGGACGAAGACGAGGAGGAAAGCGCCTCCTCCCACTCCAAGAAGAGGGCGGCGTCTGAAGACATTGAAGAAGAGCAATCTCTTCAGGCCCTGAAGAGGCAGTGCAGGCCCTAGGTGGTCCCACCCGACAGCTCAAACTCCGACGAGGAGTCCGTGGCATCTGAGAAGGTCCCGGAAAAGGACCCCAGGGTCAAGCCCCCCGCCACAAGGTATGAATTTGAGCATCTCTTACTTACTTCCTCTTGTTAGCTTTTTATTGATAGAAGCAAATCATGTGATATTTCAACCCACCGCATGGCCACCCTGCCGAGCAAACCTCGGAGGGGACCTCCCCGCCCACCGAACTGACGAACATCAGATCAGCGTCGCGCTCTGCGCCTCCCCCTGTTCCCGAAGAGCCCAGGGAGGTGCTATCCTGAAGGACCCCTCCTCGTCTGAACATGGGCGAGGGCGGCGACGACATCATGGCTGAGGCCGATGCCTCGGTCGCCGAAGACCAGGAGGATGTGTCCCTCCTGGCGAACATGAGAGAGGAGTTTGGACCTTTCGAACCCTTACAATCAGCTACCCCTGAGCCCCCAAGGCCCTCAGAGGAGCCGATCCCACCTTCCATGGAAGGGTTAGCCAAAGTCCCACCACCCGTGCTGAACACCAATAACCGGGTGGCATCAGGCTGGCCGGACACGGTGGCGGAGTTGGTGAACAACTCTATCATCGTCGCCGAGCACCGCACCCTTATGGGTGCGGTTCTACAGGGCGTTCGGTCCGTTAATGCCAGACTAAGCGATGCAGTCCAAGGCCTTTTAATAGGCTTTAAGGTGAGTCAAGTAATGCTTTTTCTCCGCCAAACAGATTTAGCTTTTAGCTTGAGTTTGAATAAGCCTTGTACATAACAGCCTCCGATACTCTGTGAGGATGGCAAAAGCCTTACAGGGGATCAAACATCCATAGGGCAGTAACTGAGGCATTATTGTTGATTTGATATTGCAGGCATTGTCCTTGGCGGCGGCTTCTAATGCCACGACGTTAGAGGAGATGGATCAGAAGCTGAAGCTCTCCCATGTGGAACTTGACCTTGTCAACAAACGGCTTGATGAGGTGCAAGGTAAACCCCGATCGAATTGTATAGTCAATACTACTGGACAGTTATGTGCCCAATTGTATGCTGAGTACGCAGTGGTTGCAGCTGCTGCCGTGGAGGTCAAGAACCTCAAGGCCATGCTAAAGAGGGCCAAGGACGAGGCGGCCGAG
Organism: Thinopyrum elongatum; assembly: GCA_011799875.1. Lineage (NCBI taxonomy): Eukaryota > Viridiplantae > Streptophyta > Magnoliopsida > Poales > Poaceae > Thinopyrum > Thinopyrum elongatum. The sequence continues at coordinate 266,647,494 of CM022298.1, forward strand.
AAGAAGGTGGCTGCCGAAAAGGTGGTGGCCGAACTCGAGACGGTGAGGACCGCCAGCGAGAAGCACGAGGCTTGAGTGGCCGAAGTGTAGGTGGAGCTCAAGGATGCCGTCACAAAATGTGAGGCCCTTGAGCAGAAACAGAAAGAACATTCCTCTGAGCTATCCAAGGTGGAGAAAGTGCTCCAGGAGACGAGGACCGAAGTGCGGGGTGCCCGCGAAGAGCTTCGCTAAGTGAGGTAGATTGCGGATGGTAAGCCATACTTACCGCAGAGTGTTTTTGGAGGTAACAAGTTCGCCTTATTGACGCGGGTCTGGCGCTCCGCAGGCGTCTTCGCTGAGCTTCCAAGGAGCGTGGCGGATGCGACAGAGCACTACGCCACGCGGGAAGAGAAATCCGAGTGATGGCTATTCTGGACGCAGTTCCAGGCGCCCAAACACCCTCCCCTTCTGAGCAACAAAATGAAGCAGCTAATGGAGCTGCCTCGGATGGCTGGTCTGGCAATGAAGGATATTTGTGTTCGGCTGTGGCCCTCGGAGCCGATTCCGAGAAGCTACTTTGGCCTGATGCAGAAGCTGTGTGATGCGTCGCCCCGGGTTGATGTCGTGAAGCGCTCCGCATGCCTGGAGGGAGCCAGGCTGGCCTTTGCGAAGACCATGGTACATTGGCCTAACATCAAGCCAATGGATATGGCCACGGTCCCCCGCCTGTTGGGAAAGAGCATAGCTGCCCCGAACAGTACTTCGCACAAGTTATGAATGGTGCTCGGGCGATAGAGGGCCAGTGTTCCAAGGATGTAATCATTGAGTGATTGTATTTGTCAACTGAACCTGTTGCTTTATAATTTGGCCCGTTTGTATGTTATATACTATGGTATTTTTATTTTGACTCCTGTGCGGCGTTTATTATTCTGAAAGTTACCAGTCGTTGGCTTTAGCCCCCAAGTGAATATTGCAAGGGGTGTTTCGTCTCCGCACTATTACCCTTAGCCAACGACTCGGTACCCGAAGGTGGTAGTACGTGAGAGAGACTAGGTAATCGGACTATGTGGCTTCATTTCTTTCACTTAGCCATAGGAGCTTGACGGTGAGAGCTGATGACTAGCACCCAGTATTCTGTGATGTACGTGGGAGCTAAGACATGCCTTTGTAATCACATGGTTTGTGCTAGGACAAACCCTACGTATGACACGGATAAACCGCTAACGATTTCTTAGTTTAACACTTTTCATCGGATCACTGACTAGTTCTCGCTTACTATGACAGTCAGTTTTCGGCTTTCTCCCCTGAGGTGCTTAGCTAGACTAGCTAGAAGTATAATCGCAAGGGTTCTCCCTTTACCTTCTTAGCCGAATGTGTGGAACATAAGGAGGTAAGCACAGGAGCCGAGCAACCTAACTATGGACCTAAGTCATAGTTCGGAACTAATGCATGTAGTGCAATATCCGAGACACCGAACACTAAACGGAAAGTGGTACCGGACATTGGTTCATAGGACTGATGGGATGATCAAGCCTTTGGTCAATTAACTGATTTGTATCTGCTACACAATGTGTGCATGCCCAGCTGTTCGAAGAGCGGAAAAAGGGGACATGAAAAAGGCTAGACAATACAGATGCCCATACACCGTAAAAGGTGTTATTACTTTCCATAAGCTTGGGACGTCTAACCGTACAATTTGAACTACCGGGGCATTTATTATAAGTGAGAAAACAAAAAAAGAAATTTACAGAGGAAAGGTTTACACAGGGCCTTGATGCGTGGGTCAAAGCATCAACTGTGCCCTGCTGCATGTTTGCACCTTTGCTTCTATGAGGTGGGGGTGAATTGGATGTCCGTGTGGAACAGCACATGCTGCCGAGGAGGGCCTTCAATGGGAACCTTGATAGGTAACCTTGCCGTCAAAGCTTGAGGCTGGGTGGGTCCGAGGCCGTACCCGTTGTCGTCCAAGGACGTGAGAACATCATGGTCCGGTTAAGCCAGACACATGGTTCTATTTGTTTGATGTTGCCCCCACAGCTGCCCATGGTAAAATTTGTGCTGTCGAGGCACATAGAGCGCTACCGTGTTGGGTGTGCCGTGGGGCACATATCCCTATCTGCGGCGAATGCAGGAGGGCTCCCATGTCGGGGACCGGGCTCGAGCCCGTTTAGTTGTGACTTTGGCCTTTACGGCGGGTTGATACGGCAGCCCGTTGGTGATGACTTGGTCTTCGGCTGCCAGGGTCGCAGTATGTTCCTCAGTCCAGAGCGAGCGCTCCATGTTGTCATTGATCGTTATGACGCTTGCAGGACCGGGCATCTTCAGCTTGAGGTATGCGTAATGCAGGACGGCGTTGAATTTAGAGAACGTCGTTCGGCCGAGGAGGGCATGATAGCCACTGCGGAATGGGGCGATATCGAAGATCAAGTCTTCACTTCGGAAGTTATCCCGTGAGCCGAATACCACTTCCAGAGTCACCATGCCTGAGCAGTGGTCCTCTACGCCTGGAATAACCCCCTTGAAGGTGGTGTTACTTGGTTTGATCCTTGACGGATCGATCCCCATTTTTCTCACTGTGTCTTCATAAATCAGATTGAGGCTACTGCCTCCGTCCATAAGGACTCGCGTGAGGTGGTACCCATCGACAATGGGATTGAGTACCAGGGCCACTGATCCTCCATGACGGTTACTGGTCGGATGGTCCCTGCGATCAAAGGTGATCGGGCAAGCCGACCATGGGTTGAACTTCGGCGCTAAGGGCTCGACGGCATACACATCCCGCAGCGCGCGCTTGCTCTCCTTCCTTGGGATATGGGTGGCGTAGATCATGTTCACTGTCTTGACCACAAAAGGGAAGGGTGTTTGGCCTCCACTGTTTGGCATGCAGGGCTCCTCATCGTCCTTGCTTCGAGGGCTTTTGCCAGAGTCTTCGGCTATGAGCTTGCCAGAGTCTTCGGGTGCCATGGATCTAGCAGGGCCTATCCAAGATTGCATCCAACTTAGTTGGTCCATCCTAGTTACCTTTAGAGGGATTTTTTCGTGATCCGGACTTCGGATTGCGGAATCCGGCATTTACTGCCATAGGATGTAGCCATAAAAGTTAGGTCGGAAGGCGTTCTCGAGCTACTCCCAACATCCTATGGAGTCTTCGAGAAGGCTATTTAACCAGTGTCTGGCCGGACCCTTGAGCTTTAATGGTAGGTACTTGATGGCGTGGAGGTCATATCCTCGTGCCATATGAATGTGTAGCTGAAAATCTTCGATCCATACTACTGGATCTGTTGTCCTGTCATAGAGCTCAATATTTACAGGTTTGAAACCCTCCGAGAATTGATGACACATCACTCTATCTGTGAAGCAGAGAGGATGAGCAGCGCCCCTGATTCGGGCTACATCGTGCTGGAGATCATCTGTCATCCGTACTCGCTCCCAAACTCCGCCATTTCGGTCTAACCAGGCTTTGTATCCATCCCGTCTAACAGGAGGATTTCTTTTAGGTCCGTAAATGGACCTCGTCAGACCTGCATGTGCATCCAGGTCACGGTGTAGGTCACACTCAAAAGCTAGCCGTAATGGCTCCTTGCCTTAACGGCGACAATGAGTGGGAGGTGGTTCAGTTCTATCAGTTGTCTGGTCCCGTTCTCGAGCGGAGCTGTCCGGTTGATCTGCCTGAGTGTACCTTGGAGGCGCTTGCTCTATGGCCTCATCGTTGAATTGCGGCAGTAGTCTTCGCTTCGGGTAACTTTTGGTCTATCGCTCGTGACCGTACTCCTCTTCGGCATCTAGGACTTTAGTCCATCTCTCATTAAGGGTGTCCTGTTCGGACTTTATTTTCTGCCGGTGTTTCTTCAGGCTTCGTGCGGTGGCACTTAGCTGCCGTTTAAAGCGCTCTTGATCCAGTGGGTTTTTGGGGATGATGAAATCCTCATCACCCAAACTAACCTCCTCTTCAGAAGGAGGGAGGTAGTTGCTGTCTTCGGAGTCATCGAGGTATTCGAGATCGAGCAGGTCCTCATGCTCCTCGTGGTCATTTTGTGGTTGTTCATCGGCGCCGGGGTCGTTGAGGTTATTAGCATTGTCCGCCGCACCATTCTCTCCGGCGTCCATGTTGCTCGCATGACTTTGACGTCCCTTGGAGCGGCGCTGTTGTCTGTGGCGCTTCGGTGGCTGATCGCTGGGCCTGCTATCATCCTTCCCAAGAGTGTCGTCATCGTCTTTCAGGGTGTCCACCATGTAGACGTCGTACGTGGACGTGGCCGTCCAGCGGCCGGTGATGGGGGGAGCAGCATCGGTGTTAGCCGTTGCTGCACTATCCTCGTCCATGTATTCGGCGTTTTCCGAAGTGTAGTCCAACATGTCGGTTAAGTCTTCGACTATGGCTACTAAGTGGGTGGTGGGCGGGCCGTAAAATTCCCTATAATTAATATCGAGGGGCTGCTGAACGCGAGCCGAGGGTGGATCCTCCCGAATAGCCATGATCTAGATTCAGTCCAGTGCCTCGTTTAATAAGGAGAGGGTCGCCGGACTGGTACGCGGTGACCACCGAGGGCCGGTCTCCGGCGTGGCGGGGCAAGGAATGTCTGGGTCCGGGCTGGATAATGGTCTTCAAGGGCCGAGTTGGCCTCGAGGCCTGGGGTCGGGCTTGTGGTCATACAGACATAAGAGACCGAGGACAAGACCTGGTCTTCAGATGCTATTTCCGTATCGGGGCTCGAAACCAAGTTGATGAGGGGGAGTTCGGCCGGGGATGATTCCTGGCTTCTGAACGTCGACCCATCGCTAGGGCTCAAGGCCGGAGGCGTGTCATGAGGAGAGGGTTCGGCCGAGAGTGACTCTTGGCGTCCGAACACTGCTTCCGCGTTGAGGCCTGGAGCTGGGTCTTCAACTGGCATCATTGGTGTGGTCGATGGGGATTCCTGGCCTCTGGTCAGGGTGGAGCCATCCGAGTTCGAGGCCGGCTGAAGGGTTGAGGCCGATCCATAGATCCGATTGGGAGAAAGCTCCGGAGCGGGAACAGCGGGGCCCATAGGGGTACGGGGAGAGGCTACGAATCCGGCAAAGACCAGATCGCCTCGGGCGTCCGCAACATACTCCAAGTTGCCGAATCTAATCCAGTGCTCAGGGGCAAAATTGTTGATTTGGTCTTGTTGACCAGTTGGGTTGGCGTGCATCACGATGCTGCCGAACGCGAAGAGTTGGCCGGGGACAAAGAGGTCCCCGGAGCTGACGCCATCTCCGATGATCAGGCGAGCCATTGATCCTTCGGTGACCCAACATCGAAACTCTCAATGAAAGCACCAATGTCGGTGTCAAAACCGGTGGATCTCGGGTAGGGGGTCCCGCACTGTGGATCTAGGATCAATGGGGAACAAGGGACGAAGAACACGATGTTTACCCAGGTTCGGGCCCTCTCGAAGAGGTAAAACCCTACGTCTTGCTTGATTGTATTTGACGTGCATGATATGGTTACAGAGTCGATCTACCATGAGATCAGGCGAGCTAAACCCTAGGTTGATGGGGTGATGGATGTTGTTCTAGCCCTAAAGACTAAAACCCCTTGGTTTATATAGACACCAGTAGGGTTAGGGTTACATGCGACCGATTACAATGAAGGAAAGATTATGCTAAATTTTGACTTGGAGGGCACACCACGACTCCGAAGATCTCCTATCTAGTCAGGGATCCACGCTAGCTCAGCCCCATAGTAGCCCATCAGTACGTCCCACATGCAATGGGCCGACGGCCCGAGGACCCCTTAATCCAGGACTCCCTCAACGGGTAGATCTATTCTGAGCATTACAAATTCTATACCAAGCATCTTTTAAATTCTCTCCCTCCCTTTGTTTAAAATTGAGAACCTCACTTTCCGGTGTACTAACTATGATAGAAGGACTAGCCATGATAGCAAAACAAGCGATCTAGTACACAAGCAAATGAAAAAGACGAACGAAAGAAGGCGGATAAAAAGGCTAATATTTTTGTGTTTTTTTGAAAATGTTTTAGAGTGGGGGAGAGGAAAACGAGAGGCAAATGGCAAATAATGTAAGTGCAAGAGATGAGAGTTTATGATAGGTACTTTTTAGGCTTGATGTAGAACCTCCCCGGCAACGGCGCCAGAAATTCTTCCTGCTACTTTTTGAGCTTGCGTTGATTTTTCCCTTGAAGAGGAAAGGGTGATGCAGCACAGTAGAGATAAGTATTTCCCTCAGTTAAGAACCAAGGTATCAATCCAGTAGGAGGCACAAGCAAGTCCCTGATATATGCACCTGCACAAACTAACAAACAATTGCACACAACACGAAAAAAAGGGGTTTCCAATCCCTTCACGGTCACTTGCAATAGTGAGATCTAATAGAGATAGATATGAAAGATAAATAAAAGGCAAAATAAAGTAAATATAAATAAATTGCAGAAAGGTATTTTTGGTTTTATAGATCTGAAAATATATGATGCAAAATAGACTCGGGGGCCATAGGTTTTACTAGAGGCTTCTCTCTCGAAGAAAGCATACAGTGGGTAAACAAATTACTGTTGAGCAATTGATAGAAAAGCGCATAATTATGAAGATATCCAAGGCAATGATCATGAATATAGGCATCACGTCGGTGAAAACTAGACCGACTCCTGCCTGCATCTACTACTATTACTCCACACATCGACCGACTCCTGCCTGCATCTAGAGTATTAAGTTCATAAGACCAGAGTAACACCTTAAGTAAGATGACATGATGTAGAGGGATAGATCCAATCAATCTGGTAAAAACCCCATCTTTTTATCCTTAATGGTAATAATACAAATACGTGCCTCGCTTCCCCTATTGTCACTGGGTGAGGACACCGCAAGATTGAACCCATCACAAAGCACCTCTCCCATTGCAAGAAAAACCAATCTAGTTAGCCAAACCAAATCGATAGATCGGAGAGAAATACAAAGCTATCTTAATCATACATAAAAGAGTTCAGAGAAGACTCAAATAATATTCATAGATAATCTGATCATAAAACCACAATTCATCTGATCTCAACAAACGCACCACAAAAGAAGATTACATCGAATAGAACTCGAAGAACATCGAGGAGAATATTGTAATGAAGATCAAAGAGAGAGAAGAAGCCATCTAGCTACTAGCTATGGACCAGTAGGTCTATGGTAAACTACTCACACATCATCAGCAGGGCAGCAAGGTTGGTGTAGAGGCCCTCCATTATCGAATCCCCCTCTGGTGGAGTGCCAAAAAAGGCCCCAAGATGGGATCTCACAAGAACAGAAGCTTGCGGCAGCGAAAAAGTATTTTTGGTGTGCCCTCTGGTATAGGGGGAATATTTGAGAATTTATAGTGCTGGAGTTAGGGTTAGGAGAGCCATGGGGGGCCCACAAGCCCCCTGGCCACGCCCCCTGGGGCGCGCCCCCAGGGCTTGTGGCCCCTCATGGGTCTTCTAGCCTCCTCCCCAAGTCTCGTGGGTTTCTTCTGGTCCAAGAAAAATCATCGTAAAGTTTTATTCCGTTTGGAGTCCGTTTGGTATTGATTTTCTGTAGAAGTCAAAAACAAGGAAAAACAGCAACTGGCACTGGGCACTAGGTTATTAGGTTAGTCCCAAAAAATGATATAAAATAGCATATAAATGCATATAAAACATCCATGATGGATAATATAATATCATGGAACAATCAAAAATTATAGATACGTTGGTGACGTATCACCGCCCGAGGAAATGGGCCCAGTATGTCCAGCCGCCAGACCGCGAAGGGCCATGAGAGTGGAATTGTTTGGAGCCCCTGCGCTGGCTGATGAATCTACTTGGCATGGAACTAGCAGGCCTCGCATGATCGGACCAGCTCAGTGGCGTCGTGGAGCTTCGTAGGCCAGTAGAACCCACTGCGGAATACCTTACCCACGAGAGTGCACGACGAGGAGTGATGCCCGCTGTTTCCCCCATGGATATCGGCCAACAATTCTCGCCCTTGATCCTCCAAAATGCATCTCAGCGAGACGTTGTTGGGGCACCTGCGGTATAGCTCGCCGTCCCGCAAGCAGTAAGCGGTGGCCTGCCGAGCCACGCGCTCTGCTTCCTTGTCCTTTTCCGGCAAGGTGCCATGGAGAAGGTAGGCCTTGAACTCCTCAACCCAGCTGCCTGCCCGGGGCTCCAATACAAGAAGCAGGCAGGCTCCTGAGGTCGGGCCACAGGCCGAGGCACCCGTGGTTGGTGCAGGCAGTAGTTCCTCCACGAGCAGCATCGTACTAGCGGTCGGGGGCACAGCTGATGGCTAGAAGAGCCTTTCTTCGAAGACGCCAGGGCTTTGAGGCTCGCGGCGGGACGCTCGCCCGGCGATGTCATCGGCTTCCTTGTTCACACCCCATGGAATGTGCTGCAATTCTAAGCCCATAAAATGCTTTTTGATTTTACGTACCTCCTCAAGGTACGCCGCCATATGCTCATCCTTTGGCTTGTACTCCTTGTTGGAGAAGTTGATGAGGAGCTGGGAGTCGCCTTTGATGGTGAGGCGCTTGACCCCCAAAGCAGCAGCGGCCTTGAGGCCGGTCATCAGGCCCTCATACTCCGCAATGTTGTTGGAGAACTTCTTGCCATGCTGGAAGCAAAGCTGGACGGCGTAGTAGAGCTTATCTTTGGTTGGGGAGACGAGCACGACCCCAGCCCCAGTGCCCTACCTGGAGAAGGCGCCATCAAAGTGCATGGCCCAACTGGAGGGTGCCTCATTTTCGGGTGAGAGGGACTGGTCCTTGCATGGCTCCTCGTCGTAGGTAGCCATCCACTCCTCCATGAAGTCAGCAAGCACGCTCACTTGATGACCATGGTCGTGTAGAACTCCAGTTGGAAGGCTTGCAGCTCAATGTTCCACTCGGCAATTCGGCCGGCGGCATTGGGGCTGCGTAGCAACTTCTCCAGGGGGTATGTGGAGACATCCTTGATGGGGTGGCCTTGGAAGTAATGGCGCTGCTTCATAGAGGCGACTAGGAGCGTGAGGAGGAGCTTCTGCTACATAGGGTAGCGTGAATGCGTGAGAGGCCCAAGGGGCCCCGCGACCTCGGGGGGATGGGGCGCGAGGTGTCGACGACGGCTTGCTTCCGGTGGGGCGTGAGAGGCCCTCGCGCTCCGCCAGGCGAAGGAGGTGCAGGGAGCCCGGGAGCGTTGTCTAGCAGCATCGAGGACTCAAGGGGCCCCGCGACCTCGGGGGGATCGTCGGGCCTCCCTTGGGTTCTGACGCGTCCCTCGCGGACCGCTACGAATGCCCTGCTGGCCGAATGCGGGGTAGCTTCCAGGTAGAGCACCAAGGGCTCGCGGAAGTGAGGCGCCACCATGATGGGCGGGCTCATGAGGTACCTCTTGAGGTCTTCAAAGTCCGCATCCGCCTCGGGGGTCCACTCAAAGGAACCCTTCCTCTTCAACAGGTTGAAGAATGGCAGGGCACGCTCGCCAAGCTTGGAGATGAAGCGCCCCAGAGAAGTCACGCATCCCGCCAGCTTATGCATCTCCTTGAGGGTCTGAGGAGGGCGCATCCTTTCGATGGCCTTGATCTTCCCAGGGTTGGCCTTGATCCCTAGGTGGGAGACAAGAAAGCTGAGCAGCTTGCCGGAGGCGACCCCGAGGACACACTTCTCAGGGTTCAGCCTCAAGCTCACACTACGCAGGTTGGCGAATGTTTCCTCCAAATCTTCTACCAGTGTTCTGGCATCGCGTGACTTGACCACGATGTTGTCAATGTAGGCCTCCGCATTTCTCCCTAGCTGTGGCCCCAGCATGATGTGCATCAGCCGCTGGAAGGTGGCGCTGGCGCTCCTCAGCCCGAAGGGCATGCAGGTGTAACAGTACATGCCGCATGGAGAAATGAAGGCCGTCTTCTCGACATCCTTCGTTGCCATCTTGATCTGGTGGTAGCCCGAGAATGCATCCAGGAAGCACAATAGATCGCATTTTGCAGTGGAGTCCACGATCTGGTCGATGCACGGAAGCGGGAACGAATCCTGAGGCAAGCCTTGTTGATGCTCGTGAAGTCGATGCACATGCGCTCTTTTCCGCCCTTCTTTGGAATGATGACCGGGTTGGCGAGCCACTCCGGGTGATGTACCTCCCGTATGACCCCGACCTCATGTAGCTTGTGCACCTCCTTGACAATGAAAGCCTGCTTCTCTGGCGCTTGTCGCCGCGCCTTTTGCTTGACTGGGCGAGCGTTGGTGCACACCGCTAGGTTGTGTTCAATTACCCCCCTTGGGATGCCGGCCAAATCTGACGCCTTCTAGGCAAACACGTCCTTGTTCGCCTGGAGGAAAGCGATGAGTGCCTCTTCTTGCTCCTAGGGGAGGCCAGCGCTGATGGTGAAAGTGGGGCCCGAGCCACTACCATCGACTGGCACTTTCTTTGTCTCAGGGCACGGTCCTGGGAAAATAACTGCTTCTTCCTTGCAAGTGTAGCCTCCGGAGCTTCCGGCGCGCCCTCAGCACCAGGGCGTGAAGCCGGCGCGGCCCTGTTGGCGACCTTGAGGGATCGAACCGCGTCTTCCTTGTCCCTAGCTATGGTGATGACGCCGTCGCTACTGGGCATCTTGATGACGTTGTAGCCTGGATGGGTCACCGCCGTGAACTTGGCGAGCGCGGGGTATCCCAAGATGGCGTTTATGGGAGGCCGATGCGGGCCATGTCGAAGTCGATCAGCTCGGTGCGGTAGTTGTTGTGGGTGTCGAAGGTGACTGGGAGGCACACCTGCCCCAGGGGAGTGGTGGAGCTGTAGGTCACCCCAGAGAATGGCCTGGTGGGCATGAGCTGATAGTATGGCACTTGAAGCGTCTCGAAGGTCTCGACAGAGAGCACGTTGAGGCCGGCGCAGCCATCAATGACGGTCTTGGTGACCAAGACATTGCTGATGGTGGGCGTGCACAGCATGGGGAGCACACCGGCGGCAACTGTCAGCTTGGGGTGGTCCCGGGAATCAAAGGTGATAGCGCACTCGGGCCGCGAGCGAGGCCGTGGAGCCTGAGGCTGGGGCCGCACAGTACTTGCCCCACGGAAGAACCGCTTGGAGTGGCGACCAGACGTGGTCGCCCGGGACCCGCCGAGGATGCACGCGACCGCATGGGGCCCCGGAAGCACAAAGCGTGTAGCTAATCAATCACGGAGCTCACTCTAGGAGGAGACTGAGGCCTCGGGGAGGCCAAGGAGCCAAGAACGTGGGGCGCCCACCAGGGCCAGGGGGAACCAGGTCTTCTCCCGAACCTTCTAAGGTCCCTTCTGGTCGAGAAAAAATAATCCAAAGTTTTTTCTCCGTTTGGACTCTGTTTGATATCGATTTCCCGAAAATCCAAAAACAAGCAAAAAAAAAGCAACTGGCACAGGGCACTAGGTTAATAGGTCAGTCCCAAAAAATGATATATAATTGCATAATAAACATCCAAGATTGATACTAGAATAGCATGGAACAATCAGAAATTATAGATACATTGGAGACATATCAAGTTGCACGCACAATTCAAATTTAAAACATAGTGCGACACTTAATACATATTTAAAATTAAGTGCCACACTTAATTAAAATTTCAACATAGTGCCATACTGCATACAAGTTTCAACATAGTGCAACATTCAATACAAATTTCAACATAGTGCCATACTTAATACAGATTTCAACATAGACTCATACATAATAGATATTTGAACGCAACCTAGATTCTTCCTCACCCTCTTGCTTCTCTTCCTCCTCTGTGTACCCGGTAGCTTCGTCCACGCCCAGTACCACTGGTAGTGACGAAAGTGGGACAATTAGTGTCCCTTTGGCCAAATTCATTGCATAGATGTGACGCCCCGAGAGCGATGCTCCAGTTGCCTTCCATTTATTTTCGTTGTCGCTGTGTGTTTCATTTGTTTGTTGCATTCATCCTCGCATCATTCGCATTGCATCGGCACTCGTGTCATCATTATTTTCAAAACTTGCATCTGCCCATAGTTCTCGGGTCTCACTGTTCTCTCCGTTATCCCTTCTGAGTCCAGCTACACTCGCATGAGCCCCGACCCCTCCGAAATATTATTTTATTAGTGGGATAAACATGTTCTCGGAATGGGGTGAAAGTTGGCGTGCGGTCTTGTTATATTGTAGTTAGATCGTCTGGCAAATTTCGTCGCATTCGGAGTCTCTTTGGTACCCCAAAGAATAACTGTAGCGGCACTAAAGCCGATCAATCGTCGGACGTTTTCATTATCCGGAAACCGTTGCCGGACCGCTCTCCTTCTCTCTCTTCTCAGCCCGAGGCCTCCTACACAGCCCACTACAACCCTCCACTTGGCCCAGCTAACCCCCACCTCTGAGCCGGACCGTCCGATTATGATCGGAGGGTCCAGAAACACCCCTTAACCCCTTAACCCTAGCCCTTGTCTATATATAGACATCCCCCTTCCAAATCTGGTAAACACTAGCCCCCTAGCCTCCCCTAACCTTCAGCCGCCGCCGCCTCAAAATCTGCGCCGCCCTACTCCACCGGCGCCACTTGGCGCCTCCCGAGCGGGCATTCGCCAACAGTGCCACCACCCGCGGCCACCCAGAGCGTGCCATGTGGCCCCCTCAACTCCGACCACCACCGTGGCCCTGCAGGCCCATCCACGGCCCGCCCCGGGCCCGAGCCACCCCGCTCCAACGCCCCCTCCCTCGATCCCGATTTGGATCGAGAGAGGAGCCGAGCCCCTCTACTCTAACGACCTCCCCAACCCCGCCGCCTCGCGTCTGTGCCTCCCCGCGCCGCCGCCTCCGTCGACCACCGGCGCGTCGCCGGCAGCAGCCCGAGTGCTCCCCCGCCGCCTGTGCCTGCTCGTCGTCCCGCACCACGTCCCGTCCGCCGCCGCAGGTCGCCTCCGCACCGACCCCGCGCCTGCCTCCATTGAGCCGCCCTGATGCCCTGGAGCCTGCTGCCATTATTTCCGGATCCGGCGAGATCCGGGCCGGATCGATCCACCCCCCGCCGCCATGCCCCACCTCGGCCTCGGCTGGAGGTCGGGGATGAGCCCCCTCATCCGCGTCTCCTAGCTAGGTGGGCCCGCGCGACCCACCGCTGCCGAACGTGTCCACCCTAGGCCAGACAAAGTCCACCAAGTCCTCCTCGGGGTATATTTTCGCCGTCTTTTCTGGGAATATCTTCATGATTGCATTTTGTGGAGCTGATAACTTTGTGCCTGTTGATCCTATGAAGATGATTTCTATATGAAAGTTGTTCTACTCTTCATGCTCTACATGATGGTGACATTGTCATGCATATTAGAGTGCATTTACATGTCATAAACTTCGTTGCAAAAGTGCATCTTGCTCTTAACTGCTGAAAACTGTTATAACATGCAAACTTGCCATGATGTTTGCCACTAATCCATTGCTCATATGCATATGATTCCTTTGTGTGATTTGCTCTATATAATATGTACTTTGATGCAATGCCCTTGGTTGCCATGTAAACTTGTTGTAGCATGTCTCTTCATTTCTCTCAAGTTGCCATCATGATAAAACTGTCAATCTATTAAGAGCATGTTCCTTTTCATAAAAATCATAGTAATTAATCTATGCATCATATGAGTTTGTGCCCATGGAGTAAGTTTAAGATTGCAATGTATACTACATGCCCATGTCTTCCACATAATTTTTAAAATTTCTTTGCTTGCTGATATGCGCATCCCAAGACAGCATCATGATGTTAATGTTTGTGTTCCCAGATTTCTGAATTCACGGTTGCATATTGTCTTGATGATTCCCATGAACCTGTTACTCCTATTACTATGCCATGTTGCATTATTTGAGCTCCATGATATGTACTAGTATGATGTGCCATGTTATGCTATGTTTAAGTACAGTAGGATCTTTGTTTCATGACTCCAACATGCCATCATTTTAACTCTGCTGTCATATATGCCCAGTTTTTTCACCAAGTCCTAATCTATAGCTGAACACTGGATTTTCCATGGAGCATATTAAATTAATCGTGATGCTTATGAACCTGAACCTTAAAGATGAATTGAAGTATGTTATCTCGACTTTAAGTGCATATCAAGTTTGTGCCCATATGGTTCCTGTAGCATGTTGATTTCATGCTTCCAATATGCCTAGTTGCTGTTTTGGGCAGATTGTTATTTAAACTTGACGTGTGTATGTATTGGACCGTTGCTCCGTTTTCATCATGTCCTATATGAAACTTGCTTAGATTTGCATATAGTTTCATAATGTCATGTTGCATCCATGTTTTGAAGTGTTTGTGATTATCTTTTGCTTGCATTTTGCATCAATGCCATGTTAAACTTGTTTAGCTCATATCTTCTAAAACTTAGCTCCAAAAAAATGATCTACATATGTAATTTGACTAAAAAAATGTGTAGATCATCATGGTGCACTTTAACTTTCTGTTTAACAACTTTAACATTGTTTTTAATTCAGATCAGTACCAAATTCGAAATTTGCATATGGGGACTTTTCGAAATTGTTATGTGTTGTTTCCGGCCTCATTTAAACTTGCTTTGATATGGGGTTCTTTCATGCATCATCTATTGCCATGAGTAGAGACATTTAACCTTGTCATGCTTCATACTTGATTGCACGTCATGTCTTGTTTATGCTTGTGTGTTTATCGTGTTGTTTGCTTCTTTCCTGTTGTGTGCTTCTTCTCGATAGTTCCCGGTTTCATTGTGATTGTGAGGATGCGTTCGACTAAGTTGGTTCATCTACTTCATGGACTCGATCTTCTTTCGAGCGGGATTTCAAGCAAGATGACCATTACCTTGGATATCACTACTATCTTTGCTTTGGTAGTTGTCTTGATGCTATCGCTATATCGCGCTACCTACCGGTTGTCTATCAAGCCTCCCAAATTGCCATGATCAACCTCTAACCTTTTCCACCATCCTAGCAAACCATTGTTGGGCTATGTTACCGCTTTGCTCAGCCCCTCTTATAGCGTTGCTAGTTGCAGGTGCAGTGCATGTTGTTCCATGTTGGGACATGGATATCATGGGATATCATAATATCTCTTATTTAATTAATGTGTCTACATACTTGGTAAAGGGTGGAAGGATCCGCCTTTTGCCTGGTGTTTTGTTCCACACTTGCCGCCCTAGTTTCCCTCATACCGGTGTTATGTTCCTTGACGAGCACTCCTAACACATGTAGGTGTATGGGAACCCCCTGACCAATTGCTTAGGAAAGAACTCTTCTAGCAAGGCCCAACTTTGCTTTTAAAATTTGCCAACATAATAATACTGATAATTAATTAATTAGCATAGGGGGTCGCATCCCCGAGGATTCTTAATTCAACATAATACAGGGGGCCAGTGCTGTTGGTGCTGGTCCAAACTGGGCGATGTCCGGCGCCCCCTGGGAAACTAGGGTCTCAGCCAACACGACGTCTTGCCCATCCGGTGTGCCCTGAGAACGAGATACGCGCGGCTCCTATCGGGATTTGTCGGCACATCGGGCGGTCTTGCTAGTTTAGTTTCTACCTTTGAGGAGAGGCAGGTCAATCGGAATTCCTTATTGTAAGCATTGTGTTCTTCATGGTGTGAGGATGTTTCATCGGATGTACGTGGTAATTTATAATGGACCACTTGGAGCACCCCTGCAGGGTTAAATCTTTTCGAAAGCCGTGCCCGTGGTTATGTGGCGACAAATTTATAATATTTGGTTGTATGGAACTTGACACTAAACTTCAATTAAAATACACCAACCGCGTGTGTAACCGTAACCGTCTCTTTTCGAGGGAGTTCGGGAAGAGAACACGATGGGGTTATGTTTGACTCGTAAGTAATTCAGGATCACTTATTGATCATTACTAGTTGCGACCGTTATGCATAGTTACTCTTCTTATTCTTGTACTCGTAAGTTAGCCACCATACAATGCTAGTGCTTGCTGCAACCTCACCACTTAGCCATTCCGTACCCATTAAGCTTTGCTAGTCTTGATACGCATGGTAACGGGATTGCTGAGTCATCGTGGCTCACAGATTACTACAACAACAGATGTAGGTACCGGTAATGCGATGATTTGACGTGAGAGCGATGCTTGATTGATTTGGAGTTATCCTTCTGCTTCTTCTTCTTTGATCGAGGGATAGGTTCCTGGTCGACAGCCTGGGCTAGTAGGGTGGATGGCATTTCTGTTTTTCATTTGATTTCATCCGTAGTCGGATGCTGCTCTTCTGTATGATGTATTCATGTGGCGATTGTATGCCTTTGTATGTATCCCCTAATTGTGTTGTACATGGTATGATGTTATGATATCCACCTTGCAAAGCATCTTCAATATGCAGCTCTATCCTTCGTGGGACCTTCGAGTTCCTCTCGGATAGGATCACATATTAGACGTGACAATAGAATGCATTGCCTAGTGGGGCCTCCAGCTTCAGATTCATCCATATCATTCCGGATGCGCTGAGATTGTCGTCTACCTCTACTTGTATGCATATTCCCTAGGTCTAGAATATACCGCCTTTCAACAGGGTTGACGTTGTTGAGGTTATCCATTGATCGAAATCCCAGCAACACACATGTCCAGGTATTGGGGACGGACTCTTTGTGAAAATATGGAGACACGAACAAGATTGCGTCCATTCCTAGCTGCCTGCATGCAGCAAGTACATGGGAGCAAGGTAGGTGAAGCAACTTCCGTTTGTTGCATGTGCACTCACATGTTGGCCAGACTTCATTTCCAATTTTCATCTCATGCGTCCTCAGCTCATTTTCACACACTACTACAGGATGCTGCTAACGCGACACTACAATCAGAGACCCTTCGATGAAACTATGTGCGATGCATTAATCACAAATGGTGTTGTAATTAAACTGTCACCAATAATATGAACCGTTTGCGATGGCGGATACATCAAACATGATTCAGATTGTAGTTGTGTGTGTGATACATGGCATACAGTTGATCCATATGCACAGTTTGTGATGAGCCAGAACAACAGAACCAGTCAACCATATCAAGGTGTGTGCGATAGATAGCATACAGTTCAGTCAGATGAACTATTTGCGATGATCGTGAAGAACGCAAACGATTCGATGTAACAAGATGTGTGTGATACCCGGCAAATAGGTCAGTAATCAGAATTGTGTGCGATAATTATAGACAACGCATATGATTTTTTGTTGTGAATTGTGTGCTTGACAGGGCACACAATTTAAGAAACCAACCTATGGGTGAGAATGTAAAAGATCTCTATCGAATACGTATTGCTAACCATCTGTGATGAGATTGATAGGGGAAACAGAGATAACGAATTAATATGAGAGAATGACAATAGAGATATATACAGTCTGCTTAATTTAGTCCTTCTTCTTCTTCTTCTTATTGTTGTTGTTGGATGGCCCCATGACATCATCTTGGCGAGGACGCTTCTTGCCGCCGACTGTTCGCTTTTCATCGCCGCCGCTGTCGTCATCGTCGTTGAGGTCCTTGTCATCCTCCTCCTCAATTGAGCATTCCTCCTCATCATCGTTGTCATCCTCTTCTTCCTCCTCCGATGGCTCCTTGTCCATCTGGTTGTCGTCCGACGACTCGGGCGATGGACGCCCTTCCATGATCCGGATAAAATCAAGGTCAGGGCTCCACATCGGGCTCATCGAAGACAAGCGGGATGATTCTGAGGTTGACCTATCATCGGGCGCCAGACTGCTGGCGGAACTATCATCCTCACAGTCGCTTGACATGGTTGTGGTACATATACAAACCGCGAGAAAGCAAGATTGCAGAGTGTGTGCAAGTGTGTAGTGTGGCCATCCTGGACGATGAAGATGGTGGAGACTGAAGCGGGGTATGCAGAAAAGAGGAATGACTATGAAGCGGGGGATTGACGGATTATATTGGCGCCTTGGTAGGCGGTTAGAATACTGATATAATGAACCGCAATTATTAGTACCTACTCGCTCTAAATTCCCGCGGTTGGGCAGTTCTAAATGTGATAATTACGCACACAGGTTGGAGCGTCCAAATGTGAAACAAGCATTTTTCATACTCCCTCTGTACCGGCGACCAAGGTGGGGAAAAACGAGAGGACTTGATGTTTATTTGCTAATTAATACCATTGCATGCAGAGAATTGACCATTGCATGTTATTGTAAGTAGTCTCAAGTCATTGAATGCATACACGCCCCATGTCTCCTATTGTCTTACTTCTTTTTTTAGGGCAAAAAATAGGGAACGAGTTTTGGGATTATTTGGTTTTCGTAATGTGACTTATGCACCGGTACGAAGGGGAGTAGGACAGTTGGCAAGCAATAGATGAGCAATGCTTATTGATGTAGCTGATAATCAAACAAAACCCCTAATCATCATTGCAAACAGCGCATAGAAGATGGCTAATGCAACAACCACAACTACACATGCTAGTTCCTTCTTGTCTCTTGCTTTCATCTGTTACCTGTGATTGATTCTTTCTTGGTTCATCGTAGTGATTGTACACTCCAGATCAGTCAATTTCTTCTTTAGCTTTACGTTATCTTCTACGATCTTGGTGATAATACTCCGAGCCCTGCCATGCCATTCTTCATCCAACTAGTTAACAAAGGCACAAGCCTCATATCCCTGCCAATGTTAAATAGTATTAAGGATGAGCGGGGGCATTAACTCATCTTAAATGATGAACTTAGCACTAACCTCTAAGGGGCAACTGAGAAATTGTTTGCCAATGTCGAATCCCTCCATGCATACACGTCGAGCGGGAGTGTGTCCATGCACACAACTCAGCTTTTGGTACTTCTCGGTGGCACAAAAATCGGAGTCAAACTCATGTTGTGGTAGTCTGGAGTCATACTCCGGATCCAGGGGTTGATCGCTTTCCTGGGTGTTGGGGGGTCATTCAGGACAGATTGAGCAGGGAGCTAGTTTGGACATGATAAAAAAGATCGGGATAGATTGGAATCTGACAAGAAGATTCGAATCCATAGTACACCTGCCTTCTGATGACCTTAGGCAAGTGCTCGGCGATGACAGTCAACGTGGCGGCGCCGCCCTCGTGCTGCCGAGAGCGGTGATATGAGCAGGAGTAGTCGCACCGAAACTATTAGCACCACTCGTTTGCATTCCCCCAATGTCAGCACCACACGAGGGAATATGGGTGCTAGGGATTGGGAGGCTATCTAGGGATTTGGGGGACATGGGGAAACTATGGGGATCTGATAACGGTCGGGAACTACTTATCGCACTCTATTGTATATGACACACGGTTTGTACATGTCGTTTGTCTTCGATATTACAACTTCACACATGATTTCCACACCAAACCATGTGAGAAGACAACATAGGTGAGACACGGTTCCTGTGACATAACCATCTATGATATACCCGTTACATATGGGGATGCAATAATTGAGTTAATACTTACGGTAAACAGCCACTCTAGGGATGCCCTTAAAAAATAAAAACAGCCACTCTGCAGATAGAGATGGCGTGGCGGCCGAGACAACGGCTAGCGGATAGGAGGCTAATCCTCGGTCTATCGGTGGTGGCGGCATGATAGGAGGTCAATCCTCGATCGGTGGTGGGAGATAGGGGGAGCTCAATCCCGAGGTCGACGGCGGCCCGGTTAGAGCACATCTCGCATGATCGATGGCGGGATAGTGGAGCTCGAACTTGAAGTGGTTGCCCAACCAAGCTTTGCTCCTCGACCCTGTTGTCTCGGCATGATGCGGGATCGTGCTTCTCTGTCTGCTGGGTGGAGGTTGCCGCACGGCTAATTAATTAAGGTATTCTTTTCATTGAGTGGCTTAATTAAGGTATTCAATTTATAAGGTTAGTACTATACAATGCATGTAAATTGACTGGTCATTAATTTGTGTCATCACATGGCTGGATAACAATATGGGGTGCCCTCAGAAATTTATGAAAATAAAAACTTGTCATTTATGCACGCGTCTTTGGGCATCAATTAATCCATGTATTAATGTTTTTTCTGAATTACCCCTCCTGTGGTGCAGATGGAACGATCTAAATGGATGAAGGATCGAAGAAGCTTAGAGTTTATGAGTGGCATGAAGGAGTTCATGAATTTGGCTGAAAGAACAAAGAAGAGAGTCTGTAATGACTATTACATCATGTGTCCATGCAGTGATTGTACCAATTCAGAGTCACGTAAAGTTATAGATGTCGAGTTCCACTTACTCAAACGGGGTTCCATGGATGGATATACACGTTGGACTAGACACGGTGAAGAGCCGGTCATGGATGAAGGTAACCAGGGCGGCGAGATGCCAAACCCCGATCAAAGTCACATGGATGTTGAATCTATCCTCGGGGCTGAGACGAAAAGCTACCAATGGAACACAGGCAAGCCAAACCCCCACTACAAGAAATATGTCAACTTGTGACCTTCTCTTAGTGACCGTGGGTGAATTGGTCATAAATCTACAACCATTTAGAACCAATTGGTGATAAGCTGTTTCGGAGGGTCCAAACCCTAAACCATAACGATCATTTTGGTAAGAAAGGTCGTAATTTCCTTACACGAGATGGTCGTAAATTTGTGAACACGATTTACAATGTTATTTCTTGTCGATTATGACCAATTTAGATAGTCGTAATGCCTACGATGATTTGATTTGTCATGACTTGGCAGACACCTCAGCAATCTCGCCTACATGGCATGTTTAGGTATCATCCCACTTACATGTCACTATTAACCACTTATTTTTTTTCCTATTGACAGGTGGAACCCATCGATCTTACATGTGGGACCAACATCACCCACATGCTCCAATTGACGTTTGGGGCCTACCCCACCGAGTGGGACCCGCACCACCCACAGGTTTCCAATGACATGTAGGACCCACCCTACCGACCTGGCATGTGGCGCCTGCAGCACCTACGGGCCCACCAACTTGACGCGTGGGACCAACATCACTCAAAGGCTACCAATGACATGTTGGGCCCGCCATACACCCCTGGCAAGTGGGACCAATAACACCACAGCCTCCCAATGACGTGTGGGACCCGCTATACTTACATGTGGGACCAGGGGGCCTACGTGTCGACAACCAATCATTAGCGGGCAGCAGAAATAAAAAGAGGCAGCGCGAGGGCTCGAACCCATGACCTCGTTGGGCGCTGAGCGGGGGCAAACCAATGGGCTAGCTCTCAAGTTGTGATATATTCCCACAAGCAATTAATTTATAGAGACATTTGTCTGTTGGGCCTTGACCTAGGTGGGCGACTGGGCCATCCTCACGGCGCCCCGGGGCTTCTTTCTGCTCGCGGCCATGGGCCGGCCCAACACGTGACCATGAGCTTGGTGCTTCTTTTTGTTTTTTCCTTCCGCTTTTTCATATTTGTTTTTCATTTTTTGTTTTCCTATGTAAGTTTTGTTTATATTTCAAAACATTCTAAACATATATCTGATAAAAATTAGTTCACATAAATTTTTGAATAAATGTTGATCATCTATTTAAGAAAAAGTTAATCAAGCTTTTGAAAAAATGTTAAACAAGTATTTGGAAAATGTTAATCAAGCATTTGAAAATGAAAATATGTATAGAAATATTGAACATGTGTTTTTAAAATGTTGTGTATATAAAACATATTGACCATGTGTTCAAAAAATGTTGAACTTGCATTTGAAAGTGTTAAATGTGTATAGAGAAATATTGACCGTGTATTAAGAAAACCTTAAACTTGTATTTCAAAAATGTTAAATGTTTATAGAAAAAATTGACCAGCTGAATCCGCAAAAACTAGACATAAAATGTGGTCAAATGTTTTAGAAAATGGAATGGTGCCATTTTGCAACATATTTATTACTAGGTTCTTCACTCAAAAAACCATTTTTTGCACTCCGAAAATAAAAAAATGATTTTTTTTGTTCAAAGAAAATGAAAACTCCCTAAAACATTGTTTTCCATTAGAAGATGCGGTCCAATTTTGCAACAAATATTTGATAGCTTCTTACAAAAATCATTTTGGGCGCTCAGGAAGTGAAAAATGAATGTTTTGTGCAAAGAAAATGTAAACTCCATTTTGCAACATTGTTTGCCATTCCAATATGCAGCATTCTGCACAATATGATATCATTTGAAAAAACTATTCCATGAATGTGTCCATAACATTGGTCGTTTTGGGCACTCGGGAAATGAAAAATGAATATTTTTTGAATTTTTCATGCCCATTTCAAAATGCGGTCAAAATGGCAGGCATGACTATTCCTATCTAGTGGTTGAATCTTGGAAAACTTTTGGTGTTTCTCTGATTAAATAGATACTTTTGTACCTAAAAATATTTTTTGGAAAAAATCATGAGCAAACTATGAGGCAGCTGTAGTTCAAACTTGACCCACTTCCTACTGAATCAGCGGAAAATTGTTTTTTTCACGAGAGGTGGATCAAAGCTTTTGACACCCAACCATTTGGACAATTGTACATTAAATATGTCCTAATACTTTAGAAAATTGATTTGGTCTAATTTTGCAACAAATATATGGTAGGTCCTTAAAAACTCATTTTGGGCACTCGAAAAATGGAAAATGAATTTTTCATCCAAGGAAAAAGAAACTTCCTTACTCAACATTGTTTGCCATTCCAAGATGCACCCTTGTAAACAATATTAGATCATTTAAACAAACTATGCCATGAATGTGGCTATAAGACTGATCATTTGCCTTCAAAGCCATGAATCTTCACACATGATAGGTCATTTCTGAGAACACTTTTTTTAAATAATTGTCATATTACCATTTTATTATTTTTCCTGGTAACTTGGTCACATATAAAGACACAACACAAAGGTTTGCCAATTTTTTCATTTTATTTTTGAATTTTTCATGCCCATTTCAAAATGCGGTCAAAACGGTGGGCATGACCATTCCTAGCTAGTGGTTGAATTTAGAAATTTTTTGGCGTTTCTCTGATTAAATAGATACTTATGTACCTAGAAATGATTTTTGGAAAAAAATAAAGAGCAAACTATAAGCCAGCTGCAGTTCAAATTTGACCCACTTCCTACTAAATCGGCGGAAATTTGTATTTTTCACGAGAGGTGTATCAAAGCTTTTGACACCCAAACATTTGGTCAATTGTACATTAAATATGGCCTAATGTTTTAGAAAATTGATTTGGTCCAATTTTGCAACAAATATATGGTAGGTCCTTCACAAAAAAACTCCTTTTGGGCACTCAAAAAATGGAAAATGAAATTTTCATCCAAAGAAAAAGAAAACTTCCTTAGTCAACAGTGTTTGCCATTCCAAGGTGCACCCTTGTGCAGAATATTAGATCATTTAAACAGACTATGCCATGAATGTGGCCATAAAATTGATCATTTGCCTTGAAAGCCATGATTCTTCACACACGATAACTCATTTCTGAGAACACTTTTTAAAAATAATTGTCGTATTACAAGTTTATTATTTTTCCTAGCAACTTGGTCACATATAAAGACACAACGCGAAGGTTTACCAATTTTTTGATTTTTTTTGAATTTTTCACGCCCATTTTAAAATGCGGTCAAAACCGCAGGCATGACCGTTCCTAGCTAGTGGTTGAATCTTAGAAATTTTTTGGCGTTTCTCTGATTAAATAGATACTTATGTACCTAGAAATGATTTTCAGAAAAAATAAAGAGGAAACTATAAGGCAGCTGCAGTTCAAATTTGACCCGCTTCCAGCTGAATCGTCGGAAATTTGTCTTTTTCACGAGAGGTGGATCAAAACTTTTGACACCCAACCATTTGGTCAATTGTACATTAAATATGGCCTAATATTTTAGAAAAATGATTTGGTCATATTTTGCAACAAATATATGGTAGGTCCTTCACAAAAAAAAACTCATTTTGCACAATTGAAAAATGGAAAATGAAATTTCCGTGCAAAGAAAAAGAAAACTTCCTTAGGCAACATTGTTTCTCATTCCAAGATGCAAACTTGTGCAGAATATAATCTCATTTGAACAAACTATTTCAAGATGTAAACTTATGCAAATATATTCCATTTTTATGAATTTCTCAAGTCATATAATAGCTGACATGATTTTAACACGTTATTTTTAATCAACTACGACCAATTTAGATGGTCATAACGTCGTACTGCATTCTGATTGGTCTCTCGATGTCTCACGCGGATCGCATATCAAACACCGTCGGATGCTCCCAAATCCAACAGTAGCCCTTACCCCCTCACCCTCTCACCCCACGAAGCCCAACCCACACCCCCACACTCCTCCCTCATACCCATCTCTCTCCCGCATGACTCCCCTTGCCACCGCCACCGACGGCGCCCAATCCTGGTGACCTCCGGCAGGAATCGTCGACGACGCCCATCACACCAACTTGACCCCCACTCTCCACTCTTCCCTCCTGTCCGACGAGATCCGGCGCGTGCGTCCTCCAGCGGCCAAGCGCGGCCGTCTCTAGCCGCTAGGGTTTCGTTCGCTAGTGTACTATAAAACGAGGGCGAGATCCAGATCTGGAGCCGATGCGCCCCGCCCCCACCCTACTCGACCTCACCCTCGACGCCACGCTCCTCCACATCGCCAACCTCCACGACATCTCCTCATTGACCTCTTCCGCGTACATGCCCCCGCCCCCGCCGCCTCCTCCCCCCACGTGGATCCCTCATCCGGCCGTTAACCACTGACCGCTGATCACTCATCAGTGTGCGCCCTGCCCCTTTTGCTTTTGGCGTGACTAGTTTCTTTAGCCCATATGCGGCGGTGTGCATTTGGGGGCGATGTCTGGTCTCCGGCGGTGTGTGTCGGGGGGATGACCCCTGGGTAGTCCCAAGACGGTGAGTCGGACGGGGTGCCCGCCTATCCGGGTCGGCTGCTCCGGCTCGCGCCCGCGGCCGGCTCCTCCAGCAGGCCGGCTGCCCGAAGTAAACTATAGCGTCCCATCGAACATGCGCGGACGTGACTGCCGTACCCTAGTCACTGTTGCTGCATAGGCAGACACTGCGCATTCATCATCATCATCGTCATCTACAGTGCACATCATCATCAACAGTGCACCACCGTCAGCCACAGTAGCACTGTCCCATAGGCGTATGTTGATAAAAGACCCCATGAAGACTCCTCGCTCCATCATGCTCGCGGACGCTCTCATTCCAGCCTCTGGCTCCCTCGCTGAAGCCCTTGTGCAAATCCACGGTTTCCAGCCAGATTCAGCCACTCCCTCTCACTCTGGCCACCAAAAAACAACACGCCGTACTCGCCGTCATGGTGCCGCGCCGTGCTCGCCATCGTTCCTCCTGATCGCTCCACCACAGCCTCCTCAGCTGGGCCGATCCCGACCAGCCCCGCCTGCTCCAAGGCGCATGCCCCCACCAGCCGCACCGCGCTGCCGCCCTCCTGGCCGGGCGTCGGTCGCGACTAGCGCAGGCGGGCTGCATCCCCGCACCCCTCGCCACCCCCAGCCTCGCGGCCTCCTCCTCCGCGGCACCGTCCCACCGACGTCCGCCCCGGAGGCTAGTCGTCGTTGTTTCCAGCCCTCACGGCCGTCACCGCCATCCACCAAGTGGATACCCCTCCTTCGGCCACCTCCAGCCGGTCCTCCTCGCGCCCGCGCGACCACGCACGGTCCGCCCTGGCCTCTGCGCCGCCGGCGCGGCCTAGACCCCGCCCTGGCCTCTGCGTCACCGGCGCGGCCTCACCCCCACCATAGCTCCACGCGCCCGGTGGCTCCCCGTCGCCAGCCCCGCATGCTCGCCGCGCGGATCCGCCCCATCACCCTTCGGTCCGCTCAGCGTTGCCGCGATGGCCCGCCCCCTCTGCCTGCGCTCCCTCGCCGGCGCGTCTACCTCACCCCTGCCCCTGCGCGCCATGGATACTGCTGCCCTCCCCGGCGACCTGCTCGCCTAGATGTCTGCCCTGTTCGGCTGCCGGACCTCGGCGGTAGGGCCCCGGGCACCTGTCGTTCCCCTTGCCCTTCCCGAGCCCCTGCTGCACGCTCCCGCCGTCGCCTTCTTACTCGCACGGGACTCTGCGCGCGAACACCTAGCGCACCACCCAGTGAGCGCCCCGCTGCCTCCACGTCCACGCGCCCCCTCCGGCCCCTCCGGCCTCGCGCCCCCGCGCACATCCACTGCTCCGCCACCGCGGGGGCTGCGCGCACGCTGCCGCTGTCTGCCTTGCGTCGTGTCGCCGGCTTCGCCCGCGCCGGCTTCCCTGGCAACCCGCACCCGGCCGCTAGCTGCTGCTGCGCCCCAGACGCCGGCTTCTGCTGCGACCCAGCGCCGGCTTCTGCCATGACCCGGTCGCCGGCTGCTGCCGCTTCTCGGCCGCCTGTTTCTGCCTCGAACAGGCAACTGGCTGGGCGTGCCGGCCGGGCTCCGTAGTGTCCCGCTCCTGCCGGCTCCTCGCGCGCTGGCTTTGTGCGCCCGCGCTGCTCAGCCATCGCGGACGGATGCTGCGTGAAGAACAGAAAGCAAGAAAAGAAGAGGCCAGCATAAAAAAAAGTGTTCCCAGGCTGGCTTCCCAAGCAAAGAAGGGCCGGCTGCGCAAGCCGGCTGAGAGTAAAAAAAAGGGGTTACTGCCGAAAAGAAATACCGCAACTGTTCCTGGGCTGCTCGCCCTACCGGCTATCCGCCTGCCTGCGTCACCGCCTGGCCCGCTGGGGAGCCGGCCCAGCTGCCTATCCGCTTCGACACCTGGCCGGTCGGGTCCGACCGTCTGGGGCACCCCTCGAGCCACCCGGAGGCTCGGAGGCTACACCTAGTGGGCGGGACGCATCGGCCGTCATCAACAATCTCCGCCTCGTCCGCGCCAAAGCAATGTGAGCTCCTCACCTGCATAATTTTGCACCACGCAAACACCGATAACCCCAAGCAATCCTCGGGGGGCCATCTTCGCATTTTTTATCAGTTGCATTACTGTTCACCTCGGCGCCAGCCAGTCTAGGCCCGGGGGCTGGCCTCTTGGCCCCACTCGTTCATTCCCGGAGACTGCTTAGTAGCGCACATGGTACCGAAGGCCCACTCTCAGCCACAGACCGCCATGCAGCTGTCTGGCTAGCGAGAGCAAAAGCTGGAGGTCACCCCACGTGAAAAGTGTCTGGGAGAAAATGGCTTGAGCGACCCGGTCGTTTCCTTTATGAGTATCTACTCGGTCGAATCTGCTCCTATAGTCCAAGTACTGTATGCTCGACTCTGCGGCCACTCTTCGCAACAGCTACAGACCGGCTCCCGGTTGTCGAGCTAGCAAGAGGCAAAGCCAAAGGGCGAAGGGGACATGAAAAATACTGAAGGGGGCTCGGACGAAACCGAGTCAGCACCCTCTGCATAAAACTTGCATTGCTAAAAGCAAATATTTGATATATCTGTGCGGACTAACTCTGTCTTTTGCATGATCATTTACGTGGGGAACCCCCCCTCCTCGCACGGAGGCTACACCCAGTGGGTGCGCCAGCGCTCCCCGCTAGGAAAACGCCGCGCCGGTTACAGGCCCGCCGCCGGCTGCAACCGGTATCCTCGACGCAATCGTCTGCTCCAACAACAGCGAAGACCCTCCGGCCGACTCTTCAAGTCACCCGGAGGCTCGGAGGCTACACCCAGTGGGTGCGCTGACGCGCCCCCACCGAAAGCAAGCTACGCCGGCTGCAGCCGCAGCTGGCCGCCATCATCAACCTCTACTACGACAACAGCGAAGACCCTCCGCCCAACTTTTCCAAGTTGCCAGAGGCTCGGAGGCTACAGCCAGTGGGTGCGCTTGCGCGCCCCCACTCGGAACACGCCGCGCTTGTTACACGCCCACCGCCGGCTGCAACTGGCATCTTCGACGCCATCGTCCGCATCAACAACAGTGAAGACGCTCCGCCCAACTTTTCCAAGTTACCCGGAGGCTACACCAAGTGGGTGCACTTGCGCGCCCCCACTCAGAACACGCCGCGGCTGTTGCACGCCCACCGCCGGCTGCAACTGGCATCTTCGACGCCATCGTCTACATCAACACTCGTGGAAACCCTCCGCCCAACTTTTCCAAGTTACCCGGAGGCTCGGAGGCTACACCCAGTGGGTGCGCTGGCGCGCCCCCACTGGAAACAAGCCGCGCCAGCTACAACCCGCAGCCGGCTGTCTTCAACAACATCTTCTGCTTCATCAACGCTTGCTAAAACCCTCCGCCCAACTTTTCCATGTTGCCCGGAGGCTATTGTCGGGGGGATGACCCTAGGGTAGTCCCAAGACGGTGAGCCGGACGGGGTGCCCGGCTGTCCGGGTCGGCTGCTCCGGCTCGCGCCTGCGGCCAGCTTCTCCAGCAAGCCGGCTGCCCGAAGTCAACTACGGCGTCCCATCGGACACGCGCGGACATGACTATCGTACCCTAGTCACTGTTGCTGCATAGGCAGACATTGCGCATTCATCATCATCATCATCATCTACAGTGCACCACCGTCAGCCACAGTAGCACTGTCCCCTAGGCGTCTGTTGATAAAAGACCCCAAGGAGACTCCTTGCTCCATCATGCTCGCAGACGCTCATTCCCGCCTCTCTCCTCCAGATGCTGACATCCCGGCCCCGCGCCCATGTAACTTTACCATTGTAGCCCTGGGGGGTTGACCTATAAAACCCCCCAGAGGCCTCCGTTCAAAGGGTCGACCATCAGTAGAATACACACATATATGAGGAGAGGGAACGGCCTATGCTCTGGCCTGTCTTCGTTCCTCCCCAACACAGCTCTAGGAGCAAGCTTGTAACATCCACATATAAACCACTCTCGGCAGGACTAGGGGTGTTATCTCTCCGGAGAGCCCCGAACCTGGGTATGTCTTGCGTCCCTTGCTCGCTCATGCCGACCTCGCCTCTGGAGCCCACCACCTCGAGCCTGTCCCTCTCATTAGCCATCCTTTGGCATCTTTCGTGCGCCCACCACGACAGTGTGTGAGTGAGCTGTCGATTCGGGTCGCCTCTGTGACCACGAACCCACATGCGGCAGTGTTTAATCGTCTAGTCTCCTGGAGACTAGTAGAATGCGTCCTCTCGGCCATGCATATGGGGGAGTAGATTGCGTGATTGGTCTGAAAAGCATGTTTTCTCATGGCCAGTTCGTTTGATTGGCCGATAGAGTGTTTGACATGGCCGACTGTCAATCTATGATGCCAGAAGAGAGCTGTCAACGCCATACGCGATATGTATTTGTGGCCTGTTGATCTTGGGGTTATCAGATGGTATGTATGTTTGCAGGTAGTGGTAGGGATTGATGCCCCAGCTGACCTATTTAGAATCCGTTTAGATGCTGTTAGTACTCAAACCGACATATGAACTTCGGTTTTAATTGTCCTGTTTAGATAGTAGATATGAACTTCAGTTTGATGCTTGGCTATTAGGGGTCATGGAAACGGTGTCTGGGCGCGCGCGCTGAGTGTGGCGGTCATGGAAGGGCGGCTGGACATGTATAGGTGCCTCGTCGAGGACCACGGTGTCGATGTCAACGAGCGCACCCTCACAGGTTAATTAATCCGGTTCCCTTTCGATCTCTTGGCGTCAATTCTGCTCCACATCCCAATAATCCTAGATTAATTTGGTTCTTTTGTTTTACTCATTGTAGGTGACACTGCTGACACTGCTCTGGCCATTTCTGTGGCTTATGGGACGCCTGCTATCACGAGATATCTCCTGGGTCATGGTGCTGATCCAACTTTAGCTGGTGGTCTCTGCCCACCTCTTTATGCTGCTACGACTAATGGTTGGTATCCTCTCTCCTGCACGCAGTTGCAGCTCTAGCCTCCTGCACTTTCATTGCTCATGACTACAGATGTTCATACATTGCCATATGTTTTTACGGACATCTATTCACCAAGTTCAGACATATGTGGTTTGGATGGTGGAACAAAGAAACAATGAATTTCTGTGCGACAACTTTGAGGATTGGAATACAACATGAATTGGTTTCCGATACTCTGTCACTAAGTGTTAATTCTAGTCTTGTTTGCTCACAAATCGAAGATTTTTGCTATTATTATAGTAGGTGCAATCAGCATGACTTCTTATGTGTTTCTTTTGATATTATTATAGTAGGAGGTTCCTATTTTCTTATTAGAACAAACATGAAATTGGTTGCTCTATTAAGCAACTCATGTTTTGTGTGCTATTTCCTGGAGCTTCGAGTGAAGAGCAGGCTTGCAATGCCTGCCTTTCTCATACTGCTCCAAGAGTGAAGAGCAGGCTTGCAATGCCTGCCTTTCTCATACTGCTCCAAAATTAACTATGGCCTTCTCACGAGGGGATTGGATGGCCTATCCCCATTTCTCTTTGTAGGTAAAGTTACCGTTGGCATATATTATCAGCAGCATATTTTCATAAAAAATGTTGATTTAGGTCCAGATGGGTGTCTGCACAATATAGCCTTTCTGTTTCCTGTGTCCCTAGTTCAGGTGTGTGTTTAAGCAAAAAAGTGGGTGTTGATGTTGTTACTATGTCCTGGAGCTTCGAGTGAAGGGCAAGGATGCAATGCTTGTCGTTCTCATACTGCTCCAGAGAGTAACCGTGGCCGTCTCATGGAGAGTATGATGGCTTGTGTAGGTAATTAGTATTATGTCCATGTTCTTGTTGGCTAGATGGTAATGGCTCATCAGAATACACACACACACACGAGTGTATCATGTAACAATTGGCAGAGTCACTAGAATATATACACATTAAATCTATTGTTCTGTTTTATCATTGTGCTTCATATGTTTCTAACTCCACTATTTCTATTTTTCTTTGTCACCTTATCCAACATTGTAGATTCCTGTATTGATGCATGCCAACTATGAATATGATCTTGTATTAAGCTTTAGCTGGCTGTTAATTATGTTGTGCTACCTGCTGACTAACCATGGCCTGCGGTGACTGGGTGTTTCTTTTGGGCACAGGTGACTTGTACACGAAGCTGTACGACTAGCTGAATGGTCACGATCGGCGACGAAGAGCCTGCACCTTGAAGTTGGGCCTTTCCAGCTATGTTAATTTCTGGATGGGGCAAGTGACGCTCCAGGACCATGGTTGTGATGTGCTTGGTTTTAGTGGTCCTGATGTTAATTTGCTGCTGCTCCAAATTTGCTTACATGCTTGATTAAATTTCATTGTTTGCCAATTAAGTTGCTTGCTTGACGCCCCAAAATTCAGTAGAATTTTGGTTATCAATTGGTTTGATTGGATTCCTCCCAAGTTAACTGACGTTGTTACAAATAGGTGGCTATTGTCCAATTGGTTCAATAGAATAAGAATTGATGGCTGACATGTGTTGTTTGCTATCTTTCATCTCACCTTATGTTGTCAAAGTTTTTGTTCTCTTGTCAAGGTTTTCACTGTGGTAACTATTAATTTGGAAGATACAGTGATGGCCAATTATATGTATATATCCACATAACAAATATACCGTGTTGTATTATGGTTATGCTACTTGTACTTGTATCACCAGTGTTTTCTAGCTCTAGCACCTCTGTCTTTCTTTACTGTCTTGTCTAATCCTGTGTTCATATGTACTGTTTGCTCAAAATTAAGTATAAGTTAGTCCGCCATGTTAAGGATAACCTGAGAACACTGGCTCTCTCTGTATGTCTTTATTAAGGTCGGCTAACCTTATAGACGTTGTCCTTCTTTCATCTACAAGACAATATCATGCATATGTTTATTCGGTTTGGACTTTGTATATGTTTATTTAGTTTGAACTCTGCATGACATGAAGTAATTATTTTTTGTGTTTTTCTCAACTTGTTTTCACTGTCACTTGATACATGCTTAGTTTGTACTTGAAGTTATTGGCTAATGATGGTGATTTTGTTCTACTTGAATGCATTGGTACCCCCATCATCGAGCGCATGGATGCAACGGTCGCAAGAAGATCATGGCCGTGTGCATCATCAAGCGCACCATGGCGATAATTCACCTCCTCATAGATGCCAACTCAATCCAGATCATTGCGATTGTATCATCCTTTGGTATCTCTCTTCGTTCCCTTTATTCTCTCACGCATTTGTCATGTTAGCATGCATGCTCTGACTAGTAATGTTAATCTTGCCTGTTGAATGGATGGCTATGGTAGTAGAATGGTATTGTTGTTTAGGCGCAATTTGTTGTAGTGAAGTTTTTTGCACGACCCGTACTTGTGCAATGCATATTCATATCGTGTCTCTGTTTTCTTGTATGAATGAGTATCTCATTTTAACTAGTTGGAACACAAAAAACTTGTACTAGCTGAATTTGTGTCGTCATTCTAATCTAAATAACTGTCATTTTTTGAATGGTCTCTTCTTGGTATATTGGCTCCAGTTTTTCTAATTCTTCTCTACTGATTCATGTACCAGGGCGACCGTGGAAGGCATATCACCGTTCTGTTAGCCCAGTCCTGACAGGAGCAAGTGCCTAGTTTGTGATCGCTATCGATGGAGCTCCATGCTGAAAAACATAGCTTGTAACTATATCTGGTTATCACGCATGTGGAGCTTGTAACTGTGATTGCCATACTTGTAGAGCTTGTAGCTAGTTATTACACTTGTAGAGCTTTTGGAGAATGTTTGGAGTATCACGTGTACAGCTTGTATATGTTAGAGCTTATTACGTGTAGAGCTTGTATAGTAAATGTTAGAGTTTATTACTGTTATTTGTACAACAGGAGCTCTGTACTGAATCTGGCTGATAATATTTGGAGTATTACGTGTGTTTTTTGTTTGTGCCAATTTAAATACTGGTTATTTATTTACTACTAAATTGAAATATGAAGAATATGACACTGATAGCTGGGACCCACTTATTAGAACCTGACAACCGGGACCAATCTGACTAGTGGACCTCTTTTTTATAAAAAAGAAAAACTCAAACTGTTGAGGCAAAAACCCTAGGCCCAAAAATAAAAGGCCAAATTGCTGGGTTAGGCCCATGTAGCTAGCAAAAATTAACAGGAAATTATATATTAAAAAGCCTGAATTAGTGGGCTTAGCCCATATAGACACCGAATTGCACCTGGCTGATTCTTATCAATGACAAATTCAATTGGTCGCAATTTTGCCACGTCAGCTTGCCACATTGGATACGACATGGCCTGGGCAGGCAAGCAGCGACCAAAACAATTGATCCTAGGACTAACGACCTTTTATTTTGGTCGTAACCTTCTACGACCATATCGTAAAGAAGGTCGTTAATTTTCATTAAAGACGGTCATCTTTTAACCAACTGTTTTGGTCACAAAAAGGTCGCAAATGAAAAACAATGACCATTCAATGACCAATATTGATGGTTGCAAGTTAGCATATTTCTTGTAGTGCCCCCACTGAAAAACCAAGACGGCGACGCAGACAAATGACCTTCATGATTTGCCAGATTTTCCTGCTATGATAGCAGATTTCCAGGGCCCAAACAAAGATATGGTTGGGTACAAGGATCTACCATCCATTGAGGCAGACTCCAAGAAAGATTTGTATCCAGGTTGCGAATAAAAATATTCCAAGTTGAGTGCCACACTGGCATCTCAGATTTAAAGTAGCAAACGGTCTATCAAACAAGGGATTCAGTTGTTAGGTCTTTTCAAAGACATTCTTCCAAAAGATAATGTGCTCCCAAAAAGCATGAAGGTAGCGAAGAAAGTTGTTTGCCCATTGGAACTTGAAGTCCACAAGATACACTCTTGTGTGAATAATTGTATGTTGTACCGCGGTGACTACAAAGAATTGCGTGCATGTCACATGTACAGATCCATAATAGACATATAGAGATTATTATACGCCAAGTAACATCAAAAGTGCGGGTTTCCGAAGATGGAATGTCTAATGTTTTTTCGCCTGGGGAATTAATCGGACTATTGCGAGCGGAACGAGCAGGGCGAGCTTTGGATGAATCGATCTATTATCGGGCAATCTTATTGGGAATAACAAGGGCTTCCCTGAATACCCAAAGTTTCATATCTGAAGCAAGTTTTCAAGAAACTGCTCGAGTTTTAGCAAAAGCTGCCCTACGAGGTCGCATTGATTGGTTGAAAGGCTTGAAAGAAAACGTAGTTCTGGGGGGGATTATACCTGTTGGTACCGGATTCCAAAAATTTGTGCATCGTTCCCCACAAGACAAGTCCATGATACAAGCACATGAGAGCAAAGGACAAGTACAAATTGGACAACGAGATCAAGACAGGAATCCCACTCAAGGTGTTTGGTACTTGCCTTTAATTCCAAGGTTGAAGCCTTTGTTTGCAAACCCTAGAGAGGCAAAGAGGTTGCGGTGGCATCATGATGAGGGAAATGTGGATAAATATATGAGGCACCCGAAAGATGGGGCTCAGTGGGAATTAATTGCCAACAAGTATAAATACTTTGCCAAGGATCCTAGAAGTATAAGGCTCGGGGTGTGTACTGACGGGATGAATCCATTTGGCGATATGAGCACCAAACACAACACACGACCGATGCTTCTATGCATATATAAAATTGCTCCTTGGTTGTGTATGAAGAAAAAGTACATTATGATGTCAATGATTATCCAAGGCCCAAAGCAACCTAGAAATGACATCGACATTTACTTTCAGCTACTGGTAGAAGAACTTCTGACATTATGGGTAGAAAATCCTGGTGTAAAATGTTATGATGCTTACGAAAAGGAGTTTTTTAATCTACATGATATGCTGTTGCACACCATTCAAGATATGTCGGCATTAGGCAACATGTCAGGGAAAAAAACAAGGGCAGATGTAGGATGTGTCACATGCATGGATAGAACAACAAGCAGATTTCTTCCCAACTCATGCAAAATCATGTATTTGCGTCATCGTATGTTCTTATGGAAAGATGACCCATACCGAAAGATGAAAGGTAAATTTGATGGTACGTGTCGGTGTACTAGAATAGGGGTACCCTAGTACCCCGTACTTGTGCACGGGCAGTAGTAGCATCCCGCGGCCAGGCTTGCGGGAGGACAGCTAGAGAGAAGCTCAAGATTATTAAGCCATTCAAGAACAAAGTATACAAAGCAAGAGTTAAGGCCCCGGCAAGAGGAGCTTGCCGGGAGGGACAGCTGAGGCCCAGCCTGAGGTTTGCTGTAGGAGAGTACTTGCCCTGGCAAGTCATTGGCTGCGGCAAGGTATTGGCTGCGGCAAGATAGCAGCTGTGGCAAGGTACTTGCCCCGGCAAGTTACATTGCGCGGCAAGCTAT
Source organism: Thinopyrum elongatum (assembly GCA_011799875.1). Lineage (NCBI taxonomy): Eukaryota > Viridiplantae > Streptophyta > Magnoliopsida > Poales > Poaceae > Thinopyrum > Thinopyrum elongatum. The sequence goes on from CM022298.1 coordinate 266,682,534, forward strand.
GGGTTGTGGCAAGCTGTCAGGTGCGGCAAGGTCTTGCCGCGGCAAGCGTTACTGTACCACTGTGCTACTGTGCTGCTCCGGTGCCTCTGCCAGCGTGGCGCTCTGGGTCCTTCCAAGCTTGTGTGGCAGGGCACTGTGTAGACGGCGGTACACTGTAGCTAGCGGTGCAGGAGCAGGTGGGATAGGCTTTTCCCACGTCCAAGACGTCCGGGTACATGTATCTGGACAGCTAAGGCATGGGCATTTAATGCCCTTGTCCCCTGCCGTCAGTGGTAGGTAGGACATGTCATCCTGGTAATAATGGCCTTACTGTAGCAACTTTCCACCTCTACCTTTACTGTTTGCCACCTGTTGGTGACCCCTTTGTGCATATAAAAGGAGGCCCATAGGCAACGTGGAGGAGAGGGGAACTGGGGAGATGGAGAACTCCAGTATTGTACGCAGCTACTCGGTACTGTAGCACTCCTGGAGCTAGAACAATCATACAGATAATAAACCAAAAAGCAGGAGTAGGGTTTTACGCATCCGTGCGGCCCGAACCTGGGTAAATCTCTCTCGTGCACTGTCGTGTTCTTCGCTAGATTTGCTCTTCGTGCGACCGTCTCTCCCTGCCGAACGTAAAGGGGTCCTTCCCTGGGTCCCATAAGTGATCGCGGATTCGTCCCCGACATCTTTGGCGCGCCAGGTAGGGGGAAGGAGGTTGTGTGAACCTAATCTAGCGATTTGCACGTTAGTTTTTGGGCCATCCTCCGCCTTATGGCTCCAAAAAAGAAGACTTCGGCCATCGGTGCGTCTACGTCCAACCCGCCTGCTCCCTTGCAGGAGGGTGCCGACGTGATTGCGGCTGCTGGGGGAACTGGAGAGCGAGAGCTCCTATTACCTCCACCTATCCAAAACCGGGCCAGCAACGCCAATCTTGGCGCTGCTGGGTCTGGGAATGCAACGCTGCTCGCTGCTGCTGGCCCTGCAAGCTCCAGAAACGGTGCTGCGCGTTCTGGAACGCCTGCGCCGGTTTAGACGCCGCGGCCTTCGCAAGAAGCCCGTGACAGGCAGCGTCCTGACGCCCCAGGTGCCAGGCGCTCCCTGGATAATGAACTTGCGCATCGATCTCGAGATGCGCTGGGTCACCATACGCAACAACACGTTGGCGGGGTCGAGGTACGGTCGCCTGGGCGTGGAGATGCTCCTTCTAACACTGTTAGGAGTAAGAGCATCCCACAGTCCTCACGGCACTCGATACCTCCCTCACCAGCAGAAGCGTTGGCGCGTGCGTAGCTGCTCCTGAACTTCCCTCCACCAGCAGATAAGCTTGACGAGTGGAGGGCAACCATTCAGAGCCTTCTCAGCTTCGCTGATGCCGACCCGGTGCGCGCGGCCGACAAGAGAACTGGTGACAATGCTGTCACCAACAAGAACGGCGAGGGGGCAACAACCGTACACTCCCCGCCCAGATGGCCTCGGTCGCCGACACGTCGAAACGACGCCCGTGGCGATGATTCCACGGCGTCGTCTGACCCGCGAGCTCGTTGTGACCAGCGCCTCGTTCTTCAGGAACGCAGAGGAGAAGACGCTCGTACCACTATCGAGCGAAGGAGAGAAGCGCATCGTCAGTCCGACAGACGCGCAGGGCCCACTGTTGACATGCATGCGCCAGGGGATCCTGGCGACTTGCCGTACACGGTAAGTTGTCCAGCGTTCACCCGTGAGCTGCGGCAGGTCCAGTGGCCCAATCGCAAGGCTTTCAAGCCTGATGTGCCGGAGAATTATGATGGCAAGACACACCCGTCGGAGTTCCTCAGCATTTACACCATTGCGGTGCAAGCTGCCGGGGGACGAGACGACAAGATTCTTGCTAACTACTTCCCGCTCGTGTTAAAGCGCAACGTCGTCTCATGGCTCATGCACTTGCCGGAGAACTCCATTTCTTCATGGGCGGACCTGTGCCATCAGTTTGTTGGTGCCTTTACTGGCGGTCATCAACCTCATGGCCAGGAGAGTGATCTTCATCTCATCCCCCAGAAGGAAGGAGAGCCCCTGCACAAATACATTCAAAGGTTCAGCCGCGTACAGTACAACATCCCAGATGTTCACCCCGCTGCGGTTATTAGCGCATTCCATCAGAACGTGCGTAACCGCAAGATGCGAGAGGAAATGGCGATGACCAAGGTCAGAGACATTGGCCAGCTATATGCTCTCGCCGACAAGTGTGCGCGTGCTGAAGAGGGAAGGAAACTTCCCGGTGAAGGTGTTGGCGCAGGGGGGAGCTCTGACAGCGAAGGTACCGCCCCGGCAAAGAAGGGTCGGCGGCGGAACAACAGGAAGAAAAAGGGCAAAGCTGTGCTTGCCGTCGAGCAGTCCAGCGGCAACGGCAGCGCCGACAAGGCCAAAGTCGAGGGCTCCGGCAAGGAGATTGCCGCGTGCACCAACTGTCAGGCCTTGGCGGCTGCCGACAAGCAGGACGGCTCCGACAAGCAATATTGCAAGATCCACCGCACCAAGGGACACGATCTCCAGAACTGCCGACGAGTCGAGCAGCTTGTCGAACAGCAGAAAGCTGAGTATGAGAGGCGCGACAAGGAGAAGGCCCCAGAAGGTGCTGGCGGGTCCGGCAAGAAGCGCACTGCCCGAGGAGGGCGTCGCGGCAAGGCCAAGCAGCAGCAGAGAGACAGGCCTCCTCGTGGCCGCGACAAAGATGATGATGATGATGATCTAGATGATGAAGAATCCAGTGAGCACGAATTTCAGAAAGCCGCAGAAGTCTTGTGTGTTGATGGTGGTGCTTCGTTGCATTCTTCTCACCGCCAACTTAAACAGTGGGCGCGAGAGATCAATGCGGCGGAACCATCTGTTGACGCCAGAAAGCTTCTGAAGTGGTCCGACACGCCTATCGTCTTTGACATTGAGGACCACCCTGACCGCACAACGGCGGTCGGGTGCTTGCCGATGTTGGTTTCACCAACGATCCGCAACCTCAAGGTCACGAAGATGTTAGTTGACGGTGGCGCCGGCTTGAATCTGATTTCGCCCGCTGTGCTCCGGAAACTTCAAATCCTTGACGGCGAGCTTGAGGAAACTGGTACTTTCCAAGGAGTCAATCCAGGAAGGAGCAAGCCGAAAGGGAAGATCACGCTGCCAGTGACATTTGACGTTGCCGATATTCCATTGCCTTATAATGGGATACTTGGCCGTCCAGCGCTCGCCAAGTTCATGGCAGCCTCTCATTTTGCCTACAACGTGTTGAAGATGCCAGGCCCAGTAAGTGTTATCACAGTTCCCTGCGACAAGAAGGATGCGCTTATTTGCGCCGACAAGATCTACCGGGAAGCAGCTGCCGCAACTGCCGCCAAGACACTTGCCGCTGAAGCTCTCGGGGGGGGGGGAGAACAAGAGGAAGTCCGGCAAGAGCTCTTGTGCCCACTCCGGCAAGCGCACCTCTTCGGAGTGATGCGCTGCAGTCGAGGACGCACCAGAGAGCTCCACCGGCAAGTGCAAGAAGAACAAAGCCGCTCCGCCGGCGACAAAGAAGGTGCCCGCCAAGGAGGACGGCACTGGTGGTTCCTTCACCATCAGTGCCACACTTGACAACAAATAGGAAAGCGCGCTAGTTGCTTTCCTGCGGGCGAACGTCGACGTGTTTGCATGGCAACCGTCCGACATCCCCGGTGTTCCCAGGAAAGTAAATGAGCACCACCTTGCCGTTTGTCCCCACGCGAGGCCCATCAAGCAGAAAGCCAGAAAGCAAGCTGTGGAGCGGCAAGAGTTTATTGCGGAAGAAATCAAGAAGTTGGAAGCAGCAGGCCTCGTCAGAGGAGTGCTCCATCCTACGTGGTTGGCCAATCCTGTTGTCGTGCACAAAGCGAATGGAAAATGGAGGCTTTGTATTGATTTCACTGATGTCAATAAAGCTTGTCCTAAAGACCCATTTCCTTTGCCCCGCATAGACCAGATTGTTGACTCCACGGCAGGATGTGATTTGCTTTCATTTCTTGACGCATATTCAGGGTATCATCAAATCTTCATGGCTGAGGAAGATGAGGAAAAGACCACATTTATCACACCCTGTGGCACATACTGTTTCGTACGTATGCCATTTGGTTTGAAAAATGCTTGTTCAACATTTGCAAGAGCCGCCCAGATTGCTTTTGAGCCTCAACTGCACAGAAATGTGGAAGCCTATATGGATGATATAGTGGTCAAAAGCAAAGACAGGGCTAATTTGGTTCAAGATCTAGAAGAAACTTTTGTAAATCTGCGCAAGATCAACCTGAAGCTCAACCCCGAGAAGTGCGTGTTTGGAGTTCCCTCCGGCAAACTTCTCGGGTTCTTTGTGTCTCAACATGGAATTGAAGCCAATCCTGACAAGATCAAAGCCATTGAGCAAATTGAAGCACCGAAGCGCGTCAAGGATGTACGATGACTTGCCGGCTGTGTTGCTGCTCTCAGTAGGTTTATCTCCATGTCAGCTGAGCGCACCCTGCCATTTTTCAAAATCTTAAAAAAGGCAGGTCCATTGAAATGGACTCCAGAGGCGGAGGCAGCGCTGCAAGACTTGAAGAGATACCTCTCCTCTCGTCCAATACTTGTCGCACCTAAACCACAAGAGAAGTTGTTGCTGTATCTAGCGGCAACCAATCAAGTGGTTAGTGCTGCACTAGTAGCGGAGAGAGAGGTGGATGAAGAGGCAGTAACTGCGGCAAGCACGTCCAGCGACAAACTGGGGGCTCCCCCGACAAGTTTTGCTGCCGACAAGGATTCGTCTGCGCAGTCAGGCAAAGTGATACAAAAGAAGAAAATGGTGCAGCGCCCGGTCTACTTTGTGAGCTCTCTTCTGCAGGGAGCTAGGTCAAGGTATTCTGGTGTGCAGAAGCTGCTTTTCGGCCTTCTCATGGCCTCGAGAAAGCTGCGCCATTACTTTCAAGCACATGAAGTTACCATCGTCACTCGCTTCCCGCTGAAAAGGGTTTTGCAAAATCCAGAAGCGACAGGCAGGATTGTCGAGTGGGCGTTCGAGTTGTCGAGCTTTGGTCTCAAGTTTGAGAGTACATCAACCATACAGAGCCGAGTTTTGGCAGAGTTTGTCACAGAATGGACACCAACGCCAGACGAAGAAATCCCAGAGGCGACTCTCCCCGGCAAGGAGACAAGCAAAGAGTGGCTCATGTACTTTGATGGTGCCTTTTCGCTGTTAGGCGCCGGTGCTAGCGTACTGCTTGTCGCACCCACCGGAGAGCACCTCAAGTACATGGTCCAAATGCACTTTCCTAAGGAACAGGCGACAAACAATACTGCAGAATATGAGGGGTTGCTTGCCGGTCTCAGGATCGCGGCAGACCTTGGGATTAAGAAGCTTATTGTCAGGGGAGATTCGCAGCTTGTCGTCAGGCAAGTGAACAAGAACTACCAATGCCCATTGATGGAAGCTTATGTAGATGAGGTGAGGAAGTTGGAGGAACTCTTTGACGGCCTACAAATGGAGCACGTCCCACGTGCTGAGAATGACATTGCCGATGGTTTGTCAAAGCGCGCCGCACTCAAATTGCCTATGGAACCAGGCACTTTTGTGCTCCAACTAACTCAGCCATCCGTGACGCCATCAGTAGGGCAAGGCAGGAAGAGGAAGTTGGCTTCTGGCGACTACTTCCCGGCAGAGCTCCCCGAAGCCGCCGGCAAGAAGGCTGCCAAAGCCAGCGCCAAAGATGCAGAGGGGCAACTTGCTCCGATAAGGCCTCACGCTCTTGTCGTTGAAGCGGGTGCTCCTAGGCAAGAGGCAAAGGGGCAACTTGCTCCGACAAGACTTCGGGTCCTTGTCGTTGAAGCAGGCGCTCCTGATCGAAGCGCTGAGGAGCAAGATGCTCCGACGAGGCCTTGGGCTTCCGTCGTTGAAGCGGCTGTTCCCGCCAAGCTCGTCGGGGAACGGCCGGCTCTGGTAGAGCGACAGGCTCTTGCCGTAGGGCCTGATGTTCCCGCAGCAGAAGAAATGCCTTTAGTCCTTGTTGTCGAGCCACAGGCTCCAGCGTGGGCACAGCAGATCGTCCGTTTCCTTCAGACAGGAGAACTTCCCGAAGAGCAGGAAGAAGCGGAGAAAGTAGCCCGACGGTCCAATATGTATCAATTTGTCGATGACATGCTGTGCAGAAAAAGACCAAACGGTGTGAAATTGAAGTGTATTCCCCGGGAAGAAGGACAGGAGCTGTTGGCGGAGATTCATGGAGGCATATGTGGTCACCACATAGGGTCAAGAGCCCTTGCTGGAAAGGCTTTCCGGCAAGGTTTCTTTTGATCCACCGCCCTCCAGGATGCAACTGCACTAGTAACCAAGTGTGAAGCGTGCCAGTTTCATTCCAAGCAGATTCATCAGCCAGCTCAAGCTCTCCAGACAATCCCTCTCTCCTGGCCATTTTCGGTCTGGGGGCTCGACATCCTCGGCCCCTTTCCCCGTGCCACCGGGGGCTTCGAGTACTTGTATGTGGCCATCGACAAGTTTACGAAGTGGCCGGAAGTGGAAGCAGTGAGGAAGGTGACAGCACAATCAGCCATCAAGTTCTTCAAGGGAATTGTTTGTCGCTTTGGTGTTCCTAACAGGATCATCACCAACAACGGTACCCAGTTCACGAGCCACGCCTTCATGCAGTATGTCGAAGACCTTGGCGCCAAGGTCTGTTTCGCTTCTGTTGCTCACCCGCGAAGCAACGGTCAAGCTGAAAGGGCAAATGCTGAAGTGCTGCGTGGGCTCAAGACGAGAACTTTCGACAGGCTGCGCAAGTGCGGCAAGAACTGGATCGAGGAGCTGCCAGTGGTTCTTTGGTCGATCAGGACGACGCCAAATCGAGCTACTGGCCAGACGCCTTTTGCTCTAGTTTATGGAGCAGAGGCAGTTCTCCCCACGGAACTCGTATACGGGTCACCTCGAGTGCTCGCTTACGATGAGCTTGAGCAAGAGCAACTGCGGCAAGATGACGCTGTGCTCCTCGAGGAGGATCGTCTTCTGGCTGCTGTGAGAGCTGCTCGCTACCAGCAAGCTTTGCGTCGCTACCATAGCCGCAAAGTTAATGCCAGAAGTCTCGAGGAAGGCGGCCTTGTTCTTTGGCGCGTTCAGTCGGCCAAGAATTCAAACAAGTTGACGCCGAAGTGGGAAGGCCCTTATCGGGTGAAACGAGTCACCAGGCCCGGCGCTGTCCGCCTGGAGACCGGGGATGGCATTCCAGTGATCAATTCCTGGAGCAATGAGCATCTTCGTAAGTTTTTTCCATAAGGCGCGGTTGCCGGGCCCTTCCCCGGCAACCACCTTTTGTACAAGTCTTGCCGCTGTTGCATGTAATCCTTTGTACAAAGCTAGGCGCAGACCCTGTGCATAAATAAAGCTTTTGTATTTCATAGTTTTTGATGATTTCATGTTTACTTTTATTTTGCATGATTATCTGACATACTGTGCAGTACAGCCTCCCCGGTAAGCATTAACGAGCCGCCAGGTTCCTATATCTTTATTTTCTCTTCTTTCTTTTTCTCAAAGAGACAGAAGCTTCCCTCGCGCACAAGTTTGCCGGGGGGGATGGGATAATGATATGGACCAGGCGTCGTCCAAAGAAACTTTGCCTTGCCGGGAAGAAGGCAGCGGCAAGCAGTGACAAGACCTTGCCGCGGAGAGATCAGCGACAAAGCTAAGTGCCAAAGTTTAAACAATCAAATTCTTTTTTATTTTCAAGGTTATTTTCCTTGAACGGTACTACTCTTTGTATGGAAAACCTGTGCGCGACGGAACCTAAGCGTAATCGGTCGCACCCTTACCTTGTTTCGAGTCCGCTCAACAACCTAAGTGGCTGCACTGAGCGCGACAAGGTTGCTTGCCGGCAGCGGCACCGCCAGTAGGCTGCTGAAGTCCCGCACCCAGCGCTCGCGGCAATGGTGCGCGCACCGGCAAGTTCCCTATAAGCGTAGGGCAAGTACACACAAAGAAAGAAATTGCTCAAGGGAGATGACATGCATTAACTCCAAAATATTGCAAGTTATATTACAAGATAAGTTGCCGCGGCTTAAACAGATTGTTCTTTAACATGTCTAGCGGCGGCAAGGAGGGAGAAGAATGGGCTCTCTAATTGCGGTGCTCGCCTTCGACTCTCTGGATATGGTCCACCCTCTCCACGATGGGCGCGACAAGGGCCTCTAGTGGCGCGAGGTCGTATCCCTTCGGCAAGCTTTTGAAGATGTTGCTGAAGTCGACGTCCGGGTTTCTGTATGCTATCTTCACCAACAACCTCCGGAGAACTCCCCGGCAAAGCCTGCGTGACTCGTCGGCCAGTTGAGCCTTGTGATTGACTTGGAGCTGTTGGAGTGCTTCTACTACTCCGTCGAAGAACTCGGCTAGCTTGACGCTAGTTTGCGTGTTCTTGTCGGTGGAGTACCCGAAGTCCGGCACCTTCAGGGCAGTCAGCTCCTTGTCGATGTCCTCGGCGGCGCTGGCAAGCCTGTCTGTGAAGATCCCCACGTTATCCTTGAACTTCTTGTGGGTTGCAATAGCGTCTTGAAGCAGACCCTTTTCCTTCTGGAGCTCTATCATTAGAAGCCCTTCGCGCTTTCTGGTGGTGTCGAGCGTCTCCTTCAGCGTGGTCAGCTTCAGCTTCAGGTCTGCTCTGAAGTCGTTGGCGGCGGCAAGCAGATTGTTCTTCTTGGCTATGGTAACTTGCATCTCCGCCAAAGTGTGGGTCACCTTTGCCCTCTCACTTTCAAGCGTTGAGAGCTTGTCACCGTTTGCCTTGAGGGCGGCCTCTAGTCTTGCCACTTTCTCCTCCGTTTCCTTCCTGTTCACTTCTGCAGCAGCGACAGCGTTGGTGGCCTCCACCAACTTGCTGGCGTACTCTTGGGCCAAGGCTTCGATTTCCTTCTGGTGTTTTTGTGCCTGCCCCTGGGTCCGCTCTGCGACAAGTCTTGCCACCTCCTCGTCTTTCTGCTGGAGGGTTTCGGCAAGGTTCTTCTTGCGCTCGGCAAATTCCTCTTCGTGGGCATCAAGGTCCACTTTCCGCTGGTTCAGATCACCGGCCTGAGCAGACAACTCCTTGGCGGTCTCCTCCTGTTTTTGTTCAATGTCTTGCTTCATCAGGAGGAGGGCTTGCCGTTCTTCGGCCAGCTGTGCCCGTTTGACCTCTAACGCATTAAGAGATCGCGCGCGGACGTCCGCCAAGATCTCCGCGCGCCTCAACATGTCAGCTTCGGCCTTCTCGATGAGCGCCTCCCTGGAAGCTAGCTTCTCCCGTCGGGCGCGATGAAGATTCAGCAGCTTTTGAAGCAGTTGCTCCTCTTCAGACGTGCTGCTACTGCTGGCGCCTGGCGCATCCACAAGCTGGAGCCCGGCAGCGGCAAGGATCTCCTCGTCCACAACATCCTCCTCGGTTGGCGCTCTGGAGCCCACCGTCCAGGGGAGGCTGACGTAGACGTTCTCGCCGACCCGGATGTATTTGCTTGGCGGAGGCAAGTTGGGCGCTGCCGCCTCGTCAGTGGTTGAGGGACCCGTGGTCGGAGTAGCGCCTGGCGCTCCTGTGGCCTCAGGGCCGTCAGTATGACCACCGGCTCCCTCGCCGGCCTCCTCAGCAGCCTTCTGGGCGGCCTCAGCTTCAGCAGCCTTGGCGGCTTCATCGGTGGGCGCCTTGGCGGTATTATCCTTGGCGGCCTTGCCGGCCTCTTCGGCAGCCCTGGCAGCGTCTTCGTCGGCAAGCTTGTCGGCTGCCAGCTTGTCGGCGTTGGCAGCGGCGGCCTTGGCGGCCTCGTCGTCGACGGCCCCTGCGGTGTTCTCCTCGGCAGAAGAGTCAATGTTCATTGGCTCCACCGAGGAGGGCTCTGCCAACCCGAGAAGTAAAGCAAAAAGAGCTTCAGGAAGAAATTCAAGAAGACAAAAGAAAGAAAGCAGAAAGAGTTTTGCGGCAAGTGGGTTTACCCGTGTTGAGCTCAGGAGCGGTGGGCTCCCCTCCCCCGTCAACGTTTGTCATTGGGGTGGGGTCGCCAGCGCTGGTGCTTGGCGCTTCGGCGCTTGCCGGCTCCTCTTCGTGGCTCGGCTCGCTAGTGGGAGCCCTTACCGGAGATCTTCTCCTTGGCGGTGTGGTCGAGGGGGGTGGTACTTCTGGAGCACCTTCAGGTGGGTCCACTTGCTGCTCCTCTCCTACACGCCCAAAGATGTCAGTGACAAATGCTTGTTCCTCAGCGACCGCCAGCGAAAGGTAGTTGAAATACTTACGCTGGGGGCTGCGACGAGGGCTGGGCTCCGAGCTGGTCGGGATGGTCTCAGACGCTCCCCTGGTGGTTGCCGTGGGCTCATCTTCGACGACCACCACGGTCTTGCTCGTCGAGACCTTAGCTCTCTTCCTTATCCTCTCCGCCAAGGTTTCCTCCCTGCGGAAGCAAGGCCGGAGCGCGACAAGTGAGGACAGAAACAAAATCTTACAAAGATTGAGGGTCGCGGCAAGGGAACTTACTCTTCCTCGTCGTCCTCTTCGCTAAGAGCGGAAAAATCAAAGTCTGCCTCCGTGTGAGGAGGGGGAGGAGGGGGAGCTGGGCTCCTTGGCCGCTTGGCGGGGGTAGTAGCAGCGGTCTTTGATGACCCTGCTCCAGTTGCCGGGGCCGCGTGAGACGCTCCCGCAGCACCAGCCCTTGCCGCGGTCGAGCGCGTCGAACGGCGCTCCGGCGGTTGTTGAACTTCTTGCCGCTCAGCCACTTTGCCAAGCCTGCGAAGGCGTTTCCTCCTTAGAGGGGCTGAGGACTCTGACTGCGGTGGGCTTTCGGTGCCCTCCTCGGAAGAGGAGCCCTCATCCTCCGAGCTGCCTGACTCGTCGGTAGGCTGGCTTGGCCCGACATCCTTGCCGGGTGCGGCGAGCTCGCCCTTCCCGGCAAGCATCCCCTGCTCGGCAAGGCTCTCCTTTTGTGCCTCGTCGAGCTCCGCCAAAGTATAACCAAAATCGCCAGCTTCCCTGGCGAGCCTGTCCTCCTCCACTCTTCGAGCAATGAATTCTATTTCTTGCTCAGTGGTGTTGCGGACGAGCCACTCCTCCACCCGGACCTGCTTTTCGACCGTGGAGTCAAAGAATCGCCGCACGTCTTCTTCGAGCGGCACGTCCCAAGTTGCTTCAACGCTGTGCGCATTGCAGAGCGGCATCATAGCGATGATTGCACTCAACGCGGAGTTGTTGCAAAGGGGCACGATGTCCTTCGGCAGCGTGAACGCCTTGTCGCGTTCTCTGGATCTGTCTCTTGCTTGAACAGTTCTCGCATGAAGAAGTCGTGCTGCAGAACTGTGAAGTTGTTGATCAGTCCAGGGCGCAGCCGCATGATATCGGCTGGGTTCTTCCAATCAGAGGCCGGCCTTCCTCTCTGCTGCAGAGGAGCAATGCGGCGGCGGAGGAAGTCTGCGCCAACCATCCCTATAGTGAGCACGGCCTCCCTGACCCGTATGATCCTGGTAGCGGCAATCTCTAGCTTTTTGTCCTGGGGATCCAGATCGCTCCAATCCGTGCCACGCGCTGCTGGGGTCTTGCGAAGCTCACAGTATGGTGGCGGCTCGTCGTCAATGATCCAACACCATTCAGACCGGATTTCTCCCCATCTTGGGCGGAGATCCCCCTTCAGATAATGCTCCTTGGCGCCCAATCTTGAAACGAACGAGACGCCAACAGTGAGAGGCTCCCCCTTTTCAGCACGGGGAGTGAAGTAATGCCTGAACAGCGCGGTGTTGGGTGCGACGCCGACGAAGTTCTCGCACAGATGCGCAAATATTGCCATGGTGGATACGGCATTCGGTGTGAGATCCAGCAGACGGAGATTGAAGGTGTACATGACATCGCTGAAGAAATCCGAGTACGGTGGGCAGAGCCCGCACCAAAAGTAGCAAGCGAAGAAGGGGTACTTGCTCACTTCGCTCTCGTCGGTGGCTGGGCGAACGCGGGTGGCCGGATGCGCCTTGGTCCTCACGGCCCACATGCCTTGGAACTTGGCCTTCAGATCCGCCCCCGTGAGCGTCTGAGCGAAGAGCGCGTACTTCTGCCTCTTCAACTGCGCCTGGGTCTCCGTCCTTGAGGGCTTCCCCGTCTTCCCCTTTTCTCCTTTGGGAGGCATGGCGAAGGCGGAGCTGAGGACCGAGGGAGATGCGGACGCGCGCGGTGGCGGAGGATTGGGAAACCGCTTTGTTTTGGAGCGGAGGAAGAAGAAGGCGGAGATTTGGAGATCGAGAATGGTGAGAGGGGTGTGTGAGTGCTTCTGCAGGTCCCTCCTTTTATGGGGAAAGATGCGGAACCATCCGCCCCTTCGTCATTCGAGATAACTGCGCATGCTTCCCACGCTCCGCATTCAACGCGCGACGCGTGGGAGAGCGTGTAATTAAACAGCATAGAAACGTTTCGGCTTATCCCAGCCACGCGTGCCCGTGCACTGTTTGGGCCTGGCCCAACAACGCCCGGCACCGTGTGTGGCCCAGGCCCGGGGGCTCCTGTTGGTGTACTAGAATAGGGGTACCCTAGTACCCCGTACTTGTGCACGGGCAGTAGTAGCATCCCGCGGCCAGGCTTGCGGGAGGACAGCCAGAGAGAAGCTCAAGATTATTAAGCCATTCAAGAACAAAGTATACAAAGCAAGAGTTAAGGCCCCGGCAAGAGGAGCTTGCCGGGAGGGACAGCTGAGGCCCAGCCTGAGGTTTGCTGTAGCAGAGTACTTGCCGCGGCAAGGTACTTGCCCCGGCAAGTCATTGGCTGCGGCAAGGTATTGGCTGCGGTAGGATAGCAGCTGCAGCAAGGTACTTGCCCCGGCAAGTTACCTTGCGCGGCAAGCTATGGGTTGTGGCAAGCTGTCAGGTACGGCAAGGTCTTGCTGCGGCAAGCGTTACTGTACCACTGTGCTACTGTGCTGCTCCGGTGCCTCTGCCAGCGTGGCGCTCTGGGTCCTTCCAAGCGTGTGTGGCAGGGCACTTGTAGACGGCGGTACACTGTAGCTAGCGGTGCAGGAGCAGGTGGGATAGGCTTTTCCCACGTCCAAGACGTCCGGGTACATGTATCTGGACAGCTAAGGCATGGGCATTTAATGCCCTTGTCCCCTACCGTCAGTGGTAGGTAGGACATGTCATCCTGGTAATAATGGCCTTACTGTAGCAAATTTCCACCTCTACCTTTACTGTTTGCCACCTGTTGGTGACCCCTTTGTGCATATAAAAGGAGGCCCATAGGCAACGTGGAGGAGAGGGGAACTGGGGAGATGGAGAACTCCAGTATTCTACGCAGCTACTCGGTACTGTAGCGCTCCTGGAGCTAGAACAATCATACAGATAATAAACCAAAAAGCAGGAGTAGGGTTTTATGCATCCGTGCGGCCCGAACCTGGGTAAATCTCTCTCGTGCACTGTCGTGTTCTTCGCTAGATTTGCTCTTCGTGCGACCGTCTCTCCCTGCCGAACGTAAAGGGGTCCTTCCCTGGGTCCCATAGGTGATCGCGGATTCGTCCCCGACAGTACGGCAGAGGTAGGTTTGGTCCCAAGACCTTATCCTGGGAAGGTGGTCCACGGCATGGCTAAACAAATTGAAGTTGTGCTTGGCAAGCGACATGCTTTGATGGTGAAACAAACACCTAGGGGGCAAGTGTTTAAGAAGAAATCGGTGTTATGAGAATTACCTTACTGGGAGATTCTATGTGTACATCACTGCATCGATGTCATGTACGTAGAGCAGAAAGTATGTGACATCATCCTTGGTACTCTGCTCAAGATTAAAGGTAAAACAAAGGATGGTGATGGTGCACGACTCGATATGCTTGGTGATCAAGCAAAACACATGAATGAAGCAAAAGATGATGACAAATCCCTCCATGTTCGCCAGAGTTACAATTTCACTCCAAAAGAAGAAAAAGAGTTCTTCGACTATTTGTTGTCAGTTAAGACACCCTCTTCCTACTCCGCAAACATCAGAAGTCTCGTGGATGTGAGCTCAGGTAAAATGAAGTTGGTACACATGAAGTCACATGATTGCCATGTAATGTTGACACAAATCCTCCCGGTGGCCATCAGGAATATGATGGACACATAAATAAGAAACACACTCATTGATCTTTGTGATTTCTTCAACAAACTATGGCGGAAAGTGGTAGATCTGAAAAGTTGGATTGTATGCAAGAGGATATTGCAACAATACTGTACATCCTAGAGATGTTTCTCCCACTTTCATTCTTTGATGTCATGGTCCATCTCGCTGTGCACCTTTTCGAAGAGATAAAGTATTGTTATCCTGTGTTTCTTCGCAACATGTATCCCTTCAAGCGGTTCTTGGGAATATTGAAGCGCTATTGTCAGAACAGATGCCATCCAGAGGCAGGGCATCCTACAAGGTTATACCACGAAGGAGGTGGTTGAGTTTTGCACCGAATACATGAAACAAAGACCTATTGGTTTGCCCCTCTCTCGCCATAAGGGAAGGCTGGCTGATAAGCCGGTCCTTGTTGGCACGCAACACGTTGCACCCAGAGATGAGACCATCAATCCCATTTGACGCTTATGCTGAAGAATACTTGGCAAACATACCACGAAGCTTCTTACCCATGTTGTATTCAATAGATGTTGAGATGAAGGCGCACAATAAGGACTATGTTAGATGGCTGAAGGATCGTTTGGCACGCGGATCCATGGATGACATTGCATCGTGGTTGGCACAAAAGCCATCACCTACGATATTGATGTACCAAGCGTATGACATAAATGGGTACACGTTCTACACTGAGGAACGTGATGAGAAGACGTCATATCAGAACATTGCTGTTCGAATAGAATGCATGACTCTAGATGAAGCTGATAAAATGGTATACTATGGAACCATCATAGAGATTTGGGGGCTTAACTATGTGAAGGTTAAGGTGGCATTATTCAGGTGGAGATGGATCCCTATTAGTCAGGTAAAGGTTGATGATTACAGGAAGACCTGTGTTAACATGTCAAAGATGGCATATCATAAGGACCCGTTCATTCTTGCCAGCGATGCTACCCCGATTTTCTATGTGAAAGACCCCTTGCATAAGAACAGCCATGTAGTGATGAATGAGAAGAGGAGGGTACTAGGAGTCGAGGATGTTGCTGATAAGGACGAGTACGATGAATTTGCTGAGTTGCTAGCCAAGGGATCACACACCAAACATACAGAGAAGCTTAAAATCATAAAAAAAACTAAGTTCATACGGGGTCAACCTAATGATCCCAGTTTCCCCATGTACATGGGAATTAATCTGTAACACTTATTTTATGCGTATTCTGCAACTTAGTTCGTTCAATTTAGAACTGTTGCGTGTACTGAATTGTGAGTTATGCCTGACCTTCTGTTGATCTAAGAATGGTTAATATGTTGACCTTGATATGTTGTTAGCCCAGGCAATGAATTAGAACTATTTATGATTATATACCATAGAGCTAGCACACTAAATTGATCTCACTCTAGTATGTATGAACAGAACATATGCAATCTGGTTTGCAAATAGCACAGGGTTCATTGATGAATGCCGTGTCCATACCAAACCGTGGCCGATCAGGCGATGACCCCTACTACATGATGTGAGTTGTGCGTTCTGATTGGCCAGAACCTAGACCCCATGGATCGTATGTCTGCACCATTGGATGCTCCCACATCGAACGACAATCCTCATCCCTTTCATCACCACATGCAGTTGTGGTTAGTATTTGATTTATATTCACTAAATGCATGGTAAATGCAAAAAATGCCTTAAATATAGCAAATGATCCCTGAAATGCGCCAGCAAATCAAACCTAGGGTATAATAGTGATTGCGTACCGTGGATTTTTTTAGGCGAAACGCTAAAGTCACCGGCGACTAGAGTTCGAATTGTCATGTCTCCTTTTTGGAAACTATGATCCTTCTTATGAGATGCTCCGGTTTCCAAGGAGCAATCATCAAAACTTGTGCCAAACATTACCAAAAAATTTCCATGGGGTCTTGAGAGCGCGCCACCGTGAGACACCGATTTTCGTGATTTTTCAGACTCTATCTGCATTTCCTGTAATTAAAATACCAACAAGACCTACGCCTGTGGCCCCACCTCGCAGCCAAAATGTTTGAAAATTCTTCCCATTCCTTGGACAATGAATGAAAACTCACAAAGCATCAAAAAATGATTTTTTAGACCTTCTTTGCTAACAATCACATGTAGTAGTGATTGGGATTTGATTCATATGCAGAAAATGCACGATAAATTCAAAAAATGGCTTAAATATAGCAAACGAGACCTGAAATGGGCCGAAAAATTAAACCTAAGGTATATTGGTGATTGCGTACCATGGAAAAAATTCAAGGTGAAACGATGAAGTCACCGACGATTGGAGTTCGAATTGCCACGTTTCCTTTTGGAAACTATGATCATTCATGTCAGATGCTTCGGTTTCTAAGGAGCGATCATCGCAACCTGTGCCAAACATTACAAAAAATTCCACTTGGTCTTGAGATCGCGCCATAGTAGCACACCAATTTTCGTGATTTTCGGACTCCATCTTCATTTCCTGTAATTAAAATACCAACAAGCCCTACACCGGTGGCCGCATCTCATGGCTGAAATATTTAAAAATTCTTCCCGTTTCTCAGACAATGAATGAAAACTCGCAAAGCGCCACACAAATGATTTGTACACCTTCTTTGTTAACACACACATGTAGTTGCAGTATGGTTTTGATATATGTGCACTAAATGCATGATAAATGCAAAAAATGGCTTAAATATAGGAAACAAGACCTGAAATGCACCAGAAAATAAGACCTGGGGTATAATGGTGATTGCTTACCATGGAAAAAAAATCAAGGCGAAACGATGAACTCACATCCTCATTTAAACGAAAATATGCTATTAGTTGATCTAAATGTTTGCGAATAGCACACGGTTCATTCATGAAAACCGTGGCTGATGACCCCTACTGCACGTGATGTGAGTCGTGCGTTCTGATTGCCCACAATCCAAACCCCACGGAGTGTCTTCTGGTCTAGAAAAAATCTCCAAAAAGTTTCACCGCGTTTGGACTCCGTTTGGTATTGATTTTCTGCGATGTGAAAAACAAGCAAAAAACAACAACTGGCACTGGGCACTATGTCAATAGGTTAGTCCCAAAAAATGATATAAAGTTGCTATAAAATGATTGTAAAACATCCAAGAATGATAATATAACAGCATGGAACAAGCAAAAATTATTGATATGTTGGAGACGTATCAGCATCCCCAAGCTTAATTCCTACTCGTCCTCGAGTAGGTAAATGATAAAACAAATTTTTTGATGTGGAATGCTGGCTAACATGTTCATCACATATTCTTTTCTTTTGTAGCATGACCATATGGTCTTTTATATGGTTCAAAGCAATAGTCTAGTGTTGACATGGAGATTTCAGTACTCAAGCATATCAACAAGCAACCATGTCTTTCAAAATATCAACACTAAAGAAAGCTATCCCTAGCCCATCATGCTCAATCATTGATCCATTCATGAAACACACTCGCATATTAGCTACATCCAATGCTCAAGTACAATCATAGTGCCCCTTAGTTGGTGCTTTATAAGAGAAGAAGGAGACTCAAATAAAAATAAAAATTGCATAAAGTAAATAGATAGGCCCTTCGCAGAGG
Organism: Thinopyrum elongatum; assembly: GCA_011799875.1. Taxonomy (NCBI): domain Eukaryota; kingdom Viridiplantae; phylum Streptophyta; class Magnoliopsida; order Poales; family Poaceae; genus Thinopyrum; species Thinopyrum elongatum. The sequence continues at coordinate 266,700,155 of CM022298.1, forward strand.
GAAGTAGGGATTTGTAGAGGTGCCAGAGCTCAAAGCGAAAAAGAGGGATAGAAACATTTTGGGTGGCATGCTTTCCTGTCAACGAAAACGATCGAGTGGTTCCCAATACTTTCCATGCCAGATATATCATAGGCAGTTCCCAAACAGAAAATAAAGTTTATTACTTTTTCCACCATTCTTTCACATTCCATGGCTAGCCGTATCCGCGGGTACCGTCCATACCAACACTTTCCAAGGAATTTATTATTTGACAACATAAAGTAAATTCATTTTTCATTTCGAGACTGGGCATCCCTATTACCTTTGTCGTACTCTCGTGCAATGACAAGCGAATAAACACTCATCTTGAGAATAACACATCTAGCATGGAAAAATATCAGCCACCCCCTACCGTTTCATGAGCGGTACGAGCACACAAAAAGGAAATTATTTTGAAAATTAGAGATGGCACATGCAAATTTTCTTAGAACGGCATGGAAATACCGCATATAGGTAGGTATGGTGGACTCATGTGGCAAAACTGGGTTTAAGGATTTTGGATGCACAAGTAGTATTCCCACTTAGTACAAATGGAGGCTAGCAATTAGATTAAGAAGCAACCAACCAAGAAACGAAAATTAACATAAACGAGCATTAAGCATAACTAATACCGAATAATGCACCACAAGTAGGATGTAATTTCATTGCATAACTATTGACTTTCATGCTTGCATAGGGAATCACAGACCTTAACACCAATATTCTTACTAAAGCATAATTACTCATCAACATGACTCACATATCACTATAATCATATCTCAAAACTATTACAAAGAATCAAGTTTATTTTGTCCAATGATCTTCCTGAAAGTTTTTATTATATCCCTCTTGAATATCTATCACTTTGGGACTAGTTTCATATATTGCAATTACTTTTGACAAGTTCAAACAAATTTAAGTGAAGAACATGAGCATAACAATTTTCGTCTCTCAAAATAATATAAGTGAAGCATGAGAGAATTTCTTCAAAAATAATAAAGCACACCGTGCTCAAAAAGATATAAGTGAAGCACTAGAGCAAATGACAAACTACTCCAAGAAGATATAAGTAAAGATCATGCGAGTAGTTAAGTAAATGGGTAGCTATGTGAGGACTCCCTCTTATTTAAAAAAAACTTTCAGATCTAAGTATTTTATTAAAACAGCAAGCAAAACAAAAATTAAATGGCATTCCAAGAATAGCACAACTCATGTGAAGAAGCAAAAACTTAGGCTCAACCGATACTAACCAATAATTGTTGATGAAGAAAGGTGGGATGCCTACCGGGGCATCCCCATGCTTAGATGCTTGAGACTTCTTGAAATATTATATTGGGATGTCTTGGGCATCCCCAAGCTTGAGCTCTTGTGTCTTCTTCATTCCTCTCATATCACGGTTTCCCTAATTCTTAAAAACTTCATCCACACAAAACTCAACAAGAACTCGTGAGGTAAGTTAGTATAAATCAATGCAATCACCTTATCATTCTCTACTGTAGCAAATCACTAAAATTATAATTTTACATTGCATACTAAATTCCTCTGCATATTTAATACTCCTATCCCCAAATAGAATCATTAAACAAGCAAACATATGCAAACAATGCAAACATAACAGCAATCTGTCTAAACAGGACAGTCTGTAAAGAGTACAATATTATTCATACTTACCTAACTCCAAAAATTCTGAAAATTATAGTACTGTAGAAAATTTATCGTACCTTATTGTGCAAAAAAATTCAAAATTTTATCACATTCTGACTTTTCTGGAGAATTTTTGCAACAGCGCTAAACTTTCTGTTTTGAAACAGCAACAAATAGTCTTGCAAAATAAGCATGGTAAAGGCTATCCTTGACATTTTTATTGAAATGAAAGATGCAAAACATTATTATTAATAGCAGAAAGCAAATAGAAATAAAATAAAATGACTCTCCAAGCAAAACACATATCATGTGACGAATGAAAACATAGCTCCAAGTGAGGTTACCGATAATGTTGAAGACGAAAGAGGGGATGCCTTCCGAGGCATCCCCAAGCTTGAAGAACGGCAAGGCATGCTCGCCAAAAAGATCAAGGCCATCGAGAAGATGTGCCCCCAAACCTTCAAGGAGATGCAACGGCTGGCGGGGTGCATGGCTTCACTAGGGCGTTTCATCTCCAAGTTCGGCGAGCGTGCCTTGCCGTTCTTCAAGCTCATGAAGAGAATTGGCTCCTTTGAGTGGACCCCGAAGGCAGATGCGGCCTTTAAAGACATCAAGAGATATCTCACGAGCCCGCCCATCATGGTAGAGCCACGCTTTCGTGAGCCCCTGGTGCTCTACTTGGTGCCTACCCCACAAACGGCCGGTGCCGCGCTCGTGGTGGTTCGGGAGGAGCGCGTCAATGCCAAAGGGAGGCTCCCCGGGGCTCGTGAGCCCCCTGAGCACTCTGGATCTTCAGGCCCTTGCGAGCTGACAAAGCCTCGCGAGCCCCCTGAGCCTTGCGGGCCCCCACACTCCAAGACGGTGCCCCCGGGCTCTTCGCCTCCCGTGCTTCATGAGGCTCCCGGGCCCCACGCGCCTCCTAATGAACCGGCCGTCGCCGAGACCATGAGCCTCGTCGAGCACCCTGTGTATTTCGTCAGCTCGGTGCTAAGGGGCGCGCATGCTACCCTATGCAACAAAAGCTCCTTCTCGCGCTCCTAGTAGCCTCCATGAAGCTGCGCCACTAATTCCAAGGCCACCCTATCAAGGTCATTTCCGCGTACCCCTGGAGAAGGTGCTGCGCAGCCCTAACACCGTCGGCCGAGTCGCTGAGTGGAACATTGAGCTGCAATCCTTCCAGCTGGAGTTCTGTACCACCAGGGACATCAAGGGGGCGGCCCTATCCGGCTTCATGGCAGAATGGACGGATACTTACGAGGAGGAGCCTCGCGAGGATAGGTCCCTCTTGCCTGGAGATGAGGCGCCCACATGTTGGGTCATGCACTTTGATGGCGCCTTCTCCAGGCAGGGCGTGGGGGCTGGGGTCATGCTCGTTTCCCCAGTCGAAGACAAACTTTACTACACTGTCCAGTTATGCTTCCAGCATGGTGAAAAGGTCTCCAACAACATCGTGGAGTATGAGGGCCTGATTGCTGGCCTCAAGGTCGCCGCTGCCTTGGGAATCAAGCGCCTCACCATCAAGGGTGATTCTCAGCTCCTCATCAACTTCTCCAATAAAAAGTACCAGCGAAAACACGAGCACATGGCGGCCTATCTAGAGGAGGTGCGTAAAGTCGAGAAGCATTTTCTGGGTTTAGAATTACAGCACATCGCCCAGCGTCAACAAGGAAGCCGACGACATCCCAAGCGAGTGTCCCGCCGTGAGCCCCAGATCCCTGGCATCTTCGAAGAGAGGCTCTTCAAGCCATCAGCCGCGCCCCCAGCTGTTGGCATAACGAAGCTCCTTGAGGAGCTTCCGCCCGCATCATCCACAGGCACGCCGGACTATGGCCCGACCTCTGGGGGCCGCCTGCTACTGATGTTATAGCCTCAGGTAGACAGTTGGGTCACAGAGTTCAAGGCTTACCTGCTCCACAGCACCCTTCCGGAAGAAGATGCAGAAGTAGAGCGCGTGGCCCGGCAAACCACTGCTTACGAGACGGCGAGCTGTACTGCAAGCGCCCCAACGGCGTCTCACTGTGGTGCATTTCAGAAGAGCAAGGGCACGAGTTACTAGTTGACATCCATGGGGGAGACTGCGGGCACCACTCCTCGTCGCGCACCCTCATGGGTAAGGTGTTCCGTAGCGGGTTCTACTGGCCCACGGCACTCCGCGACGCCACCGATCTGGTCCAATCATGCAAAGCCTACCAATTCCACGCCAAGCTGAAAGTGCAACTAATCCTTGGGTGGTTTTGGTAATTCATAAAAACATATAGCTCATTGAACTAATATCCATTCAAGATAAATATTTTAGGATGTTCAATGACTGGCATGGCATGAGATAGAGATGTGGACCCCTCAAAATGCTAAGGACAAAGATTGGCAAAAGCTCAAGACTCTTCATTTCTATTTAAGTGATCCAAGATCACATTGAGTCCATAGGAAAGCCAATACTATTAAAAGGGGATGAGGTTTTTCTTAATGGTCTACTTACTCAAAGTGCTTAGTGATATTGCCCCAAAACCCTCAGCCACTTTCTCTATCCAAATATGTCCAAACCCTAAACTCCAACTCGGCCCCACCGATTCTTTCTATCAGGATCCACCGAGTTCATTTGACATAGCCACTGCTAGAAACACTAACGATTCGGTCACACCAATACAGATGTTGGTCCCACCGAGATGGCCTTGCCAACTTTCTGTTACTCGTTGCAATTATTTCGGTCTCACCGAGATTTGCAATCGGTCTCACTAAGATGGCTTACAAACTCTCTGTTGCCTTATTGCTTCACTTTGGTCTTGCCGAGTTGATGCAATCGGTGCCACCGAGACGAGGTTTGCCCTAAGCCCTAGCACATCGGTCCTACCGAGTTGTTCCAGTCAGTCCCACCGAGATTGCTAATGTTCATATTTTTCAGATCGGTGCCACCGAGATGAGTCAAAAGTGTGTAAAGGTTGGATTTTGTGTGGGGGCTATATATACCCATCCACCCCTTCTTCCTCATTGTGGAGAGCCATCAGAACGTGCCTACACTTCCACCAATCATTTTCTGAGAGAGAACCACCTGCTCATGTGTTGAGATCAAGAGATTCCATTCCAACCTTTTGAACCTTGATTTCTAGCCTTCCCCAAGTTGCTTTCCACTCAAATCCTTCTTCCACCACTCGCGCAACCGTTACCCTTTGTGGGTTGCAGTCTCCATCAACGTGGATGTACGATAGCACCACCTATGGGAACCACGCCAAAAATCTCCGTGTCTCTATTGCGTTTGCCTTATCCAAACCCTTCCCTTTACCTTCATATGCAATGTTTTACATTCCACTGCTGTACTCTTAGAATTGCATCAGTAGGTTGATTGCTTGACTTGTGCTAATTGCTAAAATATGCCCACAACTAAAATTAGGAAAATGATAGATTTTTATTTGGTCAAGTAGTCTAATCACCCCCCTCTAGACATACTTTGGATCCTACAAGTGGTATCAGAGCTTTGGTCTCTATTAGCCTTGATTTCCATAGCTTTGGTGATCATAGTCTTGGTTTCATAACCTAGGAGAGTATGGCGTCTAGCGAGGGTAACTATCACCGTCACTACAAAAAAAGACACATTCGTGACATTTTGGTCCAAACGAAAACTTTTTCTGTCATGCTTATGACACTTCTATGACGATAATTGTGACAAAAACACATATCATCATAGATGTGGTGGGCTCCTACTTTGATGACAAAAAATCATGACAAAAAATGGGCTTTTCGTCCTAGACGGGCCGGGGACGCACCTGCATGACATTCTTTGGGCCGTCCATGACGGAAAAATCATGGAAGAAGCAAGGGCGAGGAAAATTTCGAGTAGTTCCCGGTTACGGTGGGTGGTCGGGGCCAAGCCATGCACGGAGGTTTGCGTGTTTCTCTTGTATAGGTACGTGCGCGTGTGTGTGAGGCGTTGGGCTCAAACTAAACCCGAGCGAGGCGTTCACTTACTGAACCTGAGCGATTGCACTAGCTACGTTTCTAAACCCGAGCGATCGATCCCTTCGCTGTTGACTGAACCCGAGCAATTCCTTCGCTGCTGACTAAACCCGAGCGATTCCTTCGCTACTGCTGCTAACCGAAGCCGATCGAACCTGCCTCTTGATGAGCAGTGACCATTCTTGGGGGTTGGATGAATAGTTCTTGGTGGGGGTTGGATGAACAAGACCCCGTGGTAGTAGAGGTCGTTGCCATTGGACGAAAAGGACCCCGAGGAGGCCGCCACACCCGAACCAATTTGGGGTAGATGAACAGGACCCCCGTGGAGGGCTGGTTGAATAGTAGACGGTGGAGGCTGGATGAACAGTAGCTGGTGGAGGCAGGAGGAAGACGCGGTGGATGAACAATAGCAGATGGAGGCTGGAGGAAGTCGACGGTGGATGAACAGTAGCCCATGGAGGCTGGAGCGAGGCAGTAGATGGTGGATGAACAGTAGCCCGTGGAGTCCCATTTTACGGTATGCCACACCCCTCCCGATGAACAGGACACCTATTTCGACCGTAGGCACTTCAATAGAAGTTCGTTTCCTCTGCTTTGTGGTACGCCACACCCCTCCCAAACAACGGGAACCATTCCGACCGTAGGCACTCGAACAGAAGTCTGTTTGCTCCGTTTTGCAGTACGCCAGACCCCGAGTCGATGAATAGGACCCTGTTTCGACCGTACACAATCGAACAGAAGGCCATTTCCTCCATTCTACGGTATGCCAGACCTCATTTTGGCTATTTCGTCCAAGCCGGTTGGCTCCCGATGAACACAACGTATTCCGACCCAGTCGCTTGCCTCTCGATGAACACGACATTGTTTCCTCCGTTCCGACCCAGCTGGTTGGCTGTCGATGAATAGGACGCCATCGCTGTAGACGTTCGAGACCCCGCCCTTATGTACGTACGTACCATATTTACTTTCTTGCAACGTGGTTGTACGTACATGTACACGATATAGACGGGACTGCGTGACATGCTACGTCTGCGGTTCTACTACGACACCTACCTCTCCTTACTCGGCCACTGTTCATCGCTGCAGAGAGACCGATCGAGCAGTATGTACCTACACGTTCGTGACCAGACAGATAACGCTACGTATGCTTCGACCGGGTGGGTCCCAGCTCTCATGAAGGACAAGGAGGAACTTCCTTGCGTCCGAATATATAACTGGCGGGTCTGAGCTGCCAGGGGCGAAATCATATTTTTTTTGCCTGTAATAAGGAGGCACTTCCTTGCATGCAAAGATGTTGTTGGTGGGTCCTAGGTGTCAGGGGCAGGAATAAGGAGGCACTTCCTTCCGTGCGAAGATATACGTGGTGGGTCCCAGCTTTCAGGGGTTGGAATAATTTTATTTTCGCGTAATAAGGAGGTGGTTGCATGTTTGCGTCCATGGACCTGGTGCATGCCCACTATCAGCCTCTCCACATACAGTCCTCTTCTGATGACTCTCGTTGGTTGACCACATTGACCACGCCGCATCGAGCTTACCAAGGCGATGGACGACAGCAAGGCCTCGGACGGCAACGAGATTGAGATGGGAAGATGCGGCAGTGGAGTCGCAGACGGAGAGGGTGTATGAGGGTTAACTGGTTCTAGTGCAATGTGGTTCTGTAGTCGGCAGAGAATAACAGGAGGTGTGGAAGGGTAGAGGGATGGCCTGGCCGGCGGTAGGGTAGCGCTTCACAGTGAATCATGCTAAGCAGGGCTGCTAGCAGCCGGAGGCGGGAGCAGGTGGTCCCGGCGGCGCTGGAGGAAGAAGACAAGAGATTGAAGATGGATGCCGGCCGTTGGATGTAAATCCAATGGCTATCGATGTCAGAATCATTTGTTGACTAAGTTGACAACGCCTTGCGTTGGCTTCGACCTATTGACCCACATTTCAGACTCCAAAAATGTGGCACATATTCAACCAATTTTTTTAGAATTTATAGTCCATTTGCTGGGTTGGGTCGACAAATAATGTAGCATCCATGTGGCCCATTTATTTTTTCTAAAAAAACTACAACCCATTTGCACTTTCTCGAAATACACGATTTTTCTTGGCTAGGTGAGCAAATAATGTAGCGTCCATGCGGCCAATTTCTTTTTCCTAAAAAATTACAGCCCATTTGCACTTTCTCGAAATACACGATTTTGCTGGGCTTGTTCTAATTATAATGTTCGGTTGGGCGCAACAATGTTATCAAAAAATAAACAGGGACTGGGCATTTTGTTATAAATATATTTAAATAATAAGTGCTTTATTATTATATTGGTCCTTAAATCTTACCAAGCTTTTGTACACAATCACCAGGATTTTTGTTGTCTTAAAGTAAAAAAACAAGGATTTTATTGTTAAAAATTTATTTTTATAAGTTAATAAGACGTGGGATATTTTCTCGTATATATGTAAGTGTCTATTAAATATATGATGATAATAACAATAATAATAATAACATATAAAATAATATAAATGTATATAATATAGTTAGAAGGGAAACATAAGTTGGACCTGGCGTTCATATTCTTATATAGAAAACTAGAACAGACCTCTGCGTTTTCTTCAAAAAAAAATACATAAGTTGGGCTGCGGATGTTTAAGAAAAAATAAAACCAAGGATGGGACGCCCATAGGCCGTTCGATACATGATGGCTCTCAAAAAAATACAAACTGGCATGTCGTGGGCTGCGCATGTTAAAAAAGAAAGCCTGGACTGGGCAGCCCACAACCCAGCTGATACTTGTTGGCCCACTGATAATAAATGATACCTGCCAGATCCCCGATGGCTGGCTTCCTTGTAAATGTATCTCCTTTAGTAACTACGTTGACAAACTCGTGGGCCCCAACGTTAGTATAGCATTAGGAGGAAGTATTTTTTCAATGAGGCACTTGCTTGCATACGGCCATGGACCTGGTGGGTCCCGACTGTCCGCCTCTCCATGTATAGTCCTCTCCAGATTCCTCTCGTTTGTTGAGCATGTTCACAACGGCAGACAGCGGCGGCACGACGAGCGCACAAAGGCGGAGGATGACGTCTAGGCCCCGGAGAGAACGCACCGGAGCCGGGGAAGACATGCTACAGTACTAGTAGAAGTTGTGCCTAGTTTCTGCCGAAAGTACTAAAGTAGCCCAGTGGCCAAGGTCCACTCCCCAACCATTGCTCCGCCCGGGTAGGATTCCACCTGATGCAGGGAAAATAACCCCAAATTTTTGCCTCTGCCATTACTAACATGTGGGTCCCTATTGTCATCTACGCACACCACCTCCAACACTTGCCAAAACTTCGTCCCTCGTTTTCTCTGTTTTTCGCACACTCAACATTGCGTGGGCATTTTGAAAATAGCATATCTTTTTGACCATGCATCATATGAAGATGTGCTATGCATGAATGTTGATCAGCATGATGTTAACTGGCTGGTAGTTCCATTTTTGATCATGAATAAAACTTCCAACATAATTTTGTCCCTGTTTAAAAAGGGCATGTTAATATAAATGCTCTGCCTCTGAAACTTGCAGTTTCTTATCTGAAACTGAAACTTACAGTTTCTTCTCTGAGAATCACATTGTCTGCACTTTTATATGAAACTACATTTTTTTGAAGTGCTAAAAATAGATCTCTAGAATTCAAAACGTACTTCATATGCTCAATACTGCAAATCTGAAATTCAAAAGACTTTCATATGTGAAAGTACTTTCAAAATACACAACACAATTCACAACCTGCAAATACTGACAACCCTAAGCTCCTCCTCGGACTATTGGTGGGGAGGGGGTAGTCCGCTCCAATTCCTCGGTGGCAGACAGCCGCCCCGTTAGACGAGGTGAACGGCGAGGGAGAGGATGGCGGGGAATCGTCGTCGCGCCCACTGCTTTTCTCCTCTTACAGTTGGGTACGGTCGATGAAGACTCCACCAGCTCGCTCTGCCACGGCACCCTCACAAACAACATCATATAGATGCTCGATTCTTCAATCTCTGGTGGATGCTCCATCTTGGATCGATACTCCCACCACCGCTGTCTCACAATCGGATTCAGTGATTCTGTTTGCTCCATGACCCAGAGGAGCAGCTCTATGTACTCCCGCGTGACTCCCTCCGGGAGTATCGCCACCTTTTCGCTCTGTTCCAGATATTTGGTCATCGCTGTCGCCGTTGCCGCTAATTGCTCCGGGTTGTCAAACCAGGACTCTATCTCCAACATCCTGGCTAGTTTCACAGGGTCGTCGTCTGCGGTCCTCATGTATCAGTTGTACTCCTCCATCGATCTACTTCTCCACAGCACCTTCACTCGCCGGCAGTGGTTTTTTAGTGGAAGAGGAGAGGAGCGGCGCTGGTTTTGGATTAGAACCGGAGAGGAGCGGTGGTGGTTTTTAAATGGAAGAGGAGAGGAGCGGCGCTGGTTTTGGATTGGAACAGGAGAGGAGCGACGATGGTTTTGAAATGGAAGAGGAGAGGAGTAGCGGTGGTCTTGGAAGTATTTTTTTGGTTTTGCGTATTTTGGGTCAAAGTTTGACAATGTACTATATTTGAAGAGCAAAATGTGAATGCATGTCAATAAAAATTGTATCGTTTGGTTCGTATCAAAATGTACTTTCAAATTATATTATTTTTGCAACGTATAACATATATTTTATTTGTTAAAATCATTGTCAAATATGACCCAGAATACAAGGGAGACAAGTTAATGTGGGGGTCGCTTCTTAATTGAAGGGTAAATTGATTTTGATTTTGATCCAGTCATAGCGTGTCGGCCCTCTTGTCCAATCCTAAATTGCTGCGACACACTCCTCTCCCTCTTCTCCAATGCAAAACCACCCCCTCTCCTCTCCATCTTCACCATTCCAAAACCACCATCTCGCCTCTCCCTCTTCTCCATTGCGAAATCACCCCCTCTCCTCTCCATCTTCTCCATTGCAAAACCACTGTCTCGCCTCTCCCTCTTATCCATTGCAAGACCATCGTCTCTCCTCCCATCTTCCAAAGCCAGCACCGGACCTCTCAGAAGCACATCTATGGAGAGGATGCAGTAGCGAATCAGGCAGATCACTGGCGGTGACCAGGCAAAGTTAGCCAGGTTGAGGAGATCCTTACTTGGTTTAACAACGAGTGGGAGATTTCGAGGACGATGAGGGCCATGTGGCAATGTATGAGAAAGAGCGAGATGGCGGTGACGAGGGCAGCGATGTACTCCCCGGCGGCAGTCACGCTGCAGTCCATCGAATTCATCGAGTATCTCCTCTGGGCAATGGAGCAGACAGATTCGCCCGAGGCAAAAGTCAGGCGGAGGTGGTGGGCGTACAGGTCGAAGGTCGAGCATCCAAAGGATAACGAGTCGATCGAGTACAATGTGCCATTCGTGAGGGTGCAGTGCCAGCCGGAGCCACAGGAGTATTCGTTCTCCCACCATAAGAGGAGGTCGGATGGCGCGACGTCGCTTCCCCGCCATTCTCCACGGTTCCCTCGCCGATCGCCTCGTTTCAATGGTGACGGTAGGGTTTAAGATAAGCTTCGCACTAACCTAATCTTCCATCTGCTCATGCTTACAATCAGTGTGACGGCTAATGAAAATCATACGGGTAAGTACTGGGTAGTACTCCGAGTCTCCGAGTACTACGCCAATCACCCTGAAATAGCTCTGGACCAAAAACAAAGTTGTGACAATGTGTACAAATAAAGAAAAATCGATTGGTACTTCTTTCAGAAAAGAGTACTCCGTAGAAAAGTGCCAATATAAGCTACTCCTATTTGATTAGAGGATTTGTTGCAACACTGAAACAAGTAAAGTGTCCCCTAAATAAACATGTAAGGTTCAAGCCAAACAACGGCAGCTTAAAATATTCTGCAGTGGGTCGGCAAGAACTTGAGGAACCATCCGAGCATCTGTGCTTTTTCCAAGCCACGTTTATGTTAGATATTGGCACCTCGCACTCTGCATATATGCTGGTTCCATCCGTACATTTGAGCAGTTCCACCAAAATGTAGCTGAATAACCCTGTTTGCACAGATATTGAAAAAGCGTGATTACATTATAGTGGCACTAGTTGATGAAACATACACTAATAAATAGAAGAAACTTCATTCTGTTAATGGGAAAAGATTGTGATAGTATCACAGTATGCCATGCTGCGAGGGCGAGATGGGCCCTGCGACGCCTCATACGGTAGGGCTCATAATGGAAATCGACCCAATTCTCCCCGATACACCTTCTGCCAGTGATGAACATCAGTGCACAATGGTAGTACAAGGAGGGGCCTTGAGACATTCCAATCACTACTTTTGTGCAGATCAACTAAAATTGAGCGCCCCAGTTTGCAGAAACACTTAAACATTAACAATGAGACTAGTTGATGAAACATATACTAACAAAGATAAGCACTTGCTTTATCTACATAGGAAATGAAATGATAGAGAGGACAGTAGCTCTATATTAGATGTATTATCAGTGGCACTAGGGTCGAGCAGGTGGCAAGTGAGGTGTATCGTGCGTCGCAAGTATGGAGGCGGGGGTGCTTAGACTGGGATGCTGAAGCTGGCTCTTTCAGTCCCTATCTTCCCCCTTGATGTTTCTGTGGTAGCTTGTGGGTTGTAATCCAAACTTGGTCGAGCTGGGGCTGCATCCTCCTACCTTCCTAGCTTATGTGGCGAACTTGTCTTCTACTAGTACTCAGTCCGTTCTAGTAGTAGTTGCATAACTGGCCGTTTACACTGAGATGTTGTCGGATAATGGTTCTCTATGGTTGGGTTTCTTTAATGAAATCGGAGGAAATCCCCTCTTTCGATATAAAAAAAATCAGTGGCACTAGCGGTGCCAAAACATTGCCTCAAATTAATAGTGCCGCTAGATTAAGGTGCAAAATAATAACATTATTGCTTTATCATGGCAGTGCCAAAACAGTAGCACAAGAGCAGATTCAACATGCAGGATCTTTGGCAAACAGTCGGACCAAAAAGTAACATACCTCGTGATGGGAAGCATATCTGCAGTCAACGCCATCGTAGAAGGGATGACACCAGTCACCAACATGGATGATTCAATTCATAGGACCTTTTTGTGCAGTTCACCTAAAATGAAGCAATGTTTGCATCATGCAGTTAGCAAGTACTTGGTCCCATGAGCTAGTAGCTTCTTCTTCATTAGTTGCAATAAAATTGAGCAACATCAAGGTTGGTCGCGAAGCTCATGGAATGTTCAACTATAATTTGGATATCATTTTGTGCAGTTCAACTAAAATCAAGCGTGAAATGTATATCTCTGTTTGCCACAAAAAGGTGGAAAGGAGGGTGACTAACAAGTGATGAAACATACATAAAATGAAAAGAAGCATGTTCCTTATCTGAATGGCGATCCTACAAGGACAGTAGCAATTTCTAAAGCAGTAGCATTGCTAGATATTAGTGTGGGCATTAGGATTAACTATGACAAACATTAAATATGACATTACTTTAATGGTGCCATTGCTTCATTTTACCAACAACATTACATTAACAGCTGCTAAAGAGTTGGTATTTGGGCACGGGAGAGTAGGCGGACTAGGACAGTTCCATTTCTAACGAAAATAAGCAACTTATCTTAATGGAAAATTTAGCAGGACATGAAAACTAGTGCCATTGATTCATACTACTGGAGGCATTACATTGAAAACAACATTGGTTTAATGTGTCCTTACTTTAACAGTGGGACTGCTACATTTTACCAGTGGCATTACATAAGAGGGGCTCGGGGCAACAAACATCCAAACAGGATATCTGGGTTGGTCCCATTTTTGTTCGGTATAGCCTCCTTTTACTGTGTGAGGCTAGCAAATCTAGTGTTGGACATACTCTGTTGACTTGTCCCCCAGTCCTGACTTTCCTTCCTTTTTCAACCAATAGATCGGTTTATATCGAGTTTGTATTACGTTTCCCTTTATTTCCCTATTAGACCAAGAGACCAGTTGGATAGCTAGTCTCTGCTACTTTTCGCCCCCATTATTTCCTCTTTCGACCAAGTCCTAGATTCAGGTAACAAATCTTCTCCCACCCCCACCCCTTTCTTCCCTGTTTGAACCAAGTAGTACTAGATTCGTCTGCATTAAGTAGTACTACTAGATTTGACTACATGAAGTAGTTTTACCTCTTAAGAGTAAAAATTTAGGTGGCTTTCGAACAACCGATCGATCCTATCTACGAGGGGGCCTGAGAAGTAGTAAAAGATACAAATGCAGCAACGTGAGGAGCTGGGGCAGTAGAGTAAGACCGGTTTCGAAGGAAGTTATACCTGAGGGTCGCCGGGATGTTGCTAGGTGGGCGGCGGGAAGCCGGATCTGCCCACACTACGACAGCGAGGAAGAAGGGGTCGGAGGCCCTCCCTAGCCGTCGCTATGTGGGAAAGAATGTCAAGGCACGCTGATCGGGATGCACCGTCAATGGGTCAGAGCTGTCGCCAAGGACGACCGCGTGAATGTTGCACCTTCTGACCTTCCCCGGCGGAGGGGATCCGGCCGGATCTATGACTAGCGGTGAGCAGAGAGAGTGTGGCCACCACTGTCGTGTTTAGATCTGGAGAGGACGAGAGATTCTGAAGAGAGAAACACTAGCAAGCAAGCACGGAAGCTCCTGCCTATATAGTGGAGTAGTTTTCTTTTTTCTACCGGAGCCGGCTTGACCTCGTCAATGACTGTCGAGAAGTCTTCATGCACGTGCCCTGGAGGCGCATTTGTCGTCATTTTGATCTGAAGCACCGGATTAACATAACACAAAAAAATGCCACATGACAAGAAACCATAACCTCACTGCCCCAAGGAGACAACATGAATCTACGCTGGAGCTCCGTGGACTACGTCCCGATGGACAAACTAGACGAGGATCAAAGCTCAAATGAAAGACAAACTCATAGAAAAGGGGTCAATCGATAGATGTCCTAATTAACATAGCCGGCTTGGCCTAGATGGCAGCCGAGTAGTATTCGTGCATGTGCCCCCATTGACCAACGCCTTGGAGGAACGTAGTTGTCGCTGTTTAACCCTCATAGTGATCCGAAGCACATGACACCTAATATTGCGAGATGACAAGAAACCTTAACCTAACCGCTCCAAAGGATATGTCAAGAATCTACGCTGGATTTCCATCGACTATGTGTAGACGAATGACCTCAAGGAGGATCGGAGCCCGAAAGAGAAACTCAGAGAAGAAGCGCCGACATCTGTGTGAGCTCTGCACGTGCCCGGACTAAAATCCCTAACATAAACTAATAACCCGAGCGGAGGGACCAGGATTCCCCTCCCCACCACCGGCCGATGGAGCGATGGGAAGAGGGGAGGGGTGAATTCACGGGCTCACCAGTGAAGCATGGAGGGGAGAGGTTGCCCTAGCCGCCTATGGTGACTGGATTAGATTTTTATTTATGCTGAAAATGGGTTCATATTTTATTGCTAATGTAATATACCTGGTGCTCCATTTTTCTTTTAGATTTCTCCTCAGAACTATAGCCCTGTACAATGCAGTCTGCATGATATGTAGACGATAGCCAATCCAGCCGTCTGGTGGAGTCTAGTCACATGCATGGACAAACTGATCTCCCGTGTCGTGCAGGGATCATCCAGGCACCGACGTGTGTACAACACTGCTCCAGTACTATCGCTCATCTCTCTCTCTTCGATTAACTCAGCCGACTTGCGGGGACAGGGGAGTGTGCATATGGTCGGTTGTCAATTGTGGTCCCACATGTGTGTGCAAACGCAATATGGTGCGCATTCCATTCGGTGAGCGGTGTGCCAGACCTACTGACCGTCTAGGGTACGACGCAAATGCGATGGGCGTGTTGTATACATGTGAACCGCCATTTTCTTCTGGCTTTGCTCCATGGCGCAATCCATGGATACAAAATTATATTTAAAAGTCGAGGGCGGGGCTTTTCCCGCATGGTAGGCGGGGCAGTTCCACCTAGTCGGTTTGACAGAGAGGCAAGAAGATGAGGGAGTAATGGATTCAACTTACTGCTAGAAACGTAAGGCTGTGTGATTTGACTACTTGTTATTGCTGGACAGGTGGGGCCCTATGATTTGATAGGCCATTATCATTATTACTACCATGCTATGACTAGGGTGAGTCTCCCCTGATCGCCTCCATGGCATACTGGTGCTAAGAACAAGTACTCTACAATAATGGGCTTATAGCCCGCTTACATGGCACTTTTGCTTAGAGCATGGTTAATAATACAGCCAACAATCGGCTATAACGAGTTGCCATGTCATCTATAGCCAACCTTGTAGCCGGCATGTACAATAGTAAGTTTTATATGTGTACTACTTCATTATTAGTTGGCCCACCTTACAACCTCACAAAGCGTCCTGGGTCTCGTGCTAGAGCCGGCTACTAACCAAGAGCCTGCTTCTCTTCTCTCTCCTCTTCTCTCTCCTCCAACTAAGCAAAAATATAATATTCTAGTCCTTATAGCCTTGTTATGTCACCTTATTATACTTTCTCTTATATGTGGAGGAGAGAGACATGGGAAAATGGTGGGAATGGGCTCTCGTGTAAGACCCTAGCTACTTACTCCTTGGCAAATGCAATAAATACTCTTACAGCCAACCTTATAGCTAACCTTGTTGTATGAGTGAGTACTAGCAAATATTCCCGTGCGTTGCAATGGGAGAAAAAAATATCACACAACCTTAGTCCAATAGGTATGGAGCAAAGTCCCTTCCCCACTGGTCCACGTCCTAACTATATTGCCATTTATCCTTCTGTTTGGCCCCCCTCCTTACGGTGGTCGTGTTCACCTGATCATGATGCATCCAACATGGTCGATCCCAATGAGGTGAGCTGAGCTACCACACGACACACCTGTTATTGAACCGTGCCAATGCACCAATGCAAGAGAATGTTTATAACTTTAAAACCTAATATGGTTGAGCTGGACATGAGAGCTACCCTCAACAAGGTACTACCTTCACCTAGTCTATACACCGCCCATTATACCCTGCTCGCTTTGATTTCACAATGTTGTGGACTTATGTCATGGGGGTGGGGGTCTCCCACGTGTCAACGCATTCCTTCTTAGGGTCTGGTAAGCACTGGCGGAGCTACGCTGTGGCCGAATAGGCCATGGCCCACCCAGACTTTTATCAAAATTACAAAACTATACATAGGATCACCTCATGAATACAGAGCACTACAAGATTGCAGCCTAGATTAAGCGTCAATTTCAGTCTGGCCCTCCCAACTTTATATTTGTAGCTCTGCCACTGCCGGTAAGTATGCCATGGCAGTGGACACGCACATGAGCCATGTATCTTTCTTGTAGCAGTCGATGACTGACATCATGGCCTTGTGTCAAGTTTGTTCATTTGAGTAGCATGGAAGAGGCAACATTGTCTTGCTCCAATTGTTGACCTCGATCAGCCACACAGTGTATCAATGTTAGCGCAGCTGTCGACATGGCGTCCTTCACTCACTCGAAAGCACATGCGTTGGAGCCATCAATGGTGTGAATTTCAATGAGACATGTGGAAGCGCTGTCGACAGAGGCGCACATGTTCAGGGATGCCTTGGCCGAACCGAAAACAACTACTCCTACATGCTAAGTATTAATCTCTAGAAAAATCAAACGACGCACATCAAGCACCCACATCAAGTATACATTGCGCACACACAAAGCACTCAAGAGCATACAACACGCAACCACATAGCCAAAACAAGCCCGCATTAGCACACATTCCGCACAAAATCAAATATTTCCACATGCCTATATTTTTTCTGCAGTACTTAAGACTATCTGTGAACCAAAATCCCCACCATGGACTACTTTCTTCTATGTTATCCTATTTTGCCTCATCTTCTTCAAATCTTTCCTCTCTCTCTCCACCAAATCCTCTCTTCAAATCTCTCCTCTCCAATACGAAAATCAAATCGAGGCGCCTCCTATCTTCCTAGCTCGAAGCACCGCCTAGCATCGCTTCGAGCCACCCCTCCTACACCATAGTATGGTGACTGGCGCCCGTCATGACTTGACAGATGCCAATGTTGGAGAACAACGCCGACACGGCAGCTGCTGCTGTGCATCGCACGGTAGTGAATACAGGTCACAACCATTACCCCCGAGCATCTCTCTCCCGTACACATCTTCTTCCTCCCAATCTTCTCCCAATCCTGCCCAAATCACTTATTAAAAATTCCATCCATACAAAAATCAAGATCTCCTACTAGCAGCCGAATCAGCCAAGTGACTGCGAGCCATAGATCGCGCTATCCATCCAAGCTGAGCCACCGGCCATGGCCTCCATTCCTATCTCGTGGTGCCGTCCATGGCTCTGTTTCCAATCCCCAAGTCACGTCATCCACCATGGCTGCACTGCTGCGCTTGCGGTGCCGGCTGTGGATTTGATGTGGAAGAGGAAGGGCAGGAAGAAACCGTGGGGCCGAGATAGGGCGGGGTCGCCGGCAAGGAGGCCCCCACCGGAGTCCACGGCTTCGTCACGTCCAGCATCTCCGCTGTCGCCGAATTATTCATCCACCCCATTACCCATGCCTATGTTCTGCTCGCGCCCATTGGCATCTCCATCCACATTGTCGACCCCTGACGCTGCATCGATGCGGCTGTGATCCCGCCAGACCTCGTTGCCGATAGGGAGGCACAGCTAGGGCAGTTCGATGGCAATACCGTGGTGCACGTCACACCTTGCTGTTGCCCAATGTGTCGTGCAGATCCGGTCAGACCTCGCCACTAACGGGGAGGCCGCCGTGCGCCATGTCTATCAAGCAACCGAAGGCGCAACGGGCTCGGGCTATGGATGCTACAAGCCATCTACCGATGCTGGCACCACATACTTTGCAAAATCTCAACTATCTTGATTTGACAGTCAATTGAGCCGCCATTCACTATCGGGGCAGTTCAAATATCAATCTCTCTAACCCGCCAGAACTTAGCCGGCTTAATCATAATACATAACTTGTCCAAAAATCCAGAACCTTGTACGAGCCGTCAGCAATGTTGGCCGGCTCATGTCTATCAACTTAATCCTGATCTTGTAGACCACCGGGGAAACAGCCGAATTAAACACGAATTCTGTAATTGCCAGGCGGCTCTTCACTATAATATTAACCTGCCACACTTTATTCTCAGGCACCCACTGTCAAAAATGACTAAGACCACCACCTCTTGCGATTGGGTTGTTTCCACTGTCACCAAACAATCTCTCAGTGAGTATGTTGAGATGGGTGTTTTACCAGCAAAGGACGTCATCCACTGGCGAGTCCCAGGAGCTGAAGTTCCGCCTCAACCTAAGGAAGGCGAGGTCATAGTCTTTGCAAATCATCTTCTTCGTGGGTTCTCACCACCTGGGTCCAAATTCTTTCGAGATGTTCTGAATTTCTACCAGCTACACCCCCAAGACATTGGGCCCAATTCTGTGTCAAACATATGCAACTTCCAAGTCTTCTGTGAGGTCTACCTTCAAGAGGAGCCCAACGTTGATCTATTTAGAGAATATTATTACTTGAACCGCCAGACCGAGATGACAGACGGGCCTAGGCTTGAGCTCGGTGGGATTTCAATCCAGAGGCGGAGGGACGTCGTCTCCCCTAC
Source organism: Thinopyrum elongatum (assembly GCA_011799875.1). Lineage (NCBI taxonomy): Eukaryota > Viridiplantae > Streptophyta > Magnoliopsida > Poales > Poaceae > Thinopyrum > Thinopyrum elongatum. Next base: position 266,719,355 of record CM022298.1, read on the forward strand.
AGCTGCACTGCCCAGTCACCCCAAGGACTGGAACTAGACTTGGTTCTATTGCCAGGACACCTCTCTAGCGGGTGAAAATCCTCTGCCGGGTTTCTGCACTTGCCGGCTTAGCCCTAGACATCCACTCCCATACCGGATCACTATTGCAGAACAAACCAAGTACACGGCTACCTTTCCAAAGATAAGGGCCTTATTAGCCACTGGTTTAACTGGTGTTGATTTGGTCCGATGTTGGGTCGCCTAGAGAATCTTGCCTTTGAGCCGCCGTACTGGCTTAATGTGCCAATACACATGTGATGTGAAAGACCCGCAGCGGTACAATCAAACACGTCTTGAGGACCAGCAAATTAATGAAATGACCAAGACATTGCTCGGGGAGACCCTCGAAGACTGCAGTAAAACGGGGCTGAACCCCTTCTGCGCTCTCAATCCTGCTCCCAACGTAAGTATTTTAAGTCCCTTTAATCCATTTATCACTTTCTGATAAACCTCCTATCTTCTCATTGTCATTTGTGCTTTCAGGCCAATTCTCCCTTCTGGGCCAAGAAACTATAGGATAAGCCGGCCAAAAAGACCAGAGCAAAGTCCAAGGCTCCAAAAAAAGCCCAAAGGAAAGAAACAGGATGTTGAAGACTTGTTTGCCCTTGACCACGAGTCGGAGGTAGAACTTGATTTTCTTGGATTCCTTTTTATGCAACTTATTGACACTAACTCCTCTTAGGATGATGCGGAGACCAGCCATGTAGACGCCGCAGTGGTAACTATAATTTCCTCTGACTCAGAGCCTTTGCCAAGACAGAAAATTCGGCAAGTGACCCAAAAAGTAAGATTTTGCCACCCTTTAGCTTACTTGGATCCCGACTTTATTTTGAAGAAACAGCAACACGAGGCAAGGCATGCAACCAAGAGCAGTGGTGGTGGTGACCTTGCCACCGGTTTACCCAACACACCTGCACCTCGAAAGCACCGGAATGAGGTACCTCACAATCCATCCCTCTCCTTTCCAAAGGCGGGTCTCATTCGTGAACCACTTAACTCTTCCGATTCAAACTATCAGGGAACGTCTCATTCATCATCCGGCGAGTCTAGCGGAACCTAGATGCCTGTATTCAGAGTCGCCCCTGGTAAATACTTGCACTTGTTTCTCAATGAGCCATAATACATACTCACACTCTTGTATTTTTGTCACAGAGGCGTAGCAAAGGCAGGCAAGAAATTAAAAGTAGGATGTTCTTCAAAAGACCCCAAAATTGTTGAGCCGGAGAAGCAAATACCAGACGGTCCTGAGGTTTTAACTCAAGACCCAGAAGACCCCATCGATGATCCGCCGCCACAGGTCGACAACACAACTGTTGATCCGATGAACATTGATGCTAACCCGACCATCACCCATAAGCCGCCAAGGCCGAAGCAGCCCAGTCCTGCCAAACTTACTGAAGAGGCCCCCTTTGACAAGGCTGCTGATGATGTTATCATTACTGGCACAAGCTATACAGAGCTGGGTAATCCCACTAGCTTGGCCAAACACAGAGCCAAGGAAGAGCCGCCAGCTGCAGACAAAGGCAAACTGAGCTTGGACCTGGAGAGCTATAGTGGCTTCAGCGCAAGTGACATCCATGCGGGCTACTTAAACCGCCTCCATACTAGCCGTGATCTAGAGGCCGGTTTAGTAAACCTTATGAAGGAACGCTACGAGGTATGTTGCTAACTCCGTTCCATATGTAACCATATAGCCGCCAAGTCTAGAGGATAGGAAATAGTAGAGTATGCTGTAGACTTAATAATTATCTTCAACCTGTGCCCTCTAATAGCCACCTTATTCTTTAGGATCCAAATATGTAGCCCCCAAGGGCCAGCTTAAACTGGAAAGTTGAGCCGGGACTTGCAGTTGCTGTTGTAAATAAAATCACATATGTAGCCCCCAAGGGCCGGCTTAAACTGAAAAGTTGAGCCGGGACTTTGAACAAAATGACCTACATTAGCCCCCAAGTGCCAAGCATATTGCTTGAAATCTGCTTGGGACTTGTAGTATTTCTAGAGAAAATTCGGAATAGTGATCTTGTTTATTACCAATCTTTTCCTCAGGAAGCTTTAACTTTGAGTGAAGCAAAACTGGGCGAGCTAGCCAAAAAGATTAAGCATCAAGAGGCAGAGACTGTGAAAGCTGAGTCAAAATTCCAATTTGCCTTGAAGGAGAATGAGCAGCTCAAGGCCAAATTCGCAACAGAGAGAGCTGCCTTTGATACTAAAAAGGTGAGCTTAGTCAAGCGCGCCAAAGAGGCAGAATCACAACTTAAGCCGGTTGCTGAAGAGCTTGCCGATTTAAAATGACATATCACCCATATGACATCCATCATCTTTGGTAAGATTCATACACTTGAACATTTGTTTGAATAGTACTTTAAGCCGCCTTGCAACTCTTAGTGTCCATTGTTTAACTGTCGTGACAACTGATGAACAGGCTCCAGGAGCGCCAGTCTTGGTGAAAATATGTTGACGAAGCTCAAGTCAGTGTATTCATTGACTGAGCAGCTATACGCTGGAACTTTGCGAAGTCTGGTGGCCCTAGCAGGTGGAAGAAGGCCGCCAAAGTAGATCAAGACTGTGCTGGAGCAACTTTGAACAGCACTGGCTCAAGTCGCGGAATATAAACCGTCAGCCGCCCAAGCCGGAGCCATTTGTGCTCTAGGTCGAGCCAAGGCATGGGCAAACGAACTTGACGCAGAAGAGATAGCAACCGGTTGCCCGGAGTTCATGGATGACGGGCCTGCTTTCACGGAGCAAGACATCAACAAGTGCGTCAAAGAGATGCGACCCGTTGCATGCAAACTGATTGAGGATATAAATCTAGATCATTATACTCCGGCTTATGACAAGGATAACCAGAGGATTAAACTGCCTGCTCATGATGTTGTCAACCTTATCCCTCCCCGGCGTAAGCATATCTTCGCTTCTGACGTTGATCATTCTGTTATACTCAATGATGAAGCCACTTTTGAAGCTTTAACCGGCATCGACTGGACCGCGACTGATCTTCAGATGATCGAGGAAGAAGAAGAAGAACCGGCGCGGGATGATCCAGAGTCGTAAACTCGCCATGAAGGAAATCAGTGATAAACCTGACAACTTTCAAGCAAAAGTATAAGGGTGCTCTTTCAGAAAACACTTTGCTCCAAACTTGTGGGATCATGATAGCCTTGTAATAGGCTAGTTTAAAACAATGATTCGCCATATCATGCCTTTGTGCATATGGATCCTCACTTTTGAACCGCCAACTTGATCTTTTTCACCCGCCTGATATATTTTCTTATATAGGTCATGCTGGTATTTACATTTCCATTGAAAATTTTGCATGTCCTGCACAAAGTGTGAATGACATATGCCCTGGCGACTCAACGTCAAAAGCCCGGGCGGGTAACTATCCAAACATAATAGAGTCTTATGTAAGTAAAGAAAAGACCAACATTGTGGCCGTTCAAGCTAAAATATACTGGCGACTTAACATTAAAAGCCAGGGCGGGGTACCAAACCTCGCATACTCGTATAACCAGGAAAACATACCTGTAGAATTGATTTATACTGCCGCCTTACATCGCCAAAAGATTTGCAAGCACCTGACTCCAATAAAGCCTGCTGGCGACTTAAAGTCCATAACCGGGGCGGGTTACCAAACCCAAAGTTACTCAAATATGAGGCCTACAATCAGGGCTGCATGACCCGGATTGTCGAAAAAACGCACTTAGCAGAAAAAATCTTTAGGGGGTACAAATCCAAAAGACTCAGAAGAAAAATTCAGAAAAAATCTCAAAGAATTGTCTGGCTGGCTCACCAAAGCATGGCCAGATAAATTGGCTAGCAAAGCCATGTGCTTTCATAGGCCGCACAGCCTTGGAGTTAATCCTAGCTCACTGTAAGTCGGCCCTCACGTGACAAAAAACCGTCGATTTAACCTTAACGAGTTCAGGGTCTTGAAAAAGATTGACTATTAAGAGTTTGGCTGGTCACTCAGGATTACCTGGCGGAGTAGCAAGTTGCAAACAGGCAGGATAACTCAGGATTCGGCATCCACGCCTGGTCAAGAGGGTATGAAAGCTAAACCCGGTGGGTTGGAAGCCCCCAAGTTACCTTATGAACAAATAATAAAGACTCAAATACTTAGAGATGAAACGACAGAGGCCCTGAATTATCAGGGATGCCGACTTTATTATATTGATCATAAAATACATACATTGATAAAGGTATGTACAATGACGAGAGCCGGTGGCTCAGGTGTAATAAGGCCGTAGATGAGCAATATTCCAGGGCCGGCAGGTCTCCTCCTTCGACGTGCGTGAATCCTTGTGTTCTTGTATGTCAATGAGGTAATATGATCCGTTATTCAGGTTCTTGCGGACCACAAAGGGCCCTTCCAAGGTGGGGATAATTTGTGCATGTTTTTTTTATATTGGATTAACCGGAGCACCAAGTCGCCTTCTTGAAACGTCCGGGTCTTGACTCTACGGCTATGATAGCGACGCAGGTCCTGTTGATATATCGCCGAACGAGACGCCGCAAGGTCACGCTCCTCATCCAAAGCATCAAGTGCATCTTGACGTGCTATCTCGTTATCAGCTTCAACATAAGCCGCCACACGAGGCGAATCATGACGTATGTCACTTGGAAGAACCACCTCTGCCCCGTAAACCACGAAGAAAGGCGTGTAGCCTGTTGACCTGTTGGAGGTGGTATTGATACTCTAGAGAACTGAATATAACTCCTCAACCCAACAACCCGGCGTTCGCCTCAAGGGAACCATAAGCCGGGGTTTATACCTCTCAAAATTTCTTGGTGAGCCCTCTCAGCTTGACCATTAGACTGTGGGTGAGCCACAGAAGAAACATCAAGATGAATATGTTCTCATTGATAGAACTCCTTCATAGCACCTTTACACAGATTAGTACCATTATCAGTGATGATACTATGAGGGTCACCAAAACGGAAGATCAGTTTTTTAACAAACTAAACTGAAGTTGCCGCATCACATTTGCTGACCGGCTCTGCTTCAACCCACTTTGTAAATTTGTCAACCGCCACCAAGACGTGGGTTTTCTTACCTTTAGACCTTTTGAAAGGGCCTACCATATCAAGCCCCCAGACTGCGAACGGCCAAGTAATTGGAATCATCCTCAACTCTTGAGCCGGCACATGAGCCCGTCGAGAAAACTTCTGACAGCCATCATATTTACTGACGATATCCTCTGCATTAGCAGGAGCCGTCAACCAATAAAACCCATGACGAAAAGCCTTGGCCACCAAAGATTTTGAGCCGGCGTGATGACCACAATCACCTTCATGAATCTCACACTAGATCTCACGGCCATCTTCGAGAGAAACACAATGCTGGAACACACCTGTTACGCTGCATCGGTGCAACTCGCCATTGACAATAGTCATAGACTTAGATCGCCGGGTTATCTGTCTTGCTGAGGTCTCATCCTTAGGTAACTCGCCCCAGGTCATATAAGCTAGGTAAGGTAGAGTCCAATTTGGAATAGCATGGAGAGCCGCCACCAATTCTGCCTCCGGGTCAGGAATAGCCAAATCCTCCTCAGATGGTAATTTGACCGAGGGATTGTGTAAGACATCAAGAAACACATTAGGAGACACCGGCTTACGTTGAGAACCAATCCGGCTTAAAGCATCAGCCGCCTCATTCTTCCTTCTATCGAGGTGCTCCACCTGATAACCCTTGAAGTGACCAGCGATGTTATCAACCGCCCGACGATAAGCCGCCATGAGCGGGTCTCTGGAGTCCCATTGTGCCTGAAACTTGATGAGCCACCAGGTCTGAGTAGCCAAAACACCTGACCCGGCTCAGGTTCATCTCTTTGGCCATACGAAGGCCGTGGAGTAAAGCCTCATATTCAGCTGCATTGTTAGTACAAGGAAACATCAACCTCAAAACATAGCAAAACTTGTCACCTCGTGGGGAAGTCAATATGACCCCAGCCCCCGAGCCTTCTAGCTGCCTGGACCCATCGAAGTGAATTGTCCAATATGTGTTATCAGGCCTCTCCTCGGCTGTCTGCAACTCTGCCCAGTCATTGATGAAATCCACTAAAGCCTAAGACTTGATAGCCGTTCTTGGTACATATTTCAAACCATGAGGTCCAAGTTCTATGGCCCACTTAGCAACCCGGCCTGTGGCTTCCCTATTTTGAATTATATCTCCTAAAGGGGCAGAGCTAACCACAGTAATAGAATGACCATGAAAATAATGCTTCAGCTTGCGACTCGCCATGAACACTCCATATACCAACTTCTGCCAATGTGGGTATCGTTGCTTAGATTCAATCAACACCTCACTGACATAATAAGTCGGCCGCTGGACTGGGTATTCCTTACCCGCCTCTTTGCGCTCCACAACAATTGCCACACTGACTGCTTTACTGTTAGCTGCCACATACAAAAGTAAAGGCTCCTTCTCCACTGGAGCGGCAAGAACGGGAGGCTCAGCCAACTGCTTCTTGAGCGTCGCAAATGCCTTATCAGCATCATCACTCCAGACAAAATGGTCTTTTTTCTTCATCATCTGATATAAGGGAATAGGCTTCTCTCCCAGGCGTCTTATGAACCGGCTTAAAGCTGCAAGACGACCCACCAGGTGCTGGACATCATTGACACATGCCGGCTTAGCCAAGGAAGTAATAGCCTTAATCTTCTCCGGGTTAGCTTTAATCCCTCTATCTGAGACCAGAAAACCCAAGAGCTTGCCTGCAGGCACACCAAAAACACACTTGGCCGGGTTAAGCATCATCTTATAAACCCGGAGATTGTCAAAAGTCTCCCTGAGATCATCCATGAGTATCTCCTTCTTCCTAGACTTAACCACAATATCATCCACATAAGCATGAACGTTGCGCCCAATCTGGCTGTGAAAATAATTCTGAACATAGCGTTGATAAGTCGCCTGGGCACTCTTGAGCCCAAAAGGCATAGAGACATAACAGAAAGCTCCAAAAGGTGTGATGAAAGCCGTCTTCTCTTGGTCTTTAACTGCTATTTTGATCTGATGATAACCAGAATAAGCATCAAGAAAACATAAACTCTCACAACCCGCCGTAGCATCAATAATCTGGTCAATGCGAGGGAGAGCAAATGGATCAGCTGGACAAGCCTTGTTAAGATCAGTGTAATCAACACACATACGCCAGGTGCCATTTTTCTTAAGTACCAATACCGGGTTAGCCAACTACTCAGGGTGAAAGACTTCGATGATGAACCCAACTGCCAAGAGCCGGGCCACCTCTTCTCCAATAGCCTTACGCCGCTCTTCATTGAAACGACGAAGGAACTGTTTGACCGGCTTAAATTTAGGATCAACATTAAGAGTGTGCTCAGCGAATTCTCTCGGTACACCCGGCATGTCAGAAGGTTTCCATGCAAAGATGTGCCGATTCTCACGGATGAACTCGATGAGCGCACTTTCCTATTTAGGATCCATATTAGCCCCTATTGTGAACTGCTGTGATGAGTCGCCAGAGAGGAAGTCAACCTGCTTAGTATCATCAGCCGACTTAAACTTCAACAGAGGGTCTTGCTCCGTGGTGGGCTTATTCAAAGGGGTCATATCAGCTGGGTCAACATTATCCTTATAAAACTTAAGCTCCTCAATAGCACAAGTTGACTCAGCATAGGGAGCATCTCCTTCCTCGCATTCCAAAGCAATTTTTTGATTACCATGGACTGTAATGGTACCCTTACGTCCTGGCATCTTAAGCTGTAGATAAACATAACAAGGTTGTGCCATAAATTTAGCATAAGCCGGCCGTCCAAACAAGGCATGATAAGGGCTCTTTATTTTAACCACCTCAAACCACAACGTCTCTGCCCTGTAATCATAATCATTGCCGAAAGCCACTTCCAAGGCAATCTTACCAACTGGATATGCCAACTTACCAGGTACCACGCCATGAAAGGCTGTAGAGGACGGCTTAAGATCTTTATCAGTCAAATTCATTCGGCGAAAGGTATCATAATAAAGGATATTGATGCTGCTGCCACCATCCATGAGGACTTTAGTGAATTTATAACCCCCAACTTGAGGGGCTACCACCAATGCTAACTGACCCAGATTGTCAACCCAGGGCGGGTGATCCTCTCTACTCCATGTGATTGGCTGCTCTGACCATCGCAAGTATTGAGGTACCGCTGGCTCAACTGCACTGACCGCACGCTTATGAACCTTCTGATCTCTTTTGCAAAGACATGTGGTGAAAACATGATATTGGTCACTGTTAAGCTGCTTCGGATTGCTCTGGTATCCCGACTGATGTTGCTGGTTACCCTGGCCGGGCTGTTGGTTATAGCCAGCCTAGTTACCCTGTCCTTGATACCTAGATATTGAGCCGCCACCACCAAAACCGGGCCCGTGCGAGCCGGACCCTGACCCATCAGGCGGGCCATTATTGTTACCATGATCTGGTTGGACGCCGGAATTCTTGTATTATTTCATAATGAAACAATCCTTCCAAGCATGAGCCGATGGCTTATTGGGCAGGCTGTGTTTTGGGCAAGGTTTGTTCAGCATTGCCTCAAGATTAAATCTTGGTCCACCAAAGCCCGGCTTACCACGGTGCTGGTTTTTATACCCAGCATTGGTGTTAGCTACAAGATCTGACCCGCCTTCGGGGTGGCTGCGCTTACCACCGTTACCCTGGTTGTGACCATTATGCCCGACCACGTACTGCTGCTGGCTTTTACCATTACCACTCTTCTTTCCCTTGTTGGAATTTTCATCATCAGATCTAGGATCTTTGGTGGTGTCAAAGTCGGCATATTTGATAGGAGCCGCCATGAGCTCCCCCATGTCACTGCAGTGACGCTTAAGCCGCCCAAGCTTCTGCTTGAGGGGGGTAAAGTGACAATTCTTCTCCAGAATCAGAACTACAGAGCCTGCCGCAATGCTATCGGATGATTGGATAATAGCTGAGACCCGGCGAACCCAATGGTGGGCCGACTCATCCTCCTGCTCCACACAGTTGTCCAGATCAACAATCGACAGAGGCTGCTTACACATTCCCTGGAAGTTCTGAATGAAGCGTGCCTTCAACTCAGCCCATGAATTGATAGAGTAGGCGGGTAATCCTTTCAACCAGGTACGAGCCGGTCCATCCAACATCATTGTGAAGTACTTGGCACATACAGCATCATTGACATCCAGCATCTCCATAGCCAGTTCGTAGCTTTCGATCCAAGCCTCAGGTGGAAGATCAGCTATGTAGTTAGGCACCTTACGAGGAACCTTAAAATCCTTGGGCAGACGTTCATTGCGTAGAGCCGGCACTAGACATGGCACCCCTACTGATCTGGAAATCATCCCAGCCTCCATAGATGCCGAAGGGTTTAACTGAAACTGCCGATGAGCCCCCAACTAAGCCGCCAATTCCGCCTCACGATGGGCTCTAGCCTGATCTCCAAGGGCCTGAGCATTATGATCATCACGGTGCGGGTTATGCCCATGGGGCGGGTCATTATGACGAGGCGGGTTACGATGCCGCTCGCTGCTAGAAACCACCGGCGACTCAATGCACCGGCTGTAGCTTCGACTCGGGCGGGGAGTTGAGTGGACACGCTCACGACTGTACGAATAAGCCACCTGCTGTGCTACAGCCGTTGGAAGAAGCTCCATCACGTTCTGGGTCTGTATCGCAATCAGAGACTCGCCTTCGATCGGGATAGCCGCCAGCCGTGTAGCCGCTGCTATCATGTTGTCCACCGAGTTAGAATAATGGCCCGAGGGTGTTGGGACCCGCTGAGGAGGAGTCTGATCTCTATGGGGCGGGTCTGGCACATGAGGTTGAGCCGCCGCCCCGGGTCCTGGCACCTCATCAGCTCGGGTTACGCCGGGCGGGTTACTTGTTCCTGCCCCAGGCGTGTTAAAAAGATTCCGCCCCTCAAAATGTGAAGGCAAACGGCTCTGATGCCTCCTTCGCAGAACCGCATTGGACGCGTTCTGGTCCAAATTCGGACGAAAAGCCTCTGCTTTTATCCGCTGTGACTCGGCCTCCAATGAAGCCCGCTGTGTTGCCATCCTGGCGTTCTCTGCATTAAGATAGTCTTGGGCTTTGGCTACCTCATCTCGCACCTTTGCCACCTCTGCATTATGCTGTACTTGATTTGCCGGGGTCACCTCTGTAGCAAACAGAGCCGTTAAAGTGCCCAAGAGCTCAGATAAAACTTGAGCCAGTGGTTGAACTGAACCGCTCGCTCCAGTTGTCGTAGCAGCAGTTGACCCGGATGTCATGGCCGCAGCTGTTGATGAATTCAGAGCCGGTTGCGTGCTAGCCATAAAGATAGCAACCTTGCTTGGTTGCTCATAAGGGTCCAGAATACTGTCACCATCGGAATAGCCCCCGAGCCCGCCATCCTGAAGCTAATAGAATGATTCGGTTTCTCCGGTTGAGGACTCATCACCTGAATAGATGGCTGTCTCTCTGCCAAACACAGATCCTTCCTCAAGATCCGTCCCATGAACAAAGCCTATGAAGACATGCTTCCGACCGGGTTGACCGATGGCGGGTTGCGCGTGCTGAGCCATCTCGATGAGGTCGGTGGAAGCGTCTGGCTGAGGCTCTGACTCGCCAATCTTGCCGACGAAGACATGGATTCCACCAAAGGGGACCCGGTACCTTACTCGATTGAGTCGTGTCGGCGTTCTGGGAACCAGGGTACCCAGACTTGCCTGCCTGCGGCCCACGGTGTGGCTCCATCGACGGCCTGGTATGGCCCAGCTTCAACACCAACAAGACAAGACCCTCGCGAGGGGCCAAGCCTCGTGAGGCAGACTACGCCAAGACCTCCTGAGGGAGCGGCCTCCCCAGGCTGCCTCCTGAGGAGCGAAGATTTCTATGTAGGTATCCAACCTCATGAGGTTGCGGTGACGCAAGCCATGACGACCAAGGCCAGGCGGGCGCCAGCAGGCACAGAGGAGCAGGTTTCCTCTTTGGTGTAAAGGAGGCAAGCGCAAGCGTGGGTTCCTGAGGAATTAGGCAAAGGTTTCCATTCCAGTGCAATGAGACCAAGACCGCCAGGACGGCAGGATGGATGTCATCGCCGAACCCACTGCGGCGTCACGACCAGAAGCTTTGGAGGCGAAGACCACCTTTCATCAGGATAAGATGTACTACTTGTCCCCTTTCAAATTGGCCACTGTGGGATCCCTTCCCGCCTTCGTTTTGGAGGAAGAGGACTGGAGCCGCTATAAGTATAAGCTAGCCACCACCCTAGAGAGGAACCGAACCGGACCGAAGGACGACTCAGCCTCACCCCAGAGCAGACCTCCCGAGGTTGTTCTTCCCTTGTACTAGTTCATCCCCAGCCCCTCGTGAGGCAAATCCACCACAAAGCAGGAGTAGGGTCTTACACCGCAAGGTGGCCCGAACCTGGGTAAAATGTCGTGTCCATCTCCTTCCTTGGTCCATCGATCTTGGCTGTAGGGCGACGGGTTTGTTGGTTGGATAGGTTGAGTCCTTCGCACACGCCCCAGAGTTCGAACCTTCTTTGGGTCTGCGGAGCCCTGAATCCGAGATTTGGCGCGCCAGGTAGGGGCGTGTTGAAGCTTCTTTCCCACCACTCACGCCGCCGCCGTTCCGTTGTTCCAATGGCCGACGCACGCCGTGTTCGAGCCGAGCGCCGAGCCACAATTGTCACCTAGACGGCACCCACGGGCAACGGCGCCCCTCGGCGCTCTGCTTCCCCGGTGGCTAACGCCGCCACCAACCCTGCTGCCCATGAACAGCCTGCCACCGTCCGTGCAGCGCGACGGCCGCACTGCGACTCCATCACCCACTCCAGCCACGGCGTCGTCTTCTCATGGCCGTCATGGGTTGGCGAACGCGCAGTCTACGCTGCTCATGGCGCGCGAGCTTCTGCGCTATCGTCCGGCCAACGACCTCTACGACGACTGGCTCGCCCGCATCGCCGAACTCGCAATGCCGCTGGCGAGGCCCCTGCACCGTCTCGTTCACTTCGCCCTCCGCCATCCCTGGCGGGCAACGTGGCTCACGGCGTGCCTCCTCCCCCTCCTCTGCACGGCGTGGGCTTCGAGCCGAGGCGTGAAGCTCCCCAGCGCGACCTACAGCGCAGAGCGCCGGTGCGCGATGAAGAAAGCTGCCAGGTGGTCCAGCGGCCCAAAGGAGAAGCACGTGCGCTTCCAGCACCACCAAGTCAAGACCGCCTACTGGCAGAGGCAGCGGCACGCGGATGTCAAGATCAGGCTCCTCCCCCGCGGGTGGCCCCTGTGAGTACGGCAGGATGCCGTGCTTTCACCCCGGAGCTGCACCGCGTCGTCTGGCCCGGCAAGTTCAAGCCAGATCTGCCTCCGCGCTACGACGGCAGCCCTCACCCCGCTGAGTTCCTCCAGCTCTACGAGCTGAGCATCGAGGCGGCGAACGGCAATGAGAAGGTCATGGCGAACTGGTTCCCTATGGCCCTCAAGGACGGTGCGCGCTCTTGGCTCCTGAACCTTCCGATGGGGTCAAACTCCTCCTGGAACGAGCTCCGCGAGCCCTTCATCGCCAAATTCCAAGGCACTCGTGACCGCGCTCTAGCGGTAGGTGACCTGCGGCGCATCAAGCAGCAGCCAGGCGAAACCTTGCACAAGTACATACAGTGCTTCACCAACGTTCGCCTCAAGATCTCGAAGGTGTCGGACGAGGCCATCATTTCGGCATTCTCCGAGGGCGTCAGGGATGTCAAGATGAAGGAAGAGCTTGCCATACATGAGGACTTGTGCTCCACTCTGGAGATGTTCAACATGACCGCCAGGTGCGCGAGGGTAGAGGAAGGTCGCCTCTCCCTCCTAGAGCTTTCGGAGGTCGATCCTGAAGACAAGAAGGCCAAGGCTAAGGACGTGAAGCGCAAGGACCCGGCTGTGCTCACGGCTGAACCTTAGCTGAACCCGTCCGTTCTGCGTCTTCCATAATGTCCACAGCCACAACACTAATGATTGCCAGGAGCTCAGGGAAATCCACGACGGGCGCATCGGCCGCTGTCCCGAGTGCAACGGCCGTGGCTACGGCCGCGGAGGAGGCCCGGCGGAGGCCGCTGGGACGACTGCGACCCCCGCCAGGACTGGCGTGATCAGCCTCGTGAGGACCGCTAGTAGGGCCAGCCTCGCGACGGCCCCTGGCGTGACCAGCCCCGAGAGGACCATCCTCCGGGCAATGCCGGTCTTCCTCCGCTGCCGCTGCCAAGGAGGAACGACGACAACCGCCAGGATGATGGGGCTGGGGGCTTCCAGGAACCGCGTGCGATCGCCTGCATCTTGGGCGATGCTCAGGCCCCCGCCTCTCATCGCATCTTCAAGCAGTTCGCTCACGAGGTGAACGCGGCCCTTCCCAAGCTTGAGGCATCGCGTCCCCTCAGGTGGTCCAAGTACGCCATCACCTTTGACTCCATGGACCAGCTCAAGTGCTCAGCCGCCGCTGGCGCGCTCCCCATGCTCTGCGCGCCGACCATCAGCAACGTCCTCATCACCAAGACACTCATCGATGGCGGCGCGGGGCTCAATGTTCTCTCTGTCGAGATGTTCGAGACGCTGCAGGTGCCGTACGACCAGCTCCTCCCCACCAAGCCTTTCTCAGGAGTGACCGATGGCTCCATCGTCCCCATAGGGTAGATCCGCCTCCCTGTCACCTTCGGCTAGTGGGACAACTACCACACCGAGCTCATCGACTTCGACGTCGCCCACATTCGCCTCCCGTACAACACCATCCTCGGGTATCCGGCCCTCACCAAGTTCATGGCGGCAATGCACCACGGCTACAATGTCCTCAAGATGCTAGGGAGCGGCGGTATCATCATGATCGCCTGTGACGAGAAGGCTGCGGTGTGCTCCCTTGAGCGTGCCTACCAGGCTGCGGTAGTCGAGAACTCTGATGACGAGGGGGCTGTCCAGCCTCCTCAGGCCATCCCCAAGAAGAAGAAGCAGCTCCTCCCCAAGGGCCGTCAGGAGGCTGGCGCACCCGACGATCGTGCCTCAGGCCCCGCGCCCACTGCTGGGGCGCCCTTCCCTCTCGCATAGGAAGGCGGCCTAGCGCCCCTCTCAGGACGGGCTCGGGGGCTCTCATCTGGAGGTCCTCCGACCTGACCAGCGTCACGAGGGAGGCGTTCAGGCACCACATGGGGGCATGCTTCGATGTGCTCCTCCATGAGCAAGGCCCAAGGCGTGAGGTGCCAGGCGCTCAGGAGTTCATCACCAAGACGATCGAGGAGCTTCAAGAGGCGCGAGCCATGCGTGGCGAACATCGTCCCGCGTCATCCGGTGCAGCTACCGCCCCTGACGTGGGTGGCGACCTACGCGTCTGCATCAACATCCCAGGCCTCAACAGGGTTGCATCTCAGGAGCTCTTCTGGTCGTCCCGCGTTGGACGGAGTGGGGGCTGCCCCTGCAGTTACATCCGCATGCCGTTCGGCCTGCTGGACGTGGCTGCCTCGCACCAGCGCTACATGCAGGGCGTCCTGGCGGCTCATGAGGCCAGGCACCAGGCGATCTTGACAGAGGAGGCGCTAGACCTTCGCCAGCTTCCTGGGCCTCAAGAGCCTCCCGAGCCTCAGGAGCCAGCCGGCTCATGAGGAGCGATCTCTGCAGCACGCGTCTTCAGCTACTCCAACGCTTCTACAATAATGGTGTCAGGTGACTTTTTGGTTTGTTCAGTTGAGGGCGCCCCTCGGGCTGCATTATCCTCAAGCTGTTAGGGCCCGCCCCTACAGCCTATATCATTTTGCGCATGTATCAGAGCTGGTTTCGCCACCTTATGAATTGCTTAATATTGCAATTTGCATGTCCGGTGCTTCGCCACCACGAATGTTGTGTGCCCTCACAAACCCGCCCGCGACCGCCTCATGATTAAGGACTGGCATGGCGTCTGTGCTTGGGTCCATCCCTACAGCATCGCTAAACCCAAGTGGCCGAGCTCTGTCTTGCGGGCTAGCTCCCGTGCGCGACACCTCCCGTGGTCCTTGGTGCCTTGTTCTCGCATGAGCTAATTGAGAGTGCATGAGTTAGGGCGCGCGACCCGGTGCCTCACTGCCGCGGGAGCCAAGCGCCGGTTGTTTTTCCTTAGGATTATTGCATAAGAAGACTGGGCACGGCGCCTATGCTTGGGTCCGTCCCTGCAGTGTCGATAAACCCAACGGCTGAGCTCTGTCTGGCGGGCCGGCCCCGTTCACGTCACCTCCTGGGGTCGTTGGTGTTTGGCCTTCTCATGTGATGCCCTCCGGAGATTCACTCGGCGTAGGCCACCCCAACGTCTCGCATGATTCTTACAGGCACCACACAACAAAATTCAGGCGCAACCCGCCTTGAGGTAGGGCCTCGTGAGTCCCGCGCTGGCGCATGAGTGCCCAGATAAACCTCCTCCAGTCCTGCCGTGCTAGCCACGCGTACGGACGGGGCTGTACACGCCCCGGAGTCTCCCCCCGAGGGAACTCCCACCCACGCACTAGTGGAAGCCCCATGCTCCACGCTGGCGGACGACACGTTCGAGGAGCGACTATGCCCACGTACCAGTGGAAGCCCCATGCTCCGCGCTAGCGGACGACACGGTCGAGGAGCGGCTATGCCCACGGAAGAGTGGAAGCACCATGCTCCGCGCTGGTGAATAAACAACTGAGGGTGGTCCCCGTGGCTGCATCAACCTCAGGGCAGCCTTTGGCTATTTGCCCGGCAACACCTCACGGCTTTCCCCTAGAGAGGACCGCGTGAGGGGGCTGGGCACGGGGGCTACACCCAGGCCACGCCTGGCGCACGCCACCTTACCTGGTTTTCTCATGTCCCTCCTAGGCAAAAGCTGGCGAGCAAAGGTATGGAGGACTCTGGATTACCTTGTACAACTGCTCGTCTTTCCTTCATGAGGGCAGTTCGTACGTCAAGGGGGACCCTGAGCATCGCGACTCAGGGGCCTCACTGGTCACATAGCCCCTCGCCCCTTGATCTCGTCCTGGTGATACGGACGCCCCAACGGTGGTCGAGGTATGCGTGGGGCTGGGCCCTGCCGACGCAGAACATCGTGGCTGTTCGTACGTCAAGGGGGACCCCTGAGCATCGCGCCTCAGGGGTCTCACTAGTCACATAGCACCTCGCCCCTTGGTCTCGTCCTGGTGATCCAGACGCCCGAACAGCGGACGAGGTACGCGCGGGGCTAGGCCCTGCCAACGCAGAACGTTGAGGCAAACACGAAGGAAACCAAGCACAAAAGGGAAAGCGCGGAGTTCTAGCAAGTTATTACAAAACGTAATGTTCCACAAACTCAAACAGAAGTTCTTACGCCTCCACGAGGCACGATAAATGTTGCAGGGTCAAACTAGGAAGAAGCGCCGCCATCGCCTTGGCCGCTGCCACCGCTCGCCTGAAGCCGGTCGTCAATGACGCTGCCACCATCTTCGCCGGCCTCCACCGCCGCAGCTGCGGGGTCGGGGACGCTGATGTCTACTACGCAACTTTATTCTTGTAGACTCATGTTGGGCCTCCAAGCACACAGTTTTGTAGGACAGTAGCAATTTTCCCTCAAGTGGATGACCTAAGGTTTATCAATCCGTGGGAGGCGCAGGATGAAGATGGTCTCTCTCAAACAACCCTGCAACCAAATAACAAAGAGTCTCTTGTGTCCCCAACACACCAAATACAATGTTAAATTTTGTAGGTGCACTAGTTTAGCAAAGAGATGGTAATAAAAGTGTAGTAATGATAGTAGATATTGATTTTTGTAATAGGAACAATAAAAAACAGCAAGGTAGCAATTGATAAAACGGAGCACAAATGGTATTGCAATGCTTGAAAAGGAGGCCTAGGCTCCGTACTTTCGCTAGTGCAATCTCTCAACAATGCTAATATAATTGGATCATATAACCATCCCTCAAAGTGCGATGAAGAATCACTCCAAAGTTCCTATCTAGCGGAGAACATAAGAAGAAATTGTTTGTAGGGTACGAAACCACCTCGAAGCTATTCTTTCCGATCATCTATCCAAGAGTTCGTACTAAAATAACACCAAGTAATTTCAGATTCATAGTACTCAATCCAACACAAAGAACCTCAAAGAGTGCCCCAAGATTTCTACCGGAGAAACAAAGACAAGAACGTGCATCAACACCTATGCATAGATTACCCCAATGTCACCTCAGGAATCTGCGAGTTGACTGCCAAAACATATATCAAGTGAATCAATACGATACCCCATTGTCACCACGGGTATTCATAGCAAGACATACATAAAGTGTTCTCAAATCCATAAAAGTATTCAGTCCGATAAAATGAAATCTCAAAGGGAAAACTCAATTCATCACAACAAGATAGAGAGGGGAAAACACCATATGATCTGACTATATTCACAAAGCCTATGATACATCAAGATCGTGACATCTCAAGAACATGAGAGAGAGAGATTAAACACATAGCTACAGGTACAAACCCTCAGCCCCGAGGGTGGACTACTCCCTCCTCATCATGGTGGCCACCGGGATGATGAAGATGGCCATCGGTGATGATTTCCCCCTCCGACAGGGTGCCGGAATGGGGTCTAAATTGGTTTCTTGTGGCTACAGAGGCTTGCGGCGGCGGAACTTCTGATCTAGGGTCTCCGCGAGGGTTTTTGGAATATTTGGCAATTTATAGCGCGAAGAGGCGGTGTGGGAGGCCACCGAGGTGGGCACAACCCACAGGGGCGCGCCTGGGGACCCAGGCATGCCCCGGTGGGTTGTGCCCCCCTCGGGGCACCCCCTAGGTGCTGCTCTGGCCCATTAGATGTCTTCTGGTCCATAAAAAATCCACAAAAAGTTTTGCTGCGTTTGGACTCCGTTTGGTATTGATTTTCTGCGATGTAAAAAACAAGCAAAAACAACAACTGGCACTGGGCACTATGTCAATAAGTTAGTCCCAAAAAAATGATATAAAGTTGCTATAAAATGATTGTAAAACATCCAAGAATGATAATATAGCAGCATGAATACTTCATAAATTATAGATACATTGGAGACGTATCAGCATCCCCAAGCTTAATTCCTACTCGTCCTCGAGTAGGTAAATGATAAAAGAAATAATTTATGAAGTGTGAATGCTAGCAAAGTGCATAAGTTTGATCAATGATAATTTCAATCACTTTCCCTAGCATCATAGTAGCAACTCTTTCTCATAAAACTCATCATGACAAAGTAGCAACCAATTCACATGTTAAGGTTCAAACAATGAATTCTCTTGAAACTCAACAACCTATATTCTTAGTCACCAAACAATTGCAATTCAACTTGTTCAACAGAGTCTAAGTAAGAGCTCCACATACTCAACCATCATATAGTCTTCTATGATTGCTAACACTCACCACATACACATGAGCAAAACATTTCAACTGGACACATAGAAAGATAGGGGCTTATAATTTTGCCTCCCAACGTATTCACCTCAAGGGTGATGGCAACAATAATAACTCATGCTACCCATATCCAACTGGATATATGTGCCTAGATCTTTCCTCACCACATGATGCTTGCCAAAAAAGAAAAATAAAAAGGAATAGAGAGAAAAACTTTGACTCTTGCATGAAAGTAAATACATAAAAGTAAAAGGTAGGCCCTTCGCAGAGGGAAGCAAAGGTTGCCATGTGCTTTTTGTTTGTATGCTCAATCCCTTAGTGCAAAAGAACACCATGTTATATTGACCCTTATGATAGCAACCTTTATTATGCAGTCTGTCGCTTTTATTCTTTGCCATCACAAGTTCGTACAACGCTCAATTTTCTCTTACACTAAATGATCTAACACTTTTAGAAACAATTTTTATTGCCTTATTGCACCGATGACAACTTACTTGAAGGATCTTACTCAATCCTTAGGTAGGTATGGTGGACTCTTGAAAGTAAGATTTGGGTTTAAGGGTTTTTGGATGCACAAGTAGTATCTCTACTTGGTGCGGAATTTTTGGCTAGCAAAGATGGGGGGCAAGCACCACATGTTGAAGGATCTATGACAATATAACTTCTATGTGAATATGAACAAACATAAATCATTACATTGTCTTCCTTGTCCAACGTCAACAATTTTGGCATATAATATTTTGATGGGGGCTCACAATCACAAAAGATTTCCAAGATAGTGTATTTGCATGTGAAAGTTCACTTCCTTATAGTAATCATTCATGAATTGCTTGTATGACCAATATTGTGATTGTCAAGCTTCAAAAGATTTCACTCTCTAAACCCAATGTGAAGCTACCACTAGGCATGATATGAACATATAATTTCAACTTCATGATATTCAATTCATTCAACAATTTACTCATAGGATATAAGTGAAGCACGAGAGTAAATGACAAACTACTCCAAAAAGATATAAGTGAAGATCAAGCGAGTAGTTAAGTAAAGGGGTAGCTAATTGAGGACTCTCTCTTATTTAAAAACTTTCAGATCTAAGTATTTTATTAAAACAGCAAGTAAAACAAAACAAAATGACATTCCAAGAATAACACAACTCAAGTGAAGAAGCAAAAACTTAGGCTCAACCGATACTAACCGATAATTGTTGATGAAGAAAGGTGGGATGCCTACCGGGGCATCCCCAAGCTTAGATGCTTGAGACTTCTTGAAATATTATCTTGGGATGCCTTGGGCATCCCCAAGCTTGAGCTCTTGCATTTCCTAAATTCCTTTTATATCACGGTTTCCCTAAATCTTAAAAACTTCATACACACAAAACTCAACAAGAACTCGTGAGATAAGTTAGTATAAACCAATGCAAAAACCTTATAATTCTCTACTGTAGCAATCACAAAAATTATTATTCAACATTGCATACTAAATGCCTCTACATATTTATTACTCCTATCCTAAAATGGAATCATTAAACAAGCAAACATATGCAAACATAACAGCAATCTGCCAAAACAGTACAGTCTGTAAAGAATTCAAGAGTATCAATACTTCTTTAACTCCAAAAATTATGAAAATTTACCACACTGTAGAAACTTTATCAGAGCTTACTTTGCAAAAAGTTTCAACATTTTATCACATTCTGACTTTTCTCGGGAATTTTGGCAACATCGATAAACTTTCTGTTTTGAAACAGCAACTCATATACTTGCAAAATAAGCATGGTAAAGGCTATCCTTGACATTTTTATTGAAAAGAAAGATGCAAAACATTATTCTAAATAACAGCAAGCAAATCCTAACAAGAAAATGACGCTCCAAGCAAAACACATATCATGTGACGAATAAAAATGTAGCTCCAAGTGAGGTTACCGATAATGTTGGAGACGAAAGAGGGGATGCCTTCCGAGGCATACCCAAGCTTAGTTGCTTGGATATTCCTTGAATATTACCTTGTGGTGCCTTGGGAATCCCCAAGCTTAGGGTCTTGTCACTCCTTATTCTCCTCATATCGATATCTCACCCAAAACTTGAAAACTTCAATCACACAAAACTTAACGGAACTTCGTGAGATAGGTTAGTATGATAAAGAGCAAACCATTTCACTTTGGTACTGTCAAAGACAAGATTCATAAATTTTTCCACACAATGCCTACTATAGCATATCATTTCCACAATTTATATTGAGCAAAATAAGCCATAGAAACTAGAAAAGAAGCAAACTATGCATTGAAAACAGAATCTGTCAAAAACAGAACAGTCTGTAATAATATGTACTCCAACCATACTTCTGCTACTCCAAAAGTTCTAAAAAATTAGGAAAACGTAGAAAATTTGGATACCCATCAACTGTAAAAAATTCAGAATTTTTACACGTTCCAGTAAAAGACAGGAATTTCTGCAATGGAAGCAAAAGTTTCTGTTTTTGCACAAAATCAAGTCAACTATCATCCACACTATCCCAAAGGCTTTACTTGGCACTTTATTGAAACAAAACCTATAAAACATGATTACTAAAGTAGCCTAATCATGTTAAAACACCAAAACAGTAGGGGTAAATGTTGGGTTGTCTCCCAACAAGCGCTTTTCTTTAATGCCTTTTGTGCTAGGCATGATGATTTCAATGATGCTCACATAAAAGATAAGAATTGAAACATAAAGAGAGCATCATGAAGCATATGACTAACACATTTAAGTCTAACCCACTTCCTATGCATAGGGATTTTGTGAGAAAATAACTTATGGGAACAAGAATCCACTAGCATAGGAAGGCAAAACAAGCAAAACTTCAAGATTTTCAACACATAGAGAGGAATCTTGATATTATTGCAATATGTAAAAGCATATGTTCCCCTCTCATAATAATTTTCAGTAGCATCATGAATGAATTCAACAATATATCTATCACATAAAGCATTATTTTCATGGTCCACATACATAAAAGTTTTATTACTCTCCACATAAGCAAATTTATTCTCATGATAGTAGTGGGGCAAATTCAACAAAATAACTATCATGTGATTGAAAATTAAAATCATGATGACAATTTATAGCATACATGTCATCACCATAATCATCATAGATAGGAACTTTGTTATCATAGTCATTTGAAACCTCTTCCAAAATAGTGGATTCATCACTAAATAAAGTCATGACCTCTCCAAATCAACTTTTATCAATATTGTGAAAAGATTCAACACCATCAAAAATAGTAGGATCATTAACTATAGTTGAAACTCTTCCAAACCCACTTTCATCAACATAATCATCATAAATAGGAGGCATGCAATCATCATAATAAATTTTCTCATCAAAACTTGGGGGACTAAAAATATCATCTTCATCAAACGTAACATCCCCAAGCTTATGGCTTTGCATATCACTAGCATCATGGATATTCAAATAATTCATACTAGCAACGTTGGAATCATGCTCATCATTTATGGAAAACATTTTATTGAATTCTTCTTCTATCAATTGAGCACAATTTTCCTTTCCATCATTTTCACGAAAGACATTATAAAGATGAACAATATGATGCAACATCAATTCCATTTTTTTTGTAGTTTTATTTTACAGACCAAACTAGTGATAAAACAAGAAACTAAAAGATTCAATTGCAAGATCTAAAGATATACCTTCAAGCACTCACCTCCCCGGCAATGACGCCAGAAAAGAGCTTGATGTCTACTACGCAACTTTATTCTTGTAGACTCGTGTTGGGCCTCCAAGCGCAGAGTTTTGTAGGACAGTAGCAATTTTCCCTCAAGTGGATGACCTAAGGTTTATCAATCCGTGGGAGGCATCGGATGAAGATGGTCTCTCTCAAACAACCTGCAACCAAATAACAAAGAGTCTCTTGTGTCCCCAACACACCAAATACAATGGTAAATTGTATAGGTGCACTAGTTTAGCGAAGAGATGGTAATAAAAGTGTAGTAATGATAGTAGATATAGATTTTTGTAATAGGAACAATAAAAAACAGCAAGGTAGCAATTGATAAAACGGAGCACAAACGGTATTGCAATGCTTGAAAATGAGGCCTAGGGTCCGTACTTTCGCTAGTGCAATCTCTCAACAATGCTAATATAATTGGATCATATAACCGTCCCTCAAAGTGCGATGAAGAATCACTCCAAAGTTCCTATCTAGCGGAGAACATAAGAAGAAATTGTTTGTAGGGTACGAAACCACCTCGAAGCTATTATTTCCGATCGATCTATCCAAGAGTTCGTACTAAAATAACACCAAATAATTTTAGATTCATAATACTCAATCCAACACAGAGAACCTCAAAGAGTGCCCCAAGATTTCTACCGGAGAAACAAAGACAAGAATGTGCATCAACCCCTATGCATAGATTATCCCAATGTCACCTGGGGAATCCATGAGTTGAGTGCCAAAACATATATCAAGTGAATCAATATGATACCCCATTGTCACCACGGGTATTCATATCAAGACATACATAAGTGTTCTCAAATCCATAAAAGCATTCGATCCGATAAAACGAAATCTCAAAAGGAAAACTCAATTCATCACAACAAGATAGAGAGGGGAAAACACCATATGATCCGACTATATTAACAAATCCCACGATACATCAAGATCATGACATCTCAAGAACACGAGAGAGAGAGAGAGAGATTAAACACATAGCTATTGGTGCAAACCCTCAGCCCCGAGGGTGGACTACTCCCTCCTCATCATGGTGGCCGCCGGGATGATGAAGATGGCCACCGGTGATGATTTCCCACTCTGGCAGGGTGCCGGAATGGGTTCTAGATTGGTTTCTCATGGCTACAGAGCCTTGCGGCGGCGGAACTTCTGATCTAGGGTCTCGACGCGGGTTTTTGGAATATTTGGCAATTTATAGGGCGAAGAGGCAGTGCGGGAGGCCACCGAGGTGGGCACAACCCATCGGGGCACGCCCTGGTGGGTTGTGCCCCCCTCGGGGCACCCCCCAGGTGCTGCTCTGGCCCATTGGATGTCTTCTAGTCCATAAAAAATCCACAAAAAGTTTCGCTGCATTTGGACTCCGTTTGGTATTGATTTTCTGCGATGTAAAAAATAAGCAAAAAACAGCAACTGGCACTAGGCACTATGTCAATAAGTTAGTCCAAAAAAATGATATAAAGTTCCTATAAAATGATTTTAAAGCATCCAAGAATAATAATATAGTAGCATGAATACTTCATAAATTATAGATACGTTGGAGACGTATTAGACGCAGCGGAACTTCCCCAGCAGGTCTCCTACCTGCTTCTTCATGACTTCAGCGGCAGCAGCGTGGGACTCAGTGGCCACCAGCTCGATCAGTGAGCTGAGGTCGAAGACTGGGTCCCGGAGGTGGCTGAAGATGCGCGCTGCGGCCGAAGTGAAGAGCGCGCGGCACTCCTCCTCCACCGCGGAGTCCACTCCGGCAGCGACACCCTCAAGCGCCTCGGCAAGCTTGGCAAGAAGCCTGGTAGGGCCGTCCTCCGGAGTCACCAGCGTCTCCTCATACCCTCCTCCGTAGATGGAGCGCAGCACCGCACGAGACCTGAGCTCGAGGGAGACGAAGGATTCGCGCTCCACGGCCGCCGTTTCCTCAGTGGCGGCGAGGGTCTTCTCCCTGGCCTCCAGCTTGGCCGTCGCGTCAGAAATGAGCTGGGCGTGGGACGCCTGGGCCTTGTCCACCTCCTCCTTCAGCTTGTCCAGGCAGTCCCGCTCCGCAGCTTGGTCAGCGGCGTCGTGGACCAACTTGGCGTCGCGGTCGGCGAGCGTCACCTCGCGGGCCTTGAGGTCCTCTTCTAGCTACTGGAGCCGTTGGGCGCGGGCAGCCTGCCCCTCTTGGAGAGCCTTCAGCTCGGCCTTCGCCTTGTTCAGGCGCTCCTTGGCAGACGCGGCGTCGGCCAGAGCCGTGTCACGAGCTCCCGTGGCTTCGGCGGCCTCCCTCTTGCTCTCCACAGCAGCGGCCTCGGCCCGGCCCTAGGCCGTCCTAGCAGACGTGTTGGCTTGAAGCCACCCCAAGACTAGCCCCATGCGCTCCCTGGCCAGGCACCTGTCAGCGTCATGGAAGTTGGCCCGGAGCTGATCAAGCACAGCGTAAGCTTCCTCCAGGGCCCTGGGCCTGACAAGGCGGCTGCGGTCCGCTAGCAGGAGGGCCGGAGGAGCAAGCGGCGCCGGCGTGTGGGCTGGCGTCACCGCCAGGGAGGCAGCCACAGGGGCAACTTGGGGCGTTGGAGCCTCCGAACACCCCGCGGGTGCGGCGGGGATAGGCGGCTCCGGAGCATGCTGGCCCGATGAGGCAGATACCCCCTGAGTTTCCACCACGCCTTTGGGGGCCCGCTCCATCGCAAGGGAGTGCGAGGCGGCCTCTTCAGCTTGCGTCGGGGCAACCACGGCCTTGGCAAGCGATGGTGCCTCGGGGGCCCCGACGTCCTCCTTCTTCTTCACCACGACGCCCAGCTTGGTCACCAGGAAGGGAGCGCTGTGAGTACGGTATCAAGAGGCGGCAAACGAAAATGAGGCAAGATGCTTACTCGTCAGGGGCGATGTACGCCCTCTTCCTGGACAAGGCCGGGGCACCTTCAACCTTCTTGGGCGCTGTCTTGTCCGCATCCTAGGGGTAGGCGGGGCACGCAACGGCCGGCTTTGGTGCGGCACCGACAGGCGGCAAGGCGGAGGCGTTGCCTCGAGGAGGGGGCCCCGCCCCACTCTTCTTCGTGGTCGCTCGGCCTGGCCTCCGCAGGGCCGGGGGAGTGGCCCCAGACCTCGTGACGACCCCAGTGGAGCATGGGGATTCCACGACCGGGGGCTCATTGGCGTCGTCGTCATCCGTGAGGCCGTGAAGAAGCTCACTCTGAGATGGCGGGGAGATCTCCGCCACATCGTCCATGGTCGCCTCCGAGTCTTCTTCGCCCTCTTCGCGGGCGTTGTCACCAGAAGACACCAACACCGGGGAGTTGGGGAGATCAGGCAGCACGAGCCCAAGCTCGTTGAAGACAGGCATAGTGGCGACCAGCACCGCCCTGTCGACGCGACGGTACAGCAGGATGTAGGCCGCCGGGAGGTTGCCCGGATACCCCTCGAGCAGAGTGTTCAGGGCCTTGCCTAGCTCCTCGCCTGTCAATCTCCCCGAGTGCAGCCATATGTCGTCCTCTGCGCCCTTGAACTCCCACATGGGGCGCAAGTATGCCTGGAGCGGGGCCAGGCACTACGTCAGGAACTCCTTGACAAGCATGGCCCCCGTCAGCGCCCCGACATCCAGGTCTGCCGTCATTATCTTCAGGACCAGCGCCGCCAGGAGGTCGGAGAGCTTTTCATGGCCCCACCGGTCAAGCTTCTCCGGCACTCAAGTGGGAACTCCAACCGCTCGTGGAGGCCCCTAGAGTCCATGAAGACCCACTTACGCCAGAAGTTCTCCACCTTCTTCCCGGTCCTCATGAGCGTGTTGCCTCTGTGGACCGCAGAGAAGGAGACGCAGCCAGAACTCTGAGCTGGATCGTGCATCCGAAGAGAGAAGAAGTGGTGAAGGAGCGCAACGGAGGGCATCACGCCCACGAACGCCTCGCAGTAAAAGGTGAAGATTGACAGGAGAAGGATGGAGTTGGGCTGAAGATGCAGAGCCTGAACCTGGTAATGGTCGAGGACGGCGGTAAAGAACTCGGAGAAAGGCGGGATGAGCCCCGCAAAGACGTTGTGGAGGAAGAAGGGATAGAACATCCCCACCAGGGTCCTTCGATCAGTGGAGCTTGCCAGGAGCATTGTCTCATTCCACTCATTGTCACTGCTCGCCGTCAGCGGGAGCGCAGCAGCGAGGTGCCTCTCCTTTGTGATGGAGGAGGTGCCGAGGGATGGCGCAGGAGAAGAGGAGTTGCTCGCGGCCTGCGCGGCCGGCTTTGCCTTCCTGGATGACATCTGCGAGAGCTTGGGAGAAGAGATGTGGAGAGGAGGAGGACTTCGACCAGATCCGAAGACGAACTCGGCCGGAGGAAAGGGGATCTGGAGCAAGGAGAAGAGAAGGTAATGAAGGCTCGGTGTGGGCGCCAGTTTTTTGTCAGCCTGGGCGGTTGTCGAGGCCGTGTGGGGAAGTGGAGACGCCCACGTCCCATCAAGCGCCAAGCGTCAGCCTAGCTCGCAGGCGATTGGGGCCCGCGGCGCTTCGCCCTTGCCCCTTAGCTTCACCCCGAAGCCATGTCCGAGCACGCCTTGGGCCCCAGGGCTACTGACGGTGTTCTGGGAACCAGGGTACCCAGACTTTCCTGCCTGCGGCCCACGGCGTGGCTCCATTGTTGGCCTGGTATGTCCTAGCTTCAACGCCAACAAGACAAGACCCTCACGAGGGGCCAAGCCTCGCGAGGCAGACAGTGCCAAGACTTCCTGAGGGAGCGGCCTCCCCAGGCTGCCTCCTGAGGAGCGGAGATTTCTATGTAGGTATCCAACCTCATGAGGTTGCGGTGACACAAGCCATGACGACCAAGGCCAGGCGGGCACCGGCAGGCGCAGAGGAGCAGGTTTCCTCTTTGGTGTTAAGGAGGCAAGCGCAGGCGTTGGTTCCCGAGGAATAAGGCAAATGTTTCCATTCCAGTGCAACGAGACCAAGACTGCCAGGACGGCAGGACGGATGTCATCGCCGAGCCCACCGCGGCGTCATGACCGGAAGCTTTGCAGGCGAAGACCACCTTTCGTCAGGATAAGATGTACTACTTGTCCCCTTTCAAATTGGCCACTGTGGGATCCCTTCCCGCCTTCGTTTTGGAGGAAGAGGACCGAAGCCGCTAGAAGTATAAGCTAGCCACCCCCGTAGAGAGGGACCAAACCAGAACGAAGGACGACTCACCCTCACCCCAGAGTAGACCTTGTGAGGTTGTTCTTCCCTTGTACTAGTTCATCCCCAGCCCCTCGTGAGGCAAAGCCACCACGAAGCAGGAGTAGGGTCTTACACCGCAAGGTGGCCTGAACCTAGGTAAACTGCAGTGTCCATCTCCTTCCTTGGTCCATCGAGCTAGGCTGTAGGGCGATGGGTTGGTTGGTTGGATAGGTTGAGTTCTTCGCACACGCCCCAGAGTTCGAACCTTCTTTGGGTCTGCGGAGCCCTGAATCCGACAAGTCGGCCTCGGGGCCCCAACCAGCATCGTCGATGTAGATCTTGCCACGGCGACTCTTGGTCATCCGGCCCACGACGTATCCTTCGATCCCTAAGAAATTGCCCTTCAAGAACTCGAAACCACCATGCTCTAGCCCCACGGTGGGCGCCAACTGTCGTGGATTTAACACGGCAGATGCCCTAGTGAAAGGACTTAGGTGTGGAGCCATCACAACGTAGGTTAGCTCGAAGGGGTTGAACGGGACAAAGGACACAAAGGGTTTTCCCAGGTTTGGCCCCTCTCAACGAGGTAAAAGCCTACGTCCTGCTTCTAGTTGTATTACTTGAGTTTCGATTACAAGGGAGCGATTACGCTTGACCTAGCTCTCGCTCTATTGTTTCTTGACCTAACCCGCCACCGGGTCTTGCCTTTATATATATAGGTTGAGACCTGGCGGCTTACAAGAGTCCGAGCCGGATCACACAACATGACCAGCTCGGTTTCTAAATCACCTTACCTTACAAGGCAAGTCATCACATGGCGGTTCATACATCTGGGTCTTGGGCTGCCACTAGGCCTGCCTCTTGAGCCGCCGTCTTCATACTTGTCTTCTTGGGCTTATTTGGGCCTCTTCTTGTTGAGTTGCCAATGGTGTAACCTGGCCCCTCCTGGGCGGGTCACACCCCGGGGTTATATCCCCAACAATCGGTATTCGTACGGTTAATTTCCTTGCGTAATTTGGTTGCCCGCCTACAGCATGTTGCTGCGATTGCTTCCGAGGAACGGATCCTTAGCATTCTATTAGCAAGGACACGCTGTCGGTGGGTTTTTCCTTAACAGTCTTTGATGCAGCCACCTGGTTCGTTCAGCAGACTCAAAACAAAGCAAGGGCGCAAACAAATATGGTAAGGTTCCACCACGTAGAGGACTCGACATATGAAACCTTGGTTGTTTCGAGGAATGCACGGGCGCGAGCTCTGAAGAAAGTATACAAGTAGGCCAACTTAGCTTTGTTCATGCTTCCCTCCTACCGGGCTGCATATTTGCTTATGCATACCATCCCCTCCTTTATGTGCGGTCGTCCCTCCTCTTTGTGTCTCCTCGCGAAATTTCGCACGTGCATTCACTTTCGCCCTGAAAAGAGGGGAAAATGGGAAGGGACAAAATGGAGGAACTTGGTGGCCCGTTAGTTATGTGCTCAACCCCGGCATGGGTCGAGGGGTCGACGTAAACATTCACAACTAATGAAACACCACAGAAGAAGGAAAAACTGGCCCCACTCTTCTCTCCCTTCCTTCCAATGACCGGCATGATAGACATGCTGGCGCACAGGGCCTTGCCGTAGTTTGCTTGCCGGGGGTGCCAACCAACGGATTCGCTCTAGCATTCAGCTCAGGATTTACCCTCGGCGAGATAAATGCAGGACTGAGCTTCATGCGGGCTTATCGACACCGGCGGCATCGCCACTACACATCCCGATCATTGGCGAGGAAGGAGGGAAAGGGAGGTCAAGTACACACCATTCTCTTGCTTGTGAGACCGAGCGGCACCTCTGGGGAACAGGTGTACTCGATTGAGGATCATGAGGAGGACGGCGCCGCCGCTCAGCCCGTCTCTCCTTCTGACCACGGATAGCACAACGGCCATGCTATCTGTGCCAGCTGGGCCAACCATAGCACTGACGCCCCTCGCTCTCGCCATTGTTGTTGCTATGGCAGAAACATGCGATGGAGTCTCGGAAGGAGGAGGTTAGGGAGCTGCATTGCTCCTCTTCTTCGTCCATGACGAAGAAGGCGATGATGAGGATTGACGCACTGTTGCCAACTTTGGGTTCGCACAAGCGATTCCCCCTACCTGGCGTGCCAAAGATGTTGTGGGTTGACACGATCACCAATGGGGCCACGGGCCCCTTGTGGTTCGGCATGAGGGAGATCACGTTGCACAAAGAGCGGAGGCCATGGGGCAGCGCGACGACGATGTGACTCTGGTGGTTTTTACCCAGGTTCGGGCCACTGAGAAGCGTAAAACCCTACTCCTGCTTTGGTTGATTGGATGGAGGAACATGAAGAACACGCAACGCTCAAGCCCGGCAAGTCGGCCTCGGGGAGAGCTGCTATGTGAGTACAAGTGTGCGAGGGTCCGAATCCCTCTCTAGGTTGCCTTGGACCTCCTTTTATAGCTCAAGGGACAACCATAGTGGCAAAACAGACATTATCTTGTGATTAGATAGCCACTAGTGCTATCATACCTAACTCTGGCACTTAGGACAAAATGCCATAAATGCTACCTTAGGTAGCGTGCGGGAGTGCATCCCCGGCAAGCTTATATCGCTGCTTAACTGTCTTCTGCTTGTCATCTTGACACACCTCTGGACGGGTGTCAAATGGGTGTCATCTGTCTCCCAGCAAGCTACCACGTGCTTAGTGAGTGCCACTTCATTGCTTGGGGGCGCATCTATAAGTGACTGGCGTCGCGGTGCGGTGGAGCGGTGGTGTCTTGGTGGCGGTTTGGTCTTGGCGGCCCCAGCAAGCTTGCCGGGGTGATTATGGACTTGCCTTCGGGGTGGTCTCGACCTGGCCGGGCTCTCCTGCCCGGCAAGGGAAGCCTTCCCAAGTTGATATCTTGCTGCCTTGTTCTCCTTAATGAACTCCTTGATCTCACGAAGAGCGGCCTCTCTGGCTCGGCCTTCCATGGACCTAACTTGGGCTTGTACTGGCGGGTTCAGCTTATATTGAGGCAGCTATTCCCTCGGCAAGCCCTAGCCATCAGGGCGGAGGCTTTTTATCATGCACAAGTCAGGGGAAATAAACCCCCTGTTTGTGTACCCCGACAACAAGTTTCATCTTGCATGGGTGTGGAATGAAATAGATAAAGACCACATCCAGTACGCTGCAATGGATGCCGACCTTTGTTTTAATATCTACAAGGGTTGGATGAAGAGCCAAAGCCTAGTGTGCGGTTCAAGCAAAGAAGTATCATCGAAGAGGAAGAGGGACAAGGACGAAGTCTAGGATGTGGACGAGGAGTCCGAGTAAGGTGGCAGTGTCGTTGCTCATGGTGGTTTTAATGCAGTGTCTACCAGATTAGTTGCTTAGTTTAATTTCAGGGTGCTTAGTTTTATTTCAGGGGTATGTTGTGCTGTGCCCCCAGCAGAACTATGTTATGTTCTTTCTTGTTACTTTAACTCTTTAGTACGTACATACTAGTATTTCTTACAGTTCATCTTGTAGTTGGTAGTACTACCACTCGTTTCTTCACATTATATACGTACTAGTATGTACGAGTGACGACAAGTGATGACTATATATGATATGGCCAACATCATATAGCCAGTAGTTGGCTATACTATTAACAACACTTTAAGCATGCCACATACGTAAAACACTTAAATGAGATAATAATTCTAAAAAAATTTAAATGAGAGAAGTTTACCCAAAGCATGAAGGAGTTTAGTTGTCAAAGAATTAAATAGGTATGCTAATTTCTTTAATAGACTTTAGCAACCCATCTAAGCACGTACTAGCTTTTTTAATAGTACTATGCATAATTTGGCGACGAGCGCTCTATATATGTACCACCTTTTTTCTTTAATTTCATCTTGTTAGTTTTGCTCCATGGCGCAATCCATCGATACTACTACTGTAGAAAAGTACATTAAAAAGGACAGGGTGGGGTAGTCTCGCATGGTTAGTTTGACAGAGAGGCGAGGGCCTTTGTGATTTGACGGCTCATTATTGTTGGAAGGTGGGGCCTTGTGATTTGACTGCACGTATATTTGTTGCCGACGACCTAAGGAGGAGCAAAGAACCATGCGGTATACTCTAGTTTTCCACTAGAGTACTAGTACGATGGAGGAGTGCGAAACACGGTAGCCCAGTGAGATATGGAGATAAAAAATTATCTACTAATGTGTTTTCATCGATCCCACGACGCCGCTCATCGGTAGCATTGTTCTATTCGTGCCTCACAGAGAACGTGACACATGCGGCGAAACACCCAAAGCAAAAGAAGAAACACAGGTGCAAAAGAAGAAGGAAGATTACCCCCCCAAAAAAAGGAAGATGCAGACACAAATCTGGGGCACTGCTCTCTACTTCATGAAGGGTTGCTGGCCGCGGAGTCCTAACTGCATCTTGATCTCCTCCACGACCTTGATCTCCTCGCGCCTCCCCTCCGCCATCTTCTTCATTCTGTCGATGACGCGGGATTTCTCGAGGCGAGCATGCATTATCTCTTCCATGGCCGCATTATGTTGCTTGATAGCAGCCGGGTGCTTGATGCTGAGCTTCACCAAGTCCTCCTTCTGTTCCATGACGAGGGCTTTCAGCATCTTCACCGAGGAACTGCTCTTCTCATGTAGGTTCTTCCAGCCGGCGCTCTCCTCCTTCAGCAGGTCGAGCTCCTGGCGGAGCTTCGCCTTGTCCTCCTGAAGTTGTAGGATTTCGCTAGTCACCTTCTTAGGCGAGGCAATGCTCTCCTTCAGCAGCTTCACCAAGCCAGCGGTCAACTCCTCCTCCTTATTGAGCTGAGCGGGCATGTCGTCGAGGCTCTCCTTCAGCAGCTCCACATGGCCATCGGTCAACTCCTTCTGCTTATTGAGCTGAGCGGGCATGTCGTCGATGGATAATGACTCCAGCACCGCCAGCTCGGCATGTTCGCCTCCGCGACTAGTGCGCTCCTGGGAGACCTCGCCTATCCGTGAGAGATCTTTCGAGCCTCCCGCGAGGCGGCGAGCCCTCTCTTTTTTCCACGGCCTTGGTCGCCGCTCCCTTCTTACTAGTAGTTATCGACCTAGAGCTCTGCACACCGGCCATGGCAAGGAAGGTCGAACAAGAAAGACTTATGAGGAGGAAGGTAGAGTAATTTTTGGCTAGGTAGTTCCCCTTTTTATAACCTAGTAGTACTAGTACTAAAACCTGCATAGTGGGAACACTTTCAGGTTTGATAGGTGTGAACAGGTTTGCACTTGATTATAGCATGGTAGTAGTACTACTACTTTGGAATGTGATGGGAACATGCTAAAGATTTATTGATGGTTTTTGGTTTCGAAGCCCGAAATGGCTCCCGATGAGTTTCCTTGAACAAAAATTTCAAGTACTGCTCAAATGTGGTCGCACATGTTAGTGATGTACCTGGTCGTACATGGCAGACTAAGCCAATGCGTGTCCCTTTGGTGAGACGTGGGTCCGACCGACCATCAAGTATTACGCGATGGAGACTTGTGGTTGTGGCTTCGGGTGATTGTCATGACCAAGCATTCAAAAACTCATGAAAAATAAACTACCATCTTTTTTCCAAATGACCGAGTATTTTCACAGAAATACAATCCATATAGATGGAGTGATTGTCACGATTGCAAACCACCATGGCGCCATAAGTTCACTCCAGCAGCAACTGAGTAGGTTATTGCATCGCTTGCGGGGAAGGTGGGCAGTTCACCTCACCGACAATGCATCCCCAGTGCCACTGCCACAGCTGGCTCCGCGATTTGGCTTCTCCTACTGCCCATTTGAATAGTTGCACCTGCAGCTCATCCCATCCCGCAGGCATGCGCTTTCTTTCCTCCGCAGTCGACTCTTGAATATGATCTCTGCCATTAGCCCTAGCTCGAAATCAACGTGACGCTGCCAGATGCTGACATCCCTCAGCATCTCTCCCCTAAGATCGACTTGCGCCTCCGCCTTGTGCTTCGCCAGGTGTAGCTCCTTTGAACTTGTCTCCAATCGATGCGACGCTTCCTGGATCCGATTTGCCCTTGCTGCCCACCACCTGCAACGCAGCCCTGGCATGTCCTCCGGCGCCACCGATCTGTGATTCCGGAGAAATGGATCCCCTCTCAAACACATGTGGGTTTCGCTCAAAGGTGGCAATGCTGCAGGCCACAGTGAGAGGGCAGCCCGTGGAATTCTGGGATATAAGGGATTATCCATGGCGGGATCCAGTGGGCGAGGGGGGGAGGCGAGCGTAGGCGTTGGGAGAGCCCTACGAGGCTAAGATAAAGATAGTACTACTCCACTCCGTCCATATTTAAATACAAAGGCCACCAACAATAACCCAGGCAAAAATTGATGAAGTTGCCTGCGTCCTGGTTTATTGGCCCCTTTGTATTTTGTGCCAAATTTTGACCAAAAATTTAACTAAGAAAATGTTAATGCATGTCACCAAAAAATATATCATTGGATTCGCATTTGAACATAGTATTCGATGATATTACTTTTTATGACATGCATTAATATTGTGTTACTTAAATTATGATAAAAAAAATTGTCACAAAATATGAAGGAGACCAATGGTCGTAGAAACCCATGATTTAACTACTCGCATGCACGCAGTGGAGTAGTAATGTCATTCTGAACTACTTCCTCCCTCACGTCCACTCAATTTGCATGCGCTGTGTTAATTGACCATCCATTAAGTGAACAACTTTACACGCGTCAAATTATCACATGGGGTGGATCTTCATACAAAAATGTGTTCCACCGCGTAGTCGCATGTGCGTGCGTGCACATCTTTGCTTTGTGCACGTACTCCACCGGTGTGCGTGAGAGAGGACAAGTACACCCTTCTGGAACCAGCAGCACATCACCATGATCAATCCAGACAAGAAGGTGGCGACAACACCTCCACATGTGCCATGGCTCCATGGATGCCCCCCACATCATTTTAATCATAATATATTAACTAAAAAAGGGGGATATACTATGTAGCATACCATTGGAATTCTAATTTATGTGTTTTGCACATACTGGAAGTACTAGTAAGGTACACGTGCATTGCACGCATGAGATTTGGCAACCAAATTATGAATAAATACCACACTATAGCATGTAATCTTTGAGTCATATATGCATGATGTAGATGTTTGTTTAATTCTTATAGTTCATCTCATTCAAAATCAATTAGTTTTATCAAAAAATTAATCTATTTTAAGATTCATGGAATTGTGCATTGTAATGCATAAAGTAAAAAACTAATAATGGCAATTCATTTAGAAAAAAAGTTTGGGCAATTATGATACGAAAGATTCTAGGACATAGGAGAAATGCTTATGTTTTGAGGTTTGTGCATTATGCTTAAGTTCAACCATGGAGTCTTCTAGATTGTACATGTGGCAGAATCTGGTGGAATGTAGATGATATCCAACGGCCAGTAGTGCTCAGATTTGCCATCTCTGCACCATGAAATTGGCTTCATCCAATGACCATCTTTGAAAGTTATTCACACACAATATAGGGGTATAGATATAGATCTAGATATAGAGGTATAGATATAGACTAGTGGCACATCATCTAAAGCGTTTCTACACACACATTTTTCGTAGAAATGTGCTCCACTTTGCACCCGCGCATTTGTATGTGGGAACAAGTGCATGTGTGCACCTCTTCTCTTTCGTACACGTAGTCCGTGTATTAGAGATACTGAGATATGGTGAGGGAATACGTGTCAATGCAATTTGTGTGAAAGAGAGGCCTATATACATACATGTATGTGCTTGGGGCAGGGGTGATATACGAGAAGGGAGGGGAGGGGTCGACTACACGAGATATCGATAGAGACAGATAGAGGGAAGAGCTCTACGAGCGTACAACACTGGGACATGGGGGGTGCTGGAAGATGGTGTGAGGGGCCAAGTGGAGGGATACTGGGAAGGAGTGTACAAGTGTGTCGGCGTTCTGGGAACCAGGGTACCCAGACTTGCCTACCTGTGGCCCATGGCGTGGCTCCATCAACGGCCTGGTATGGCCCATCTACACCACTTTCAAGACAAGACCCTCGCGAGGGGCCAAGCCTCACGAGGTGGGCGACATCAAGACCTCCGGAGGGAGTGGCCTCCTTAGGTTGGTTCCTGAGGAGCGGAGATTTCTATGCAGGTGCCCACCTCATGAGGTCAAGGTGACGCAAGCCATGATGACCAAGGCCAGGCGGGTGCCAGCGGGCGCAGAGCAGCAAGTTTCCTCTTTGGCGCTAAGGAGGCAAGCGCAGGCACGGGGTCCCGAGGAATCACCCAAAGGTTTCCATTCTCGTGCAACAAGACCAAGACTGCCGGGATGGTAGGACGGATGTCATCGCCGAGCCCACCACGGCGTCACGACCAGAAGCTTTGCAGGTGAACACCACCTTGTGTCAGGATAAGATGTACTACTTGTCCCCTTTCAAATTGGCCATTGTGGAATCCCTTCCCGCCTTCGTTTTCGGGGAAGAGGACCAAGGCCACTATATATAGGTTAGCCACAACCATAGAAGGGGAGATCTGATCGGACCCAGAACAACTCACACTCACTAGAGCAAGACTCGCGAGCTTGTTCATCCTCTGTACTAGTTCATCCTCAGCGCCCCGTGAGGCTAATCCACCACAAAGCAGGAGTAGGGTATTACACCGCAAGGTGGCCTGAACCTGGGTAACTTCCATGTCCATCTTCTTCCCTGTTCTTCGAGCTAGGCTGTAGGGCGGCGCATTCGGTTGGCTGGATAGGCTGAGTTCTTCGCACACGCCCCAGAGTTCGAACCTTCTTTGGGTCTGCGGAGCCCTGTATCCGACATTTGGCGCGCTAGGTAGGGGCATGTCAAAGCCTCTCTCCCACCGCTCGTTCCACCACCGTTTCGCTGTTTCGATGGCTGACGCTCGCCGTGTTCGTGCCGAGCGCCGGGCCACTCGTGTCGCCCAGACGGCACCCACGGGCAACGGCGTCCCTCAACGCTCCGCCTCCCTGGCGGCTAACGCCGTCACCGACCCTGCTGCCTGCGAGCAGCAGGGCTCGGCGTTGTCGCCGTCCGTGCAGCGCGATGGCCGCACCGCGACTCCTTCACCCACTCCAGCCATGGCTTCGTCTTCTCATGGCCATCGTGGGCCAGCGACTGCGCAGTCCACGCTGCTGATGGCGTGCGAGCTTCTGCGTTATCGTCCGGCCAACGACCTCTACGACGACTGGCTCGCCCGCATCGCTGAGCTCATCAACGCCGCCGGTGAAGCCCCTGCACCGTCTCGTTTGCTTCGCCCTCCGTTGTCCTAGGTAGGCGATGTGGCCCATGGCACACCTCCTCCCCCTCCACTGCATGGCGAGGGCCCCGAGCCGAGGCGTGAGGGTCCCTAGCGCGACCCACCGTGCAGAGCATTAGCGCGCGATGAAGAAAGCTGCCAGGTGGTGCAGCGGCCCCAAGGAGAAGCGTGTACGCTCCCAGCACCACCACATCAAGACCGCGTACCGCCAGAGGCGGCCGCACGCAGGCATCAAGATCAGGCTCCTCCCCGGCGGGTGGCCCCGGTGAATGCGGCAGGGTGCCGTGCTTTCACCCCGGAGCTGCGCCGTGTTATCTGGCACGGCAAGTTCAAGCCAGATCTGCCTCCACGCTACGACGGCACCCCCGACCCCGCTGAGTTCCTCCAGCTCTACGAGCTGAGCATCGAGGCGGTGAATGGCAATGAGAAGGTCATGGCAAACTGGTTCCCCATGGCCCTCAAGGACGGCGCGCGCTCCTGGCTCTTGAACCTTCCGGTGGGATTGATCTCCTCCTGGGATGAGCTACGCGAGCGCTTCATCGCCAACTTCCAGGGCACTCGCGACCGCGCTCCCAGGGCAGGCGACCTGCAAAGCATCAAGCAGCAGCCAGGCGAAACCTTGCACAAGTACATACAGCGTTTCACCAACATTCGCCTCAAGATCCTTAAGGTATCGGACGAGGCCATCATTACGATGTTCTCTGAAGGTGTCCGGGATGTCAAGATGAAGGAAGAGCTCACCATGCACCAGGATTTGTGCTCGGCTCTGGAGATGTTTGACATGACCACCAAGTGCACAAGGGCGGAGGAAGGTCGCCTCTCCCTCCTGGAGCTCCTGGAGGTTGACTCTGAAGACAAGAAGGGCAAGGCTAGGGACGTGAAGCGCAAGGGTCCAGCTGTGCTCGCGGCTGAGCGTGAGATGAAGCGTGGATGCGACCACCCCGAGTCCTCCAGGGGCAGCCGTCTGTTTTGCGTCTTCCATAACGTCCACAGCCATAACACCAACGACTGCCAAGAGCTCATGGCAATCCGCGACGGGCGCTTTGGCCGCTGTATCGAGCGCAATGACCATGGCTATGGCCGCGGAGGAGGCCGCTAGGGTGGCCGCAGGGACAACCGCAACCCCCGCCAGGATTGGCGCGATCAGCCTCGTGAGGACCACTGGCAGGGCCAGCCTCGCGACGGCCCCTGGAGGGACCAGCCTCGTGAGGACCGTCCTCAGGGCAACGCCGATCTCCCTCCGCCGCCACGGAGGAACGACGACCACCACCAAGACGATGGGGCCGGTGGCTTCCATGAGCCTCGTGCCATAGCCTGCATCCTGGGTGGCGCTCAGGCCCCCGCTTCCCATCGCATCTTCAACCAGTTCGCTCGTGAGGTGAACGCGACCCTCCCCAAGCTCGAGGCGTCGTGCCCCCTGTGGTGGTCAAAGTAGGCAATCACCTTTGACTCTACAAACCAGCTCAAGTGCTAAGCTGCCATTGGCGCGCTCCCAATGCTCTGCTCACCGACCATCAGCAACATCCTCGTCACCAAGACACTCGTCGATGGTGGTGCAGGGCTCAACATTCTCTCCGTCGAGACGTTCGAGACGCTCTAGGTGCCATACGACCAGCTCCTCCCTACCAAGCCTTTCTCAGGAGTGACCGATGGCTCCACCACCCCCATAGGGCAGATTCGCCTCCCTGTCACCTTTGGCCAGCGAGACAACTACCACACCGAGCTCATCGACTTCGATGTCGCCCACATTCGCCTCCCGTATAATGCCATCCTCGGGTATCCAGCCCTCGCCAAGTTCATGGCGGCGACTAACCACGGCTACAATGTCCTCAAGATGCCAGGAAGCGGCGGTATCATCACGGGCGCCTGCGATGAGAAGGCAGCGGTGTGTCAGATTTTGGGTTCCGCAAACCCTTGAGAGGTTCGAACTCTGGGGGGCATGCGAAAAACTCGTCCTCCCCAGTCTGCCTACTCGCTAATCTCACAGCCTAGCTCAACGAACTATATGGAAAAGAGACACAGCAGTTTACCCAAGTTTGGGCCACCTTGCGGTGTAAAACCCTATTCCTGCTTTGTGGTGGATTGGCCTCGAGGGGCTGAGGATGAACTAGTACAGTGGCGAACAGCCTCAGGAGGAGAGGTGTTCTAGTGCTTGAGTGAGCTGGTGGGAGCGAGGGTGATCTGAATGATCCGTCCGGGGGTCCGATCCCTCTCCACGGTGGTGGCTAGTCCTATTTATAGTGGCCTTGGTCCTCTTCCCAAGTGAAAGGCGGGAAGGGATCCCACAACAGCCAAATTCAAAGGGGGACAACTAGTACATGCTATCCTGACAAAAGTAGTCTTCACCTGCAAAAGCCTCTGGTCGTGATGCCGTGGTGGGCTTAGTGATGACCTCCGTCCTGCCGTCCTGGCGGTCTTGGTCTTGTTGCACAGGAATGGAAACCTCTGGCTGATTCCTCGGGACTCCGCGCCTGCGCTTGCCTCCTTAGCACCAAAGAGGAAACTGGTACACTGCGCCCGCTGGCGCCCGCCTGGCCTTGATCGTCATGGCTCATGTCATCCGGACCTCACGAGGTGAGGCTTGCATAGAACTCTCCGCTCCTCAGGAGCCAGCCTGAGGAGGCCGCTCCCCGTGGAGGTCTTGGTGTCGTCCGCCTCGTGAGGCTTGGCCCCTCGCGAGGGTCCTGAGTTGTTGTCGTTGAAGCTGGGCCGTACCAGGCCGTTGATGGAGCCATGCCGTGGGCTGCAGGCAGGCAAGTCTGGGTACCCCCATTCCCAGAACGCCGACAGTAGCCCCCGGGCCCAAGGCGCGCTCGAACTTGGCTTCGAGGCGAAGCTAAGGGGTAAGTGCGGAGTGCTGCGGGCCCTAACCTCCTGCGGCCTTGGTCGACGCGTGGCGATTGATGGGACGTGGGCGTCTCCGCTTCCCCAGGACGCCTCGGCAACTGTCCCTGGCTGACAAAAAGGTTGGCGCTTGCCGCTGAGCCTTCATTGCCTTTCTTCCATCTTGCTCCAGATCCCCTTCTCCTTCTGCTTAGCGCGCCTCCAGATCTGCTGAATCCTTTCCCCGGACTTGTCACCGATGGCCACCGACAAGGCGAAGTCATTGGCCTCTGCCGCGCGCTCGGCTCCCTGGTTTGAGCCGGCCTTGAGCGTGTCCTCCATCGCCCAGGAGAAGCACCTTGCCGCCGTGCTCCCACTGACGGTGGGCGGCGACAATGAGGGAGGGGAGACGGTGCTCCGGGTCGGCTCCGCCCAGCCGGAAGCCTTGGGTGACATGTTCTACCCCTTCTTCTTGCACAGCGTCTTCGCTGGGCAGGTTCCCCCTTTCTCCCGTTTCTTCTATGTCGTCCTCAACCACTATGGTCTCCATGCCCTCCATCTTCATCCCAACTCCATCCTCCTCCTGTCGATCTTTGCCTTCTACTGCGAAGCGTTCGTGGGGGTGACGCCCTCCGTCGCGCTGTTCTGCCACTTCTTCTACCTCCGGATAAGCAGTGGCCAGTGCTCTGTGTGCGCCAGCTTCATCGCGGCCAATGGCAGCAACGCGATCTCACGGGCCGGGAAGAAGGTGGAGGACTTCCGGAACAAGTGGATCTTCATGGACGCCAAGCGCTCCCACGCTCGACTAGAGCTGCTGACCGCGCTGCTGACACCCCTGGATCGATGGGCTCACAAGAAGCTCACCGACCCCAGGGCGGAGCAGTTGCTGGAGAGGATGACGGCCAACCTGAAGGCGGAGGACCCAAAGGAGGAGAAGCTGACAGGGGCCATGATCGTCAAGGAGTTCCTGACGCAGCACCTGGCTCCGCTCCAGGCGCACTCGCGCCCCCTGTGGAGCTTCAAGGGCGCGGAAGACGACCTCCGGTTGTGCCCGGACAACTTGTCTGACGAGGAGCTGAGCAAGGTCGTGCGCACCTTGCTCGGGAAGGACCAGGGTGGCCCCTCGGACACCCATCTCCCATTGTACCATCGCACCGACGGGGAGAAGATAGCCGCCGCCATGCCTGTCGTCAATGAGCGGGGGCTCGTGCCGCTGGAGCCTTCCCTGCCCGCGGGCTCCCCGGTGCCGCTGTCCTCTGACGATCCCTTCAAGGAGGAGGAGAACAAGAGCTCGGAGGCGACCTTGGAGGAGGTGGGGGAGACTTCTCCCCCACGGCAGAGCGAGCTCCTCCACGCCTTCTCTGACAACGATGCCGGCGAGCACCCAATCAGGGAGTCACCGCGCTCCGCCGGGGTCACCACAAGGTCCAGTGGCACCCCTCCGAAGAAGTTGAAGCAGGGTGTCCCGAAGAAGGACAGGTCATCATTGCTTCCACGAGGTGGCGCCTCCATTCCGCCGTCAGCCGCCGCTGCCGCAAATCCGGCCACCGCACGCTCATCTGCTCCCGAGAGCGCGGTGGGGCTCGTGCCCATGAAGCCTGCGGGCATCGCGCTCCTGAAGAGGACGAGGGAGTACGTCGCCATGGATTAGTAAGCGCACCATCTTGTCATTGCTTCCTGCTCTTGACGTAGTGCTCTGACATTTTGCTCTTTGCGGCCAGGCCAATGCCGGCGGTGAAAAGGAAGAAGGAGGGGTGAGGGCTCCTGAGGCCAAGCGGCCCACCTCGGCCCCGGAGGTTCTGGCGCAGACGGATGAGGCTAGCTCGCGTCCTCCTGCCGCAGGGTTGCCCTCGTGAGGCTCAGGGGCCCAGCCTCAGGAGAAGGATGCCCCTGCGGCCGCGTCGGCTTCAGAGACGCTTCCCTTCAGCACGCCTGCTGACGACCCGAGCGCTCCAGAGCCCCCGGCCATCCTTGCTGCTGCTGCTTTGCCAGTCTTGATGCCGTCGCCGTCTCCTCTTCCAGCCGCCACATCGATGGGCCGCAGCTGTTCTAACGCGCCCAGTGCTCTGGAGCAGGCCTTCTCCGCATTGGATCAACTCCGAAACGATCTTCGGGGCGTCGACTGGTGCCGGGCATCGGGGCGCCTGGAGCTGGTCTTGGGGTGGCTCCAGGCTGACTCATCCGTCAGGGCGGCCTGGGACCAGGCCGATGCTGCTGAAGAGGAGGGCCAGAAGGTGTCCGGCGTGGCTGCCGCCGCCCGTGACATGGCGTTGAAGGACGCTGAGGAGCGCTGCCGTGCGGCGAAGGCTGAGCTGAAAGCCCTCCACAATGAGCAGGCCACCCGCGCCCGCCAACTC
Organism: Thinopyrum elongatum; assembly: GCA_011799875.1. Classification (NCBI taxonomy): domain Eukaryota; kingdom Viridiplantae; phylum Streptophyta; class Magnoliopsida; order Poales; family Poaceae; genus Thinopyrum; species Thinopyrum elongatum. The sequence goes on from CM022298.1 coordinate 266,761,005, forward strand.
GAGGAGCAGGAGGAAAAGCTGAAGGAGCAGGAGTCTGCGGTCGCTGGTCATGACGCCTAGCTGGAGTAGGCATCTCGGGAGCAGGCCATGGAGCGCGGCCGCCTGGAGAAGCTGAAGGAGGAGGTGGAGGCGTACCAGGCGTCCCACGCCCAGCTTGTCTCTGACGAGAAGGCTCGGCTGGAGGCCAGGGAGAAACTCCTTGCCAAGGCTGAGGAGGCGGCCACCGCGGGGCATGCCGTCTTCGACTCCCTCGAGCAGAGGTCCCGCAAGGCACTGCAGGATATCTACGGGAGCGGGTACAAGGAGCCGATGGTGACTCCAGAGGAAGGCCCCGCCGGGCTGCTCCCCAAGCTCGTCGCGGCGCTCGAGGGCATCCTCATCGGAGTGGGCCCCATGGTGGAGGGAGAAACCCGCGTGCTTTCGGCCTCGGCCGCAACGTGCGTCTTCACCCACCTCCATCTTCGGGACTCCAGCTTCGACTTTGGTGCCATGCTCGAGCCCGTGGACCCTAAGCTCCAAGACGCTGCTGCTGAGGCCATGAAGGGTCAAGTGGAGGCCCTGCTGTGGAAGTTCCTCGCCGTTAACCCCATGCCTACGGCTGACGGCAAGGACGGCGGCGAAGTCGTCGGTGACGGGACTCCCCAAGGGGGCAACAGTGGCGTCCAAGGCTGAAGGAGATGGCGGCGCTTTCCCCCTTGTTCTATTCCTGCAACATGTATCGTGCCTCATGGAGGTGTAAGAACTTATGCTTTGGAACTTTAAGAGACAGTTTGTTTTGTAATAATTTCCTAAGGTTCTGCGGTTTCCTTTCCATTTGCTTTGATGTTCTGCGTCGGCAGGGCCCGGCCCTGCGCATACCTCAGCCGCCGTTGGGTCGTCCGGATCGCTAGGACGAGACCAAGGGGTGAGGTGCTATGTGGCCAGTTAGGCTCCTAAGTCGCGATGCTTAGGAGTCCCCCTTGACGTACGAACAGCCCTCAGGAAGGAGACGCGAGAGTGGGTCTTGGCGTTCTGCATCGGCAGGGCCCGGCCCCGCGCGTACCTCAGCCGCTGTTGGGGCGTCCGGATTGCCAGGACGAGACCAAGGGGTGAGGGGCTATGTGGCCAGTTAGGCTCCTGAGTCGCGATGCTCAGGAGTCCCCCTTGACGTGCGAACAAAAACCCCCATGCCTGTCCACGCCGGGCTTTCGCTCGGGAGGGATGCGCGAAGACCAGGTCCGAGGGACCTGGCATGGTGGCGTACGCCAGGCATGACCTGAGCGTAGCCCCCGTGCCTAGCCCCCTCACGCTACTATCCCGAGGGGAAAGCAGCGCGGTGAGGCTAAACACTGAGCTTGTTGGCTCTCCTGAGGTTAGTGCAGCCGTTAGGCTACCCCCAGTTGTTATCACCAGTGCGGAGCATGGCGCTTCCGCTCTTGCATGGGCATAGCTGCTCCTCGATCATGTCGACTGCCAACGCAGAGCATGGTGCTTCCACTGGTACGTGGGTGGGGGCTCCCTCTGAGGGGATACCCCGGGGCGTGTACAGCCCCGCCCTGACACGTGGCTTGCACGGCAGGGCTAGAGGAGGTGTGTATGGGCACTCGTGAGCCAGCGCGGGACTCACGAGGCCCTACCTCAAGGCGGGATGCGCCTAAATTTGATTCGTCACACTTATGATAGTCCTACGAGATGGTTAGGCAACCTGCGCCGAGTGAATCTCCTGAGGTTATCGCATGAGAAGTCCAAACACCAACGACCCCAGGAGATGGCATGAACGGGTCCGGCCAGCCAGACAGAGCTTAGCCATTGGGTCTGTTGACGCTGCAGGGACGGACCCAAGCACAGACGCCGTGCCCAGTCTTCTCATGCGAATGTCATGAAGAAAGACAACCGACGCGCTGCTCCCACGGTGGCGAGGCACCGGGTCACGCGCTCTAACTTACCCGCCCGCGATTAGCTCATGCGAGAAAAAGGCACCAAGGACCATGGGAGGTGACGTGCATGGGAGCTGCCCCGCGAGCCAGAGCTCAGCCACTTGGGTTTAGCGACGCTGCAGGGACGAACCCGAGCACAGACGCTGTGCCAGTCCTTAATCATGAGGTGGTCGTGGGTGGGCTTGCAAGGGCATACAACATTCGTGGTGACGAAGCATCGGACAGTCAAGTGATAATCATAAATAAACTCATGGATAGGGTAGAGCTAGTTCTGATAGATGCAAAACAATACATGCCACAGGGACGGACCCACGCGGCTTGGGGATAATGCAGCCCGAGGGGCGCCCCCAACTGAACAAACCAGAAAATGTCACCTGACACCGTTGCTGAAGAGATGTTGGAGTAGCTGAAGACGCGTGCCGCAGAAGTCGCTCCTCATGAGCCGCCCAGGCCCTGATCCTCGGGAGGCTCTGGGGGCCCGGGGGGCTCGCGAGGATCCATCTCCTCCTCTGACATGATCACCTGCCTTCTGGCCTCATGAGCCGCCAGGATGCCCCGCATGTGGCGCTGGAATGCAGCAGCTGCGCTCGACAAGCCCAAAGGCATGCAAACATAGCTGTGAGGGGGACCCTCGCAGCGGCCAGCGCGGGACGGCCGGAAGCGCTCCTGAGATGCGGCCCTGTTGAGCCTTGGGATGTTGATGCAGACGCGCAGCTCGCTGTCCTTGCCGGGACAAGGAGCCGCACCAGGTGGTGGGCGATGGTCGCCTCGCATAGCTCTTGCCTCCTGAAGCTCCTCGATTGCCTTGGTGATGAACTCCTGAGCACCTTGCACCTCGCGCCTTGTACCCTCCTGGCGGAAGCGCGCGCTGAAGCATGCCTCCACATGGTGCCCGAGCGCCTCCCTCATGACGTTGGCCAGGTCAGAGGCCGTCCAGAGGAGAGCCCCCGAGCCCAGCCTGAGAGGGGCACCGGGCGCGCCTTCCTATGCGAGAGAGGGAGGTGCCCCGTCAGTGGGCGCAGGGCCTCAGGTGGTGCCGCTGGACACCCCGCTCTCTTGAGGTCCTTGGCGGAGCAGCTGCTTCTTCTTCTTGGGGACAGCCTCAGGAGGGTAGACGGTGCCTTCATCGTCTGGGTTCTCGACCGCCACAGCCTGGTAGGCGCGCTCGAGAGAGCACACCGCATCCTTCTCCTCGCAGGCGACTGTGATGGCGCCGTAGCTCCCTGGCATCTTGAGGACATTGTAACCATGATGAGTCACTGCCATGAACTTGGCCAGGGCCGGATACCCAAGGATGGCATTGTATGGAAGGCGAATGTGGGCGACGTCGAAGTTGATGAGCTCAGTGCGGTAGTTGTCGTGCTTGCTGAAGGTGACAGGGAGGCGGATCTGCCCTATCGGGGTGGTGGAGCCGTCGGTCACTCCTGAGAAATTCTTGGTAGGCTGCAGCTGGTCATAGGGCACTTGGAGTCGGTCGAATGACTCTATGGAGAGAATGTTGAGCCCCGCACCGCCATCGATGAGAGTCTTGGTGACGAGCACGTTGCTGATGGTAGGCAAGCAGAGCATCGGGAGAGCGCCGACAGTTGCCGCGCACTTGAGCTGATCAGATGGGCCAAAGTTGATGGTGCACTTGGACCACCTGAGCGGACGCGTTGCCTCGAGCTTGGGGAGGGCCGCGTTCACCTCACGGGCAAACTGCTTGAAGATGCGATGAGAGGCAGGGGCCTGAGCGCTGCCCAGGATGCATGTGATGGCACGAGGCTCCTGGAAGCCCCCAGCCCCCTCGTCCTGGTGGTGGTCGTCATTCCTTCTTGGTTGTGGTGGCAGCGGAGGAAGACCAGTGTTGCCCTGAGGACGGTCCTGACGAGGCTGATCCCTCCAGGGCCCCTTGCGAGGCTGGCCCTGCCAGTGGTCCTCACGAGGCTGATCGCACCATTCTTGGTGGGAGTCGCGGTCGTCCAGCGTCCTCCACCTCGGCCTCCTCCGCGGCCGTAGCCTCGGTCGCTGCGCTCGGGGCGTCGACCGAGGCACCCGTCGTGGATGGCCCTGAGCTCCTGGCAGTCGTTGGTGTTGTGGTTGTGCACGTTGTGGAAGACGCAGAACGGGCGGCTGCCCTTGGATGACTCTGGGTGGTCGCAGCCGCGCTTCATCTCTGGTTTGGCCGCGAGCACGGTCGGTCCCTAGCGCTTCACGTCCTTGGCGTTGGCCTTCTTGTCTTTTGGGTCAGCCCCTGGGAGCTCCAGGAGAGAGAGGCGACCTTCCTCAGCTCTCGCACACTTGGTTGCCATGTTAAACATCTCCAAAGCCGTGCACAGGTCCTCATGTATGGCGAGCTCCTCCTTCATCTTTACGTCGCGGACGCCATCAGTGAACGCCGAGATGATGGCCTCGTCCGACACCTTGGGGATCTTGAGGCGAATGCTGTTGAAGCGCTGGATGTACTTCTGCAAGGTCTCTCCTGGCTGCTGCTTGATGCGCTGCAGGTCACCCGCAGCCGGTGGATGGCCGCGAGTGCCCTGGAAGTTGGTGACGAAATGCTCTCACATTTCGTCCTAGGAGGAGATCGATACCGCGGGCAGGTTCAGGAGCCATGAGCGCGCACCATCCTTGAGGGACATGGGAAACCAGTTCGCCATAACCTTCTCATCACCGTTGGCTGCCTCGATGCTCAGCTCGTAGAGCTGCAGGAACTCGGCGGGTCGGGGGTGCCGTCGTAGCGCGGAGACAGGTCGGGCTTGAACTTCCCCAGCCAGACAACGCTGCGTAGCTCCGGAGTGAATGCACGGCAACACGCTATGGTCACGGGAGCCCGTCGTGGAGGTGGAGCCTGGTCTTTGCGCCCGCGCGCCACCGCTGCAGGCGGCGCGCGGTCTTGACCTAGTGGTGCTAGGAGTGCACGAGCATCTTCTTGCGGCTGCTGCACCACCTGGCAGTTTTCCTCTTCATGCGCCGGCGCACTGTGCGGTCGGTCGCGCCGCGGGGCCTCGCGCCTTGGCCCGAGGGCGACGTCTTGACGGGGAGATGGAGGAGGTGCTCCGTGGGCTATGTCACCCACAGCAGGCGGCGGGTGAGGCAGCGAGCGAGACGGTGCGGGAGAGTCCCCGGCGGCACTGACAAGCTCGGCGATGCGGTCCAGCTAGTCTTCATAGAGGTCATCGATGGGGCGGTAGCGCAGGAGCTCGCGTGCCATGAGCAACGTAGCCTGCGCATTCGCCGGCCCGCGACGAGCATGAGACGATGAACCTGCCGGAGTCAGCGACGGGGTGGCGGTATGCCCATCCCGCCGCACAAAAGGGTGCAGCGACGAAGCTTGCTGCTCGTGCCACGCGGGGCCGGTGGCAGCGTTCGCCACTGGAGACGGGGGACAGCGAGGGCAGCTGTCTCCCGCAGGTGCTCTCTGAGCGACGCGGGCGGCGAGGGCGGCCTGGCACTCAGCGCGAGCTCGACGAGCGTCAGCCATGAAAGCGGCGGAGCGGTGGTGGATCGACCGGCGGGGGAGAGGCTCCGACGCACCCCTACCTGGCGTGCCAAATGTCGGATTTCGGGTTCCACAAACCCTTGAGAGGTTCGAACTCTGGGGTGCGTGGTGGGCTCGGTAATGACCTCCGTCCTGCCGTCCTGGCGGTCTTGGTCCTGTTGCATGGGAATGGAAACCTTTGGCTGATTCCTCGGGACTCCGCGCCTGTGCTTGCCTCCTTAGCACCAAAGAGGAAACTGGTACACTGTGCCCGCTGGCGCCCGCCTAGCCTTGGTCGTCATGGCTCATGTCATCCGAACCTCACGAGGTGAGGCTTGCATAGAACTCTCCGCTCCTCAGGAGCCAGCCTGAGGAGGCCGCTCCCCGTGGAGGTCTTAGTGTCGTCCGCCTCGCGAGGCTTGGCCCCTCGCGACGGTCTTGAGTTGTTGTCGTTGAAGCTGGGTCGTACTAGGCCGTTGATGGAGCCATGCCGTGGGCCGCAGGCAGGCAAGTCTGGGTACCCCCATTCCCAGAACGCCAACACGGTGTGCTCCCTTGAGCGCGCCTACCAGGCAGCAGCGGTCGAGAACTCTGACGACGAGGGAGCAGTTCAGCCTCCTGAGGCCATCCCCAAGAAGAAGGAGCAGCTCCTCCCCAAGGGCCACCAGGAGGCTGGTGCGTCCGACGATCGTGCCTCAGTCCCAGCGCCCGCTGCTGGGGCGCCTTTCCCCCTCACATAGGAAGGCGCACCCGGCACCCCTCTCAGGACAGGCTGGAGGGCCTCTGACCTGACCAGCATCACGAGGGAGGCGTTCGGGCACCATGTGGAGGCGTGCTTCAACGCGTGCTTCCATGAGCAGGGCGCAGGGCGCGAGGCACCAGGCGCTCAGGAGTTCATCACCAAGGCAATCAAGGAGCTCCAGGAGGCACGAGCCATGCGTGGCGAGCGTCACCCCGCATTGTCCAGTGCAATTGCCGCCCCTGACATGGGTGGCGAGCTGCGCGTCTGCGTCAACATCCCAGGTCTCAATAGGGCCGCTTCTCAGGAGCTCTACTAGCCGTCCCATGTTGGACGGAGTGGGGGCTGCCCCCGCAGCTACATCCGCATGCCGTTCGGCCTGCTGAACATGGCTGCCTTGCACCAGTGCTACATGCAGGGCATCCTGGCGGCTCGCGAGGCCCGGCATCAGGCGATCCTGACAGAGGAGGTGCCGGACCCTCACGAGCTTCCTGGGCCACAGAGTCCCCCGAGCCTCAGGAGTCAGCCGGCTCATGAGGAATGACCTCTGCAACGCGCATCTTCAGCTGCCCCAACGCTCCTACAATGACGGTGCCAGGTGACTTTTTGGTTTGTTCAATTGAGGGCGCCCCTCGGGCTGCATTATCCTCAAGCTGCCAGGGCCTGCACCTGTAGCATGTATCATTTTGCACATGTATTAGAACTGGGTTCGCCCTTCCATGAATTGCTTAATATTATCACCTGCAAGTCCGGTGCTTCGCCACCATGAATGTTGTGCGCCCTCATGAGCCCGCCCGTGACCGCCTCATGATTAAGGACTGGCACGGCATCTATGCTCGGGTCCGTCCCTGCAGCGTCGATAAACCCAAGTGGCTGAGCTCTGTCTCGCGGGCTAGCTCCCGTGCACGTCACCTCCCATGGTCCTTGGTGCCTTGTTCACGCATGAGCTAATCAAGAGCGGATGAGTTAGGGCGCGCAACCTAGTGCCTCGCCGCCGCGGGAGCCGTGCACCGGTTGTCTTTCTTTAGGGTTGTTGCATGAGAAGACTGGGCATGGTGTTTGTGCTCGGGTCCGTCCCTGCAGCGTCGATAAACCCATTGGCTGAGCTCTGTCTGGCGGTCGTTGGTGCTCGGCCTTCTCATGCGATGTCCTCCGGAGATTCACTCGGTGCAGGTCAGCCCAACATCTCTCGGAATTTTAGCAGGCCGCCCGTAAAAAAAATCAGGCGCAACCCACCTTGAGGTATGGCCCCTTTGAGTCCCGCACTGGCTCACGGGTGCCCATATACACCTCCTCCAGTCCGGCCATGCAAACCACGTTTCTGGACGGGGCTGTACATGCCCCAGAGTCTCCCCTCAAAGGGAACTCCCACCCACGCACCAGTGGAAGCCCCATGCTCCACGCTGGCGGACGACACGGTCGAGGCGCGACTATGCCCACGCACCAGTGGAAGCCCCATGCTCCGCGCTGGCGGACAACACGGTCGAGGCGCGGCTATGCCTACACTAAAGTGGAAGCACCATGCTCTGCACTGGTGAATAAACAACTGAGGGCACCCTAGCGGCTGCAATAACCTCAGGAGAGCCAGCAGGCTCGCTGTCCGGCCTCACCGCGCCGCTTTCCCTATGGGAGGGTCGCGCGAGGGGGCTGGGCAGGGGGCTACGCTCAGGCCTCGCCTGGCGTACGCCACCTCACCAGGTCTCTCGCACCTGGTCTTCCCGCGTCCTTCCCAGGCAATGGCTGGCGAGCAAAGGTATGAAGGACTCCAGATTACCTTGTACGGCTGCTTGTTTTTCCTTCATGAGGGTCGTTCGCACGTCAAGGGGGACCCCTGAGCATCGTGAATCAGGGGCCTCACTAGTCACGTAGCCCCTCGCCCCTCGGTCTCGTCCTGGTGATCTCGATGCCCCAATGGCGGACGAGGTACGAGCGGGGCTAGGCCCTGCCGATGTAGAACGCTGGCAAACGCGAAGGAAACAGAGCATGAAAGGGAAATCACGGAGTCCTAGCAAATTATTACAAAGCATAATGTCTCATAAGTTCAAACAGAAGTTCTCATGCCTCCACGAGGTACGATGCATGATGCAGGGTCAAACTAGGAGGAAGCACCGCCGTCGCCTTGGTTGCCATTGCCGCCCACCTTGGGGAGCCCGTCATTGATAACGCTGCCACCCTCTTCGCCGCCAGCTTCTGCTGCTGCAGCTGCAGGGTCGGGGACACGGAGGAACTTCCCCAGTAGGGCCTCTACTTGCTTCTTCACGGCTTCGGCAGCAATGGTGTGGGACTCTGGAGCTACCGGTTCGATCAGCGCCCAGAGGTCAAAGCTTGGGTCCCGGAGGTGGAGGTGGCTGAAGACGCGCATTGCGGCCGAGGTAAAGAGCACGCAGCACTCTTCCTCCACCGTGGAACCCATCCCAGCGGCGACGCCCTCAAGCGCCTCCGCAAGCTTGGGGAGAAGCCCAGCAGGGCCATCCTCCGGGGTCGCCAGCGGCTTCTCGTACCCTCCCCCGTAGAGGGAGCACAATGCCTCGCGAGACCTGAGCTCGAGGGAGACAAAGGCTCCGCGTCCCACGGCCGCCGTCTCCTCGGTAGTGGCGAGGGCCTTCTCCCTGGTCTCCAGCTTGGCTGTCGTCTCAGAGATGAGCTGGGAGTGCATCGCCCGGGCCTTGTCCACCTCCTCTTTCAGATTGGTCCTTGGCCGCCTGGGCCAGCTTGGCGTCGCGATAGGCGAGCATCGCCTCCCGGGCCTTGAGCCCCTCCTCCTGCTCTTGAAGCCTATGGGTGTGGGTAGCCTGCTCATTGCGAACGTCGCATCGGCCCGCGCTACGTCGAGGGCCTTGGCGGCTTTGTTGGCCTCCCTCCTGCTCTCCACGGCGATGGCCTCGGGCCGGCTCCAGGCCGTCCTGGCGGACGCATCGGCTTGGAGCCACACCAAGACTAGACCCAGCCGCTCCTTCACCGTGCACCTTTCGGCGTCCTGGAGATTGGTCTGGAGCTGGTCTAGCGCAGAGAAAGCTTCTTCCAGAGCCCCGGGCCTGGCAAGGGGGCTGCAACCCGCCAGCGCGAGAGCCTCGGAAGAGGGCGGCACCTGCGCATGGACTGGCAACGCCGCAGCAGCAAGGGCAGTTGGGGGCTCTGGAGCCTCCGAACCCCCCACAGGTGCGACGGGGACAGGCGGCTCCAGAGCCTGCCGGCCCATGGAGACAGCCTCCTCCTGAGGCTCTGCCACTGCGCCTTGAGGGGCCCACTCCGTCACGAGGGGGCGTGAGGCGATCTCCTCCACCTGCGCCATGGTCACCGTGGCCGCGGCCGATGGCGGTGCCCCCGAGGCCCCGCCTCCCTCCTTCCTTTTCTTCACCATGGTCTCCACCCTAGTTGCTGGGAAGTGAGTACTGCGGGCACGACGCCAAGAACGATAAACAAAAACAAGGTAAGATACTTACTCGTCAGTAGCAATGTGCCCCCTTTTCTTAACCGTGGCCAGGGCGCCCCCAATCTTCCTGAGTGCGGGCTTCGCCGCGCCTTGGGAATCGGTGGGGCGTGCGATGGCTGGTTTCGGTGCGGCGGCGATAGACGGCAAGATGGAGGAGATGCCTCGAGGAAGGGATGCCGCCTCACCCTTCCTCGGAGTCGTTCGGCCTGGCCTCCAGAAAGGGGTGGCCCCGGACCACGTGACGTCCCCGGTGGAGCGCGGGGATCCCTTGACCAGGGGCTCGGCGGCATCGTCGTCGTCGGAGAGGCCGCGGAGAAGCTCGCTCTGCAGCGGGGGAGAGGTCTCCGCCACGTCATCCACGGTCACCTCCGAGTCCTCCTCCCCCTTCTCCTCGGCCTCGTCGCGAGAAGATACCATCACCGGGGAGCTGGGGAGTTCCGGCGGCATGAGCCCCAGCTCGTTGAAGACGGGCATGCCGGCGACCAGCTCTGCCCCGTCGCCCCGAAGGTACAGCGGGATGTAGGCCGCCGGGAGGCTGCCCGGATCCTTCTCAAGCAGGGAATGCATGGCCTTGTCTAGGTCCTCAACCGTCAAGCTCCATGGGCGTAGCCGGATGTTGTCCTTCGCGCCCTTGAAGTCCCACATGGGGCGCAAGTGTGCCTGGAGTGGGGCCAGCCGTTGCGTCAGGAACTCCTTGATGAGCATGGCCCCATCAGCACCCCGGCCTCGATGTCCACCGTCATCTTCTTCAGGACTGGCGCCGCCCGGGGGTCTGTGAGCTTCTCATGACCCCACCAATCGAGCTTCTCCGGCAGCTCGGTCGGCAGTTCCAACTGCGCATGGAGGCCCCTAGCGTCCATGAAGACCCACTTGCTCCGGAAGTTCTCCACCTTCTTCCCGGCCCGCATGAGCGCATTGCCGGGGTGGACCGCGGTGAAGGAGACGCAGCCAGAACGCTGGGCTGGGTCGTGCTGCCGATGGTAGAAGAAGTGGCGAAGGAGCACAGCGAAAGGCATCACGCCCACAAATGCCTCGCAGTAAAAGGCGAAGATCGATAGGAGGAGAATGGAGTTGGGTTGAAGGTGCAGAGCCTAGATCTAGTAGTGGTCCAGGACGGCGATGAAGAACATGGAGAAGGGCGATATGAGCCCCGCAAAGACGCTGTGGTGGAAGAAGGGGTAGAATGTCCCTGCTAGGGCGCCTTGCTTGGCGGAGCCAGCCCAGAGCATTGTTTCCTTCCCCTCGTTGTGGGCACCCGCCGTCAACGGGAGCGCGGTGGCAAGGTGTCTCTCCTCAGTGATGGAGGGCGTGCCGAGAGCCGGTGCAGGAGAGGAGGAGGAGCTCGCGGCTGGCGTGGCCAACTTCGCCTTCTCGGAAGGCATTAGTGAAGAACTTGGGGAAAGAGACAAGGAAAGGTGGAGGAGTTCCACCGGATCTAGAGATATCCTCAGCAGGAAGAAATGGGATCTGGAGCAAGACAAGGAGAGGGCAATCAAGACTCAGGGGCGAGCGCCAGTCTTTTGTCAGCCTGGGGCAGTTGCCGAGGTGGCGTGGGGAAGTGGAGACGCCCACGTGCCATCAAGCGCCACGCGTCAGCCTGGTCCGTAGGCGATTGGGGCCCGCGGCGCTTCGCCCTTACCCTTTGGCTTCGCCTCGAAGCCAAGTCCGAGCGAGCGTTGGGCTCGGGGGCTACTGTTAGCGTTCTGGGAACCAGGGTACCTAGACTTGCCTGCCTGCGGCCCACGGCGTGGCTCAATCGACGGCCTGGTACGGCCCATCTACACCACTTTCAAGACAAGACCCTCACGAGGGGCCAAGCCTCGTGAGGCGGGAGACATCAAGACCTCTGGAGGGTGCGGCCTCCTTAGGTTGGCTCCTGAGGAGCGGAGATTTCTATGCAGGTGACCGCCTCGTGTGGTCGAGGTGACACAAGCCATGACGACCAAGGCCAGGCGGGCGCCAGCGGGCGCAGAGCAGCAGGTTTCCTCTTTGGTGCTAAGGAGGCAAGCGCAACGCACGGGGTCCCAAGGAATCACCCAAAGGTTTCCATTCCTGTGTAACGAGACCAAGACCGCCAGGACGGCAGGACGGATGTCATCGCCGAGCCCAACACGGCGTCACGACCAGAAGCTTTGCAGGCGAAGACCACCTTTCATCAGGATAAGATGTACTACTTGTCCCCTTTGAAATTGGCCGTTGTGGAATCCCTTCCCACTTTCATTTTCGGGGAAGAGGACCAAGGCCACTATATATAGGTTAGCCACCACCATAGAAGGGGAGATCCGATCGGACCTACAACAACTCACCCTCACGAGAGCAAGCCTTGCAAGCTTGTTCATCCTCTGTACTTGTTCATCCTCAGCCCCCTGCGAGGCTAATCCACCACAAAGCGGGAGTATGGTTTTACACCGCAAGGTGGCCCCAACCTGGGTAACTGTCATGTCCATCTTCTTCCCTGTTCTTCGAGCTAGGCTGTAGGGCAGCACATTCGGTTGGCTGGATAGGTTGAGTTCTTCACACACGCCCCAGAGTTCGAACCTTCTTTGGGTCTGCGGAGCCCTGAATCCGACAAAGTGCAAGATCAATATTTAAAGAGAGGGGGCGAGAACGTGCACGGTTGCGCACAGTGGCGGAGCAATGAAAGTTAAATGAGCTGGGGGGCCAAGCATTGCTAATACTTGACGGGGAGAGCCAATTCATCAACTTAAACCATTTTACCAGCAATTGATGTACTGATCACATTCATATTAGCCTCAATATAGTGATGTTAGGGGGGCCAGGGCCCTTGCTGCCCCCTGTCTTCGCCACTGTGCACGCGTCTGAGTGATGAAGCGAAAGGCATGGATGATGAGAGGGAGATGATGGATAGATAATGTGTGTGTATTAGCTATGTAGTCCTATATAGAGAGGTAGATTGATCGATGTGTATGTGGGAAAGAGGGTGAGACCTGACTAGAGATATAGATCGATCAGTTTGTGTGGAAAACTAGGAAAGACCTACCTATATATACACACATAGAGGAACATTGATCATTGCACATGCATGTGAGAGATAAAGAATGCCTGAAGTGATGAATAGGGGAAGGTGTGTGTGTGTGTGTGCATGGATGGGAGACCGACCTGATGAAAAAGATTGCGTGTGTGCAAGGGATAATGCTGAGTGGTAGTGTGTGTGCATGCATGCATGAGAGAAAGTTAGTGGTACAAATATAAAGAGAAGACAACTGTGTGGGTGTAAAAGACTTGGTGAGGTCATAATCATTGTAAAGTTGAATTCAAATATTTGAATAAGAGATCATGATGTTTGAAACCCATTCATGCATGAACATAATTGAGATATGCATGGTGTGGTTTTGAAATGAGCATGCTATACTGTATACACATTGAACAAGGTCAAACTGATTTGATTTTGAGATACCGATGGCAGGCATCGTTTGGCCACATTGCATCCATGCATGGACACACTATTCAAATTGGAGATGATGGGTGTCTTTCACAGCTCATATCTAAATGGTGTGTGTGTGGGGGGGAGGGGGGGCGTGTGTGTGTGTGTGTTGTGCGTGTTAAACACATTGTACATAGTGTCATACATGGTTTAGATTTTGAACATCTAGCTAGAGCATACATGTACTATGATTAGAATTCAACATAAAATGGATACATATATTTGAATTCAAGATCGTATGTACATGTAGTTCATATTTATATGGGAATTTACTACTCCTATATTCATGTCATGTGTTGTGAAGATAATATTTAGATGGTTGTATAACTAACCCGAGTACAATCACATTCAAACAGGGAAAGTGTAATCAAATTTAGTCCATATGCTAGAGAGTATGAATTGTTTTTTTATTGTTGAGGGAAGTGCAAATTGATTTGGTACTGTACACGTTAAGCTTGTTCTCCCGAGTTTTTAGTTTTTTGTTGTTGTTTTTTAATGGCATTTGTAGTAATATAGTATAATGGGACATGGCTCTCTATAGTGGGGTGCGAATTGTCTTTTGTTTTGTTTTTTTGTACATGTTAAGTTTCTTCTCCCGAAATTTCATGCTGCGCCTTGTTATGCTGAAATTTCAAGCTAGCATCTCTATCTATTGCGCTACGAAACTCCCGCCTCTTCAACCCGTGACTTGTTATCCCGAAATTTTAAGATATCTCTTTGTCTCGTTGTGCTCCGAAAACTCCCTCCATCTCTACCCGCGCCTTGCTATCCCAAAATTACAATGCGCGCGAAAACTCCCACCTCCTGCGAAATCCCGACACATGAAATTCCCATGATACCCCTGAACCAAAAGAACCGCATAGTTCAAATCGGTGGGGGTACTTTCGTAACTTACCCCAAATTTTGGACAAGCGCGTCCCTAAGCCATGGTTCCCCCTCCCATCCCCTCCCCCTCCCCCATTCGTACACCGAGGCTGCAAAAACCCGTGAAGCTCCACACCCTCCTCCGTCCGCCACCCAGCCGGAGCCTCTTCCCCGAAGACATCGTCCACCACAAACAGATCGACGTCCATCATCCACCGCACCGGATGAGGGTCCGGTGTCGATCTCATCATCCCGCCAGTTCAGCCACCCTGTCCTCCACCTCCAAGGAGCTGCCCCGACATTCGCCTCTTCTATCGCGCCACATCCATTCCCATAGCACCGTCTTCACCTTCACGAACGGAAGAGCAGCATCATCACCGATTCCTCGGATGAAGCTCAGGCATAATCGGCGCCACCAAAGAGGTTCTACACTAATCGCTGCATTTTCTTCTTGATTCGATCTCATGGTGCTATCGGTGCTCGGTCCCGAGCCACCTGGCACGGCTCCATCTACGGCGGCATCGTCGGCCACTTTCTCCACGTCATCGCTCCCTCGGCGGCGACGTCCACATCAGTAGGAGCTGCTACTGCTGCTGCTACTATGTCTCTCGCTGGCCCTGCTGCTGCTTCTGCTCTCGCTCGCGCTGCTGCTCTGCTCTTGCTCTCGGTCCCCTGCCTGGTCTGCTCTGGCTCTTGCTCGCGCTGCTGCTCTTGCTCTTGCTTGCGCTGCTGGTCTATTCTTGCTCGCGCTGCTTCTGCATGAGCAATAGCTCCAGCTCTCACTCGAGCTCCTGCTGCTGCTACCCGAGATGCTGCTACACGACCAACTGCCCCGGCTCTCACATGCGCTGCTGCTCTACCCCGGTTGCTCTCTGGTAGTACGTTCCCTACTAGAGCTGCTACCGATTTAGATCACTGCTACTCTGCCACTAGTGCTCGAGTGGCCAAAACTATTAGTGCACATCTTTTCTTCTACTACTGCGTTCAGTTTCGACAGCAAAATTCAGTTTCGACAGTAAAATTCAGTTTCGACAGTTAAATTCAGTTTCGACAGGTTAAGTTCAGAGATGAGCGGCTAACGTATTTTACATATAGCACTTTTTGGTTATGCACTTATGCATTTTACATAATCTATTGGAGATGCTATTAGAATACCACTTCATGTTAACGTTGTCTCTCTTGTCCTGCTTCAGCCTCGCCGTTGTACACCTCACTGGAGCTGCTCCAACGACGAAACCCTCGACCACAGCAGAGCAGTACCCTTGGCTCCATCTCGAGATGCCTAAGATCTTCTTCCCCTCCTCTGACAGCCACATCAGCTGCAACATCCTCAGGGACCAACCCAATGATGATGAGATCGACATGGCTTCGCCAAAGAGGTTCTACACTTGCTGCATCGCTTTTTTACTCTACATGTTATATATATTGTCCACTGAGCACACGTAGTAACGTGAAATATGATTAGTTTCTCCTCTATAACAAGCAGTGAGGTACCAGGCAACTTAGGTATCTGTGATGGACTCTCTCGAAAGCCATCATTATTTATTTCTATGTGTTTGAGTTGTGCATGTGTAGATGGGCCTGGGAGATGAGCTAGTAGGGTAGTGGCCTGGGTCCAAAGTAGTAGAAGTAGCACAAAAACATTTTTGGAGTGTAGGCTTTTGCCTGTTCAAGCCTGCCTACTAGAATTGCTAGTAGTTGAAAGGAAAAGTGATGGAAAAACATAGGAATTAAAAAAATTCCTCCGGTACTACTATTCATGCATTTGGTTCAAAGGAATGGAGCGAAGGAAAACTGTAGGATTTGTTCCTTTAGTGTCTCTTTCAAAGAAAAACTGTAGGAATATTAAGATCCACTTGACCCTCCTTTTCAAATTCCTATTCATGAAGAAGAAGACTAAGTGATAGTAGCATAATAGCATTATAACTGTACATTTTCTTGTGGTTTGACTTAATTTGACCATGCTTCTTTGCATTCATGTGGTCTTCCAATTTGTGTGAACCAAACACCCAGATTGACAGAAATATTGTGATTTTAAATTCTCTGTTTTGCACATGCATTCCTATCCTGTTACTGTGTATTTCCTATCCGTGGGTTGTTAGAATCCTCCAATTCAAACGAGCCCTTACATAATTACTTCTCTTACAGATAGTTGTCAAAGAAAACCTTGTGTGGTTTGTCCCGCTCCTACCGCGCCGTCAACCACCCCAGCTCAGCTGCTCCAACGAAGGAAGGGTCCACCACAGTAGGGATCCGCCCTCTAGACTGTCTTTCGCCGCCTCAGATCTTCTTCCCCGCCACCGGCAGCCACAACAACTACATTACTATCATCAACCGAGCAGAAGACCTAGAGGACTACACGGGTCCGCAACAGAGGTCGTACTCTTTCGTGTCTACTTACGTTATGCATCGCTTAATAGTACATGCTACTTTATCGTCCTGTTCACCAATTAGACTCTGGGTCAGCTCCAAACTAATGCTCATACTTGAGTTTTTAAATTGTTGTGGGGTACATATCGGGGCTGCAATCAATAGTATTTGTCTACTATCTGGTTAATCTCTGGTGTCTACTATGAGTTTCATGTTCGGCCGGAAACAAACAGTAAAGAAGCCATTATCTGTATTTTTTAACTGAAGCTATTATCTGCCTGCTATCATTGGTTTTGGGTTTATCCACAGGTTGCTACCATCACTCTGGATTTCTGCATGCACTTCTTACATAATCTCACTATATTTTATTCCTATTCATGTCAGTTATTCTACACAATGGTATTGAACATGTAGAGCAAAAGAGACGAGCATTGCGTGGCAATAAAATTTCTTGCAGATGTCACTCCATGATGGGCGCAAAGGCAGCCCCCCTCCCCCCATTTCAAATTGTAATCAAGAGGAAGATAACTGTTCTGAGGGGGATTCAGAAGGAGCAGACCACTCCTATTTACCCCCTCAGGTCTTTGAAGTATATCCGCAAATGGAACCCACTATCGCTCTCTTTAAAGAATTCTTCTATATGAACCACCAAACTGAATGTGCGGATGGCCTAAGTCAGGAATTGGGTGGAGTCTCAATCCAGAGACGCAGGGATGGCGGTTTTCCTTCAGCCATCCTACCAAGTCACCCTAAAGGATGGGTTAAGACTTGGTTTTATTGTAAGAATACTGCCCCAGCTATTGAGAACCCTCTGCCGGGTTATAGGGCTGACCGCCTCCCCATAGATTTTGACCCACCAAGCAAGCTTCTTCCAGATGAACATGCTGAGGCGCTCCCACTTTATTCAAAAGTAAAGGCTTTGCTAGCCAATGGGTTAACTGGAGTTGACCTAGCCTGGTGCTGGGTTTCATGGAAAATCCCCCCCTTAAGCCGGCGGCCCGGCTTAATGTGCGAATATTCACGCGAGTCAAATGACCCTCAGCGGTACAGCTCTGATAACTTTATCGCTGATGAGGTCAATAAAACTGTGAAAAGTTTGCTTGGGGAGCCTCAAGAAAATTGTAACAAGACAAGGCTGTTACCATTCTTCAAGCTCAACCCGGCCCCACCTGTAAGTACTCGTTTATATCCGACTTAAATATCTTTGATTTATTCTGTGTCTCACTTGTCAATCCCTCTTCATTATACAACCCGGCTCTGCTTTTTGGAACAGGAAGAGAAAAGCTGATGTGGCCAAAACTAGGACTGGCCCAAGGCAGAAAAAGAACAAACCAGTCGCTGTAAATGAGCCGGCTGCTGTGGGCGAGCCAGCAGATGCTGACGATCAATCAGAGGTAGAACTCGACTCTCTTGGCCACCTCTTTATTGAATTAGCTGACGCCTCTTGTTCTTAGGATGAGGTATCAACTAGCCAGGCTGATGACACTAAGGTAATCTCTATCTCCTCTAGCTCAGACACCTTGCCTCCAAAGAATATAAGGCGGGTCCTCTAGAAAGTAAGTTGTTCTCATCTAGATGCTCATTTAGATTCGTACTTTATTTTAAAGAAAACTCAACATGAGTCAAGCTGCCAAAGCCGGAGTGGCGGATCTACAGATCTGGTAGCCGAGTTAACTCATGAACCCTCTGCCCGTAAGCGGCCTGCTGAGGTGCCACACAGTCCAACTCCTTCTTTACCCAAAGCCAGCCTTATGAGACATCCTCTTAACCGCTCTGATTCCAATTACCAGGAGTCGTCACCATCTTCAGGCAGCTCATCCTCAACCCAGCTAACTGCCTTCGTTATTAACCCAGGGTGGGTACTTGTACTTATTGACTGCTTAAAACTTATTGTCATTTGTTCTTAAACCTTCTACTCTAACCACAAGGCCAAAGCCAAAAGCAAGAAACAAAAAGTGGGCGGCTCTTGAAAGACCCCCGAAATCCCTGAGTCGGCGAATCAAGTGTTGGTGATCCTTGAGGTCAATATCGAAGAAACTGAAGACCTTCATGATGGCCAAGATGACCCGCCCCCACAAACTGAAGTAATGGCCTCTGAGGCCAATGATGCGGATGCTAACCCGGCGGACAACCTTAACTCGCTGAGCCACATTCCTGCCTCATGCCCCACAAAGGCGACTGAAGAGATTCCTCCTGAGAAAGATAATGATGAGATTGCCATTATTGGGGTGAGTCAAAAAACACCTGAGACCTCCAATGTGTTAGCCAAGCACATGGCCAAAGAAGGGACGCCCTTGTTTGAAAAGGGCAAATCAAAACTGGAGCTGCCCAATTATGAAGATATCAGTGTTGAAGACCTTCATGTTGTCTACTTATGCTGCGTGCTACAAGCCAGGATATGGAGGCTGACTTAGTAAACATGATGAAGAAGAAATATGAGGTACACACTATTTTCTCATGTTATATATCCTTATGTAGCCCCCATGTCTTGATCATAGGAAAATTGTTGAGTATGGTTAAGACTTGAAGAGAAGTGTGAAGACCCCAAAGTGTAGACCCCAAGGGCCAGGTTATCATGCCAGTGATAAGCCTGTTCTATAAACTTCATTTGAAATAAACAACATGTAGCCCCCAAGGGCCGGCTAATCTTCATGAGATAAGCCGGGTCTTTCAGTACGACCACTTTGAAGAATTACCTGTAGCCCCCAAGGTCCGGCTTAGCTTCATGAGATGAGACGGGTATTCTATAGTATAGATTGAAAAGAACGACGTACATTAGCCCCCAAGTGTCAAAGTCATTGCTTGCAATGTGTTTGGGACTTGAATAGTTTTGCCATAACATCTCTGTGAAATGCTGACTTAACAAATCTAGCAGACATATATTGTTCTCTTTGAATGATATTCTTCTTTGTAAACCTTTTGCAGGAAGCTTTAAGCCTGGGTGAGTCAAACCTAGCTGGCTTAAAGAAAAACTTGGAATCCGAACAAGGTGAACGCGCCAAGGCTGAATCAAGCTTGAAATCTTCTTTGGGAGACTTTGAAAAAATCAAGGCGAACTTTGATGCTGAGAGATCCGCCTTTGAAACAGAAAGAGCTACTTTATTGAAATGGGCGGAAGACGCCGAGAATCATCTTAAGCAGGTGACTGAAGAATTGGTCGGCTTAAAACACCATATTTCTCAAATGACAGCTGCCATCTTTGGTAAAAAAAACCTTTCAATCAATTGAAATAACTCGCTTGGTGACTTGAAATACTTAACTTTTAACTCGCCTGGTGACTCAAAATCTTTGAGTGCTAACTCGCCTGGATACTCTTGTTTTGAATGTATGACAGGTGCCAGGAGCTATAATATTGGGGAAAATATGCCGGCAAAGCTGAAAGCCATCTATGCCTTGACGGAAAAACTTTATGCTGGAAGTATCCGCACTCTAGTGCCTGCATCAAATGGCAAGAACCCGCCACAACTCATAAAGGATGTGCTGGCCCTATTGTCCACAATGCCTAAGCATATTGAAGAACTGAAGATGTCAGCCGCCCGTGCAGGAGCAATAACCTCGCTAAGCCGAGCTAAGGCTTATCAATCAGAGTTAGATCCCAAAGAAATGGCTGGTGGGTTTCGGGAATATAACGATGACGGGTCAGTATTCAGCAAAGCAGATTTTGCCAAGTGTATCAAAGAGATGCGACCATTGGCATGTCAACTTGCACTAGAGCTTGATTTGAAGAAGTACCAACCGGCTTACGATAGCAACAACACTCGGATGAAGGCGCCTTCTTTCGATGTTGTTGACTTGACTCCTCAAAGGCGTTAGCATATTTTCGCCTCCGATATTGACTCTTATCCTGTCATGGATGATGAAGCAATCTTCGAAGCCTTAACTAGTATCGACTGGGCCTCAAACAATCTTCAGATTGCAAGCGAAGAAGAACCGGCAAATGATGACTTTCGGACTTCCACTACTAGACGCTAGGATGATGCTAACCCGGCGGGACATAACCCGAACCTCACAAGAACTGGCTTACAGGAGTAGTTGTACTCCTTAGAAAAACTTTGCTGAACTGTTGGGCTCAACTGAAGCCTTGTAATAGGCTTAGCTAAAAACAATTGGTTTCCTTGTCATGCCTTTGTGCATGTTTCCTAACTGATGATCCAACAGCTATATGACCAAGCTTCTTTATATGCTTGATCAAATCTGATAGGCATCTTTGCTTTGCACCATCTTTGAATACGGGTGCTTATCTGACGGTTTGACATATACGCAGTAAGGGGTCCAACAATGCCCGTACTGGCGACTTGTAGTCAAAAGCCATGGCGGGTTAGTAACCCAATGACTTATGGTCATGAAAAAACTTCACGGGATCACCCGGCGGCTCATGGCCCCAATAAGCTTAATATTGATCAATGCTAGCCCGGAGTTTATGCAACCCAGAGATTTACATTCTGAGCAATAATATGATCAAGTGCAAGTAATTCCTGAAAACACAGAAATAAAAAAGCACAAGCATATATTAATTTGAATTATAATTTGGCCTATAAAGCTCAATAAAAAGACCAGTTTCAAGGCTCAAGTCTTGCTTCAATGAAGCTTGGCATAATAGCCTTGGTTTATCCTAGCTTTCAGTAAGCTGGCTCTCACATGACTTAAACCGGTGTTTTAACTTTGACAAGTTCAGGGTCTTAAAGATTGACTTGTCAAGAGTACGGCGGGTCATCTTTTTCGGAGTAGCATCAAGCATACGGGCAGGTTTAACCAATAATGTGGCGTTCTTTCCCTAGTCAAGTGAGTGAGTAAGCTAAACTCGTTGAGTTGGAAGCCCCCAAGTGACCTTATGATCAATTAATAAAAGACTCATGCACATATGGGATGAAACGACAGAGGCCCTGAGTCTCGAGGATGTCAGCTTTATTATGTTGATCATAAAATATATACATGATATGTATGTACAATGATTGGAGCCAGTGGATCAAGTATAGTAAGGCCGAAGATGAGCAATGTTCCATGGCCGGTTGGTCTTCTCCTTAGAAGTATGTGACTTGTTGTGCTCACGTATGTCGATGAGATAATATGACCCGTTGTTAAGGTTCTTGCTAACCACAAAAGGTCCTTCCCAAGGAGGGGAAAGCTTATGCATGCCTGTCTGATCCTGAATCAAACGGAGCACTAAGTCGCCCTCCTGGAACGTCCGGCTTCGAACTCTGCGGCTATGATAGCGATGCAAGTTTTGTTGGTAAATCGCCGAGTGAGCCGCCGCAAGATCACATTCTTCTTCCAAAGCATCCAGGGCGTCTTGACGCGCCTTTTCATTATCTGCCTCAACATAAGCCGCCACCCTGGGCGAGTCATGATGAATATCACTTGGAAGAACCGCCTCTGCGCCGTAAACCATGAAGAAGGGCATGTAGCCTGTTGATCTGTTGGGGGTGGTCCTGATCCTCCAAAGGACTGCAGGAAGCTCTTCAAACCAACAACCCAGAGTATGCTCCAAAGGCACCATGAGCCGGGGTTTGATCCCCTTTAATATCTCCTGGCTAGCACGCTCATCTTGGCCATTAGACTGTGGATGAGCTACTGAAGACACATCAAGCCGGATATTCTCTCTCTGACAGAACTCTTTCATAGCACCCTTAGAAAAATTCATCCCATTATCAGTGATGATATTGTGAGGATAACCAAAGCGGAAGATCAACTTTTTCACAAACTGAACTGCAATCGCCGCCTCACAGTTACTCACTGACTCTGCTTCAACCCACTTGGTAAATTTATCAACTGCCACCAGTAGGTGAGTTTTCTTGTCCTTAGACCTCTTAAAGGGTCCAACCATATCAAGCCCCCAGACCACAAACGACCAAGTTATTGGGATCACCCGCAACTGTTGAGCTAGTACATGAGCCTGTCTTGCAAATTTCTGGCAACCATCACACTTTTGCACAATATCCTCAACATCAGCATGAACCGTCAACCAGAAAAACCCATGTCTGAAAGCTTTAGCCACTAGGGATCTGGACCCGGCATGATGACCACAGTCCCCAGCATGAATTTCTTGAAGAATCTCATGGCCTTCCTCAGGGGAAACACAGCGTTGAAACACGTTGATTACGCTGCACCTGTGTAACTCGCCATTGGCAATTGTCATGGATTTAGATCGCTGGATGAATTGCCGCGCCAAGAACTCATCGTCCGGTAACTTGCCTCTCGATAAATAATTCAAATAAGGCAGAGTCCAGTCTAGAATAGCACGTAAAGCCGCCACCAGCTGCCCCTCCGGGTCAGGAAGAGCGAGGTCTTCCTCTGAAGGTAACCTGACAGACGTGTTATCCAGCACATCTAGGAACACATTAGGGGGGCCGGCTTACGCTGAGATCCAAGCCAAGATAAAGCATCAGCCACCTCATTCTGCCGCCGGTCGATGTGATCCACTTGATAACCTTTAAAGTGGCCAGCGATGTTGGTGACTGCCTGACGATAAGCCGCCATGAGCGGGTCTTTAGAATCCCACTTCACTGAAACTTGTTGTGCAACAAGGTCTAAGTCGCCCAAGCACCTAACCCGGCTCAAGTTCATTTCCTTGGCCATGCGGAGCCCATGTAGCAAAGCCTCATACTCAGCTGCATTATTAGTACAGGGAAAAATTAGCCTCAGATCATAACTGAACTTGTCACCTCACGGGGAAGATTAAATAACTCCAGCCCTCGAGCCTTCTAATTGCCTGGAACCATCAAAGTGTATCGTCCAGTACGTGTTAGCTAGCTTATCCTCAGGTGCTTGCAACTCTGTCCAATCATTAATTAAATCCACCAAAGCCTGAGACTTGATGGTTGTCCTGGGCACATATTTAAGATGATGTGGCCCGAATTCAATTGACCACTTAGCAACCCGGCTAGTAGCTTCTCTGTTTTGTATGATATCTCCCAAAGGGGCTGAACTGACCATTCTAATTGGATGTCCAAGGAAGTAATGCTACAACTTGCGACTCGTCATGAACACCCCAAACACCAGTTTTTGCCAGTGTGGGTATCTCTGTTTGGACTCTGTTAAAACTTCGCTGACATAATAAACCGGCCGCTGGACTGGGTATTCCTTCCCTGCCTCCTTGCGTTCCACGACAACTGCCACACTGACGGATTTATTATTAGCCGCCACATACAGGAGCATAGGCTCTTTGTCAACTCGAGCTGCCAAGACGGGCGGCTCAGCCAACTGCCTCTTAAGCACCTCAAAAGACTCGTTAGCAGCATCACTCCAGACAAAATGATCAGTCTTTTTCATCATCTGATACAAAGGAAACGCCTTCTTACCCAGACGGCTTATAAACTGGCTCAGGGCTGCAATATGACCCGCCAGGCGATGAACATCATTGATACAAGCCCGCTTAGATAAGGAGGTGATGGCCTTGGTCTTTTCTGGGTTAGCTTCGATGCCCCGCTCTGAAACTAGAAAACCTAGCAATTTGCCTGCAGGCACACCAAAAACACACTTGGTCGGGTTAAGCATCATCTTATAAACCCAAAGATTGTCAAAAGTTTCCTTCAGATCAGCAAGCAAGGTCTCCTTTTTCCTTGATTTAACCACAATGTCATCCACATAAGCATGAACATTACGCCCAATCTGTCCATGGAAACAATTCCGAACACAGTGCTGGTAAGTCGCCTGGGCACTCTTGAGCCCAAAAGGCATAGAAACATAGCATAAAGCTCCAAAGGGTGTGATAAAAGTTGTTTTCTCTTGGTCCTCAACTACCATCTTGATCTGATGGTAACCGGAATAAGCGTCCAGGAAGCATAGACTCTCATAACACGTCGTGGCATCAATAATCTGGTTGATACGGGGGAGAGCAAATGGATCAGCCAGACAGGCCTTGTTGAGGTCTGTGTAATCAACACACATATGCCATGTGTCATTTTTCTTAAGTACGAGCACAGTGTTAGCCAACCACTCAGGGTGAAAAACTTCAATGATAAACCCGACCGCCAAGAGCCGGGCTACCTCTTCTCCAATAGCTTTACGTCACTCTTCATTGAAACAATGAAGGAACTATTTGACCGGCTTAACTTTGGTATCCACATTAAGGTGGTGCTCAGCGAATTCTCTTGGTACACCCGGCATGTCAGAAGGTTTCCATGCAAAGATGTCCTGATTCTCACTGATGAACTCGATGAGCGCGCTTTCCTATTTGGGATCCATCCCAGCACCAACTATGAACTGTTGGGAAGAGTCGCCAGGGATAAAATCAACTTGCTTTGTATCATCAGCTGACTTAAACTTGAGCAGAGGGTCCTGTTCAGTAGTGGGCTTCTTCAGAGGCATGATGTCAGCCGGGTCAACATTGTCCTTATAGAATTTGAGCTCCTCAATAGCACAAGCCGCCTCTTCATTAGCGGCATCACCTTCTTCACACTCCAAGGCGACTTTCCGATTACCATGAACCATAATTGTCCCTTTTGGCCTTGGCATCTTAAGCTGCAAGTAGATATAACAAGGGCGGGCCATAAATCAAGCGTAAGCCGGCCGTCCAAACAAGGCTTGGTATGGACTCTTAATTTTGACTCCTCAAACCACAAAGTCTCTGTCCTGTAGTTGTATTCATCACCAAAAGCTACCTCCAGGGCAATCTTCCCAATAGGATAAGCCGACTTTCCAGGCACCATGCCATGGAAGACTGTAGATGACGGCTTAAGATCTTTCTCCATGAGATTCATCCATTGGAAAGTGTCATAATACCAGATGTTGATGCTTCTACCACCATCCATAAATCACTTTGGTGAATTTATAACCACCCACTTGGGGGGCCACTACAAGGGCTAGGTGACCCGGGTTATCAACCTGGGGCAGGTGATCTACCCTGCTCCATGTTATTGTGTGCTCTGACCACCATAAATACTATGGAACAGCCAGCTCTACTGTGTGAACCGCCCGTTTATGAACTTTCTGATCACGCTTACAGATGCTTGTAGTCAAGACATGATATTGGCCACTGTTTAACTGCTGACAATTAGTATGATACCGAGACTAGTGATTCTGCTGATTGCCCTGACCAGACTGTTGGTTATGGTCCCCATGATTTCCTTGGTTCTAATACCCGGAATTTGAGCCGCCTCCGCAAAAGCTAGCTCCCTGGAAGCCGCCTGAACCTGACCCGCCAGGAGGCCCATTATCATTACCATGAAGCTGAAAAGATTGGTTTTTGAATTCCCGCATGATATAACAATCCTTCAAGGAGTGACATGACGGTTTCTTAGGATAATTGTGCTTCGGACAAGGGGCATTGAGCATTTCCTCAAGATTCCTAGATCTCCCTTCATTGAAGGGCTGCTTTCCATTGCCATTACGACGTTGATTTTTATACCTAGTGATGGTGTTAGCCACCAGATCTGACCCGGCATCGGGGTGTCTGTGCTTACCACCATTACCCTGGTTATTGCCATTGTGCCCTGCCACATTCTGCTGCTGGCCCTTCGCATCGCCGTACTTCTTGCCCTTGTTAGACTTATCATCATCAGAACTAGGGTCCTTTGTATTATCAGAGTCGGCGTATTTGGTGAGAGTGCCCATGAGGTCACCCATGTCCTGGCACTTGCACTTGAGACGCCCGAGCTTCTGCTAAAGGGGCAGGAAATGACAGTTCTTCTCTAAAATCAGAACAGCCTAAGCAGCCACAATGTTATCTGACGAGTGGATGATAGTGGAGACCTGCCGGGCCCAATGATGGGCCGACTCATCCTCACGCTGCACATAGTGATCCAAATCGACAATCGTCATTGGCTGCTTGCATGTTCCTTGAAAGTTTTTGATAAAACACGCCTTTAACTCTGCCCATGAGTTGGTAGAATTAGGAGACAGGCTTTTCAACCACGTGCGAGCCGGCCCTTCCAACATCATGGTGAAGTACTTGGCACACACTGCGTTGCTAACATCCAACATATCCATGGCTAGCTCATAACTCTTGATCCAACCCGTCGGCTCCAGATCTGCTGTGTAATTGGGTATCTTACGGGGACCTTTGAAATCCTTAGGCATGTGCTCATTACATAAAGCCGGCACAAAACACGGCACTCCAATGCTTCTGGCACTTAACCTGGCTCCTACCAAAGCTGAAGGAACCACAGGGGGCAGCTCATAAGCCCCCTGGTTTGCTGCCTCTACCTCTCGGTAGGCCCTTCCCCCGTTCGCAATCGCTAGAGCCTCAGTCGTTGGATTAAGAGGCGGGTCAACATGGGGTGGGTTACGGCGTCACTCGCTGCTGGAGACTGCGCCGACTCAATACGCCGGTTGTAACTACGTCTTGGAAGGGGAGTTGAGTGCACACGATCACGACTGTATGAATAGTTAGCCTGTTGTGCGATGGCTGTTTACAGGAGCGCAACCGCATTCCGAGTTTCCACCGTGGCTGGTGATTCACCAGTGATAGGAATTGCTTCAAGTCGAGTTGCCGCCGCTACCATGTTATCCACCAGGTTGGAAAAATGCTCAGGTGGTGTCAAAAAATGTTGTGGTGGCATCTGAATAGGGGGAGTTAGGACCTAGTTCTTCTCTCCGTATTTGCTCAGGCTGATGGGGTTGAGTCTCTGCTCGGTTCCCTGGCACATCCGGGTATGCCTGGGGGATGACTCGTGCGTCTAGAGTACTCTGCCCTGCTCCGGGCGTGTCAAATAGGAGCGTCGGGTCATACACCAACGGTAAATGACTCTGGCGTCTTCTCCGGAACACTGTATTCGATGTGTTCTGGTCTAGATTTAGATGTCAGGCCTCTGCCTTCAGGCATTCTGCTTCTGCATCAACATGAGCTTTCAACGCAGCTATCTGGATGTTCTCAGCATTGATATCCTCGTGGGCCTTGGTCATCTGCTCGCGAATTTTTCGCAATCTCCGCATTGCGCTATGCTTGATTTGCAGCAGTGACTTCCGTCGCTAGCAGGGTCGTCAAAGTGCCCATGAGGTCAGATAGTACCTGATCCAGCGGCCTGGCTGAGCCAGCCACTGCAGCAGCCGAATCAAATGATACGGCTACAGTCGTTGATGAATTGAGAACCGGCGCCGTCCCAGCCATAAAGATGGCAGCTCGGCATGGCGGCTCGTAGGGGTGCGGAATTATGCCGCCATCGGAACAGCCCCCAAGCTTGCCGTCCTGAAGCTGGTAGATTGACTCCGTCTCACCAGTTGATGACTCATCACCTGAGTAGACGAGAGTCTCCCCTCCAGATGTAGAGTTTTCCATGAGTTCCGCTCCTTGCTTGAAACCAACGAAGACGTGCTTCCGACCGGCTTGGACCAGGGCGGGTTGCACATGCCAAGCCGGCTCGATGAGGTCGGTGCAGATGTCCGTCTTAGGCTGAGATCCGCCGATCTTGTCAATGAAAACATGGATTTCACCGAAGGGAACCCAGTACCCATATTCGATTGAGTCGGCCTTGGGACCCCAGCCAGCGTCGTCGATGTAGAGCTTGCTGCGGTGACTTTTGGTCATCCTATCAACAGTGTATCCCTCGATCCCTGGGAAAGAGCCCTTCCAGAACTCGAAACCACCATGCGCTGGCCCCATGGTGGACGCCAACTGTCGTGGTTTTGTCACGGCATATGTCCTAGTGAAAGGACTTAGACGTGAGGCCATGGCAACGGAGATTAACTTATCGGTGTTGAGCGTGTCGAGAGACACGAGTTTACCCAGGTTCGGCCCCACATGGGGGAGGTAAAAGCCTACTCCTACTCTTGTTGCTTATTGCTTGAGTATCGATTACACGGAAGCGAATTCGCTTGACCTAGCTATCGATTGATTGTCACCTGTCCTATTCTGTGCCAGGGACTCGCCTTTATATACAGGTCGAGACCCCTAGTTTACAAGAGTCCGGGTTGGGTTATGATTCGTGGCCGAGCCCTACTCTTAGTCGCCTTGCCTTATAAGACAAGTCATCATATGGTGGCTTACACCTCAGGGCCGCCTTCTAGCTTCGGGCCCTAGCCCAGCCCATCTTGTGAGCTGCCCCTTCTGGTCCTACATCCTGATCATCCTGGCCTATCTGAGGCCCAGCTTCATAAGTCGCTAATGATCTGACCCGACCCTATTAGGGCGGGTTATACCTCGGGGTTATATCCCTAACAGTGGGTACCCAGGATATTGCTTCTTGAGCTCTTCTGAAGTGGTTTCAGTTCTGGACTTGTTTTGCTGCGGCGTTTATTTGCACTGGTCGCCAACTTTGACAACCAGTGTATGTAATACGCTGCTTCGTTCCCTATATTTGCATTGGTGGCAAACTTTGATGCCTAGTGGATGTAATCTGTGTATTCACTGTAATATCAAACCGTTAGTTGCTTGCTTATTTATTTTGTTAGTCTTATTTATTTGTTTGCTTGTAATTCTATAGTTATTTTTTCTCGGTTTCCTAGTGGCCGCAATAACCTATTTTTTAGAACTAGGCCACAATAACCATGGGCAACATACGGACAGTTGTAACCATGTTCCTTTTATCTGCTGTAGTGACCATGGGCCTCCTATGGGCCTTCTACGGGCCGTAGATTCAATGGGCCTTCTAAGGGCCGTATGATTGATTGGCCAAACATGGGACGTACTATTCATGGGCCATTAAAGGACCATAATATGGGTCGTAAATGGGCTAGAATGGGAATCATCTGTTTATGGGCCGACCATAACGAGCCGTTAATAGGCCAATGTGTACAACGAGCTTAATTCTGTTGTCAGGCATAATGGGTCGTTAATGGGCTATATTTGATGACGCTATGAAAACAACCCAACGGATTAACGGGCCACAGACAGGCCGACTTTAACCATGGGCTGAATTTGGCCCACAAGCGGAATAGGCCAGTAATGGACCGTAAGCAATCGAATGCTGGAAATGAGCCCAATAATAATAAATGGGCCCTTAGAAGGCCGAAAGATAACACAGGCTGGAAACGGCCCAATGGAATAATGGGCCATACATGGGCCGGAAGACATCATGTACCAGACATAGGCCGGAAGTTACAATGGGATGGAATCATATTGGACGACCCAGATGACGCTACTAGGCCTAATTCGGATAGGCTATAACGGGTCATGAGTTAGCGGGCTGTAAATGGGCTATATGCAAATAGACCGTTAACAGGCTTTTCGTGGGCCGGGCCACTTCCTTTTGACCAAGTCAAATGGGCAGGCCTTTTGACCTGAATGGGCCAGTGTTGAGTCAAGCCACGTGTCAACGTATCATAGGCGCATTCCACCCATTCACTGGATGACATCTATCCCAGCACTAAGCTGACACATGGATCCTCCGGCGAATGAGAATTTTACACGTGGAAAATCCCCATTGGTCTAGGCTATTAACAGGTTATCAGATCCAAACCAGAACCCGATAGCTTAACGATGACCCGTTATGGTTGATTCCACATGTCAGTTACCCTTGACAAAAACACTTCCATGACACGCCATTTATCTCCATGGAAGTGGACAACTTCTGTCATGATAATTTTGGTATTGTCATGGAACACTTCTACGATAGCACATGTATGACTATGTTAATTCTGTCATAGAATTGTCATGGATGTACATGCATGATAGAAAACATGACCTACTGTGACAAACACGTATCATCACGGAAGTGTTTTTTTGTAGTGTGTAGAGGTCCTTATTTTGATGGTACAAATTTTGCTAGTTTGAAGAATAAGATGAAATGCATATTCTTGGTCATAACCCCACCATTTGGGCTATTGTGCGTCTTGGATTGCAAACTGATTTCTTCAAGGATGGTGAAGAACCGGATCATGAAGCGACTGCAGAAGAATTGAAGATGTTGCAATACAATGCTCAAGCTTGTGATAGTCTCTTCAATGGATTGTCACCCGAAGAATTCAACAAAATCAGCCGCCTTTAGAATGCAAAGGAGGTTTGGGATACTTTGGTTGATATGCACGAAAGTACCGAGTCCGTCAAGGAATCCAAGTTGGATGTGCTTCAAAGTCAACTTGACAAGTTCAAGATGAAGGATTGACTGAAATGTACTCTAGGCTTGCTCTCATCACAAATGAGATTGCCGGCTTAGGGAGTGAAGAGATGACCGACAAATTCAACATCAAGAAGATCCTTAGAGCCTTGGATGGAAAATATGATACCGTGTGCACAATGATCCAAATGATGCCCAATTATAAAGATCTCAAGCCCACGGAAGTCATTGGTAGAATTTTTGCTCATGAGATGTCAATGAAGGATAAGGAAGAGCTCCACAACAAGTCAAGTGGTGCTTACAAAGCTTCAAGTGATGCTCCTACAACATCAAGTGAAAAGAAAGTCTCCAATGAAGAATTGACCTTAATGATGAAGAACTTCAACAAATTCTACAAAAGTAGAAGCAAAGAGAGAAGCTCCAAGTCAAGGTCCTACAATGACAAAAGATCTTCTAGTCGCGATCGTAATTGCTACAATTGTGGAAGACCCGGACACTATTCCAATGAGTGTATGGCTCCCTACAAGAAAAGAGAAGACTCACCAAAAAGGAGAAGTAGAAGAGATGAATCACCTCCAAGAGAGAGAAGGAGTAGAGATGATCATTATGAACGAAGACCCTCTCGAAGAAGAAAGGATTTAGAAAGGAAGGACAAGTCATCAAAGAGCTACACAAGATGAAGACATCAAGCTCATGTTGGTGAATGGGTGTCTGGCTCCGACTCTGACAACTACTCCGAGAGAAGCTATCACTCTGACTCCGAATATACTCAAGATGAAGGTGTTGTCGGTCTTGCACTAGTGTCATCCAACTCTGACGACATATTTCTTTCACCAAATGAAGGAATTGAAAGATGCTTCATGGCTAAAGGCCCCAAGGTATCACACCCCGAGTATCTTAATTTTGATAGTGATGAAGATGATTTGCTAGGTGATGATGATTTACTTGTTGACAAAAATAGTAATGAAAACTATAATGAACTTGCTAGTAATCATGCTAATCAATATGAAACGAATGACCATGGTAAGAAGGAGATTGAGCATTTAACTAAAGAACTAAACACTCTTAATTTAACTCATGAAACAACTCAAGAGGATCATAGAGAGCTCCTAAGAACTCATGGGAAGCTACGTTGCGAGAAGCTAAATTTAGAGCAAGAGCATGAGTTCCTAAAAGCTATCAATGATGATCTTCGAAAGAAGAGTTCTTCTACATTGCCAAATGTCTCCTCTTGTCTACCTATATGCCACAAGTAAAATCTAGCAACAAGAGCAAGAAAGATTCTTCTAGTAGTAACAATAACCATGCTAAATCCAATATTGTTGCTTCTAGTAGTTCTCTTGATTCCACTAATGATTCTCTTAGCCAAGTTACACTTGAGCAAGAAAATAGCTTATTGAAGGGATTTGTAGAGAAAGGTGTTTACAAGAGCCTTGTCGGGAGTAAGCAATTTGATAAAAAAATCACAAGCAAGGAAGGCACCGGAAGAATCAAGGTGTTGGTTTTGAACGAAAATTCAATGCCAATGGAGTTGAATGGGAGGAAGATCAATACCCCAAGACAAAGTTTGTTCCTCAACAAGAGAAGTATGACCCCACTTCTTTTCAGGGAACACAAGCTCAAGGTGATCTTCCACCACAAGACCTCAAGCTAAAAGGCAAGGACAAGCTTTAAGAAGAGATTGACTCATTTGAAGAAGCTCTTAAAGCCATGGTCAAGTGGGTTTCCAAGACTACGCCAAGATCTACTTCATCAAGTACAACTAAAACTCCAAGGATTTCTATCAAGTTGATGTGGGTCCCAAAGAAGAAGAACTAGAGTGTTCTTGAGGGTGACTCCGCCAACATACTTCACTCATATTCATTATGTTAAGGACTTGTGCAATCAACTTTCATATCTTGCACTAGTTCATGCAGTCACAAACCCTCTTGTTGGTAAGACAAGGGACAAGGTAACCTAATGCTTTCATGGCATCATCATATGTGTAATTCACTCTATGTCTATGGATATCCTTGTATGTTCCTTGTGGCACTAACCCATGTAGGTATTGAAAGTGCAACACTCCAAAGGATTGCTCCAAATGATCTACATCAACATTGAGCATCCACATCTTCACTATCTACATGAAGTCGTCATCGACAAAACCCAAGGTTAGGTCATCCCTCTTAGGGAGGATATCACATCTAGGGGGAGCTTTGCTCTAAAAAAATTGAGCTAAAGCAACTCTAATGGTCTGGACACATTAATGCTTTATGTAAAAGTGGTAAACCCACTTGTGCTTAAACGATGAGTATGACCTATGATCAAATGTTCTAACTTGACACCTAAGTCAAAATACTCATATATAGATGACCTAGTCATCGCCAATTGCTTGATAGATGCTAGAATTGTTTGTGCATGCTTTGTCACGTATTTCATTTTCTATCTTATTGTGTGAGCATGTTGGTTGCATATTTTCTCCATTCGAGGACATCCATTTGTTGTTGTGATTGTCTTGGTTTTTATTGGCCAAGTGGATGTACAAGAATGCCTAAGAACTTTCTCTAGCTATCGATGCTCTTCTTGTCTCAAACTCTATTCATGCTATATCACAAAAATTGAACAAGTTCCTTTCAGACCCTCCAGGTGAGCGGCACTCGGAGCCACCGATCCGTCACAGGCTGCCTTCCAAAACCTTCTATTGTTTTTCGCTCAGACCAATTCACTCAAACTCGGTCACACTAAAATCATTAGATTGATCTAGGTTTTCATCTTGGTACTACTAATTAGACCAACTCAGTCCCACCAATTTCCTGTAACTGCACGCAGTTTCACATCTTGGTGCCACCGACAGCACATGGGTATATATATCTTGCGGCCCGTACACCATTGCTGCCTCCCGTTGGTCTCCGGATCATCGTCGTCGTCTCCTATGCATTCTCGCCGTAGGAAGCCACCGCTATCAACGGAATCTACTCCACCGTTGCCGTCGTAGAGGATCGTCATCGAGTTAGGGTGAGATTCGATCTCCTCGTGCTTTCTTTCTCTGATTCAATGCAAAAGGATCTTGCCTACTATCTTGCCACGGGTGAGATTGATCTATCCACCAAAAAATTCATTAGAATAGATTCGAAGAAAAAATTTAGGGTTAGGTTTCCGTCGAACTCATCTCGGACCAACAAAAATGAAATTTTCGGTCCCACCGATTTGCCATGGCCATTGCACAAGTATAGCTCAGTTCCACCAAAATGTACTGATCGGTGAGACCGGAAGTAAAGTTTCAGTGAAACCCTAGCATCTCAGAGCCACCGAACCACAACTTGGTCCAACCGAAATTGTGTGTTTAGGCTCTGTGAGTGCTTCGGTGTCACCGAAATGATCAAATCGGTAGCTCCGAAATGCTTTCTGTGGAAAACTAAAGTTTGGACTCAATTTTTTAAAAAACTATCTCATCTACTCTGCCCATACCCATCTATTCACAGGGTCAATTTTGCAAGATGTCAAGTGACAGTGGCAGCCAGAATGAGTCAGAGCAGAATGTGTATCTAAGTGAAGGCCCTAGTCCGAATGAGAGCTACTATGAGGGAGAGAGGAGTTCTCCAGATTTGCCTAAGGCTGCCACCAGGACAAAGAAGAAGAAAACCTCAGACAGTGAGGATGAGGACTTTGTGGCTAGTGAGGCCACTTCCAAGAAGAAGGCAGTATTGAGAAAGGACTATGGCTCTACAGCTAGCACTAAGCCAAGTGCCAAGGACATGACTGTTGTCAAGAAAGTTCCTCAGTCAAAGGTTGACAAAGCTACAGGAAAGAAGAAACAATGGAAAAGAGGTAGATGGTGCAAACTTGTTGATCTCGTTGCTCAATTTGAAAAGCACACTACTGATGAGGGGGAGGAGGAAGAACGAGAAGCTGAAGCACCTCCTGCCAAAACACAGAAACTCATGTCTGATGCCATGAAGACTGCTGCTCCATCCAAACACAAGTCCAAGCCCAAGGTCTCAGCTCCCAAAAGGTCTACAAGAAACATTTCAGCTATTGAGAAGAACAAGGCCCAAGTGTGTCGGTGCAACAAACCCTGGTGTATGTTGCCCAGACTATACACAGGGTCAAGAGCAAGGTTACAGCGCCAAGACAAGGCCAAGCAGAAGAGATAGCTCTTTGAGAAATCAAAAGGCGGATCAAGAAGACCAAGACTAGCCAAAGGAGCAAGATATCACTAAGGGGAAAAACCTCCCTTACCGGGCAAGCAAGCCTGGTCAGGTCGAGGCCACCCCAAGGGCAAGTCCCAAGACCTCCCTGGCAAGGGTTGCCAGGGCACCGACGGCCTGCTTCCTCGCCAAGGCTCCACCGCTCCACCTCGCAGCAACGCAAGTCACTCATCGATGCGGTGTCGAGTCCCCAAGTGATTAAGTGGCTGTCATTTGGCACATGGCATCCATTTCTGAGAAAATTCACCCCTAAATGACACCCGTCTAGGGGCGTGTCACGCAAGCAGGCGAGAAGGTGGTTGAATGGCGCGGCAAGGCTTGCTGGGCTACATCCATGACGTGACACTAAGCGGTGCATTTAATGCACCTTGTCCTGTCTGCAGAGTTTGGTATGATAGCACTGTGGCTATCTAATCAATAGATAATGACTATTTTGCCATTGTGATACCCCTTGACCTATAAAAGGAGGGCCGAGGCAACCTTAGAAAGGATTTGGACCCTTGTACACTCATACGCGCGTAGCTACTCTCCCCGAGGAGACCTTGTCGGGCTTGAGTACTGCGCGTTCGCCACGGTCCTCCATCCAATCCACCAAAGCAGGAGTTGGGTTTTACACCTCGCGGCGGCCCGAACATGGGTAAAAACCACACACATCACCATTGCTGTGCTGCTCTATGGCCTCCGCTCTTTGTGCAACGTGCCCTTCCCCCTGCCGAACAACAAGTGGCCGATGGCCCCATAGGTGATCGTGTCGAACCACGACATCTTTGGCATGCCAGGTAGGGGGAAGCGCTTGTGCAAACCCGAGGACGTAAACAGCGCATCAATCTTCATCACCATCTTCTTCATCGACGGCTTCATCATCGATGGCGCCCAAGAAAAAGTCTGGCGCAGCAGCCCACCCTTCCACCTCGAAGGCCCCCTCGCATGCAGCCACTGACCCCTTGTGAGCTGCGGTGGCGTCGGGGGACGCGGACACCGCGGGGAACGTGACCGGCGCGGGCGGCGCCGTCACCGTTCCCCCTGCGGCCGAGGTGGGAGCAGAAGGCGCCGGTGGAGGATAGCATCAGCGGCACCTTAGCGGCCATGCTCCACAAGATGTGGGAGGGGAGAATATCCAATCTCCTCCTCTCCACCGCACTGGATGACGCAGCCGCAGCGATGGCACCCACTCCAGCGCGAATCTCAACCCCCTAGCTGCCCCTACTACGGGCGCAAATACAGGGCACATGCCTTCCTTGGGGCAAGGCAATCATGATGAAGCACCGAATGGGGTCGTCAACCCCCAAGCGCGTCCTTCTTGTTGTCACGCCACCCTTGCGACTTGCTCGCGATGACGAGAACATGACACCGCCACTACCGGTACCGTTAGAAGTCGGGCGACATCGTGATCTGCGTCGTCGTCCATGCCAACCACTACTTCGAAGCCATGGCGTGAGCCCAGCTCCTGTTGAGATTCCCACCAGCGGCCGATCGAATGGGTGAATGGAGAGCCACCATTCAAAGTTTGATTGGTTTCGCTGAGGCGGGGGGATCACAACGAGCGGGCTCACTACGGCATCCGTAGGCAGCGACAACGGGCCGAGCCGCTGGCCGTGCTGAAGGGGCTAACCTTACAGTGCAGTCCCCCATACGACAGCCAGCGCAGGGGCTACAGCAAGAGCCGCGAGACCAAGAACCTGACAAGGTGTCGATGGCTTCATCTGATCCTCGAGCCCGTCGAGATCAGCGGCAGGTCCTGGAAGACAGGCGGAGGGAAGACGAGCGTGTCACCTTAGAGCGGCGCCACGAAACCCACTGCCAGTCTCACAGGTGCAATGGCCCCGACGTCGACGAGCCTGCGCCCGGTGGAGACGGATACCTGCCTTTCGAGGTTGGGTGTCCTGTCTTCACTCGCGAGCTGCGGCAAGTCCGTTGGCCATCTGCCCGTACGTTCAAGCCAGAGATACCAGAAAAATATGATGGAAGACTGAACCTGGCAGAGTTCTTGAGCATCTACACCATCGCCGTTCAAGCCACCGGAGGAAGAGATGAAAAGGTATTCGCCAACTACATCAATTTGGCGCTCAAGCCAAATGTGAGGTCGTGGCTGATGCACTTGCCGGAGAACTCCATCTCGACTTGGGCTGACCTGTGCCACGAGTTTGTTGGTGCCTTCACGGGTGGCCATCAAGAACCAGGGCGGCCCAGCGATTTGCAGCTCCTTCCGCAAAAGTTAGGGGAGAGTTTGCGGAAGTACATGCAGAGGTTTAGCCGGGTGCACAGGAACATTCCATATATCCATCCGGCAGCTATGATTGCCGCGTTCCAGTCCAACGTATGCGACCGCAGGATACATTCGAAGATGAACATCCGGTTGCCCAAGACTGTGTTTGAGCTTTACACCTTGGTTGATAAGTGTGCCCGTACGGAGGAGGGGAGGCGACTCCCCGGAGAAGAGGACGGCGTCGACATTGACTCAGAAGATGACGATGACGCTACCAATAAGAAGAAGAAGAACAAGAAATGCAACAAGAAGCACAAGGAGAAAGCAGTGCTGTCTGTTGAGGGATCAGTTACTCCTGGTACCAGCAAGAAGGCCAAGACCGAAGCCCCCGGCAAGGAGGTTGCCGTGTGCACCGACTGCCGGGAAGCTGCGACGGCCGAGAAGGCTGGGAAGGCTGACGGGCCGTACTGCAAGATCCATCGGACCAAGGGCCATGATCTCCAAGAGTGTCATCAAATTGAGAAACTCATCAAAAAGCAGAAAGCTGAGTAGGAGAAGCGTGACAAGGAGAGAGACCAAGATGGCATTGGCGAGAAGGGCTGAGGCGGCCAAGGAGGCCGCCCCGGCAAGGTCCCTCAACATCAAGGGAAACATGCTAAAGGCCATGAGAAGAAGGAATGTGGTGACAAAAGTGATGAAGGGGATGAAGAGGAAACCAGTGAGCAAGAGTTTCAGAAAGCCACTGACACCCTGTGCAGCGACGGGGGAGCATCCTTACACTCCTCTGACCGCCAGCTGAAACAATGCGCGCGTGAGGTCAATGCCGTGGAGCCAGCGGCAGATTCACGAAAACCACTCAAATGGTCTCAGACGCCCATCATCTTTGATGAAGAGGATCACCCTGACCGCACCACTGCTTGGTATCACCAACAATCCACAACCTCAAGGTCACAAAGATGTTGGTTGACAGCGGGGCCGGGTTGGATCTGATTTCCCCCAAAGTAATCAGCAAGCTACAGATAACAGATGAAGAGCTCAAGGTTACTGGCACATTTCAAGGAATCAACCCCGACAGGAGTCGTCCAAAGGGGAAGATCACGCTGCTGGTGACATTTGGAGGAGAATTGAACTACCGGACCGAGAAGATTGTGTTCGATGTGGTTGAGCTTCCGTTGCCATATATTGGGATACTTGGACGACCTGCCCTGGCAAAGTTCATGGTGGCATCCCACTATGCCTACAATACCCTGAAGATGCCAGGACGGATGGGCGTTATTTCTATCCCATCAGATAAGAAGGACGCAATTATATGCGTGGAAAAGATGTACCGGGATGCGGTCGCTGCCGAGGCCACGGAAGCCGCAGTCCCTGCCAAGGAAAAGAAACAAGGGAGAAAAGCTAGCAAGGACGCCGGAAAGGAATCTGGGAAGTGCGCCTCTCCGGAGTACGCTGCACCTATCGATGACTTGCCGGGGAGTTCCACTAGCAAAAGATCCAAGGTTGCCGCACCCACTGTGAAGAAGGTCCCGGCAGGGTTGGTTGGCGCTGATGGTACATTTACTATCAGCTCCACCCTTGACGACAAATAGGAAAGCGCGCTCGTTGCCATCCTGCGGGCGAATGTCGATGTGTTTGCTTGCCAACCATCTCACATCCCCAGTGTTCCCAAGGAGGTAATCGAGAACCACCTTGCTATCTGCCCTCATGCCCGGCCCGTCAAGCAGAAGGTCTGGAAGCAAGCCTTGGAGCGACAGCAGTTTATTACCGAAGAGATCAAGAAACTTAAGGCAGCTGGTTTGTTCAGAGGAGTATTGCACCAAACATGGTTGGCAAATCCAGTGGTGGTGTGCAAGGCGAATGGGAAATGGAGGCTTTGCATAGATTTCATAGATCTAAATAAAGCATGCCTGAAGGACCCATTCCCCATGCCGCGCATTGACCAGATCATGGATTCTACCTCTGGGTGTGATCTGCTTTCCTTCTTGGATGCCTACTCCGGGTACCACCAAATATTCATGTCCAAGGAAGACGAGGAGAAGACAGCGTTCATAACCCCATGTGGCACGTACTGCTTCGTACGGATGCCCTTTGGGTTAAAGAGCGCTGGGTCCACTTTTGCAAGAGCAGTGCAAATGGGGTTTGAGTCCCAGCTGCACAGGAATATTGAAGCATACATGGATGACATAGTGGTCAAGACCAAGGACAGATCAACGCTCATTCAGGACTTGGAAGAAACCTTTGCAAACCTGCGCAAGATCAACTTGAAGCTGAACCCAGAGAAGTGCGTGTTTGGCGTTCCCTCCGGCAAGCTACTTGGCTTCTTTGTATCTCATCGGGGGATAGAGGCAAACCCCGACAAGATCAGAGCGATCGAGCAGATTCAAGCACCCAAGACAGTCAAGGACGTGAGGCGTTTAACTGGATGTGTTGCCGCACTGAGCAGGTTCATTTCTAAGTCCGCCGAGCGCGCTCTACCATTCTTCAAAATTTTGAAGAAGGCAGGGCCCATGAAGTGGGGCCCGGAGGCAGAAGCAGTGTTGCAGGACCTAAAAACCTACCTTTCCTCTATTCCCACCCTAGTCTCTCCTAAACCACAAGAGCCGTTGCTGCTATATCTGGCAGCAACCAATCAAGTGGTTAGTGTAGCACTAGTGGCACAACGGGAAGTGGAGGAAGAAGCAGCTGTGTCTACTATCCTCCCTGGAGAAGGGAGTGAACCAGTCACGGCAAGGCTAAGTGCAGATCAAGAGAAGGAAGAGCAGAGGAGTGAAGGCGGTCCCAAGACTGCGGCAAGGAAGAAGGTGGTGCAGCGGCCAGTTTACTTTGTCAGCTCCCTGTTGCGGGGGGCTAGGTCAAGGTACTCCGGCATGCAAAAGTTGAACTTTGGCCTCGTCATGGCCTCAAGCAAACTGCGCCACTACTTCCAAGCCCACGAGATCACAGTTGTCACCCGATTCCCTTTACAACGCATACTGAGGAACCCGGAGGCCACTAGTAGAATAGTGGAATGGGATTTCGAGTTATCAAGCTTTGGTTTGAAGTTTGAGAGCACATCAACCATTCAGAGTAGAGCATTGGCAGAGTTTATTGTGGAGTGGACACCTACCCCAGACGAAGAGGCACTGGAAATAGTTATCCCCGGCAAGGAAGCGCCCCAAGAATGGATCATGTACTTTGATGGTGCCTTCTCACTTCAAGGTGCAGGAGCTGGCGTGCTCCTTGTCGCACCCACTGGAGAGCACCTCAAGTATGTGGTCAAGATGCATTTCCCCCGGGAGAAGGCAACTAACAACACTGCAGAGTATGAAGGATTCCTTGCCGGGCTCAGAATCATGACAGAGTTGGGGATTAAGAAGCTAATCATTCGAGGAGACTCACAGCTCGTGGTGAGGCAAGTGAACAAGGATTATCAGAGTCCATTGATGGAGGCATATGTGGATGAAGTGAGAAAGCTGGAGGAGCACTTTGATGGATTGCAAACGGAGCACGTGCCGCGTGCGAAAAAGAACATTGCTGATCATCTGTCAAAGTGCGCTGCACAAAAGCTTCCTATATCCAGAGACTTTTGTTCTTCACCTGACTCAACCCTCCGTATCCCCAGCAACAATGGCCAAAAAGAGGAGGAAACTAGACACCGGCAAGCCTCTCTCGGCAGAGCTTCCCGAAGCCCCCGGCAGAGAGGTTGGCGGGAACAACTCCACTTCACTTGGTGAGCAGCACCCTCCCGCCGAATTTCCAGTCCTTGCGATTGAGGCATGTGCTCCCATGAACGAGGAGCTGCCGCTGATCCTTGTTGTCGAGCCTCAGGCTCCAACTTGGGCGCAGCACATAGTCCATTACCTCCAAACAGGAGAACTTCCCGAAGAGCAAGAAGAAGCTGAAAGAGTAGCCCAGAGGGCCAGTATGTATCAGTTCATCGACGACGCGCTATACAGAAGGAGACCCAACGGTGTGAAATTGAAGTGCATTTGCCGAGAAGAGGGGAAGGAACTGTTAGCAGAGATACACAAAGGCATGTGCGGCTCCCATATTGGATCAAGAGCCTTGGTTGGAAAAGCTTTCCGGCAAGGTTTCTACTAGCCCACGGCCCTCCAAGATGCGATTGAGCCAGTCACCAAATGTGAAGCCTGCCAGTTACACTCCAAGAATATCCATCAGCCTACTCAAGCTCTGCAGATGATTCCTTTGTCATGACCATTTTCAGTCTGGGGGCTCGACATCTTGGGCCCCTTCCCCCGTGCTACAGGGTTCTTTGAATTTTTGTACGTTGCCATCGACAAGTTTACAAAGTGGCCGAAAGTGGAGCCCGCGAGGAAGGTAACCGCACAGTCAGCTATCAAGTTCTTAAAAGGATTGGTGTGCCGCTTCGGGGTACCCGCCAGAGTCATCACTGACAACGGCACCCAATTCACAAGACGCGCCTTCATGCAATACGTTCAAACCCACGGAAGCAAAGTTTCATTCACCTCTGTTGCCCATCCCAGAAGCAATGGACAAGCTGAGAGGGCGAACGCTGAAGTGCTACGAGGACTCAAGACAAGAACATTTGATAGGCTGCGGAAGTGCGGCAGGCGCTGGATTGATGAGCTGCCGGTGGTTCTTTGGTCCCTCCGTACGACACCAAATCGAGCTACCGGCCAGACTCCCTTCTCCCTAGTTTATGGGGCAGAAGCAGTGATCCCCACGAAACTCATATATGGGTCACCTCGAATATTTGCCTGTGATGAAGTAGAGAAAGAGCAGCACTGGCATGAGGATGTCGTGCTCCTTGAGGAGAACCGTCTCCGGGCTACTACGCGTCCTGCACGCTATCAGCAAGCCTTGCGTTGCTACCACAGCCGCAGGGTTCATGCCCGGAGCCTTCAGGAAGGCGACCTTGTCCTTAGGCGCGTTCAGTCCACCAAGGGTGCAAACAAGTTGATGCCAAAGTGGGAAGGCCCTTACCGGGTAGCAGGAGTCTCCAGACCCGGCGCAGTCCGTCTGGAGACCGAAGATGGCATTCAATTGCAAAACTCATGGAACATTTATCATCTTCGTAAGTTCTACCTGTAAGGCACGGCTGTCGGGCCCTGCCCGGCAGCCACCCTTTTGTACAAGCCTTGCTGATGCTGCATGTAACCCTTTGTACAAAGCCAGGCACAGACCGTAAGCAACAGATAAATAAATGAAGCGCTGGGGGCCCCAAAAACTTGCATGCATGCATAGCATAACGTGAGCATGGCATGATCATGTAGATAAGGTCATATGTAGCTTTGTTTTCCTCTACGCTAAACTGCAGAGCTCTTGCCACAGACTCGGTCCCGAAGAGAAGAAACAGAAACAAGCCTACATACCGGTCCCCGACAAGCTAAACAGACATGTTCTATAAGGAGAAACTTGTGCATATAGAAACCTCGTCACCTTCGAAGCATGGGTGCTCCCATCCTTTGACCCGAACGTTGCTTCGGTTAAGGTGGTTCTAGTGGACTTTTGATAGAGAAGGTTCGACGGGGGGCTGGTCCCTTTTCATAGTTTCGAGCCCGACAGGCCAAGCCCCACGGCAACAAACGGGAGGCACCGGCAGGATAGCTTACGGAAGAAAACTTGTTTACTTGAACGTATAGAGGCATTCCACCTCTGCATGGACGCGGCAAGGCTTGTCTTTTTCATTAATATGCGGATAAACAAGTACAGATCTTAGAGAGCACAAACATGAATAAAGAAGGTTACATATTTGAGACTAAAGTTTGGCAAGTGCCTACATATTTTAGACTGAAAAAAGATAAGTGCCCCATAATCCCTTTCTTGTCCCTCTCCTCCTAGGAACTACAGGGGGGTGAAGAGGGCAAAAGCAGTGCCTGAGCAGAAGCCTAGCCTGATAAGATCGGGAATGGCGAGGTTGCGAAGGTAGCGAACGGATAGAGCGGCCAGGCGACTCCCTAGCCACCACCAGGACCACGGGGTGCACCCGGCAGAAGGCACCAAGAGAGCCTCCCCTGGTAACCATCCGGAAGAGGCTGGTGATGATGGTGCCGGGGCAGGAGAAGAGATGAAAAACAGAGCGGCAAGCCAACAATACGAGACGAAGGCGTCGGTGCCATCGTACTCTGACCTGACGGCCTGCCACCGCCTTCCTCGTCTTCGCCGGTTTCCTCCTCGTCACTGTCGCTCCGAGGAGGCGTTGGGCCCCTGGCCCGACGCCTCCCCCGGAGAGACTGCTGATGATGGTGGCGGCGCCTAAGGCATGCTGAGAGCACCGTCCCCCACTTCGGTGGGCAGAAGGGCACCACCACCTCCGGCGTCGCCCCTCGCCTCGCTAGATAAAAGCAGCACCGGGATCATCAAAGACCCCAGGCGCGATCTCGCGGGCGGGCGCCAGAAGCCCCAGATGAATAACTCGTATGAAAGATACGAGCGCTCCACCTTCAAGGAGAGGTACGGCGCCCCTCACACCAAGATCGGTGCGACCTCCGTGGGTGTGTTGCCACCAACTACGGAGGCCCCGACGACAGCCGCCACGTCTCCTACAGCCGCGGACCAAGCTCACTCCCCGGGTATCTACACGGACATCCAAGATCATAACCTCTCTTCTTAGGCATGAAGAAGTCGAACGAGAAGGACGGGAGAGCGAGGATGGGTGCCTCCATTCACCCTCACAATCCCTTTTATAGACAAGCAGAAGCCTGGAGCTGGGGGCTCCTTCAGACCCGACCTGCTCATGTCACTGACAGTAACCGGTTTGACCACCGCCCTCTCACACCAATCTGGAGCAGCCGGGTTTTTTGCCACGGCGCCCTCCCCCGCGCCATCCATCACCTACCCCGCGCAATGCATGTGGCATACGTGGCAGAAAAAGCGAGCGTGGTGGGAAGAGTGGGATGGTAGTTACCTCCCCGTGAGTTAAAGTCATTCACGGGCCAGTGCAGAGATGACCCCACCGCATTCGGCATCTTGCAAGACGCATGGAGAAACCGGAAACTGACTCAAGCACAGGTTAATGAAGAAGCAAAGAAAATCTCAAGGAATGAGCTACCACAAACCCTTCACCTGTGTACTAGATAGGGCCTACCACGACGACGCTCGGCAGTGCATTCGGGCCAGGCCCAGGGGCTCCTGTCGGTGCAACAAACCATGGTGTATGTTGCCCGGACTGTACACAGGCTCAAGAGCAAGGTTACAATGACAAGACAAGGCCAAGAAGAAGAGATAGCTCCTTGAGAAATCAAAGGGCGGATCAAGACGACCAAGACTAGCCAAAGGAGCAAGATACCACTCAGGGGAAAAACCTCCCTTACCGGGCAGGCGAGACTGGTCAGGTCGAGGCCACCCCAAGGGCAAGTCCCAAGACCTCCCCGGCAAGGGTTGCCGGGGCGCCGACGGCGTGCTTCCCTGCCAAGGCTCCACCGCTCCACCTCGCAGCGACGCAAGTCACTCATCTATGCGGTGTCAAGCCCCCAAGTGATTAAGTGGCTATCATTTGGCATGTGGCATCCATTTTTGAGGAAAATCGCCCCTAAATCACACCCATTCAGGGGCGTGTCACGCAGGCAGGCGAGAAGGTGGTTCAATGGCATGACAAGGCTTGCCGGGCTACATCCAAGACGTGACACTAAGCGGTGCATTTAATGCACATTGTCCTGTCTGCAGAGTTAGGTATGATAGCATTGTGGCTATCTAATCACTGGATAATGACTATTTTTTCATTGTGGTAACCTCTTGACCTATAAAAGGAGGGCCGAGGCAACCTTAGAAAGGATTCGGACCCTTGTACACTCATACGTGCGTAGCTGCTCTCCCCGAGGCGACCTTGCCGGGCGCGTTCGCCACGGTCCTCCATCCAATCCACCAAAGCAGGAGTAGGGTTTTACGCCTCGTGGTGGCCCAAACCTGGGTAAAAACCACCCGCGTCACCATTGCCATGTTGCTCTATGGCCTCCGCTCTTTGTGGAA
Source organism: Thinopyrum elongatum (assembly GCA_011799875.1). Lineage (NCBI taxonomy): Eukaryota > Viridiplantae > Streptophyta > Magnoliopsida > Poales > Poaceae > Thinopyrum > Thinopyrum elongatum. Next base: position 266,805,485 of record CM022298.1, read on the forward strand.
CGTGCCCTTCCCCCTGCCAAACCACAAGGGCCGATGGCTCCATAGGTGATCGTGTCGAATCATGACACAGTGCCAGAGGTTCGGGATGATGATGAGACACTAGTGCTCAAGAAGCTCAAGCCAAGATCCAAGACCATGACAATGCATACCCTATTGCAGAATACATGATGCTTAGGAAGGACAAGGGTCTGCCAGAGTGGAGGAAAGTGGATCCCTATTCAGTTAAGAGGAGGACTGCTTGTGACTACCATTTCCACACCAAGGAACAATAAGATTTCTATGAGACAGTTTTGCTTGATAAGAAGCCCATTGCCAGTGACATGAAGTGGGTGGACTGCAAATACATAGATACAAATGAAGATTATTTCCCCCACGTTCATGAGAGTTTCAAACTTGCCGAAGTTGATGCATTTGTTGGTCAGAAGCTCACCAAGTGGAATGATGAGATGATCATGCAATTCTACTCCATAGCACACTTCTATCTAGATGGGAAGATTGCATGGATGACTGAGGGACACAAGTACCAGTTAACCATCTCTGAGTGGGCTGCTCTTATTAATGCCCCTAAGGAGGATGAAGATGATATTGATGTTTATGGGAAGCCCAGGATGGACCACAACTCAATGGAAAATATGTACAAGGAAATTCCCAAGAAAGATCTTGGTATACACAAGCTTGGGTCAGTCAAGCACTTGCTAGCAGGGTTGGCCACAACCAACACTATCTTGAGGCATACTCTTTTACCCAAGTCTAGAGATGGCAAGATGATGTGCGGCCACTCCATCAATTTGCTTCATTTGTTTGACTCACCACCTCAGAAGTTCAAAGTTATGAGTTTTGTTGTAGAGACGGTCAAGAGGACAGCTGCTGACCAGAAGAGGTCTTGTGGATATTCCCCACACATTCAGATGCTTATCAACTCCAAAGTTGATACATACACATATCTACTAGATCGTGAGCACCTCCCTCTTCAGCCAGAGTTTGAGGATAATGTGGTGGTGATGGATGCCTCACACCCCACATCAGTTGCAGCTCAAGAGGAGGCTCAGGCAGAAGCAGCAAAAGATGCTACAGCTCCCAACGCACCCATTGAAAATCTCAAGACAAAGCAGGACCAGATGACATATCTGCTGGAAGCAACACTGAGGATTGAGTGAAGTCTGGCCAACTTAGCCAAGAACTAAGAGAGCTTAGAGCGGATTGTGGAGGACAAGATGTACAATCTTGATGTCAAGGTCACAGAGATTCAATCTATTGTGGAGAAGCTTAGAGATGATGCTGAGGATGGAGATGAGCACCCTACTACTGAGAGGTTTCAGACTGTGCCAAGGGCACCCAGGTCTTCAGCTGTGCCAGTTGCAGACACGAGGACCACTCACTCTGTACCTGCCACTACTACTACAATACCAACTCCAGTGTCTACACCATCAGTTCAGCAGACATCTTCAGAAGCATTTGCAGACGCAGTTCTCTCAATGCCATCTACGCACACAGGAGCCACAAGCCAGAAGACCCCTTCAGGAGCTCCAGAGGATCATGCCAGGAGAGACGTATAGCTCTATACCTTTTCAAGCTTTTTGGTACTTGTTGCCAAAGGGGGAGAAATTGTATAGATCATAGGCTTCGAGAGAGAGAGAGAGAGAGTGTGTCTCTCGCTTTTGCTCTTTGGTTTTCATTGAGTTTTAGCTAGTATGTTCATTTGATCCGTGCTACTTAATCGTTTGATGGTCGTGCGATACTATGTTTGGTTGTGTGGTTGATCATACTTTGCTTAATCTGTGCTTAATGCTTATCCCTACAATTATTTGTGTGTGATCATTCACTTATGTCTTTGGTGATGCGTGCATGTTATTTCACTCATATCATTTTGTGCGCTCCACCAAGATGTATGTGACATGGAAGAGTGACCCATGATCCTAATCAATTGTGCATTTGCATTCAAACAATTTTTTTTAATAATTCACAAAATTTAGGGGGAGCTCTTGCTTATCACATACTTCTCAAAGAGACAATGTATTTCATTCATTTAATCATTTGTCGAACCTTTGATCTATATGTTGTCATCAATTACCAAAAAGGGGGAGATTGAAAGTGCAACTAATCCCCAGGTGGTTTTGGTAATTCATAACAACATATAGCTCATTGAACTAATATCCATTCAAGATAAATATTTTAGGATGTTCATTGATTGGCATGGCATGAGATAGAGATGTGGACCCCTCAAAATGCTAAGGACAAAGATTGGCAATAGCTCAAGACTCTTCCTCTCTATTTAAGTGATCCAAGGTCACACTAAGTCCATAGGAAAGCCAATTCTATTAAAAGGGGATGAGATTGATGTTTGCTTGAACTACGTCGGTATTTCCCCAAAGAGGAAGGGATGATGCAGCACAGCAACGGTAGGTATTACCCTCAGTGATGAGACCAAGGTTATCGAACCAGTAGGAGAACCAAGCAACACTACGTAAATAGCACCTGCACACAAAGAACAAATACTTGCAACCCGACGTGTTAAAGGGGTTGACAATCCCTTTCGGGTAACGGCGCCAGAAATTGGCAAACGGACATGAGAACGTTGTAATAGATTGATAGATGCAAATAAAAGCAAATAAAATTCCGCAAGGTATTTTTGGGTTTTTGATAATATAGATCTGAAAATAAAAGTGGCAAATAAATAAAAAGGCAAATAGCAAAATAGATCTGAAAATATATGATGAGAAAATAGACCAGGGGTTTTCTCGAGAAAAATAGCATACGGTGGGTAAACAAATTACTGTTGGGCAATTGATAGAACTTCAAATAATTATGACGATATCCAGGCATTGATAATTATATAGGCATCACGTCCAAGATTAGTAGACCGACTCCTACCTGCATCTACTACTAATACTCCACACATCGACCGCTATCCAGCATGCATCTAGTGTATTAAATTCATAGAGAAACGGAGTAATGCAATAAGAACAATGACATGATGTAGACAAGATCTATTTATGTATAAATAGACCCCATCTTGTTATCCTTAATAGAAATGATACATACGTGTCGGTTCCCCTTCTGTCACTGGGATCAAGCACCGTAAGATCGAACCCATCACAAAGCACCTCTTCCCATGGCAAGAAAAATCGATCTAGTTGGCCACTAAACCAAAGATTCGAAGAAGAAATACAAGGCTGTAAGTAATCATGCATATAAGAGATCAAAATACTCAAATAACTTTCATGGATAAAAACATAGATCTGATCATAAACTCAAAGTTCATCGGATCCCAACAAACACACTGCAAAAAAGAGTTACATCAAATAGATCTCCAAGAGACCATTGTATTGAGAATCAAAAGAGAGAGAGGAAGCCATCTAGCTACTAACTACGGACCCGTAGGTCTACAATGAACTACTTACGCATCATCGGAGAGGCACCAATGAGGATGATGAACCCCTCCGTGATGGTGTCTAGATTGGATCTGTGGTTTCTGGAACTTGCGGTGGCTGGAATTGATTTTTGTCGACTCCCCTAGTGTTTCTGGAATATTGGGGTATTTATAGAGCAAAGAGGCGGTGCGGGAGGTGGCCGAGGTGGGCACAACCCACCTGGGCGCGCCTGGGCCCCCAGGCGTGCCCTGGTGGGTTGTGCTCCCCTCGGAGCCCCCTCAGGTACTTTCTTGGACCAACTTGTGTCTTCTGGTCCAGAAAAAATTACCAAAAAGTTTCGCTGTGTTTGGACTCCATCTGGTATTGATTTCCTGCAAAGTAAAAAACAAGCTAAAAACAACAACTGGCACTGGGCACAATGTCAATAGGTTAGTCTCAAAAAATGATATAAAGTTGCTATAAAATGATTGTAAAACATCCAAGAATGATAATATAACAGCATGGAACAATCAAAAATTATAGATACATTGGAGACGTATCAGCATCCCCAAGCTTAATTCTTGCTCGTCCTCGAGTAGGTAAATGATAAAAACAGAATTCTTGATGTGGAATGCTGCCTAACATGTTCATCACATATTCTTTTCTTTGTAGCATGGACATTTGGACTTGTATATGATTCAAAGCAATAGTCTAGTTTTGACATGAAGACTTCAATACTCAAGCATATCAACAAGCAACCATGTCTTTCAAAATATCAACACTAAAGCAAGTTATCCCTAGCCCATTATGCTCAATCATTGATCCATTCATGAAACACACTCGCATATTAGCTACACCCAATGCTCAAGTACGATCATAGTGCCCCTTAATTGGTGCTTTATAAGAGAAGATGGAGACTCAAAATAAAAAATTGCATAAAGTAAAAGAAAGGCCCTTCGCAGAGGGAAGTAGGGATTTGTAGAGGTGCCAGAGCTCAAAGCGAAAAAAGTAGAGATAAAACATTTTGGGTGGCATGCTTTTCCTGTCAACGAAAATGATCGAGTAGTTCCCAATACTTTCCATGCTAGATATATCATAGGCAGTTCCCAAACAGAAAATAAAGTTTATTCCTTTTTCCACCATACTTTCACTTTCCATGGCTAGCCGTATCCACGGGTGCCCTCCCTACGAACACTTTCCAAGGAATTTATTATTTGACAACATAAAGTAAATTCATTTTTCATTTTGGGACTAGGCATCCCTAATACCTTTGCCGTACTCTCGTGCAATGACAAGTGAATAAACACTCATCTTGAGAATAACACATCTAGCATGGAAATATATCAGCAACCCCCTACCGTTTCATGAGCGGTACGAGCACACAAAAGAGAAATTTATTTTGAAATTAGAGATGGCACATACAAATTTGCTTAGAACAGCACGGAAATACCGCATATAGGTAGGAATAGTGGACTCATATGGCAAAACTGGTTTAAGGATTTTGGATGCACAAGTAGTGATCATACTTAGTGCAAATGAAGGCTAGCAAAAGATTGAGAAGCATCCAACCAAGAAACGAAAAATCTCGTAAGCGAGCATTAAGCATAACTAACACCGAATAATGTACCACAAGTAGGATGTAATTTCATTGCATAACTAATAACTTTCGTGCTTGCATAGGGAATCACAAACCTTAACACCAATATTCTTACTAAAGCATAATTACTCATCAACATGACTCACATATTATATCAACATATCGCAAAACTATTACAAGGAATCAAGTTTATTTTGTCCAATGATCTTCGTGAAAGTTTTTATTATATCCCTCTTGAATATCTATCACTTTGGGACTAATTTCATTTGTTGCTTTTGATAGCTCAAACAAATCTAAGTGAAGAACATGAGCATAAAATTTTCTTCTCCCAAAATAATTTAAGTGAAGCAAGAGAGAATTTCTAAAAAAATACTAACTCTCAAATAAATCTAAGTGAAGCATGAGATCATTTGTTCAAAAATACTAAAGCACACCATTCTCAAAAAGATATAAGTGAAGCACTAGAGCAATTCCATAGCTCATAAAGATTTAAGTGAAGCATAGAGAGCAATTCTAACAAGTCATAGCATAATTTTGGCTCTCTCAAATAGGTGTGTCCAGCAAGGATTCATGACTAAAAATAAAAAGCAAAACAAGCAAAGACTCATATCATACAAGATGCTCCAAGAAAAACTCATGATATGTGACGAATAAAAATATAACTCCAAGTAAAATACCGATGGTCGTTAGAAGAAAGAGGGGATGCCACTCGGGCATCAACAAGCTTAGTTGCTTGCTTCTCTTTGGATAATGGATTGGGGTGCCATGGGGCATCCCCAAGCTTAGGCTCTTCTTACTCCTTATTCCTTCATCCATCATAATCTCACCCAAAACTTGAAAACTTCAATCACACAAAACTCAACAAAACCTTCGTGAGATCCGTTAGTATAAGAAAACTAATCTTTACTTTAAGTACTGTAGAAAACACATTAAAAATTTGTTCTTGCATTATATATACTGTATCGTAACTTTACCATGGCTCATACCCTCCAATAAAAACCATAGATTCATCAAAATAAGCACACAATGCAAAGAAAACAGAATCTGTCAAAAACAGAACAGTCTGTAAAGATGCGAATTGTTCTAATACTTCTGTAACTCCAAAAATTCTGAAACTTAGGGACAACAGAGGCCATTTCTATATAAATCTTGTGTAAAAACTTCAGAATTTTTCATATCTTCTGTGAATTTTCAAAATTGTTTTACTGGATGCAAAAGTTTCTGTTTTCCAACAAGATCAAATCAACTACCACCAAAGCTATCCTAAAGTCTTTACTTGGCACAAACACTAATTAAAACACAAAAAATACAATCATAACAGTAGTATAATTGTGCAAACACCCAAGAACAGAAAGAAAAAGACAAAAATAAATTTTATTCATTGGGTTGCCTCCCAACAAGCGCTATCGTTTTACGCCCTTAGCTAGGCATAATGCAAAGATCTAAGTATTGTCATCTTTGTTTCTAGATCCATAAGATGCCCTCATGATTGATTCATATGGTGGCTTAATTCTCATTCTAGGGAAGTGTTCCATACCCTTTCTCAAAGGAAATTGGAATTTGATGTTCCCTTCTTTCATATCAATCACGGTGCCTATAGTGCGCAAAAATGGTCTACCAAGAATAATTGGACAAGACGGATTGCAATCAATATCAAGAATAATAAAATTTATGGGCACATAATTCCTATTTGCAAGAATAAGAACATTATTAATTCTTCCCATAGGCTTTTTAATGGTAGAATCCACCAAGTGCAAATTTAAAGAACATTCTTCAATATCGGTAAGACCAAGCACATCACATAAAGATTTCAGAATTGTAGAAACACTAGCACCTAAATCACATAAAGCAAAACACTCATAATTTTTAACCTTGACTTTGATAGTAGGTTCCCATTCATCATGTAATTTTCTAGGAATTGAAATCTCTAATTACAACTTTTCTTCCAAAACTTTCATCATAGCATCAACAATATGTTTAGTAAAAGCTTTATTTTGTTCATAGGCATGGGGTGAATTTATCATGGATTGCAACAAAGAAATACAATCAATCAAAGAGCAATTATCATAATTAAAGTCTTTGTAATCCAAAAGAGTGGGCACATTGCTAGTTAAAGTTTTGACCTCTCCAAACCCACTTTTATCAATTTTCTCAACAAGATTTTCACCCTCCAAATTATCGGGACGCCTTCTAGCTAAAGTTGACTCTTCTTCAGTCCCTTTTTCATCAATTTTAATTTTACTAAACAAGGAATCAATAGAATAAACACCAACTATTTTAAGATCTTCATCATTTTTATCTTCTAATGAGATTGGTTTAGCGGCCATTTGGTTTACTAGGGTAGCTTGTGCATCGGATATTTTCCCTAGCAAACTTTTAGCAAAAGCATACTTAGATTGAAGATTACAAACTTCTCTACTAATATCATCAAGTTGTTTTGTTATAGCATCCAACACAACAGAGTGTTCCTTAAGTTCTTCAGTAAAATATTTATTGTGCTCAAATTGTGTAGTCATATATTCCTTAGTGCTTTTCTCAATTTCAAGCAAAATATTGGGGTAAGGAACGTCATAAGATTTTATTTTAGGCATCAAGACTACGCAAACAAAATTGCACTCAAAAACAGATCTAACGAGAAAACGGCGAACGAAAAAGAGGGCGAATAAAACCACAAATTTTTGTGAAGTGGGGGAAAGGAAAACGAGAGGCAAATGGGAAATAAGGTAAATTGCAAGGAGATGAGATTTGTGATTAGGAACCTGGTAGATGTTGATGATGTCTCCCCGGCAACGGCGCCAGAAATTCCTTTTGATGTTTGCTTGAACTACGTCGGTATTTCCCCAAAGAGGAAGGGATGATGCAGCACAGCAATGGTAGGTATTTCCCTCAGTGATGAGACCAAGGTTATTGAACCAGTAGGAGAACCAAGCAACACTACGTAAACAACACCTGCACACAAAGAACAAATACTTACAACCCGACGTGTTAAAGGGGTTGTCAATCCCTTTCGGGTAACGGCGCCAGAAATTGGCAAACGGACGTGAGAAAGTTGTAATAGAGTGATAGATGCAAATAAAAGCAAATAAAATTCAGTGAGGTATTTTTGGGTTTTTGTTAATATAGATCTGAAAATAAAAGTGGCAAATGAATAAAAAGGCAAATAGCAAAATAGATCTGAAAATATATGATGAGAAAATAGACCCGGTGGCTGTAGATTTCACTAGTGGCTTCTCTCGAGAAAAATAGCATACGGTGGGTAAACAAATTACTGTTGGGCAATTGATAGAACTTCAAATAATTATGACGATATCCAGGCAATGATCATTATATAGGCATCACGTCCAAGATTAGGAGACCGACTCCTGCCTGCATCTACTACTATTACTCCACACATCGACCGCTATCTAGCATGCATCTAGTGTATTAAGTTCATGGAGAAACGGAGTAATGCAATAAGAATGATGACATGATGTAGACAAGATCTATTTATGTATAAATAGACCCCATCTTGTTATCCTTAATAGCAACGATACATACGTGTCGGTTCCCCTTCTGTCACTGGGATCAAGCACCGTAAGATCGAACCCATCACAAAGCTCCTCTTCCCATGCCAAGAAAAATCGATCTAGTTAGCCTAACTAAACCAAAGATTCGAAGAATAAATACGATGCTATAAGTAATCATGCATATAAGAGATCAAAAGACTCAAATAACTTTCATGGATAAAAACATAGATCTGATCATAAACTCAAAGTTCATCGGATCCCAGCAAACACACCGCAAAAAGAGTTACATCAAATAGATCTCTAAGAGACCATTGTATTGAGAATCAAAAGAGAGAGAGAGGAAGCCATCTAGCTACTAACTACGGACCCGTCGGTCTACAATGAACTACACATGCATCATCGGAGAGGCACCAATGAGGATGATGAACCCCTCCGTGATGGTGTCTAGATTGGATCTGTGGTTTCTGGAACTTGCGGCGGCTGGAATTGATTTTCGTCGACTCCCCTAGGGTTTCTAGAATATTGGGGTATTTATAGAGCAAAGAGGCGGTGTGGGAGGTGGCCGAGGTGGGCACAACCCACCTGGGCGCGCCTGGGCCCCCAGGCGCGCCCTGGTGGGTTGTGCTCCCTTCGGAGCCCCCCTCAGGTACTTTCTTGGCCCAACTTGTGTCTTCTGGTCCAGAAAAAATCACCAAAAAGTTTCGCTGTGTTTGGACTCCGTTTGGTATTGATTTCCTTCGAAGTAAAAAACAAGCAAAAAATAGCAACTGGCACTGGGCACTATGTCAATAGGTTAATCCCAAAAAATGATATAAAGTTGCTATAAAATGATTGTAAAACATCCAAGAATGATAATATAACAACATGGAACAATAAAAAATTATAGATACGTTGGAGACGTATCAGAGATGTTGCTTAATGGTCTACTTTCTCAAAGTGCTTAGTGATATTGCTCCAAAACCCTAAGCCACTTTCTCTATCCAAATATGTCCAAACCCTAAACTCCAACTCGGCCCCACCGATTCTTTCTATTGGAGCCACCGAGTTCATTTGATATAGCCATTGCCAGAAACCCTAACAATTCGGTCACACCAGTAAGGATCTCGGTCCCACCGAGATGGCCTTGCCAACTCTCTGTTACTCGTTGCAATTATTTTGGTCTCACCGAGATGGCTTGCCAACTCTTTGTTGCCTTATTGCTTCACTCCGGTCTCACCGAGTTGATGCAATCGGTGCCACAGAGATAAGTTTTGCCCTAAGCGGTAGCACATCGGTCCCATCGAGTTGTTCTAGTCGGTGCCACCGAGATGAGTCAAAAGTGTGTAGCAGTTGGATTTTGTGTGGAGGCTATATATACTCCTCCACCCCTTCTTCCTCATTGAGGAGAGCCATCAGAATGTGCCGACACTGCCACCATTCATTTTTTGAGAGAGAACTACCTACTCATGTGTTGGGATCAAGATATTCCATTGCAACCTTTTGAACCTTGATTTCTAGCCTTCCCCAAGTTGCTTTCCACTCAAATCCTTCTTCCACCATAGCCAAATATGTGAGAGAGAGTTGAGTGTTGGGGAGGCTATCATTTGAAGCACAAGAGCAAGGAGTTCATCATCTACACACCATCTATTACCTTTTGGAGAGTGGTGTCTCCTAGATTAGTTAGGTGTCGCTTGGGAGCCTCCGTCATGATGTGGAGTTGAACCAAGAACTTTGTAAGGGCAAGGAGATCGCCTACTTCATGAAGATCTACCCGAGTGAGGCAAGTCCTTCATGGACGATCACCATGGTGGGATAGACAAGGTTGCTTCTTCGTGGACCCTTCGTGGGTGGAGCCCTCTGTGCACTCATGCAACCGTTACCCTTCGTGGGTTGAAGTCTCCATCAACGTGGATGTACGATAGCACCACCTATTGGAACCACGCCAAAAATCTCCGTGTCTCCATTGCGTTTGCCTTCTCCAAACCCTTCTCTTTACATTCATATGCAATGTTTTACATTCCGCTGCTATACTCGTAGAATTGCACGTGTAGGTTGATTGCTTGACTTGTGCTAATTGCTAAAATCTTCCCACAACTAAAATTAGGAAAAGGATAGATTTTTATTTGGTCAAGTAGTCTAATCACCCCCCCCCCCCTCTAGACATACTTTCGATCCTACACAAGCAAATACATCTGCCCGCAGAAGGGCTTCAGACAATCCCACTCTCATGGCCCTTCGGGGTATCGGGGCTGGACATACTGGGCCCTTTCCCCCGTGTGGCTGGCGGCTACCGCTACCTCTACGTCTCCATCACCAAGTTCACCAAGTGGGCGGAGGTGGAGCCCGTGCGCACCATCCCGGCGGGCTCGGCCATCAAGTTCATCAAGGGCCTTGTGAGCCGATTCGGCGTCCCCAACCGTATCATCACCGACAACGGCTACCAGTTTACGAGTGACCTCTTCAGGTCATACTGTTCTAAACTTGGAACGCAGATATGCTACACTTCTATGGCGCACCCATGAAGCAACGGCCAGACCGAGCGCGCCAATGCTGAGGTCCTCAAGGACCTCAAGACTAGGAGCTTCAAGAAGAAGCTCGAGGCCTGCGGCAAGGGATGGCTGGATGAGCGGCAATCCGTGCTTTGGTCCATCCACACCACCACGACTAAGCCCACCGGCGAGACCCCCTTCCTCCTCGTTTACGAGGCTGAGGCAGTCCTCCCCTGAGAGCTCAAGCATGGTTCCCTGCGAGCCCTGGCATTTGACGAGGTGCGTTAGGACGACTCGCGAGAGGCCGATCTTGTGCTCCTTGATTAGGCCTGCCGCCAGGCCGCCCTTCGCGCCGTGAAATACCAACAAGCCTTGCGGCGCTACCACAACCGCAACATCCGCCCTCACACTCTCGAGGTTGGGGACCTCGTCCTACGACGGATCCTCTCCAGGGAGGGCCTCCACAAGCTCTCGCCCATGTGGGAAGGCCCCTTCAAGGTCGCCCATGTCTCCAGGCCAGGGGTTGCCCGCTTGGAGACGGAGGATGGAGTTCCTGTGCAGAACGCCTGGAACATCCAGCACCTCCGCAAGTTCTACCCGTCACCCTCCCACGTAAGAATGAGGTGGGGCTGTACAAACCCTGGAGCCTCCCGGTGCGCCACCCCAGGCCTCGCGGGAGCTCCCACCCACGCCCAAGTGGAAGCCCCATGCTCCAAGCTGGCGGAACATTTGAATCATGACCATGCCCACGCCCAAGTGGAAGCCCCATGCTCCGTGCTGGCGGAATGTTTGAACCGCGATCATGCCCATGCCCAAGTGGAAGCCCCATGCTCCGCACTGGCTGAATAATCGATAAGGGTGCAGGACGCGGTAGTTGTTTTGCTTTCCGCTTGTAAACGAATTTGTGTCTTCTCTAAGTAAAAACTTTGGTTTTTTGGGTCTTGAGGCGTTTTATTGAAACTCTTTCTTTTTCGCAAGCCACGCATGCTCGGGGTCTCCCTCTTGAGCCTCACGGGAGCGGGGGCTGTACATGGTGCCTACGCTTGGATCAGTTCCAGCATCATTGAAAACCCAATCAGCCAGGCTCTGGGCCGCGGACCTGCTCCTGCGCGCTGCACCCCACTAAGGCCTTGGTGTCAAATATCCTTGCACGATGCACATGAGCAAGCGGATGAGCGTGCGCCGCTCCCCCGAGGCAGAGTCCCTTATACGAAGCTCGTATACGTGTGAGCTGTTCGCAATCAAAGGGTGCCCTCCCGAGCAATTCACCTCAGGAGCACTCGCCAGCCCCTGACACTCTCGCCTCTTGGCCTTGCTCAGGCATCGCGACCTGGCATACCAGCGACGGCCGAGTCCTGATTGGCAGGTGTGTCCTAACGACATAGAGCGCAAAAGCAAGCATGAAGGAAAAATAAGCCCCATGAGAGCACAAATGTTCGATACAGCAATAAGGATTCAAGCAAAAGTCGCTGGCTTCACGCCCCCGTGGGGTCACAATTGAGTATCAACAGGTAAGGAAATGGGGCGACCGAAGGAGATGCGTCGCCGCTACCGTCGCCATCACTGCCCTCGTTTTCCTCGGCTTCATGTTGATATTCGATACCATCAGGAATGAACTGCACGTTTAGCGCGTCCACGTGGTCCTCCACCGCTTCCCCAAGGGCATGGCGGATCACTTCAGGGACGGGGGCTATCACGGCCTCGAACTTGAAGCAGGGGTCGGAGCGAAGGAGATGGCTGAAGACGCGCATCGACGCCTGGGTGAGGAGGTCACGGCATTCCCCTTCAACGATTTTGCCCACCTTCTTGGAGCCCCCTTCGAGCCACTCCATGACCTTGGTAAAAAAAGTCGAGGTAGCCGGTGTTGTCGGGCACGAGGGGGCTGGAGACGTCCTCCTTACATATGCCGCCCCGAGCCTGGTTCGCTTCAGCTGTCGCCCGCTCCATGAGGGATGCGACGCTTCCCATCTGCTCATGAAGCGGCCAGCTCGGCCTCGGCGATGGCTTGAGCTCCCGGTCTGGTTTTTGGCTTCCCATCTGCCTTAGACAGCTTCTTCTTGAGCTCATCTATCTCGCCCTTTAGCTCCCCGCGCCGAGCACAGACGTGGGTTTCCTAAAACTTTAAGTTTTTGCGATGCTCCTTGATGAGCGCCCGGCGGGCGTTCACGATCTTCTTGTTAGCCTTCGTCTGGATCATCGCTCCCTTGGACGCCAGGGAGGCATTGGCCTTCTCGACGCATTGAGCGGTAGCCACCTGGCGGTCCAGCACCTCCAGCCGCTCGTGCTTCAGGCTCTACTCAGACGATGTCAGCGCGAGCACCTCCTTGAGGGCCTTGAGGTCTGCCTCGCGCATTGCCAACCCTTCCACGCAGGCAGAGAGGGCGTCTATGCGCGTTTGGTCTTGCTACTGTTGGTGTTCTGGGATCGGGGGTACCCAGACCTGCCTACCTGCGGCCCATCTTATGGCCCTGTCGATGGCCCGGTATGGCCCATCTACAAGGCTCTGCGAGCAAGGCCCTCGCGAGGCCCCCCTGGCCTCGCGAGGCGAACGACACCAAGACCTCCCGAGGGGCAGCTCCCCGAGCCTGCCTCCCGAGGAGCAGAGATTTCTATGCAGGTACCCCGCCTCGCGAGGCTCATAGTGATGTGAGCCATGACGACCAAGGCTAGGCGGGCACCAGCGGGCGCGGAGGAGGACATTTTCCTCTTTGGTTTTAAGGAGGCAAGGACCAGCGCGGGCTCCCGAGGTATCACCCAAAGGTTTCCATTCCGGCTCAACAATACCAAGACCACGAGCTCGGCAGGACGGATTTCATCATCGAGCCCACCACCGCGTCATGGCCTGAAGCTTTGCAGGTGAAGACCACCTTTCGTCAGGATAAGATGTACCCCTTGTCCCCTTTCAAATTGGCCATTGTGGAATCCCTTCCCGCCTAAGCTATGAGGGAAGAGGACCAAGGCCACTATAAATATAGACTAGTCTCCACCGTAGAGAGGGATCGATCCGATTCTGGTCTTCTCTAGGTAGAATCATCCTCACCCACTGAGCCCTCGCGGGCTCGCTCACCCACTATACTAGTTCATCCCCAACCTCCTCGCGAGGCCAATCCACCACAAAGCAGGAGTAGGGTCTTACACCGCAAGGTGGCCCAAACCTGGGTAAACTGCTACGTCCTTCCTTTCTCCGCTTGCACGAACTCGACGACGCCAAGCCATGGAGTGATGAGCTTGAGGCTGCGGCTAGGCTAGATCTTCATACACGCCCCAGAGTTTGAACCTTGTTGGGTCCGCGGAGCCCCGATTCTGACAACTGCTCCAGGACGGCGTTCGAGGCTAGGAGGTCTTGCTCGCGGGCCACCGCCACCTCGCACCATCGGCCCGCTGCTTCAGCATCCTGGAAGGCGTGCTCACAAGCTTTTTTCGCCGTGGTGGTGGATTTGTCGTCCCCTGAGTGGGCGGACTCGTACTAGAGGTGGCCGAACGTGACGGCGACCTCAAGTTGGCACTACCCGAGCGCCAGGCGCAGGCGCTCATCCGCAAGACGCGCTTCAACATTTTGGAGCTCCGCCTCGAGATGGTTCAGCGTGCCCTTCGCGTTCTGCAAAAGGTCGTGCCAGACTGTGGCCCGGGAGCTCACGAGCGCCAGGGCCTGGTCCGGGCTGAGCCCCTTGCCCCCGTCCGCTGCCACGGCACGAGAAGCCCCGGGTGCACCCGCCGGGGGCTGAGAACTGGCCGATGCCTCTTCCGCCCCTCCTGGGCAAGGCGATGCGCCCCGCAGGCTCAACGCCTTCTCGCAGGCGGTCGTCCGTCTGTGGCCGCCCCCGGTGCTGGCATGAGCAGGCGTAGTGGCCAAAGGTTCCACGTCCACCATCTTGGTATCTGCCTCGGCAGTGGGTGCACCGGAGGCTAAGGAGCAGTCCGCCGAAGGCTCCCCCCGATAAATCCTCCCCCCCCCCCCCCCCCCCGTGCAGGACTGCCTGCGGCGACCAAGGAACATGTGATCATTCAGCGCCCCGCGCCTCTAACGGACGGCGGAGAAGTTGCCCTTTGCCCGGGCGCGATTGCGGTGGCTTGGTGGATCACACCCTCCTTGCATCCCGTGATCACGACGAGCAGCGAGGAGGCGGTCGCTTGGCTCGGGAGCTCCTTCATCTTCTTGCTTGAAGAAGACCTGAGCGATGAAAAAGCTTAGGTACGCTAGCCACGCAAGAGGCAAGGAGGGCAGAGCGCTTACTCGTCCCTGGCAATCCACTTCCCCTTCTTCAGCGCTCTTGGCAGTGCGCCAGTGCCGCTCTCCAACTGGGTTTCCCTCTCGCGGTCGGCCCCGGGAGGCGGCCGCGCGTCCACAGCATCAGCCACTGTCTCCCTCGCGAGAGGAACATGGGGCTCACTCACGGCGCCCTTCCCGGGGGCGTGCGGCCTGAGAATTGTCGTCCTGGGACTCCTCACGCTACTTGCCACGCCAGGAGTGGTGGCCCCGCCCTCGGGCGGGGTGATGCTGCCAGCACCGACAGGTGTAGGGGTGTGTTGCCGGGCGGCCCGTGGGGGCGGGTCACTGACGCCTCCCGCTATTTCAGTCGGGGGCATCACGCCCCCGAAGCCCTCCGACTTTGGGGTCACTATGAAGGGGTTGTCGCGAGGCCCCTCGTGGCCCTCAGGGAGCAGCGCCCACTGGTCGAAGCATGGAATTCTCCCGGCGAAGGCCTCTTTGCTCCTGTATTTATACAAGGGGAGCCCCTTTCCTGGGGAGCTCGCTTGCCTCTTCGCCGGCCAGGACTTGGAGTACCCCGCTTAAAACGTGGGAGGTAGGCAGCCTGTTTGGAGCCGCATTGCGTCTTCCGGGCCGGTGAAAGCCCACATGGGGCAGCAGTGGTGTTGAAGGGGGGCAATTCCCCGGTGGAGGAACTCCCTCATGACCATCTTCACTGTCACTCCCGCCACCCTCAGGTCGGCCATCCTCTCCATCACCTGCAAAAGCCTCGGGTCGTCGAGCCTCTCGTCCCGCATCTAGAGCTTACCGCCGCCGGGGACGATGGAGTCTGCAGCAGGGGGCTGAACTGGGCCGCTTCCATGTACACCCATTGCCGCATGAAGCCCTCCACTTCGTGGTTGATCTCCATGTCAATGCCTTCACCTGCCGTCGCTCCCAAGCTGGTCTTCCCTTGTTTTGCAAAGGGGCGATGCGGCGGCGAAGGAAATCAAAGCCGATCATCTCCATTGTGAGCCCGGCAGCTTTCAGACGAAGGATCCTGGTAGTGGCAATCATGAGCTTCTCGTCTTCAGCAGCGAAATCGCTCCAGTCATTGCCGTGGACCGCCTTCTGCTGTCGGGGCAAACAGAACGGATGGGGATCTCTCTCCTTGATCCAGCACCACTCGGACAGCCATTCATCCCACTTCTCGCGGTAAACCCCATCTGGGTATATTTCCTTATTCCAAGCCCTTGGGGTCCAGGCGATAGAACCGGAAAGGGCCTCCCCATTTTGGATGCGAGGAATAAAGTAATCGCGGAAGAGGGCAGTGTTGGGAACTACTCCAGCAAAGTTTTTGCAAAGATGGGCAAAGATGGACATACACATTACGGCATTCGGCGTAAAATCAAGAAGATGGAAGCCGTATGTGTACATAATATCATTGAAGAAATCAGAGAATGGAGGATAAAGCCCGCAATAGAAATAAGCGACGAAGAAGGGATATCTGTCTGGTCCACTTTTGGAACAAGAACCTGGAACCACACGAGTTGCGGGGTGAGCCTTCGTCTCCCTCGCCCACATGCACTGGTACCGGTTCTTCACAGCTTTCGCGTCGAGCGTCGGGGCGAAGACGACGTACTTCTTCCGCTTCTTCGCCAGCTCGCTCTCCGGGACATCGGCTTTCGTATCCTTGCCCTTGCCTTTGCTGGCCTTGGGTGGCATGGCGGTTGAGAGGGCGGAAGCCGAGGATGGAGCGGGTGCGGAGGCGGTGAGCGGATGAGGAGAAGCTTTACTCTGGGCTCGAGAGAAGGAAGGCAATGGCGAACTCCAGAATGGAAAGCAGAGGGGGGTAAATGGGCAGCGTCTCTGCGGTTTCCTCTTTATGGGGAAGGAGCGAGGCCGCCTCTTTTACTACCCAATGTAAATACGCCTCTACAAGCGCGCTGCGGCTGCAGCCTTTCAGCGCACGCTTCCACGTCATGCATTTAACGCACGCAATGGAGGGGTCCAGTAAGCAGGATAATTGCAAGCAGTTAACCCCAGCCACGTGTGCCCGTGCACTGTTTGGGCCTAGCCCAACAACGCCTCGCACTCGGGTGTGGCCTAGGCACGGGGGCTCCTGTCGTTGTACTAAATATGGGGCCTTTAGTACCCCATACTTGTGCATGGTCAGTTGTAGCCAAGCTCGTGGCAAGGCTTGTCGGGGGAACAGCTGGAGATTGGTTCAAGTTTGTCAAAGGGACACCTGAGCCAAGAATCAGAGGATCAAGAGATTAGAAGAGCTGAAGACCGAAGACTAAGCCCCCGGCAAGATCTTGCCGGGGTGATTTGCAAAGCCCGGCAAGATTTGCGCCCGGTAAGGTTCTGCCACTGTGCCACCGCATCAGCACAGAAACCAGCCTGGCATTCTGGGCCCTTCTCTGAATGCGTGGCAAGGCACCAGTGGAGGAGAGCTTAAGTGGTGCTGATGGGATGGCCCCTTTTTCCATCCCCAAGAAAATGAGGACACCTAAACGGACACCTCACGGTGCATTAAATGCATTTGTCCTAAACCGTCAGTGGTTAGGTATGATAACCCTGTAGCTACTTTACACCTCAATGTATGTACATTTTGCCACTGTGGTGACCCCTTTGAACATATAAAAGGAGGCCCAAGGCAACTGCTACAGGTAGGAGGATCTTCTGGCCCATTCTGCATGCGTAGCTGCTCTTTGAATGCACTGTTCATTGCTAGCGCTCCTGGAGCTTGGGCTCAAGAACACTCTTAATAAACCAAGGCAGGAGTAGGGTTTTACACTTCCGAGCGGCCTAAACCTGGGTAAAAATCCCCTCGCGTCGATCGTTGGTCCTGCTCTTTGTGCATACCTCTCTCCCTGCCGAATCGTAATGGGGTCCCTCGGATCCCATAGCTGTCATGCCCCGACATTGTTGGAGTAGATTGTCGTCACGACATTGTTGGAGTAGATCCCCCTCCTTCTTCTTCCTTGGCCTCCCCCTCCCCCTAGATGGGAGGAGAGTTCGCCCTCTGGTCCATGGTTGCCATGGCGGCGGTGGGGGGGGGAGCTACTCCGAGATTGGATCTATCCCTCTCTTCTCTTCTGTTTCACGTTCCTATTTTCTGTCCCTTCACTGTTTAATAAATTCCCAAAGATCCGTAACTCAGATTGCGCTGAAATTTTTACTAGTTTTTTTTCCATAAATTATCTTTCTTGCACCCGAAGAAGGGCCCCAACCGACTTACGATGAGGGCACAAGACAGCTCGGCGCGCCAGGGGGACTAGAGCGCGCCCTGGTGTATCTTGGGAGTTGTGGCCCCCCGTTTGCGTTGATTCCACCTCCTAAAAATCACAAATATTCCAAGGTAATTCTCTGTAAATTTTTATTGCGTTTGGACTTTGTTTGACATGGATATTCTGCAAAACAAAAAACATGCAACAAATAGGAACTCGCACTCGGCACTGGATCAATAGGTTAGTCCAATAAATCATATAAAATGTCGCCAAAAATATGTGAAACTTGTATAATATTGGCATGAAACAATCAAAAATTATAGATACGACAGAGACGTATCAGGTATAAAAGAAAAATAAAAGTGCAAAACTAAATAAAAGTAAATAAATTGCAGCAACGTATTTTTGGGTTTTTGGTTTTATAGATCTGAAAATAATATGATAAAAATTGTCGGCGTTCTGGGAACGGGGGTACCCAGACTTGCCTGCCTGTGGCCCACTGCGTGGCACTATCGACGGCCTGGTATGGCCCAGCTTCAGCGGAAACAACTCAAGACCCTCACGAGGGGCCAAGCCTCACGAGGCGGACGACACCTAGTCCTCCACGAGGAGCGTCCTCCTCAGGCTGGCTCCCGAGGAGCGGAGATCTCTATGCAAGCCTCACCTCGTGAGGTCCGAATGACGTGAGCCATGACGACCAAGGCCAAGCGGGCGCCAGCGGGCGCAGTGTACCAGTTTCCTCTTCGATGCTAAAGAGGCAAGCACAGGCATGGAGTCCCGAGGAATCAGCCAAAGGTTTCCATTCTCGTGCAACAAGACCAAGACCGCCAGGACAGCAGGATGGAGGTCATCACCGAGCCCACCACGGCGTCACGACCAGAGGCTTTTGCAGGCGAAGACTACTTTTGTCAGGATAGCATGTACTAGCTGTCTCCCTTCGAATTTGGCCGTTGTGGGATCCCTTCCCGCCTTTCATTTGGGAAGAGGACCAAGGCCACTCTAAATAGGACTTAGCCACCACCGTAGAGGGGGAGGGCATCGACGAATCATCCAGATCACCCTCACACTCACCAGCTCACCCGAGCCCAAGAACACCTCTCCTCCTGAGGTTGTTCGCCACTGTACTAGTTCATCCTCAGCCCCCCGAGGCCAATCCACCACAAAGCAGGAGTAGGGTTTTACACCGCAAGGTGGCCCGAACCTGGGTAAACTGCTGTGTCTCTTTTCCTTACAGTTCGACGAGCTAGGCTGCGAGATTAGCGAGTAGGCAGACTTGGGAGGACGAGTTCTTCGCACGCACCGTAGAGTTTGAACCTCTCAAGGGTTTGCGGAACCCGAAATCTGACATTTGGCGCGCCAGGTAGGGGTGCGTTAGAGCCTCTCTTCCGTCGAACGATCCGCCATCGCTCCACCGCTTCCATGGCTGACGCTCGTCGAGCTCGTGCTGAGCGCCGGGCCGCCCTCGCCGTCCGCGTCGCTCAGACGGCGCCTGCGGGTGACGGCTGCCCTCACCGTCCCTCGTCTCCAGTGGGGAACGCCGCCACCGGCCCCGCGGGGCATGAGCAGCAAACTTCGTCGCTGCACCCTTCTATGCGGCGGGATGGACGCACCGCCACCCCGTCGCTGACTCCGACTGGTTCGTCGTCTCATGCTCGTCGCGGGCCGGCGAACACGTAGGCTGCGTTGCTCATGGCGCGCGAGCTCCTACGCTACCACCCCATCGACGACCTCTACGAAGACTGGCTGGACCGCATCGCTGAGCTTGTCAGCGCCGCCGGGGACTCTCCTGCACCGTCTCGCTCGCTGCCTCACCCGCCGCCTACTGTGGGTGATGTAGCCCACGGAGCACCTCCTCCACCTCCCCGTCAAGATGTCGCCCTCAAGCCAAGGCGCGAGGCCCTGCGGCATGACCCGCCGCGCAGGGCGCCGGCGCGTGAAGACGAAAGCTGCCAGGTGGTACAGCGGCCGCGAGAAGATGCTCGTGCACTCCCAGCACCGCCATGTCAAGACCGCGCACCGCGTGCAGCGGTGGCACGCAAGCGCCAAGACCAGGCTCCACCACCACGACGGGCTTCTGTGACCACAGTAGGTTGCCACGCGTTCACTCCGGAGCTTCGCAGCGTCGTCTGGCCGGGGAAGTTCAAGCCCGACCTGCCTCCACGCTACGACGGCACCCCCGACCCTGCTGAGTTCCTGCAGCTCTATGAGTTGAGCATCGAGGCAGCCAACGGCGACGAGAAGGTTATGGCGAACTGGTTTCCCATGGCCCTCAAGGATGGTGCGCGCTCGTGGCTCCTGAACCTGCCCGCGGGATTGATCTCCTCCTGGGACGAAATGCGAGAGTGTTTTGTCGCCAACTTCCAGGGCACTCGCGACCGTCCACCGGCTGCGGGTGATCTGCGGCACATCAAGCAGCAGTCAGGAGAGACCTTGCAGAAGTACATCCAGTGCTTCAATAGCGTCTGCCTCAAGATCCCCAAGGTGTCAGATGAGGCCATCATCTCGGCGTTCACTGATGGCGTCTGTGAGGTCAAGATGAAGGAGGAGCTCTCCATACATGAAGACCTGTGCACGGCTCTGGAGATGTTCAACATGGCAACCAAGTGTGCGAGAGCTGAGGAAGGTCGCCTCTCTCTCCTGGAGCTCCCGGAGGCTGACCCAGAAGACAAGAAGGCCAAAGCCAAGGACGTGAAGTGCAAGGGACCGGCCGTGCTCGCGGCCGAGCTAGATATGAAGCGCGGCTGCGACCACCCAGAGTCATCCAAGGGCAGCCGCCCGTTCTGCGTCTTCCACAACATGCACAGCCACAACACCAACGACTGCCTGGAGTTCAGGGCCATCCGCGACGGGCGCCTCGGTCATCACCCCGAGCGCAATGACTGAGGCTACAGCCGCGGAGGAGGCCGAGGTGGAGGACGCTGGGACGGCCGTGACCCCCGCCAAGAATGGTGCGATCAGCCTCGTGAGGACCGCTGGCAAGGCCAGCCTCGCGAGGGACCCTGGAGGGACCAGCCTCGTGAGGACCGTCCTCAGGGCAACGCTGGCCTTCCTCCGCTGCCGCCACCACCAAGAAGGAATGACGACCATCACCAGGACGAGGGGGCTGTGGGCTTCCAGGAGCCTCGTGCCATCGCCTGCATCCTGGGCGGCGCTAAGGCCCCTGCCTCTCATCGCATCTTCAAGCAGTTTGCCCATGAGGTGAACGCGGCCCTCCCCAAGCTCGAGGCAACACGTCCGCTCAGGTGGTCCAAGTGCACCATCACCTTCAGCTCATCCGACCAGCTCAAGTGCGCGGCGACTGCCGGCGCTCTCCCAATGCTCTGCTCGCCTACCATCAGCAACATGCTCGTCACCAAGACTCTCATCGATGGCGGTGCGGGGCTCAATGTTCTCTCCATCGAGACATTCGACCGACTCCAGGTGCCCTACGACCAGCTGCAGCCTACCAAGCATTTCTCAGGAGTGACCAACGGCTCCACCACCCCGATAGGGCAGATCCGCCTCCCTGTCACCTTCGGCAAGCGCGACAACTACCGCACTGAGCTCCTCGACTTCGACGTTGCCCACATTTGCCTTCCATACAACGCCATCCTTGGTTATCCGGCCCTGGCCAAGTTCATGGCGGTGACTCATCATGGTTACAATGTCCTCAAGATGCCAGGGAGCTGCGGCGTCATCACGGTCGCCTGCGAGGAGAAGGACGTGGTGTGCTCTCTCGAGCGCGCCTACCAGGCTGCGGTGGTCGAGAACCCAGACGATGAAGGCGCCGTCTACCCTCCTAATGCTGTCCCCAAGAAGAAGAAGCAGCTGCTCCGCGCGGGGTGCCCAGCGGACCACCTCAGGCCCAGCGCCCACTGACGGGGCGCCTCCCGCTCTCGCATAGGAAGGCGTGCCCGGCGCCCCTCTCGGACTGGGCTCGGGGGCTCTCCTTTGGAGGGCCTCTGACCTGGCCAACATCATGAGGGAGGCACTCGGGCACCATATGGAGGCGTGCTTCAGCGCACGCTTCCGCCAGGAGGGTACAAGGCGCGAGGCACCAGGTGCTCAGGAGTTCATCACCAAGGCAATCAAGGAGCTTCAGAAGGCAAGAGCTATGCGAGGTGACCATCACCCACCACCCAGCGCGGCTCCTTGTCCCGGCGAGGACAGCGAGCTGCGCGTCTGCGTCAACATCCAGGGCTCAATAGGGACGCATCTCAAGAGCGCTTCTGGCCATCCCGCGCTGGCCGATGCGAGGGTCCCCCTCATAGCTATGTTCGCATGCCTTTGGGCTTGCCGAGCGCAGCTGTTGCATTCCAGCACCACATGCGAGGCGTCCTGGTGGCTCATGAGGCCAGAAGCCAGGTGATCCTGTCAGAGGAGGAGATGGATCCTTGCGAGCCCCCTGGGCCCCCAGAGCCTCCGGAGGTTCGGGGCCTGGGTGGCTCATGAGGCGCGATTTCTGCGGCACGCGTCTTCAGCTACTCCAACGTCTCTTCAGCAACGGTGCCAGGTGACATTTTCTGGTTTGTTCAGTTGGGGGCGCCCCTCGGGCTGCATTATCCCCAAGCCGCGTGGGTCCGTCCCTACAACATGTATCATTTTGCATCTATCAGAACTAGCTCTACCTTACCTATGGGTTGATTTATGTTATCACGTGCTTGCCTGGCGCTCTATCACCTCCGCGGCCTCTAGCATTACTGACCAGCCTCTTGCTCATTCCGCAACGGGGGCTACACATGCTGGCACGGCGCTTGTGCTCGGGTCCGTCCCTGCAACGCTGACAAATCTGAGAGATCGAGCTCTGGCCCGCCCCACGCACGTCACCTCACCAGATCCTTAGTGCCTTCATCTTCTTGTGGAAAGATCAGCGGCAGGACAGCAAGCGCGGTTCTGAGTTATACTCTCCTCTCGGACTAACCCGCAGGAATCCATGGAGTTTAGCCACAGGTGGCCTCGCCGGCCGTCCCTTTTTCACGCAATTCAATTGCACGTTAAAGGGGGGCTCCTGAGCATCGCGCCTCAGGAGCTCTTACTGACTCTCCAGCCCTCACCCCCTGGCCTTGACCACGGCATCACGACCTGGCATACCAGCGGTGGCTGAGCCTTGCTCGAGGGTCGGGACCCAAGGACGTAGAGCACCTAGTTGAGCGGGGAGAAGGGGAGGTCGGCGTGAGCCCTACCTGGAAGCATCACTGCCAAGGCACAATCAGGCGTTGCGCAAAGGAATCACGTCAGGTCCACTAAGATAAGTCACCCATGCATATCAGAGTGAACCTCATCGTCCGGTATTTTGATTCTCGCAATCTCGCTTCGGCAATGCTGCTTCCCTTTTCGGCCTCCAGGGAGCTGCTTGCACGCCAAAGGGGGCCTCTTGAGCATCGTGCCTCAGGAGCTCTTACCGGACCTCGGGCCGCTCACCTCCTGGCCTTGACCACGGCATCGCGACCTAGCATACCAGCGATGGCAGAAGCCTGCCTGGGGACTGGGACCTACCGGCGTAGAGCACCAAGCTACCGCGGGAACGAAAAGGGGGAACCTTGCCGAAGCAAGATACGCGGCTGCAACATCGTACTAGGAATAATAAACATTGGAGCAAAAGCATTACAGTTTTTTACATACCCCCATGGGGTTTGTCACAATTCCACACAGGGAAACAAAAGAAGGATACGTCAAGGGACCCCGGCTACTGGGCATCACCGACGACGCCGAGCGGACGCCGCTGCCGTGCTCCGGGCACGGCGAGAGCTTGGCGGCACGTAGCTATCGTCACTGGACTCCGGAGAATCGCTGGGCTCGGGAGAGTCACTGGATTCCCAGGAGTCGTCGCTGCTGCTGGAGGAGCTGCCGGAGGCGGGCTCGACGTCCGCGGCCGCGCCGCGCGGACTGCTTCTCCTGGGGCAGCACTCCAAATGCCGGCCCTCCTCATCGAAGACCTTGAAGAACAACGTAGAGGCGCCATTGTACTCGAAGTGGATGGCGAGGGCCCCCTCTGGACAGCAGGCGCGGGCGACCTCGCCCCATCCTCGGGTCATGAAGATGTCGCCCAGGGGCACGACCTCGACCTCCGCCCCCGTGGCCAGGCCGCAGCACCCGGCATGCTGCAGCCACAGCTCAAGTGGCCCCCTCGGCGGCATTTCCGCGGCGAAGAACCTCGGGAGCCGGATCCACATGCGCGGCGTCATTGCCGCCCACACCACGAACTCGCGCGAGGTCCCCTCACCATGGGTTCGCCGGCCTACTGGCCGCGCAACTTTGGTCCGTCCGCCAAGACGCCAGCCCGCGCGGCGCTGGGCATTGCCGCCCTGTCCAGAGCCCTGCGCGTGGGCGTACAGACGAAGCGGGAAGCCAGGCGGAGGCCGCTCGTACCAAGGCCGCATCACCCCTTGCCCTTCGCCGGTGTCATGAGGACGGCCGAGCCTCTTCTTCGGCGGAAGTGGCCCGGGCTCCTCCCGAGGGGTTTTTCCCTTCTCCACTGCAAGGAATCTTCTGATCGGCGCCATGGATGTTGCTGCAAGACGGCGAGACGAGGAAGAAGAAGGAGCGGGCAGCGAGAAGATGGAGATGAGTGAGGGGGGGCTCTGCCCCTCCCCTCATTTATAGCCGGAGGGAGGCCAACCGCCAGCCTCCACGATCCCACGTAATGATGGTTCTTCCCTGCATGCAGCGGAGTCTTGTCAAGTTGAACGGTTGTCGAGGCAGCATGGGGAAGCGGAGACGCCCACGTCCCATCAATCGCCACGCGTCAACCAAGGCCGCAGGCAGTTAGGGCCCGCGGCGCTCCGCACTTGCATCTTGGCTTCGCCTCGAAGCCAAGTTCGAGCGCGCCTTGGGCCCGGGGGCTACTGCCGGCGTTCTGGGAATGGGGATACCCAGAATTGCCTGCCTGCGGCCCACGGCGTGGCACCATCGACGGCCTCGTACGGCCCAGCTTCAGCGGCAACAACTCAAGACCCTCGCGAGGGGCCAAGCCTCACGAGGCGGACGACACCAAGACCTCCACGAGGAGCGGCCTCGTCAGGCTGGCTCCCGAGGAGCAGAGATCTCTATGCAAGCCTCACCTCATGAGGTCCGAATGACGTGAGCCATGACGACCAAGGCCAGGCGGGCTCCAGCGGGCGCAGTGTACCAGTTTCCTCTTCGGTGCTAAAGAGGCAAGCGCAGGCGCGGAGTCCCGAGGAATCAGCCAAAGGTTTCCATTCCCGTGCAACAAGACCAAGACCGCCAGGACGGCAGGACGGAGGTCATCACCGAGCCCACCACGGCATCACAACCAGAGGCTTTTGCAGGCAAAGACTACTTTTGTAAGGACAACATGTACTAGCTGCCTCCCTTCAAATTTGGCCGATGTGGGATCCCTTCCCTCCTTTCATTTGGGAAGAGGACGAAGGCCACTATAAATAGGACTTAGCCACCACCGTAGAGGGGGAGGGCATCGACGGATCATCCAGATCACCCACACACTCACTAGCTCGCCCGAGCCCAAGAACACCTCTCCTCCTGAGGCTGTTCGCCACTGTACTAGTTCATCCTCAGCCCCCGAGGCCAATCCACCACAAAGCAGGAGTTGGGTTTTACACCGCAAGGTGGCCCGAACCTGGCTAAACGGTTGTGTCTCTTTTCCTTACAGTTCGATGAGCTAGGCTGTGAGATTAGCGAGTAGGCAGACTGGGGAGGACGAGTTCTTCGCACACACCCCAGAGTTCGAACCTCTCAAGGGTTTGCGGAACCCGAAATCCGACAAAAATAGACCCGGGGGCCATAGGTTTCACTAGAGGCTTCTCTCTTGAAAGAACACATACGGTGGGTAAACAATTTACTATTGAGCAACTGATAGAAAAGGGCACAGTTATGACGATATCTAAGGCAATGATCATGAATATAGGCATCACGTCCGTGACAAGTAGACCGACTCCTGCCTGCATCTACTACTATTACTCCACACATCGATCGCTATCCAGCATGCATCTAGTGTATTAAGTTAACAAGAACGGAGTAATGCCTTAAGCAAGATGACATGATGTAGAGGGATAGATCCAATCAATATGGTACAAACCCCATATTTTATCCTTAATGGCAACAATATAAATACGTGCCTCGCTACCCCTTCTGTCACTAGGTGACGACACCGCAAGATTGAACCCAAAACAAAGCACCTCTCCCATTGCAAGATATATCAATCTAGTTGGCCAAACCAAATCAATAGATCAGAGAGAAATACAAAGCTATCTTAATCATGCATAAAAGAGTTCAGAGAAGACTCAAATAATATTCATAGATAATCTGATCATAAATCCACAATTCATCGGATCTCAACAAATGCACCGCAAAAGAAGATTACATTGAATAGAACTCCAATAACATCGAGGAGAACATTGTATTGAAGATCAAAGAGAGAGAAGAAGCCATCTAGCTACTAGCTATGGACCCATAGGTCTGTGGTAAACTACTCACACATCATCGGAAGGGCAGCAAGGTTGGTGTAGAGGCCTTCCGTGATCGAATCCCCTCCAGCAGAGTACCGAAAAGGTCCCAAGATGGGATCTCACGAGAACAGAAGCTTGCGGTGGTGGAAAAGTAATTTTAGTGTGCCCTCTGGTATATGGGGAATATTTGGGTATCTATAGAGTTGAGATTAGGGTTAGAGGGGCTATGGGGGGCCCACAAGCTTGGAGGACGCCCCCCTTAGGGCACGCCTGGTGAGCTTGTGGCCCACCCATAGCTCTTCTGGCCTCCTCCCGAAGCTTCATGGGTGTCTTCTTGTCGAAGAAAAATCGTCAAAAAGTATCATTCTGTTTGGACTCCGTTTGGTATTGATTTTTTGTGAAAGACAAAAACAAGTAAAAAAGAGCAACTGACACTGGGCACTAGGTTAATAGGTTAGTCCCAAAAAATGATATAAAATAGCATATTAATGCATATAAAACATCCAAGATGGATAATATAATAGCATGGAACAATCAAAAATTATAGATACGTTGGAGACGTATCAGTCAGTAGTCTGATGTGTTTGCTCCTACAGCCCAGCAGTTCGTCACAGCAGCACCGCCAGCTCAGGAGTCCAGCGTAGCTAAAATTTCTGCTCAGCAGTCCGGCGTAACATCCCGTCTGCTCGGTAATCCGCCTTTCAACCATCCATACCTTGCACCATAAGTGCTTCAAGTACCAAAAAGGAAGCGGGCAAAAAGGCTACAGCCGAGAGGAAGCGGGCCCCGAGACCGAGGAGGAATGAGAATGGTCGCCTCTTACTTAAAGCACTCATCACCCAAAACCAAATTACTAGCAAGCTGTTGGAATCAGAGAGTAATATTGGTTCTGACAGCATGAACGATGAAGAATTCGATATGATGCTTGCTAAAAATAAAGCAGGCGTACTTCAAGTATGTAATTAAGTCCATGGCCAGCCATTTCTTATTGTCGAATACTTTGAGGGGTGTAATTCTAGTTGCCGCACGTGACATAAATATTGCATGCATCAATTGTCAGAAGGTCATGAGTTTCTGCTAGTCCACTACGGCAGAGATCATTTCCTTCACGATCTGGGTTCCATCACTGTGGGTTTTGAGGACTTATATCTCTTCTTCAACTTCAATGTGCTCGATGGCACTCTTGTTAAATGCCTAATTTTGTAAATACTTCACAAACTCTGATCAACTTCTCCATAAAAGGTTGTAAACGATAAAAAGATAATTGTATTGTATTCCTCTCAGGGGATTGATCGCGCAGAGAAGAAAAAGGGGAGAGCATATTTTGTAGATCCTGCACTAGCAAATGGCACATTATTATGTCATAAGGATGAAAGGGAGTGGACCATTATCAAGGTCGCCAGTATCTTTGAAAAGACGCCCCATGCAGAATTATTTCTCTGGCCATATCATGAAGGGTAAGTCAAATAAACAACCACGCATACATTGATCATCTTTCAAATTTCGACATAGTTCGTAAGTCCATGGTTTCCTTAATCTATAGAATTCACTGGCTCTTGGTGGTCATTGTTCCAAAGAAGAACATAGTTTACTACCTGGATTCTCTCAGAGAGTCAACAAGGCCTCAGGATCTGACGCATCTTCAGAAATTCATGGATAGGTATTGAATTCTATGATGTTGAAATTTGCATTCATATCTGGTTCAAAAATTGAGTATGTGAAAAATCATTTTCATTTGCAGTGTCTTGGCATTCTGCAAAACTAAACCAGGGAACCAGTTCAACAGGGAACTACCTCTGCAGCACGATATTGTTTCTCCGGTAAGACACCGAACTCCATTATTTTTCAGAAAATGCATCCAAAAGTTTGCAAATACCTTTTCTTACGCTAGTCAAATGTTCAAATTTGTAAATAAACCTCTTTCTATTTCTCTCCGAAGAAAAAATAGTTACATCTTACATTGGTTAGGTTGTTCCTAACAGGGCAAATACATGACTAATTATGTACAAAAGATTCAGTGTCCTCAGCAACAAGCAGGGACCAACCTTTGTGGATACTATGTTTGCAGACACATGATCTCCATCTACAATTCTATTGATTATTGTGACGATGCTCGCGAATTAGTATGAGTAATTCTATCTTAATTAATATCTTCTAATCCATTCGTATGACCAATTTTGATCTTAAAGATCATGCAGCTCATCTTTGAACCGATGACTCCTGAACCGCTCCCCGCTGGTGAATTGCTACTGGTTAGGAGATTTATCAGCAACTTCTTACTGAATCAGTACATCAAGCCCACTGATGATAATGAAGATTCTAGCATGGTTCTTCCTGAAACAATGAGTAAGAGTTAGCCGCTAAACATACATGCATGGATGCATTGCTTCCAATGTGATGAGGTCTTTGCATTTTGTACACTATGATTATGTATTACATATGTCAATAAATTAGTGGATTTTAGTTAGTATTTGTTCAATTGCATATTGTTGCGAATTCTGATGAATGCTCTTCCTGTGGACACTATTTGTTCAATTGCATATTGTGGCGAATTTGCTTTTTGCATGGCGATTCAAATGCGATATTTTTTCCTTTAACCTGGCCATTGATGCACACACGGTTCAACTAAATGAGTGTGTGTGATCCAAAATGGAAAGCACATGTCACTCATAGCAGAACCATCGGTGATACACAGGAAATCGCAGACGGTTTGTAGCACTTCTACATGTGTGTAGGGCACCCTGAACCGTTTGTGTTAGCACATGATTGCACACGAAATCTTATGGGAAACCATGGCCAATGCAAAATGCAATCCCATACATAAATTATTCAGGAAACATGCGGGATCCCGAATGGAAAGCACACGTCACTCATACCACAACCATCAGTGATACACAATAAATCACACATGATTTGTAGCAGTTCTACGTGTGCGTAGGGGCTGCTGAACCGTTTGTGATAGCACATTATCGAACACGAGAGCTTAGAGGAAACTGTGCCCAATACAAACAGCAATCCCACTCGTAAATTGTTCAGGAAACATGTGTGATGGTTTCATGCATGGTAGACGATTGCCATATAATACTCGTGTTCGATGGGGCACATATCGCACACAATTTCTATTATGGCCCGTGTGCCTTAGCTACAATTTCGCAAACGGTCCAATATGAAAAACTGTTTGGTTTCACTGCATAATTAGAAACATTTGATCACCAATCCCACACGTGTGCCAGAATGTAGTGTGTGCTATATGTTCCTGCATCACATACGATTACATTTTGCAACGTGTCTGCAGCATCGCTGCCTATCACCAACGGTTTCTAGGTCGTGTGGGAAGAACCCTCCTATCGCACACACAGGAAAGGCGATGGTTTATCACTTCATCACGGAAAGGGGTTAAAACCATTTGTATATCAGCTCATTGTACTACTGACATCTGAATTTGTTGTTAGCTAAGCGGACCTCAAACCTTCTTTCTTGATTTCCAATGGTGACTACAGTGTGTGACCTAGCTTTTCCATCTTTTCATTCATGTATTTCATAACCCTTTCATAGTAACATGTGTTTGGGTTGTTCACGATATGATGTTATGCTCTTTGACATTTATCTCTGAAATACTTCACCATGCCATAAAAAAAAATACCCTCGTCGATGGCTGTAAGTGGCAAGGCCTGATTTCCTCTGAGGACAAAGTTATATGTTTCAGCGGGTTGGTAGTCATGACACCATACCTTGCTCCATGTGTGTCATGCAGCAAAGACCACCTCTCTAGAGGCTCATGCTCTATCCACTGATCAAAGATTTTAATCATCCTCCCAAGCCTTCTCCTAGTACAAGGTGGGTTAAATCCTGGCAAGTCAGAAAGCCCAAAAGGCTCTTCCTCCACGGTCGTTGTTCCTGTTGCTAACTGTGCAGCTACTGATGCAACATGTGCCATCACAGCAGCATCTTGTGCAGCTTTCCCGTCCATAACATGTCTCTGCATGCACACATTAAGTCTGCCACGTATCAAATTGTACTTCCATAGCTAGTTCTTCTTGGAGAGTTTGTTGAATAGATTCATGAGGTTCTCATTCCCGAACTTCAATAAGAAATTAGCCCCCAGATTGTGACGCCCCCGGCCCAATCGTGCACTAATCATACACGCAAATGCACATGATCAAGTCTAAGGACTCACGGGAAGATATCACAACACAACTCTAAAACATAAATAAAGTCATACAAGCTTTATATTACAAGCCAGGGGCCTCGAGGGCTCGAATACATAAGCTTGCGTATAAGCGTCAGCGGAAGCATCAGATATCTGAGTGCAGATATGAAACAGAAACAGAAAGGCCTTTAGAAAGGCGGGGCAAAATAAAACACTACGATCGAAAGGCGAAGGCCACCTGCCTGGGACCCTCCGATCCTACTCCTGGTCGTCAGTCAACTCGTAGTAGTTTCCATCCTCGGGGTAGTAGTAGTAGTCGATCGACGGTGGGGGCAGCTGTCTCAGGGGCTCTGTCATCTGGGTCACGACAAACTGATAAGGGGAGAAAAGGAAAAACAAAGCAACCGTGAGTACTCAAAAGTACTCAGCAAGCAAGGATCTACACTACATATGCAACATTATCAAGGAATGGCTGTATATGTGGACTGGGCTGCAGAAATGCAAGAATAGAGAGAAGGCCTAGTCCTATCGAAGACTAGCATCTTCAGCGGTCTTGCAGAAATAGAAGAGGGTAGAACAGTACAATATAATGTAGCAGTATCATTAAGTCTCAACCTCACCCAGAGATCCTTTCTCGACTCCCTGCGAGAAAGCAATCCCAGAGCCATACAGTCATCAACCTCATCCTGAGATCCCTTCTCGACTCCCTGCGAGAAGCAATCCCAGAGCCATAGTATCCAAGTATCCAGTTCTAAATTGTATCAATCAGGATACAACTCCGAGTGTCCTTTACCGTAGGACAGGCTATCGATAGAAGTTTTCTTCCCTGCAGGGGTGCACCAACTTACCCAACACGCTCGATTAACTCCGACCGAACACACTTTCTTGGGTCATGCCCGGCCTCGGTCAAACGACACACCGCAGCCCTACCTACAGCTCAGCAGAGAGGTCCCCACCGGTCTACATCCTAAGCGCTCAGGGGTCTTGGGCCATCGCCCTGTGCACTCCGGGTCGTTGCGAGCAGGGTGAAGCCGGGCACCCGGAGGGCGCCGGTCCGTCCCGGCCGCAAGGCTGAACTAGACGTCTGACAGAGCTTTCGGCTGATGCTACGATGCAGAACGCCCATACTATGCCCACGTGATGGTTAGTGCTATCAGGCCAGAGGCCTGCTCGGATCAAATATCCAAATCGTTAGTGGACTAGGGCTTGCGGTAACGAGCAGAGACTCACGAAAGATGTGACCCCGTCGCCCCGTCTCGAGGACTTGCTGCAAGGGTTAAGAATGCCCGGTCGCGCCTCGTATTCATCACTCGGGGACCATACAGGCACCCGTCTTCACAACACTCGCCTCTCAGGCGCACGCGGGTACCCCTCAGGGTCGACCCGCCTATCCAAGTAACAGTGTAAAGTCCAATTATCCGTGTGTCCATAACATCAGGGGAATCCGAGGTATCACCTTCGTTGGATTCCTACTTGATGTATCCGTCAAGGTGAACTCGGAGGAATCACCCTCGATGGGTTCACACTTGAGGTGTTGTACGACAGCGTCGTTATCGGAAGTGGTGAGGGAGGAATCACCCTCGATGACCACGACCGAATAGCTACTCTACAGAGTTAACATCAGTAGTGCTACACGAGGTACCACCCTCAGCACTCGATAGTAACGCTGCAGTGTCACTACAACTAAGGGGTGGGGATGTGCGGTGTCGGGGCCTTATCTTCAATTCCGTTGATCGGGTCTTCAGAAAATCCAGCGGGGCAATCGGGATAAGTGGGGTCACTGATAGGTCTCTACCCAGCCTATACTAAGCAGTTTAGGATATGCAAGTAATTATCAACAGCAGGTTACAATGAACAGGCTATGCATCAGAATAGGTAAAGCAGTAGTAGCAGCAATTCTAATGCAAGCATGAGAAAATAGATTGGGGGGGGGGGGGCTTGCCTGGTTGCTCGGCGGCAAGGGCAATGTCGTCAACGGTGGCTTCGGTCTCCGGAGCTGCGTCGGCCTCGGGGACGACGTCGGTGTCGGGGGCTACCGAGAGAGAAGAGGGGGAGGAAACAGTATAAATACACAGCGAACAAGTGCAGCACAAAGCATAACATGGCAATACGTGGTGACGGAGGTGATCTAACGCAGTGCCGGGTGATACTGGCGAAGGTGGGATTCATCCGGGAATATTTTCCCAGTTCCGGACATTTGTCAGACAGATGACCGGTGGGGAACGGTTCCATGTTCGGGTAGTTAGGGACGGGTGACGGACGAACGGACTGCGTATCCGAATTCGTCTCGTCGTTCTGAGCAAGTTTCCTGTACAAAGTTTTTCGATCTGAGTTACGGATTATTTTATATGATTTTCTAAAGTTTTATTAATTTCTAGAATTTATTTAATTATTTAAATTAACATTATCCGAAACAGTGTTTGCTGACGTCAGCATGACGTCAGGACCAGTGGGTCCCACCTGTCATACTCTGTTAGGTTTAATTAGGGTTTAGCTAATTAATTACTGATTAATTAAACTAACTAATTAATTAGACTAATTAAGCAGGATTAATTAAATTAATTAATTTACTAATTAATTAATTAACTAATTACTAATTTTATTAATTCATTTTTATTTATTTATTTACATTTATATTATTATTATATATATTTTTAATCGCGGCACGGGCGCGGTGGCGCGAGCGGCTCGGGAGGGGCGAGCGCAGGCGAGCGGGGCACGGGGCGCAAGTGGGGTGCGGCGGCGTTCGGGACGGGGAGAGGGGAGGCGGAGGCTGGGGCCTCACCAGCGGCTGCAGGGGAGAGGGGGCGGCGAGGCTCGGGGTCGGCCGGTGGGGAGGAGGACGAGGAAGCGGCGTGGCGACGGGTGGCGAGGTCCGGCGACGGCAGCGGGCGGCGGCGTCGGTGCCCCGTTGGGGAGGAGGTCGAGGACGGGGAGGCGGGCGCTGGCGACGGCGGGGCAGCACCGGGCGGCGTCGGAGAGGTGGCGGCGAGGTCAGCGCGGCGAGCAACGGCGCGGCATCGGGGTCGGGCGCGGCCCGATCCATCCTGGATCGGGGGGGAAGAGGGAGGAGAGGAGAGCGAGGGGGTGGAGTAGTGGATAGGGTTAGGGTTCGGTCTGGTGGGGACGGGGGGTTAGTAGATAGGGACTGGGCCGGCCTGGCGGCCTGGTGGCCTGCTGGGCCGAAGCCCAGTTGGAGGGGGGGTTTCTTTTCCCTTTCTTTTTCTTTCTGTTATCTGTTTTTCTATTTTGTTTTCTGTTTTGTCTTTTGGTTTTAATTCAAACCTCTTTTGTAAAATATGAGACTAGCCCCAAATAAATATGGTGCATTTTAAGCCACTGCCAGAAAATGGTTTGAAGCCAAATGAATTTTATTTGGACTTTAAAATAAATAAAATTGGATTAAACATTTCTGTTTTGTTGCTGTTAGAGGCACATAATTAATTTAGCATATGTTGATTATAATTTTAGAATGGTCTCTGGAATATTTGCCATTTAATGAACAATTTAGTTTTTATGTTGGACAACTTTTATTTTCCACTTTCATTTAAATTTGAATTTTGAGTTAGGAGTTGAAATGCAATATGATGCAAATGATGTTTAGGCACTGATAATCATGATGACATGGCATAATCAAAATGGGATTACTGTGGCTAACCACTGGGGGTGTTACACAGATGACGCATGCACCAACGGCTCTGCAAGTCCTACCATGGAGTTTGTTCCTCAGGACTAGGGTTTGTTAGTGTCTTTATTGCACTGAGTATACCTACATGCCTGTCAAGAAGGATCCACACATTTGGCTTATACTTCACAACTACTATTTTCAGTTGCCTGAAGAACCGTGTCCAACTTTCAATGTTGTCGCTTTCCACAAAAGCAAATGCGAGTGGGACTACGTGATTTTGGTCGTCTTAACCAATGGTTGTCAGTATCTGACTCTTGTACTTTCCAGTGAGAAAAGTACCATCTAGACATATCACCGGTTGACAATCACTGAAAGCTTTGATGCATACACCAAAAGAGAAGAACAGTTGATGCAACACCCTCATAGTTGGGAACTCTGGCATGAAGAGGTCTTGGATGTCGACATTGGTGCCAGGATTCTGGTCCTGCAGTGTGTGGAGGAACCGGACAACAGAGTCATATGCATTGAAATAAGAACCAAATCTGGTCTCAAGCGCCCTATGCTTAGCCCTCCAAGCCTTACCCTAAGAAATTTTGTACTTGAATTTGATGAAGACTTTTGTCTGGATAGCCTTTACTTCCATCGCTTTCTCTCCACTATCTCAATGTAAAGCAACCAAGCAATAAGCATGGACAAAAGGTTGTCATGATCTTGGGTACAGGGAATAAGACAAGTGTGATGAACTAAGTCACTGATCACCCAACTTATGCCATGCTTAGGGAGATAGCCATGCACCCTGGCGGGATAATGATTGTTCTTGCATATCATTGTCAAGTATTTCTGACTTGACACCTGAGCTCTGAAAACACTTTGCGTTGACATTTCCCATTTAATGATTGCATCCTTCAGAGCTTCCTTGTTGGGGTACATAGCACCCGTCGCAATGTTTTTCCTGTGATATTGCCAGGAAGAATCATGGCCATCATTCACGGTCATTGCAGATGAGAAGTCATGTTCCATGATGCAGGATTCGGCACCTCCTCTGCGTTCTCTTCTTCATCCGACTCGTATGAATCATCGGCATGACCACTATCACCATCTGTATCTTCATATTCCATCTGGTTTTGCATGTGCCCATCTACCTTGCCAGCGTCCACCTCACCACAGTAATAACCATCGGCATTTCCTCCTTCTACCTGACTACTTTGTCGTAGTTCGTAACCATCATCTCCAGCATTTGATACAAAATTGGACATAGATAAATGCATCCCTTCACTGCTCTGGCCAGGATCGTATACACCCTCGCTTTTAGGTGCACTGACCTCCTTCACGATGGGAAGAACTAAGGCAACATGATTGCATCCCCTACTTTCGCAACCTTGTAGCCAGTGCATCCACTGAGAGTCCTGCTCTATTGGCCTCAAACAAAAGTAAACGGTTGAACTTGATCGGGTCCACAATGCATGAACACTGGCGGTGTGTGTTTTAGTATTTAAGCCCTAAACATCGTGTCAACCATTCTTTCAACTAACTAACACTCCATGTTTGACGGGCAGTCGGTGGCACCTCTATGTACTGAAAATCACTCAGATCAGTTCCCATCCCATTTGTTTTGACAGTACCAGGACCGTAGTAAAATAGGAACTTCACTACATGAGACATCTCTTTTGACCTAAAAAATTATTCAAAATGGACAACTATTAAAAATATTCGCATGCATAAATATTTGACATCTAAATATATTACGGAATACTACCGGAGAAACTGAAAATATTCGCACACCTAAATATTTGACATCTAAATATATTACGGCATATTACAAGAACAACTAAATAAGCACACACCATATTATTTAACATCTAAATAAGTACCGAATACTACCTGACCAACTAAATTATCGCACACCATATTATTTCACATCTAAATAAATTACCGAATAATACCGGACCAACTAGATAATCGCACACCATATTATTTCACATCTAAATAAATTACCAAATACTACAGGACCAACTATAACTGAATATTTGAACACATATGCAAATATGACAGAGAAAATGTATGTTGAATGTTACCCTTGAAGCGTGCGAAACAACTCGACCTTCAGTCACCGGAGCAGCACCACCACCAACAACATTAACACGTAGTCCACCACCACCTCCACCACCACCACCACCACAACCACCTCCACCTCCACCACCAGCAAGTGCTATCCCATTAGTAGATCAAGGTTTCCCTTGCCTCCCCCAGCCCTCTAGAATGTAACTACGGTGGAAAATGGGCAAGAAATCAGCAAAAAATGGTGTATTAATTCGGATGTTTTCGGGTTGATAAGAGATGGAGAGGAGCAACAAAGAAGAACAGGAGAGGAGGAATAAGAAGGAGGCATTGCGTGGCCGGCCCATGCTGTCTCTTATCGGCTACGGCGAAGCTGATAGGCTGGGCTGTCGGCGCCATTTGGCCGACAACATGCGGGCCCGGCCAACTGGACCTCCGCGACGTGGCTCGGCCACTAATCAGCAAGTGTGTTGCCGACTGGGCCGTAGTCGGCCTCGCTGTGGCCAAATGGGCCGTACTTGGCTTCGTCCAGGCCCACTAGGACCTATCAGGCTCAGCGTGACCGACTGAAACCACTCGGCTAAGCTGAAGCCGATGCCATATTTTTTTAAACAGTTAAAGCTGCATTATATTTCTCTAATTTAATAAAAAAATGTATTATTACAAAAATAGCCGCAATCACCCATAGATGCAAGATACCTCGGCGGTATGTCTAAGCTATGCAAAAGAGATCGGGATTACTGGATGACGAAATCGAAGATCATCTTTGATGTCTTCCTCGAGGAGATGGCCCAGCAGAGGGTTATGAGGCAATTTGGTCTTCGGAAGTTGGTCGAGCCTCCCCCTACAGAGAACCCATTGCTAGTAGCCACATGTACTATCTACTTATTCAATGTTGGATTGTCTTCCACAATTGTCCATATTGAAGAATTAGTTAATTGTTGAACACACACCAGAATTTTAGGATCACAAGGAAGGGCATGAGCAGGACACAGACTCAGTGGCTGCAGAGGTTTAGACGTACATTACAGAATGGGAGACTATGACGATACGTCTCTGGCACAAGGGTGTCGGGTTTGATCTCCATGAATTCAATGCTTATTTGCAGCGATACATGAGCGGAACATAGATACGCATCATTTAGCACTCTCACCCAGATGAGATACCGGCCCCTGCTACATCGGATACGTACCCGAGCTATGATACTTCGGGCTGCAGGCAGTTTGCAGTAACATATATTCTCTTTATCTAATGCATCGAGTTGTTACATACTTTGTCGTGCATAATATCATCATGACAATTTCAGGCTGAGTTGACACACGACCTTCATGTGCATGCAGCAGAGGATACAAGCTGTCTACGAGGCTATCACGTGCACCCGCACTTCGGACGTTGTTCACTAGCAGCCCCTACTATGCCCCCCGCGTCCCTCCACATAGCAGCAGCAACCGCTTCTCTCCACACACCATCAAGAACCCACATAGCACCGACATCATCCGCATCCACGTCTAGCACAGTAGTCGACGACCAGGCCACCCCTCCTGACCAGGCGAGAAGTTCGGCGTGGCAGCAGCAGCAGGGTCCCACGTCGGGCTTCATGTTTCAGCCACACCCGCAGTAGCAGGGTCCCACGTCGGGCTTCGTGTTGCAGCCACAGCTAGCTGGTATGTCTCTTCATAATTATTCTTTTCAATAACAATTGGGAGTACGAATTTCTTCAGTACTTATGTTCCCTCCTGCAGGAGCCTACGGATATTAGGCATCTATGTTCAGACATCAGGCGTCTATGTTCGGGTCCATGTGGGAGAGTGATCAAGA
Source organism: Thinopyrum elongatum (assembly GCA_011799875.1). Taxonomy (NCBI): domain Eukaryota; kingdom Viridiplantae; phylum Streptophyta; class Magnoliopsida; order Poales; family Poaceae; genus Thinopyrum; species Thinopyrum elongatum. The sequence goes on from CM022298.1 coordinate 266,843,887, forward strand.
AGGTGGGGAGAACATACAAGATTACATGTCGTAGCACAATAACTGGATGGAGATGTATTCGACTCCTCCACCAGGTCCCACACAGGATACACGGTATGACTAGGATGGGTCCGAGTTTCCTCTTTGTAATGTTAGGGTACCCCACAGGTATGGGCGATCGACACTTGCACCTCCTCCTGAGTACCAGGGCAAACGTCATCAGTGACGCTTGTCTCTATTAGTAGAGACATGACTATCTACTTATGTATGAGACATATGCCTATTCTATATATAGGACAAATGACTATCTACTTATGTATGAGACATATGCCTAATACGTCTTCGTCGTATCTATAATTTTTTATTGTTCCGTGCCAATATTATACAACTTTTATATACTTTTGGCAACATTTATATTATTTTTTGGGACTAACATATTGAACCAGTGCCCAGTGCCAGTTCCTATTTGTTGCATGTTTTTTGTTTTGCAGAATATCCATATCAAATGAAGTCCAAATGCAATAAAAATTCACAGAGAATTATTTCGGAATATATGTGATTTTTGGGAGGTGGAATCAACGCAAACGGAGGTCCACAGCCTCCACAAGACACCAGGGTGCGGCCCAGCCCCCAAGCGCGTGGTGCTGTGTGGTGGCCACCTCATGAGGCGATTGTTGTTCTACTTTAGGTGCAAGGAACCTAATATCTAGGGAAAGATCATGTTAAAATCTCAGCACAATCGGAGATACAGATCTTTGGGAATATAAGAAACGGTTTTCGGCCAGAAAACGGGAACGTGAAACAGAAGAGAACAGAGAGATAGATCCAATCTAGGAGGGGCTCTTGCCCCTCCGCCACCATGGAGGCCATGGACCAGAGGGGAAAGAAGGAGGGGGGCTCTCTCCCCCTCTCTCCTGGTGGCTCCCGAGCAAGGATCATGACGGCGATCTACATCAACAATCTTGCTACCGTCTGATGTCTACTACACAACTTGTTCTTGTAGACTCGTGTTGGGCCTCCAAGCGCAGAGTTTTGTAGGATAGTACAATTTTCCCTCAAGTGGATGACCTAAGGTTTATCAATCCATGAGAGGCGTAGGATGAAGATGGTCTCTCTCAAACAACCCTACAACCAAATAACAAAGAGTCTCTTGTGTCCCCAACACACAAAATACAATGATAATTTGTATAGGTGCACTAGTTCGGCGAAGAGATGGTGATAAAAGCGTAGTAATGCTAGTAGATATTGATTTTTGTAATAGGAACAATAAAAAAATAGCAAGGTAACAAGTAACAAAAGTGAGCACAAACGGTATTGCAATGCTTGAAAACAAGGCCTAGGGTCCGTACTTTCGCTAGTGCAATCTCTCAACAATGCTAATCTAATTGGATCACATAACCATCCCTCAACGTGCGATGAAGAATCACTCCAAAGTTCTTATCTAGCGGAGAACATAAGAAGAAATTGTTTGTAGGGTACGAAACCACCTTAAAGTTATTCTTTCTGTTCGATCTATTCAAGAGTTCGTACTAAAATAACACAAAGTTATTCTTTCCATTCGATCCATCCAAGAGTTCGTACCAAAATAACACCATATGATACACATCAACCAACTCTAATGTCACCTAGATACTCCAATGTCACCACAAGTATCCATGAGTTAATTATACGATACGCATCAAACAATTTCAGATTCATAATACTCGATCCAACACAAAGAACCTCAAAGAGTGCCCCAAGATTTCTACCGGAGAAACAAGGACGAAAACGTGCATCAACCCCTATGCATAGATTACCCCAATGACACCTCGGGAATCCGCGAGGTGAGTCCACAACATATATCAAGCGAATCAATATAATAACCCATTTTCACCATGGGTATTCATATGCAAGACATATATCAAGTGCTCTCAAATCCATAAAAATATTCAATCTGATAAAAATGAAATCTCAAAGGGAAAACTCAATTCTCAACAAGATAGAGAGGGGAAAACACCATATGATCCAACTATATTAACAAAGCCCACGATACATCAAGATCATGCCATCTCAAGAACACGAGAGAGAGATTAAACACATAGCTACTGGTACAAACCCTCAGCCCCGAGGGTGGACTACTCCCTCCTCATCATGGTGGCCACCGGGATGATGAAGATGGCCACCGGTGATGATTTCCCCCTTCGACAGGGTGCCGGAACGGGGTCTAGATTGGTTTTTCGTGGCTACAGAGGCTTGCGGCGGCGGAACTTCTGATCTAGGGTTACCCCCGAGGGTTTTTGGAATATTTACAAATTTATAGGGTGAAGAGGCGGTGCGGGAGGCCACCGAGGTGGGCACAACCCTCCTAGGCATGCCTGGGCCCCCAGGCGCGCCCTGGTGGGTTGTGCTCTCCTCGGAGCTCCCCTCTGGTACTTCTTTGGCCCACCGGGTGTCTTCTGGTCCATAAAAAATCTCCAAATAGTTTCGCTGCGTTTGGTCTCCATTTGGTATTGATTTTTTGCGATGTAAAAAAACAAGCAAAAAACAGCAACTGGCACTAGGCACTATGTCAATAGGTTAGTCCCAAAAAATGATATAAAGTTGCTATAAAATAATTGTAAAACATCCAAGAATGATAATATAACGGCATGAATACTTCATAAATTATAGATACGTTGGAGATGTATCAGCATCCCCAAGCTTAATTCCTACTCGTCCTCGAGTAGGTAAATGATAAAAGAAATAATTTATGAAGTGTGAATGCTAGCAAAGTGCATAAGTTTGATCAATGAGAATTTCAATCACTTTTCCTAACATCATAACAGCAATTCTTTCTCATAAAACTTATCATGATAAAGTAGCAATTGAAAACGGAATTTTTTTTTATGGAAAGCTACCTATCATATTCATCATATACTCTTTCTTTTGTAGCATGGACATTTGGACTTGAATGATTCAAAGCAATAGTCTATAATTTGACATGAAGACATCAATACTCAAGCATACTAACAAACAACCATGTCTTTCAAAATATCAACACTAAAGAAAGTTGTCCCTAGCCCATCATGCCCAATCATTGATCCATTCGCAAAACACACTCGCATATTAGCTACATCCAATGCTCAAGTACGATCATAGTGCCCCTTAGTTGGTGCTTTATAAGATAAGATGGAGACACAAATAAAAAAAAATTGCATAAAGTAAATAGATAGGCCCTTTACAGAGGGAAGTAGGGATTTGTAGAGGTGCCAGAGCTCAAAGCTTAAATTGAGAGATAAATTTTTTAAGTGGCATACTTTTCCCGTCAACGAAAACGACCGAGTAATTCCCAACACTTTCCATGCTAGATATATCATAGGCGGTTCCCAAACAGAAAATAAAGTTTATGTGACGCCAGGATAATTAAGCCACAGTGAACCTCCGCTAATGATGCCACGTCACCATGATTACTGTTGTTAAACTCGCATTGATTCAAACCCCGTCCAAATTCAAATTTAAAATCAAGTCAAACGGTAAAGGTTTTCAAATATTAAAACTAAAATGTTCGAGTTGTGCCAAATAATGCATAGGTAATTATGGTGAAGAAACCACACTTTAATAAAATGCTTAAATACTCTAAAATGAATAAAACAGTAGCAAAAACAATTATTTAAATGCTTTAAAATAATAAATAAATGTTAAACTAGTTTATTTAGTCACCAAACTTTTTGTGGTAGCAGTTGGATTTACAACTCTATTTTAGGTATGGGTTTTACTCATTATAAAACTATAACTATTAAAGAAATAAAAGGAAACAGGAAAGGAAAAATAAATAAAAAGACAAAAGACAAAAGAAAAATAAAAAGAAAAAGAAAAGAGCCCCTGCCCCCACAGGGCCTCACCCAAGCCGGCCCACCTAAACCCCCCCGGTCGTCTTCTTCTGTTCACGACCGCGCCCGAACAGGGGCGCGTCCCCGCCGAACCACCTCGCCGGCGCCGCCCCGAGGGGATAAGGGCGACAGCCGAGCCCCCTCGATCCCCTCTCCCACTCGGTCCCCGCTCCCCTCACCCGAGCGCATCCGTCGCACGCCGTCGGCATTGTCGTGCACTAAAGCAGCCCCGGGTCGCTCGGAGGTGTCCAGCAGGTGCGTCGTCATCGTCTCCGTCGGCTACATCAACGAACCAGACCGGAGCCGCCCCGCATCGACCGGATCGAGTCTTCTTCCACCTCTAGTCGTCGCCATTCAACACGTCGATCCGCCGCCTTCGTGCTTCCCCCGGCCTCACCGACCACACCTGCCACACTGATGTGAGCTCGCTGAACTTTTCCCTTTGTTCTCCTTCTCTCGTTCGTCCTCTAGCGCATGCCACGTCGTAGTCCTCCGCTCGCGCCGCCCGTTCTCCCACCGGTGGCCACGGTCGTCGTGTTCACTAGGGCTGCGCCCACGTCCCGTGCGCCCTCGCCCTGGCCGCGCCTCGCACATGCTGCCGCTGCTTGCGTGCTGCTTCTCCTCCCGTGTCGCTCGCAGTCGCCGCCCCTACCGCCGCTACTCGCCCGCAACCATCGCCGTGTCAGTGGCCCCGCTCCCTCGCGTGAACACTCACGCGCCTGCCACGTCCTGGACGTGGCCGCACTCCGCTGCTGCCGTCCTGCACGTGCACACGCGCACCGGCCGGCGGCGGCGGCTGCTGCTGTCCCCGCCCACTATGGTCTCCGCTGCTGTCTGGCCGCGGCCCGCGCCCTTCCGCCACTGCCTCTCATGCGCATCTCGGCTGCCCGTTGCCGTTGCCGCTATTGCTGCTTGTGCCGCTGCCGCTGCTTTGCTTGTACTGCCGCTAACTACTACGGCCTTGCTTGCTGCTGTGTTACTTGCTGCTGCTTGCTCTACCTGAAGCCGTTGTTGCTTGCTTTGCCTGATGCGTCGCTGCTGCTACGGACTCTGTCCAAGAGGCCGGCCCTATTAGTGCTTAATTGGATTAGGTTAGGGGCTAATCTAATTAGCTAGTCTAATTAGACACAGACTGCTGGGCCCCGCTGTAATTAGTTCAACCAACTAAACTCTGGATTAGTCTAATTTGTGTCTAGAGTTGTGTTGTGATATCTTCCCGTGAGTCCTTGATCTTGATCGTGCACATTTGCGTGTATGATTAGTGTATGATTGAATCGAGGATGTCACAAGTTGGTATCAGAGCCAACTGCCTGTAGGAATCCCCTTTTCAAACTCCTTGGCCGAAGTTGAATCTAGTCATGGAAAAACTTTTTATTGACATGGTTGTGTGGCTTACGGGCCCACGTCGCCATTGGGTGGTATTAGGATCTTTTATTCCTCATCTTTACTCTGGGTTTCTGATCTCTCCTCTCTTCGGGTTAAATGATTTTACTAACTCTGACTCTAGGTTCTCGTAACTACTTCCTCCCGGAGAGCCCCTCACTCCAGATGATTGCTTGGTGCACCAGAAGATTCCAAAGATACTCTCCGAAGTTCTCCCGAAACCCTTGTGCCCTCTGCCTTTTCAATTCCCTACTACCGATATATCCATATGGATAACGACATACACTTGTTGTTCATACAATTACTTTGAGTTGCTCTTGTTATTACAAGATACATCGAATTGTTCTCCGACTTTTAAGAATCCCTTGTGCCACTGCCTTGTAGTTCCTTGCCGCAGAAATACCCCTACGGATAATTTCTCGCACTTACCGAGTATCCCCTCATCCCCAGTTGATTCATGTATTTCACAAAAGTCTTCAAAATACCATTCGATCTTCCAAAAATCCTCAATAGCCTATTGCCCTTGAAATTCTTGCTTGCTTGCATTATGATTAATCACATAAGTCTGGTAATCTTATTGGCATCCTTTGTCATTATCATTTTGATTCTGTTGATTCAATATGTTGCAAGTGCTCGCAATCCTAAATCAGATCCTAGAATTCATCCTTCCGGCTCAGGCGTCATTTTAAACATGGGCTGGATCTCAACCAATCATATTGCCATCGATCGTACCCCTAAGCCTACTCAACTTATCCATCCTTAATCAGAGCGTTGCTTCTGACCCCTTGATTTGGAAATCATAATTCCTTGGCATTTGAGCTTTGAATTAGTCAGTTGCTTTTATAATCCAATGCCTTTGCATTGTTTCTTCCTCTGGTTGTGTGCCGATGCACACATCAGCTCTGTTATGGACCGATAGATCCTTTGTTGAATTATCATCTGACTGTGTCCTTCGTATACAAAATCTCGGGTAGTTCTTTCCCTCATACATAATGCCATTGGTAAATCCTATTCTCTGATTTGACCAACCATGCTCTGCTTTCGAGCTGGAGATAATTACTCTCGAAGCTTGTGGTATATGTTTCTAAGATGCCCAGATGGGTTGAACCTATGCCTTCCTTAATCTGTGTGAACCCAAAAAATTTCCAAGGTTCATACTCCTCTGGTAATTCACCAGGTAGGTCTTCGCACTCAAATCATTTTTAATAGAGCAGTGAATGAAAGGTTATGCATCAAAGAAGTGGGAGTCGACCTTGAACTTTGTGCTCATGCCCATGGAGATGATGTAGATCTTATCATTAAAGCTTCTCTTAAATTAATTATTCCCTTGGTATAAGTTAATCTTATATCTGGGATTTGGCCTTTTGCAATCGTGGTTCCGACCATGTTCTCCTTTAAATACCATTTCTCAGGCAAGTTTAAGCATTTGTCTTCTGCGGATCAATACCCCAGTCCAACCTTTACTTTGATCTACCATCGAGTATTACACTCTGGTATCTCAAGAATATCATGGAACTGCATAACTTCTTATGGGTTCTTCATCAACTGTTATTTCTCACCGATTCCAATTTTCATGGGTTCTGGGTTGTCGTCAATCGAGAACACCGAATAGTGAATCGAGTCCGCACTCCGATTCAATAACTCTAAGTAATTTTCTTTACTTACGAGCTTAATAATCCTTCAAGTCATCCCTAGCCTAATCGGCTGTATCATCATCGTGCTAAATTTTAACTGTGCTACCTGGTCCTTATTCCCAGATCACAACTTTCGATGATGAGCTAAGCTTATGTCGATTTCCTCGTCTTATCGTTCCACCTCGAACAACAAGCTTGATTCCGAGTTGGTGTCGTATCCGTGGGTCCAATAATCTTTCACCGCATCAGTCCTATTATTTGATGCAGTCGTTGTTCGATTGCTTCTTCGTGGAGCCTCTCGACAAAATTTGTCGTGATCATCATCAACATTTTTACTCCTTCTAGGATATCAATCGAATTCATGATGAAAAGTGCCATCCTCGTCCCTTGGTAATTTGAGTTACCATCGACAACATCCTTACCTTCCTTTCATCACAAAATTGTTCATGTTATGGATGCAACTTGCTATCCAGTTTGTATTATGTTCTACCTTGAAGTATTATTGTCTTTTATGTCAAGGATGTTGTGAGGATTGCTTCACCTCTTAAGAATTCTTGGTATAGTGATACTTCTCACCATCACCATTATTTCTTTGTCCCCGTGTTGATTCTAACCAGGATACCGACAAGTGAATGGTGCTGCTTGGATTCTGTACTTCTAGCAACCCTATTGCTATGAAGTTAATGATCGATGGTTCATTCTTAGACTATTGGCTATTGAATCACCATTCTAACATTGATCATGCTACCTAAGCCCATACTTCGGATGCACCTTTCAACCAATGTTTAAATTGTGTATGTATTCCTCGAGCATACATCATTATATCATTTGGTCTGACAAATGATATCTCCTTGTTCACGTAATTGTGGAAGTCAATCTTTTTGGAAATCTGGAGGAATTGTCGCTGAGTCCATCAGTCACCCCCTCATCCTCTCCTTGGTTTAATGATGAACTCTTGTTTCGGAACTTGCTTCCATAGTTCATTTCCCGAGAATCTTGCAATGTCAACTTGTCAATTTGTGTTGCACCTTTTCTTCCCAGGCATCCTAAGTCTGAGGTATCCTGACACCAATCGGAACTGAATCTCGGTCAGATATGATGGTTGGAGCATATTTCCAAGAGTTATAATGTTGGTCTTTACCTGACCCGGTAAGGTGATGTCATGCCTAGCACACCTGGGCAGAGGACCTATTGTTATAGTATCCTTTTTAGCAAGTTTAGCCATTCTTCCATGAGGAAATTGTAAGACTTATTCTATAAGTTGTTCCTGATGGATCCTTTGTGAATCCAAAGTCTAATCTTTACCCAATGACCATGTCAATGCTATCTCGAAGCAAGTCTGTTGTACTCCGATTTTCAATAAGAACATTTGAAGCACAATGCTAAATTTTCTTTGTCATTTATCCTAATACCGTTGTATGGGTAATATCATGAAATTCCTCTCCCCTTACCTAAATGGTTTTCTACTTTCTATCCTGTCATGGATATCATGCTCCGCTTGTCCTTGGGAAGGATATACCCCTGAAATATGTGTGTATACACATTTTCTTTTCCATTGTTTCGTTTAAACCTTTCTTGTAATCTGACTTAGCTGAGCAGTGATAATTCCCTGCTTAGGTAAGCACCTCGTTGTACCACTCTGTCAGTAAGACCCTGTTACTTTTGTTGATGACATTCCGGTAACCACCGATGGACGAGAACTTTGCCTATTGGTCCGCCTCATTCAACGAGCAGGAAAATGGTTCACTTCGTCCCTCGCCCTTGGTACCGATGTTGTTGCCAACATAACTGACAGTCTATTCTCCGACATGCCTTGCTATCATGATCGTGCAAGATGACCTCACCCTTCCTACTTTTAACCCACATGGTGGGCCCATAATATGCAGTTCCACAGGATTGAAACCTGACTCTCCTGTACACCCCCCTGTTCCCAAGGTTATTCCTCGCGCATGGTCTCGTGGGTAATTCACGAGCCACCTTCCGAGAAATCATCAATTCTGGTATCAGACACAATACTTATTCCTGTTGCTTTGAACCCCTTTCACGCCCTATTTCATGCATCGAACAATTGCCTACCCGCTCGAAACTTCCCATGATACCTCCTTACTTTGCTCTTGATATTTTCTTAAGTTTCAATTCGAGAGTTACTTTCCGCCACCTTCCCCGATGTTATCGACCAGATAGTCAACCTTGCAGAGGTCCGTTCTCCCGGAATAGCATCCCCTTTATTCTTTCGTAAGTACGATGGAGTTCCGAAGAAAGGATGCCGGCTTCATCCTGATGACCTGAAGCAGAGAAATGAAGACATCAACGTAGTGGATCGACCCCTTCGAGAAGAGCAACCAAGACCGAGAAGAATCATTGGAATTTCGTAACCTAGTCTTCCCCCCTTACTCCACACCTTAAAATCTTGGGACGAGATTTCTTGTAGTGGAGGAGAATTGTGACGCCCAGATAATTAAGCTACAGTGAACCTCTGCTAATGATGCCACATCACCACGATTATTGTTGTTAAACTCGCGTTGATTCAAACCCCGTCCAAATTCAAATTTAAAATCAAGTCAAACGTTAAGGTTTTCAAATATTAAAACTAAAATGTTCGGGTTGTGCCAAATAATGCATAGGTAATTATGGTGAAGAAACCACACTTTTATAAAATGCTTAAATACTCTAAAATGAATAAAACAGTAGCAAAAACAATTATTTAAATGCTTTAAAATAATAAATAAATGTTAAACTAGTTTATTTAGTCAACAAACTTTTTGTGGTAGCAGTTGGATTTACAACTCTATTTTAGGTATGGGTTTTACTCATTATAAAACTATAACTATTAAAGAAATAAAAGGAAACAGGAAAGGAAAAATAAATGAAAAGACAAAAGACAAAAGAAAAATAAAAAGAAAAGAGCCCCTGCCCCCACTGGGCCTCACCCAAGCCGGCCCACCTAAACCCCCCCGATCGTCTTCTTCTGTTCACGACCGCGCCCGAACAGGGGCGCGTCCCCGTCGAACCACCTCGCCGGCGCCACCCCGAGGGGATAAGGGCGACAGCCGAGCCCCCTCGATCCCCTCTCCCACTCGGTCCCCGCTCCCTCGCCCTCTCCCTCTCTGTTCCGCTTGCCCGAGCGCATCCGTCTCATGCCGTCGCCGTTGTCGTGCACTAAAGCAGCCCCGGGTCGCTCGGAGGTGTCCAGCAGGTGCTGCATCATCGTCTCCGTCGGCTACGTCAACGAACCAGACCGGAGCCGCCCCGCATCGACTGGATCGAGTCTTCTTCCACCTCCGGTTGCCAATGTTCAAGGAGTTGATCCGCCGCCTCCGTGCTTCCCCCGGCCTCACTGACCTCACCTGCCGCACCGATGTGAGCTCGCTGAACTTTTCGCCTTGTTCTCCTTCTCTCGTTCATCCTCTAGCGCACGCCCCGTCGTAGTCCTCCGCTCGCGCCGCCCGTTCTCCCACCGGTGGCCGCGGTCGTCGTGCTCACTAGGGCCGCGCCCACGTCCCGCGCGCCCTCGCCCTGGACGCGCCTCGCACCTGCTGCCGCTACTTGCGTGCTGCTTCTCCTCCCATGTCGCTCGCAGTCGCCGCCCCTACCGCCGCTACTCGCCCGCAACCCTGGCCATGTCCGTGGCCCCGCTCCCTCGCGCGAACGCTCGCACGCCCCTGCCACGTCCTGGCCGTGGCCGCCCTCCACTGCTGTCGTCCCGCACGTGCACGTGCGCACCGGCCGGCAGCGGCGGCTGCTGCTGTCCCCGCCCGCTATGGTCGCCGCTGCTGTCTGGCCGTGGCTCGCGCCCTTCCGCCACTACCTCTCGCGCGCGTCTCAGCTGCCTGTTGCCGTCGCCGCTGTTGCTGCTTGTGCCGCTGCCGCTGCTTTGCTTGTACTACCGCTAACTTCTGCTGCCTTGCTTGCTGTTGCGTTACTTGCTGTTGCTTGCTCTACCTGAAGCCGTTGTTGCTTGCTTTGCCTGATGCGTCGCTGCTGCTACGGACTCTGTCCAAGAGGCCGGCCCTATTAGTGCTTAATTGGATTAGGTTAGGGGCTAATCTAATTAGCTAGTCTAATTACACACAGACTGCTGGGCCCCGCTGTAATTAGTTCAACCAAATAACCTCTGGATTAGTTACAATGAATGACATGTGGGTCCCCTGTCTAGTTTGACCAGTCAAACTGTTGACTGGGTTGACCTAGTCTATGACACGTGGGTCCTGTTTGACCCTGTTGACCAGTCAATAGTTGACTGGTCAACTGCTGACTGGACTAGTTAACTGGGTCAACCCAGCCTTCTGGTCCCACCTGTAAGCCACCGTGGCTAGCTGCCGCTAGGTGTAAAAAGTATTTTACTATTTAAATTCATAATATAAATAAATTCAGAAAATTTTAGAATATTGTTTAAACTTCAAAAATTAATAGAAAATAAACCTTAAGTCAGATGAAAATAATTTATATATGAAAGTTGCTCAGAAAGGCAAGGCGAATCCGAATATGCAGTCCGTTCGTCCGCCACATGTCCCTAGCATAGTGACCACGCAACCATCCCCCTCCGGTTCGTCTGTCCGAAAATGCCGAATGTTTCCCCCCTGGCTAGTATCGCCTACTACCGCGTTAGGGCACACCTAGCACCACTCTTTGTCATGCCATGCATCGTCATGCATATGTTTGCTTTATATTTATTGTTTCTTCCCTCTCTTCTCTCGTTAGACACCGAGACCGACGCTGCTGCTACCTAGTACGACTACGGTGTTGACGACCCCTCCTTCTCGACTGAGCTCCCAGGCATGCCCCCCCCCCCCTTGTTCATCCCGATATCACCTACTCTTTCTCTCTACTGCTTGCATTAGAGTGGTGTAGCTGTTACTGCTTTCCGATGAACCTATTCTGCTGCATAGCCTGTCATTGTTACTTCTGTTGTTACCTTTACCTTTAATCCTAAATGCTTAGTATAGGATGCTAGTATTCCATCAGTGGCCCTACATTCTTGTCCGTCTGCCATGCTATACTATCGGGCCGTGATCACTCGGGAGGTGATCACGGGTATATACATACATACTACACTTTTATACATGATACATAATATGACTAAAGTCGGGTCGGCTCGTAGAGTACCCGCAAGTGATTCCGCTTAGTGGTGGGCCTGGGTTCCCGACGGCCCCCGAGTGTTACTTTGTGGCGGAGCGACAGGGCAGGTTGTGACCACCTATGAGACAGGTGGGCTTGGTCCTGGTCGGCGTCCACGGTTACTTCAAAATAACACGCTTAACGAGATCTTGGTATTTGATCTGAGTCTAGCTATGAGCCTATATGCACTAACCAACTACGTGGGAACAGTTATGGGCACTCGACGTTGTGGTATCAGCCAAAGCCTTCTTGACGTCAGCGGTTGAGCGGCGTGCGCCGGATTGGACTGGAATGCCTACTCTTGTATTAGGGAGGCTAGGTCTGCTTCCGGCCGCCCACGCAACATGCAGGAGTGCAATGGGCGATGGGCCCAGACCCCTGCGTGCTTAGGATTTAGACCGGCATGCTGACCTCTCTGTTGTGCCTAGGTAGGGCTGCGACGTGTTGATCTTCCGAGGCCGGGCATGACCCAGGAAAGTGTGTCCGGCCAGAGGGATCGAGCGTGTTGGATAATGTGGTGCATCCCTGCAGGGAAGTTTATCTATTCGAATAGCCGTGTCCCTCGGTAAAAGGACGACCCGGAGTTGTACTTCGACCTTATGACAACTAGAACCGAATACTTAATAAAACACACCATTTCAAGTGCCAGATACAACCCGGTGATCGCTCTCTCACAGGGCGACGAGGAGAGGATCGTTGGGTAGGATTATGCTATGAGTTGATACTTGATGCTGCACTTGCTACTCTCTTCTACATGCTTCAAGATGGAGGCTGCCAGAAGCGTAGTCTTCGATAGGCCTAGCTATCCCCCTCTTATTCTGGCATTCTGCAGTTCAGTCCACAGATACTACCCATTTCATTGATACCAATGCATATGTAGTGTAGATCCTTGCTTGCGAGTACTTTGGATGAGTACTCACGGTTGCTTTGCTCCCTCTTTTCCCCCTTTTCCATTCTTCTCGGACGTCGAAACCAGATGCTGGAGCCCAAGAGCCAGACACCACCTTCGATGACCCCTACTACACTAAGGGTGCCTACTACTATGTGCAGGCCGCCGACGACGACCAGGAGTAGTTTAGGAGGATCCCAGGCAGGAGGCCTGCGCCTCTTTCGATCTGTATCCCAGTTTGTGCTAGCCATCTTATGGCACCTTGTTTAACTTTATGTCTGTACTCAGATATTGTTGCTTCCGCTGACTCGTCTATGATCGAGCACTTGTATTCGAGCCCTCGAGGCCCCTGGCTTGTAATATAAAGCTTGTATTATTTTAATTTGTGTCTAGAGTTGTGTTGTGATATCTTCCCGTGAGTTCTTGATCTTGATCGTACACATTTGCATATATGATTAGTGTACGATTGAATCGAGGACGTCACAGTTTATTCCTTTTTCCACCATTCTTTCACGATCCATGGCTAGCCGTATCTACGGGTGCCCTCCATACCAACACTTTCCAAGGAATTTATTATTTGACAACATAAAGTAAATTCATTTTTCATTTCGGGACTGGGCATCCCTAATACCTTTGCCGTACTCTCGTGCGATGACAAGTGAATAAACACTCATCTTGAGAATAACACATCTAGCATGGAAAATATTGGCCATCCCCTGCCACTTCATGAGTGGTATGAGCACACAAAAAGGAAATTATTTTGAAAATTTAGAAATGGCACATACAAATTTGCTTAGAACGGCATGGAAATACCGCATATAGGTAGGTATGGTGGACTCATTTGGCACAACTTTGGGTTTAAGAATTTGGATGCACAAGTAGTATTCCCACTTAGTACAAATGGAAGCTATCAAATAGATTGAGAAGCAACCAACCAAAAAACGAAAATTCACATAAACGAGCATTGTGCATAACTAACACCGAATAATGCACCAAAAGTAGGATGTAATTTCATTGCATAATTATTGACTTTCGTGCTTACATAGGGAATCACAAACCTTAACACCAATATTCTTACTAAAGCATAATTACTCACCAACATGACTCACATATTATTATCTCCATATCGCAAAACTATTGCAAGAAATCAAACTTATCATATCCAGTGATCTACATGAAAGTTTTTATTATATCCTTCTTGAATATCCATTACTTTGAGACTAAATTTATGTATTACCATTGCTACTAACAAGCTCTCAAATAAATTTAAGTGAAGCACGAGAGCAAAAGAGAAACTACTCCAAAAAGATATAAGTGAAGATCAAATGAGTAGTTAAGTAAATAGGTAGCTATTTTGAGGACTCTCTCTTATTTAAAAACTTTCAGATCTAAGTATTTATTAAAACAGCAAGCTAAACAAAACAAAATGACATTCCGAGAATAGCACACATCATGTGAAGAAGCAAAAACATAGGCTCAACCGAGACTAACCGATAATTGTTGATGAAGAAAGGTGGGATGCCTACCGGGGCATCCCCAAGTTTAGATGCTTGAGACTTCTTGAAATATTATCTTGGAATGCCTTGGGCATCCCCAAGCTTGAGCTTTTGTGTCTCCTTAATTCCTTTTATATCACGGTTTCCCTAATTCTTAAAAACTTTATCCACACAAAACTCAACAAGAACTCGTGAGATAAGTTAGTATAAATCAATGCAAAACCTTATCATTATCTACTGTAGCAAATCACTAAAATTATTATTCAACATTGCATACTAAATGCCTCTGCATATTTAATACTCATATCCTCAAATAGAATCATTAAACAAGCAAACATATGGAAACAATGTGAACATAACAGCAATCTGTCTAAACAGGACAGTCTGTAAACAATGCAATATTCTTCATACTTCCCTAACTCAAAAAATTCCGAATAATTACATAACTGTAGAAATTTAATCATAGCTTATTTTTAAAAAAAAATCAACATTTTATCACATTCTGACTTTTCTGGAGAAATTTTCCAACAGTGACAAACTTTCTGTTTTGAAACAGCAACTCATATACTTACAAAATAAGCATGGTGAAGGCTATCCTTGCCACTTTTATTGAAGTAAGAGATGCAAAACATTATTATAAATAACAGCAAATAAATCCTAATAAAATAAAATGACTCTCCAAGCAAAACTCATATCATGTGACGAATGAAAATATAGCTCCAAGTGAGGTTACCGACAATGTTGAAGACGAAAGAGGGGATGCCTTTCGGGGCATCCCCAAGCTTAGTTGCTTGGATCTTCCTTGAATATTACCTTGGGGTTCCTTGGGCATCCCCAAGCTTAGGGTCTTGTCACTCCTTATTCTCCTCATATCGATATCTCACCCAAAACTTGAAAACTTCAATCACACAAAACTTAACGGAACTTCGTGAGATGGGTTAGTATGATAAAGACAAATCATTCACTTTGGTACTGTCAAAGACAAGATTCATAATTGTTATCACACAATGCCTACTGTACCTTATCATTTCTAAAATTTATATTGAGCAATATAAGCCATAGAAACTAGAAAACAAGCAAACTATGCATCGAAAACAGAATCTGTCAGAAACAGAACAGTATGTAAAGATCTGAATTAAGGTCATACTTATGTAACTCCAAAAATTCTGAAAAATTAGGAAAATGTGGAAAATTTGTATTCCCATCAACTTAAAAAATTTCAGAATTTTCTACGTTCAAGTAAAAGATAGGAATTTCTGTACTGGACGCAAAAGTTTCTGTTTTTGCACAGAATCAAGTCAACTATCATCCACACTATCCCAAAGGCTTTACTTGGCATTTTATTGAAACAAAAGCTATAAAACAAGATCACTACAGTAGACTAATCATGTGAACACACAAAAACAGTAGGTAAAAGTGTTGGGTTGTCTCCCAACAAGCGCTTTTCTTTAATGCCTTTTAGCTAGGCATGATGATTTCAATGATGCTCACATGAAAAATAAGAATTGAAACACAAAGAGAGCATCATGAAGCATATGACTAGCACATTTAAGTCTAACCCACTTCCTATGCATATGGATTTTGTGAGCAAACAACTTATGGGAACAAGAATCAACTAGCATAGGAAGGCAAAACAAGCAAAGCTTCAAGATTTTCAGCACATAGAGAGGAAACTTGATATTATTGAGATATATAAAGGCATATGTTCCTCTCTCATAATAATTTTCAGCACCATCATGAATGAATTCAACAATATAGCTATCACATAAAGCATTATTTTCATGATCTACAAGCATAGAAATTTTATTACTCTCCACATAAGCAAATTTATTCTCATGAATAGTAGTGGGAGCAAACTCAACAAAATAACTATCATGGGATTGAAAATTAAAATCATGATGACAAGTTTCATGGTTATCATTATTCTTTATAGCATACTTTTTATCACCATAATCATCATAGATAAGAGGCATGCTTTCATCATAATAAATTTTCTCATCAAAACTTGGGGGACTAAAAATATCATCTTCATCAAACATAGCATCCCCAAGCTTATGGCTTTGCACATCGTTAGCATCATGGATATTCAAAGAGTTCATATCAACAACATTACAATCATGCTCATCATTCAAAGATTTTTTGTCAAACATTTTATAGAATTCTTCTTGTATCAATTGAGCACAACTTTCCTTTCCATCATTTTCACGAAAGACATTATAAAGATGAACAATATGATGCAACCTCAATTCCATTTTTTTGTAGTTTTCTTTTTATAAAACCAAACTAGTGATAAAACAAGAAACTAAAAGATTCGATTGAAAGATCTAAAGATATACCTTCAAGCACTCACCTCCCCGACAATGGCTCCAGAAAAGGGCTTGATGTCTACTACACAACTTGTTCTTGTAGACTCGTGTTGGGCCTCCAAGCACAAAGTTTTGTAGGACAGTAGCAATTTTCCCTCAAGTGGATGACCTAAGGTTTATCAATCCCTGGGAGGCGTAGGATGAAGATGGTCTCTCTCAAACAACCCTGCAACCAAATAACAAAGAGTCTCTTGTGTCCGCAACACATGAAATACAATGGTAATTTGTATAGGTGCACTAGTTCGGCGAAGAGATGGTGATAAAAGCATAGTAATGATAGTAGATATTGATTTTTGTAATAGGAACAATAAAAAAACAGCAAGGTAACAAGTAACGAAAGTGAGCACAAATGGTATTGCAATGCTTGAAAACAAGGCCTAGGGTCCGTACTTTCGCTGGTGCAATCTCTCAACAATGCTAATCTAATTGGATCACATAACCATCCCTCAACGTGCGATGAAGAATCACTCCAAAGTTCCTATCTAGCGGAGAAAATAAGAAGAAATTGTTTGTAGGGTACGAAACCACCTTAAAGTTATTCTTTCCGTTCGATCTATTCAAGAGTTCGTACTAAAATAACACAAAGTTATTCTTTCCGTTCGATCTATCCAAGAGTTCGTACTAAAATAACACCATATGATACGCATCAACCAACTCTAATGTCACCTAGATACTCCAATGTCACCACAAGTATCCATGAGTTAATTATACGATACGCATCAAACAATTTCAGATTCATAATACTTGATCCAACATAAAGAACCTCAAAGAGTGCCCCAAGATTTCTATCGGAGAAACAAGGACAAAAACATGCATCAACCCCTATGCATTGATTACCCCAATGTCACCTCAGGACTCCGCGAGTTGAGTGCCAAAACATATATCAAGCGAATCAATATAATACCCCATTGTCACCACGGGTATTCATATGCAAGACATATATCAAGTGCTCTCAAATCCATAAAAATATTCAATCCGATAAAAACAAAATCTCAAAGGGAAAACTCAATTCACAACAAGATAGAGAGGGGAAATCACCATATGATCCAACTATATTAACAAAGCCCGCGATACATCAAGATCGTGCCATCTCAAGAACAGGAGAGAGAGAGAGATTAAACACATAGCTACCGGTACAAACCCTCAGGCCCGAGGGTGGATTACTCCCTCCTCATCATGGTGGCCGCCGGGATGATGAAGATGGCCACCGGTGATGATTTCCCCCTCCGGCAGGGTGCCAGAACGGGGTCTAGATTGGTTTTTCATGGCTATAGAGGCTTGCAGCGGTAGAACTTCTGATCTAGGGTTACCCCCGAGGGTTTTTGGAATATTTGGGAATTTATAGGGCGAAGATGCGGTGCAGGAGGCCACCGAGGTGAGCACAACCCACCTGGGCATGTCTGGGCCCCCAGGCACGCCCTGGTGGGTTGTGCTCTCCTCGGAGCTCCCCTCTGGTACTTCTTTGGCCCACCGGGTGTCTTCTGGTCCAAAAAAAATCTCCAAAAAGTTTCGCTGCGTTTGGACTCCGTTTGGTATTGATTTTCTGCGATGTAAAAAAACAAGCAAAAAAACAACAACTGGCACTGGGCACTATGTCAATAGGTTAGTCCCAAAAAATGATATAAAGTTGCTATAAAATGATTGTAGAACATCCAGGAATGATAATATAACGGCATGAATACTTCATAAATTATAGATACATTGGAGACGTATCACCATCAACACCAACTTTCTCCCCCTCTATGCAACGGTGTAATCTCTCTATTCCCGCTGCAATTCTCTGCTAAAACATGGTGCTCAACACTATATATTATTATCCAATGATATGTGGTTATCCTATGATGTTTGAGTAGATTTGTTTTGTCCTATGGGTTGATTGATGATCGTGATTAGTTTGAATTGTATATTTTATTTTGGTGCTGTCCTACGGTGCCCTCCATGTCGCGCAAACATGAGGGATCCCCGCTGTAGGGTGTTGCAATATGTTCATGATTCGCTTATGGTGGGTGGCATGAGAGACAGAAGCACAAACCCAAGTAAGGGGGTTGTTGTGTATGGGATAAAGAGGACTTGATACTTAATGCTATGGTTGGGTTTTACCTTAATGATCTTTGGTAGTTGCGGATGCTTGCTAGAGTTCCAATCATAAGTGCATCTGATCCAAGTACGGAAAGTATGTTAGCTCATGCCTCTCCCTCATATAAAATTGCAATAATGATAACCGGTCTAGTTATTGATCACCTAGGGACAAATAACCTTCTTGTGTGACAAAAAGCTATTTACTAAACAACTAACTTTTATTATCTCGCAAAGTACTCGTAGTTTTATTCTTGCAAAGTAGTTCTAGCATCACACCTACAAAATAGTTTCATACTTGTTCTAGGTAAAGCAAACGTTAAAGTGTTTGTAGAGTTGTAACAGTGGTCGATAGAACTTGAGGGAATATTTTGCTCTACCTTTAGCTCCTCGTTGGGTTCGACACTCTTATTTATCTAAAAAGGCTACAAACGATCCCCTATACTTGTGGGTTATCAAGACCTTTTTCTGGCGCCGTTGCCGGGGAGCAATAGCATGGGGTGAATAATCTCGTGTGTGCTTGTTTGCTTTATCACTAAGTAGTTTTTATTTTTTGTTCTAAGTTGTTTTCTATCTTTAGTTATGGGTAGGAAACGCAAAATACCAAAAAAATTAGTTGTACCTACTAAACCAATGGTTGAAGAACCACCCAAAATCTATCATACTACTGAAGCTTTCTACTTGGATCATCTTCGATCCCAATGTGCTCGTGCTGAAAACCCAACTAGCTTAGTTGAGGGAAAATCATTAAATGAGCATGCTTATTATGTGTGACACCGCTTATCTCAAAAAGGGAAACTTTTATGGCATCAAATTAATACTATGCAATGCTATGCTTGGAATTTATGTGAATTATATGATTTTACTTGTTGTTCTGAAGACCCTAAGAAACAGCTTCACAACCAATGTGAGTTTAGTGATAATGGAATCTTATCTTCTTATGCCAAGGGTGTTTGTAATTACTATGATGTTGAACAAATTGAAGAATTTCTTGCTTTTAAGGGTGCTTATGAAATTGCTTCTTTGATTGAAAAGTATGATGCTACTCTTTACAAATCTGAAAATTTTGCCATACTTAAATATTGCTACGAAAACTATGCTTCTAATGCTTATATTAAACCATATATTGAGGACTCCTCCGCTGACCAAGAAGAGACTAATATTTTGCAGGAAACTATGGAAGAAGAAATTGATGAAACCATGAGCTCATTGGATGAAAAAAATGATGAGGAGAGTGAAGAACAGAAGGAGGAAGAGCGGATTAGCTACCCGTGCCCACCTTATAATGAGAGTAACTCTTCAACTCATACATTATTTAATTTCCCTTCGTGCTTACCGAAGGATGAATGCTATGATAACTGCTATGATCCCTTGGATTCATTTGAAATATCCCTTTTTGATGAAATTGATGATTTCTATGCTTGTGGCCATGATGCCAATATGAATTATGGAGATGAACTTGTTATAGTTCCTTATGTTAAAAATGAAATTGTTGCTATTTCACCCACACATGATAGTCCTATTATCTTTTTGAATTCTCCAAACTACACTATATCGGAGAAGTTTGCTTTTATTAAGGATTACATTGATATGTTGTCTTTTACCGTCGCACATGATGATTTTGATGAATATAATATGCATGTGCTTGCTGCTCCTACTTGCAATTATTATGAGAGAGGAACTACATCTCCACCTCTCTATGTTTCCAATACTATAAAATTGCAAGAAACTACTTATGCTATGTATTGGCCTTTACTTGATGCGCATGAATTGTTCTTTTATGACATACAGATGCATAGGAAGAGAGTTAGACTTCGTCATTGCATGATATATGTTCCTTTGTGCTCACTACTAAATTACAAATCATTGCTAATTAAAATTGGCTTTGATATACCTTGGGATCTGGGTGGATCGATTACTTGAGCACTTTATGCCTAGCTTAATGGCTTTAAAGAGAGCGCTGCGAGGGAGACAACCCGGAAGTTTTAGAGAGTCATTCCATTCTGTTGTGTGATTTTATAAAATTTAAAAACAAAAAAATATAGAGGGGAACTTAAAACTTTTCGAAAAGAAAAGTGAAAGTAAGAAAAACAAGCACCGTTGAAGTGGGGGAGCTCCTTGAACTTTGTTCATGCCCATGGAAACTTTACAAATCTTGAATTATAGAAACATTTCAAAAAAAATATCCCCTTGTAAAAATCCATTGTATTATAAAGATAATGTGCCAAGATTTGCCTTTAGGATAATTAGATTGCTTGTTGGTATGTGCGGTGCAAAAATAGAAACTTTGGTTGTAGTGCGTGAATTTACATTTTTTTACTGGAATGTCAAAAGTTTTAGAAATTTTTACACAGTACTGCTATGCAAAATGTTTACTTTTTCCTAGTTTTTCAGAATTTTTTGAGTTACATAAGTATGGTCAAAGTTCAAATTGCTACAGATTGTTCTGTTTTTGACAGATTCTGTTTTTGATGCATTGTTTTGCTTGTTTTGATGAAACTATGGACTTTACTGGTGGTATAAGCAATGAAGAAGTTAGGATGCAGTAGGGATAATGCAAAAATAAAATATGAATGGGTTTGCAACATCACTTAAAGTAGTAATTTTCTTTATTATACTAACGGATCTCACGAAGGTTTTTGTTAAGTTTTGTGTGGGTGAAGTGTTCAAAGATCGAGGACGTCTCGATATGAGGAGAAGGAGGAGAGGAAAGAGTTCGAGTTTGGAGATTCCCAAGGCACCCCGAGTAAATATTCAAGGAGACTCAAGCGTCTAAGCTTGGGGACGCCCCGGAAGGCATCCTATCTTTCTTCAACAAGTATCGGTATGTTTCGGTTTTTGTTTCGTTCATGTGATATGCGTAAATCTTGGAGCATGTTTTGTTTTTATTTTTCAATTTTATTTTATGCACCATGCATCTATTAGATAGTCAATGGTTGATTTATAGAATGCTCATTGCACTTCACTTATATCTTTTGAGTATGGCTTTATGGAATGCTTCATGTGCTTCACATATATCATTTGAAGTTTGGATTGCCTGTTTCTCTTCACATGGAAAACCGTTATTTGTAGAATGCTCTTTTGCTTCACTTATATTTATTAGAGCATGGTCTTTTGTAGAAAGAATTAAACTCTCTTGCTTCACTTATATCTATTTAGAGAGAGTCAACAGGAATTGGTCATTCACATGGTTAGTCATAAAATCCTACATAAAACTTGTGGATCACTGAATATGATATGTTTGATTCCTTGCAATAGTTTTGCGATAAAGAGATGGAATATGTGGGATGTACTAGTAAACGGTTTTGGTTAGTAAGAATATTGGTGTTAAGGTTTCTGATTCCCGAAGCATGCACGTATAGTCTCTCGTTATGCTATGAAATTGGAGCATGATTTATTATTGATTGTCTTCCTTATGAGTGGCGGCCGGGATGAGCGATGGTCTTTTCCTACCAACCTATCACCCTAGGGGCATGCATAGTAGTACTTTGGTTCGAGGGCTAATAAACTTTTGCAATAATTATGTAACATCCCCAGATCTTCACCCTATTGTTAAGCTCATTGATTGCCATGTCATCATGATCATCTTCATGAAATTGCATTAGGAAATAATTCAACTTCAATTCAAAATTCAAAATGCAAGTCAAACAATTATTTCTTCAAATAGCAAAACTAAAATGTACATAATGTTGCAAATAATCCAGAGGCAATTATAAAATTGTAACCAACATTAATGGGATTAGTTAAGTGACCCTAACAACCTCAAACAGTGGCTAACAGCAACATTTAATAGCCTTTTATTTAATCTAAATTAATTATGAAATTATATTTTGCCCAAACTAGTTTTTTGTGGTAGGTAATGTTGCACTGTAATATTTGAACCAACTAACCCATTTTATAAAACTCAGTTGGAGGCCTAACAATTAGCAGGACAGTAGTGTTTAAAAGAAATAGGAAATAGAAAAGAAAAACGGTTAGACGCTGTTGTGCCTATGGGCTAAAGTGGAACAGTGCCCTGCGGCCCAGCCCAGCCAGACCTTCTTCCTCCCCAGCTGTCGCCATGGCAGGGCGCGCGCGCGCGATGCGCCGCGCGATGGGCGACACTGACGCACCCCTGTAGCCCTGGACGGCTACTTAACCCCGTCACCGACCCCGTTGACAAACCCTAGCGCCCCAACTTCCCCTCTTGCTCGTCTCCTTCCTCTCCCGCAAACGCCCGATGCCATCGCCGCCATGGCTAGCCGTAGCCGTGACCCCTGACCTCACCGCGCTTCGTCTCCGTGCTAGATCGAATCGCCGACCTCGACTGCGCCTTCTTCATCGACCAGCGCGAGCCGTGGAGCCCCACATTGCCAGATCGCCATCGCTTTCTACCTCGGGTTGCCGGAGCTCCTCCGACTCGATCCGCTTGTCCCTGCGCTCCTAAACCTCCGACGAGCCTCCTTGCGCTCCTACGTAAGCTCCTCCTACCACTACTGGAATCCACTTCTTTGCCGTCTGCTAATTCTTTGTCGTCCGCTTGTTGACGGCAAATAAGGTCTTTGCCGTCAGCCACAAGAAAACGGACGGCAAAGATGTGGCTGATGGCAAACAAAGTCTTTGTCGTCAGCCTGTTCTTTGCCATCCGCTGGCTGACGGCAAAGAATCTTTGTCGTCCGCTAGCAGACGGCAAAGAGGTGGGTGGGTCCAGTTATTGTTTAACCAACTCAAGCCCACCGGCCCCACCTCTTTGCCGTCCGCAAGCGGACGGCAAAGAAACTTTGCCGACCGTTGGCTGACGGCAAAGAGCCGGGTACGTTAACCGCCGTCCCGCCCCCCTCTCTTCTCTCCACTCTCTCATTCCTCCCCACCCACACCCGCGCCGCCGCCGCCGACCCCGTCTGCCGTAGCCGGCCGCCCCGCACCCCTCCCCTGCGCCCCCCGACCTCCACCGCACCCCCCCCTCCGCCCCTTCCACGTCGCCCCGGCCCCCCCGCCCCCTCCCCTCCGTCGCCATCCCCCATCCACACCGGCCCGCGCCCGCCGCCGCCGACCCCGTCCAGCGTGCCGCCGCCCCGCCGCCCCGCACCCCTCCCCGACCCTCCACCGCGGCCCCGGCCCCTCTTCCACTCGCACCCGCCGCGGCCGTCCCCGCCCCGTCCCGTCCCCCCCCCCGCCTCGTCCCGCCGCGGCCGTCCGGCCTCCCCCCTCCACCGGGTCGCCTCTCGCGTCCCCCGCCGCCTCAGCCGTTCGTGCCGCCCCTTCCACCAGGTGTGACTCCTCCCCTTTTTTTTTGTTTAATTAGTTTCTTTTTGTTTCTTTTAGTTTAGTTTCTGTTTAGTTATAGTTTTAGTTTAGTTTTAGTTTTAGTTTAGTTTTATTTTAGATAGTTTTAGTTTTAGATTATTTTAGTTTAGTTTATTTTATTAGTTTTAGTTTTAGTTTATTTTTTTTAGTTTATTTTAGTAGTTTTAGTTTTATTTCTAGAGCAAGAGTGAGAACGGAGAGATCTGGAGGCGGACAGTAAGCAGAAGAAAGCAATGAAGCGACTAACTACGGAACAAGCAGAAGATGCACAGAGACCCCCGAGCTACGTGAGGTAGAGTTAGCTCGAAGAAGAAAGTCCGTCCTCCTCCGTCCTCCTCCGCCCTCCAGATCGGGGAGGCGCCGCATCCTTCCGCCATCAGACTAAATAAAAGAAGTAAGAAGCACCGCACCATGCAGCGAGCTCCTACTCATGGACTAACCAGAAGAAATAGGCCACAAAAGACTACCCCTCCTCCCTACCCGACCCCCGACCCCACCCCCCCCCCCTGACCCAGTCCTTCGCAATCTACCCCCCCAACCCATCTCCTCCCGCCTACCCCCGTACCCCCTTCCCCCCCCCCCCTGCACCTCCTTCCCTACCCCTCCCCCCCCCCTCCCCCACGACCTCCCTTCGCGCTCCCCTTCCACCCCCCCCCCTCCCCCTCTACTCACCGAGACCCTGACACCCCGACCCCGGGCACGACACCCCGACCCCGACACCTGACACCACACACAAATCCCAGACCCCGACCCCTACCACCTACACCCATCCCCCATCCGACAGAACCTCTGACACCAAACCCACCCTTACCCCCGACCCCCGACCCCTGACCCCCGACAATAAGTAGTAGAAGAAGAAGAAGAAGATGAAAAAAGAAGTAGAAGTTGAAGATGAAAAACAGAAGTAGGAAAAGAGGGCGCCCGGGGACGAGCGGGTTAGGGGGTTCCTCGGTGTCGATGGAACCCTAAATAGCAAGTATCGTCGGTGCGAGGTACATGTGGCCGTCGGTGTCGAATACTACATCCACGTCCCACAAGTGACGCCGACGTCCGGCATCCCAAAGCAACTGTTCTCGGCGTCGATGGCGGTCGAACACCATTGCGAATTTGTCTGGCAGCCTCTGCGATGACGATTAAAAGGCAAGTGTTGAAACTTGAAACACCCAAACTGACTCAAGTCGGTTTGGTTGTTTGAAATTTCAAAACTTGGCTTTAATCCTCATCGCAGAGGCTGCCAGACAAATTCACCAAGGTGTTCGACCGTCATCGGCCACCAGAACTATTGTTGCGGGACGCCGGGCGCCGGCTTCACTTGTGGGATGTGGATCTAGTGTTCAACGCCGACCGCCTCATGTAACTTGCACCGATGGTAGTTGCTATTTAGTTTACCCGGGGACGAGCGGGTTAGGGGGTCGTTGTCGATGGAACCCTAAATAGCAAGTATCGTCGGTGCGAGATACATGTGGCCGTCGGTGTCGAACACTACATCCACGTCCCACAAGTGACGCCGGCGTCCGGCGTCCCACAGCAACAATTCTCGGCGTCGATGGCGGTCGAACACCATTGCGAATTTGTCTGGCAGCCTCTGCGATGACGATTAAAAGGCAAGTGTTGAAACTTGAAACACCCAAACTGACTCAAGTCGGTTTGGTTGTTTGAAAATTTCAAAACTTGGCTTTAATCCTCATCACAAAGGCTGCCAGACAAATTCGCCAAGGTGCTCGACCGTTATCGGCCACCAGAACTATTGTTGCGGGACGCCGGGCGCCAGCTTCACTTGTGGGATGTGGATCTAGTGTTCAACGCCGAGCGCCACATGTATCTCGCACCGATGACACTTGCTATTTAGGGTTCCATCGACGCCAAGGAACCCCCTAACCCGCTCGTCCTGTTGTAAATATTTAGTTAGGTCGACGGAAAAAACAAAATTGTTATGTTACTCATCTTTCGATTTAAATGTGCAGTTTTTTCGTCGCTGCGAGGGTCTAGTGTTCGACGAGCTCTGCCCCTGCATTCGTGGATGAGAACAAATGACATCTCCTCCTCCCCCCTTCATTTGCTCTATTTCGGCCTTTGTGCCGATGAAACTTGCTAGCTATAGGTGTCTTCAATCATCAGTATGCGTGACCACTATGCGTCTCCCGTTCGAAAGGGTTACATCTATAAATATGCAAGCATTTGCATATTTATAATCATGATTCTTTCAAATTGTCCAATGTTATCCATGGACAGCCCGAGTATGTGTAGATTGGGTTCGTTTTCCCATATGCTCAGCTCCGGATCCGATGCAGAGTTTCGTTAGTGCCTCCCTGTTGTTCTCTGGGTACACATTCTCTCTGCTTATTGCCGAGACGTGTATCAGGAGAACAGCGGGGAGGTGCTGCCGAAATTTTGCGTCGGATCCGGTGCAGAGCATGGGAAAACGAACCCGATCTACACATACTCGGGTGGGATTAGGACCTATCTTTACCTATTAGCGTGTAGGTTGCATGGACATAATAAAACTGACAAACTCCATTAACTGATGGATATGGTTTGCTTAATTATGTATATATTTCTTGTGTGTCCAGTAGGAAGTCAATATGAGTGATTGTGCATGGATGTACACCGGTTACACTAGTCAGAAAGTTTGGACCGAGGAATGGTTAACAAAAACCAAGGGGTTTGTTAGAGCCGCATTTGCAAATGGCCAGGAATTTAGCTGGTGCCCCTGTGCCCGTTGCGACAACTATAAAAAGAGGGACGAGCTTGAAATGAGTAAAGACCTGCAGAAGTTTGGTTTTACGCCTAGTTACATGGTCTGGACATTACATGGTGAGTCTGCCCAACGTGCCAGAGCCGAGGTTCGTCGTCGCACCGACGAGCATGGTACCGGGACCGCAGACATGGTGCAAGACTTTGACGATGCTCGGGACTCGGACGAGGAGATGGAGGAATCTGCAAAGGCCTTCCCTGAAATGTTGGAGTCCTCAAAACGTCCTCTCCACGAGCACACTAAGCTTTGTCAGCTGGATGCCATCTCACAAATAATGGCTTTGAAGGCTCAATTCAACTTGGGCAGAGAATGCTACGACGTGATGATGACAGTATTCAGACGATTTCTACCCAAAGGCCATGTGCTACCTCCAAACCTGTACCAGTCAGACAAAATCCTCCGTGCTCTTAAGATACCCTATGAGAAGATACATGCCTGTGAGAAAGGATGTGTCTTATTTAGGCTTCAGTATGAGGACTTGAACTATTGTCCCATTTGCAATTCTTCCAGGTATGTTGTGGTAGACAACGGTATGGGTGAGAAGACGCAGACCAAAATACCCGTTAATGTTCTTCGGTATATGCCAATCGTACCAAGACTTCAACGTCTTTTCATGGTCGAAGAGATGGCCAGACAGATGACATGGCACAAAACAGGCAAAAGAACCGAACTAGATGCAGATGGGAATGTGATGATGGTGCACACATCGGATGGTGAAGCGTGGAAGCGCTTCGATGCATTACATAAGGAAAAAATGGCAGATCCAAGGCATCCTCGAGTCGCCGTCAGCACAGATGGGTTCAGTGTGTTTGGTCAGATGGCAGCCCCATACAGCTATTGGCCCGTGTTTGTCATTCCACTCAATCTCCCCCCGGGCAGATTATGCAACGAAAGAATATTTTCCTGACGTTGATAATTCCAAGGCCCAACTATCCGGGGAAGAATATGAATGTGTACATGCAGCCGCTTAAGGACGAATTGCAAGAAGCTTGGGATAATGGGTTCAAGACATACGACGCCTTTAGCAAACAGAACTTCATAATTCGTGCCTGGTACATGTACTCGACGCATGACTTGCCGGTGTATGCGCTATTCGTTAGCTGGTGTTGCATGGAAGGTTCCCGTGCCCCACATGCAAGGGAGCTCTTGAGTTTCGTTGGCTGACGGCAGGGCGCAAGTATAGTTGCTTCGACTTGCATAGACCGTTTCTACATCCTGGCCATAAGTTCAGGAAAGACAAGAAGAACTTCATCAAAGGTAGAGTTGTCAAACACTCTGCACCACCTGCGTTGACAGGCCAACAGACCCTAGATCAGTTAAACGCTCTCAAGCCAGATCCAGAGCATCCAGGGTATTTCAAGGGGTATAATAAGGAACACGCCTGGACTCACAAGACATGCTTCTGGGATCTGCCTTACTTCAAAGACCTCATTTGCCCACACAACATCGACGTGATGCACACTGAAAAGAATATCGCCGAAGCCATTTTTGGTACATTGTTCGGCATAGAGGGGAAATCAAAGGATAATCCTAAGGCTCAAGTCGATCAAGAGGAGCTATGTGATAGACCGTTACAAAACATGAAAGAACCGAAAGGAAAGGGGATCAACTGGACGAAGCGAAAGGCATGGTTCAATCTTGGAAGGCCAGCTATGAAGGAAATTATGTTGTGGGTGAAAATGCAGTTGATGTTCCCCGATGGGTATGCAGCAAATCTAAAGAGGGGAGCGAGTCTTAAAAAATTGAAAAAATTTGGTCTAAAAATTCATGATTGGCACATGTGGATTGAGCGGATAATGCCAGTGATGTTGCGTGGCTTTATCCCTGAGGATGAATGGCTAGTACTGGCAGAGCTGAGCTATTTCTTCCGTGTTCTTTGTGCGAAAGAACTATCGCCTGGCCTCCTAGAAGAAATGGAACAGTTGGCACCGGAGTTGATCTGCAAGTTAGAGAAGATCTTTCCGCCAAGCTTCTTTAATCCAATGCAACACTTGATTTTGCATCTCCCGACCGAGGCACGATTGGGGGGGGCCCGTGCAAAATCGTTGGTGCTACTCAACTGAGAGGATGCAGAAGACGCTTCGAGCAAAATGTAAAAATAAACGTAGAATAGAAGCATCGATGGCGGAGGCATTCATCACTGAGGAGGCGGCAAACTTCGTGACCGCACTCTACGAAGCCAAAAATCGTCATTTGCATAATCCGAAGCCTCGGTACAATGCTGACGAACCTCAAAAGGGTCAATCCAACCTCAGCCTATTCAAAGGGAATCTCGCACCAGCCAGTGGTTGGAAACCAGTAAGGTTGGATGTTGAAGAATGGCGGACCATTTCGCTGTATCTCTTCAACAACCTAACAGAAGTGCGGCCGTACATCGAGTAAGATCTCGGTACATTGTTTCACAACTTCTAATTCCTTTGAACTTCTCTTATTCCTGGATTTTTGATGCAGTCGATACGTCGCCATATTCTCGTATGGAGCGGTGATCCAAAAGGATTCCGTCGAAGAGTATGAGCTTCTGGCAAAACAAGGAGCCAAATTTCCCGGTTTCATCTCTTGGTTCAAAAAAACAGTAATTTCCATTAGACACTTTTTTTTCTTTGGCTAATTTGCGACTAATGCAACAATCCTTTCGTATTCAACTTGTAGGCTAATTCAGAGATTATGGATGCCGAATTGAGACAAGTAGCTAATGGTTTTGACTATAAGGTCCGTTCATTTGACAAATACGACATCAACGGGTATCGCTTTCGTACCTATGGCAAAGAGCTATCTATGGCCAACCGAAAGTCTACAAATTGTTGTGTCTCTGCTATCGGTGAAGGAGGTATCGAGTATTATGGAAGAGTTGAAGCAATTTATGAACTTGAATTCTATGGTGAAAACCCACCAAACGTCGTAGTCTTCAGATGTTATTGGTTCCAGCCGAGGGAGACTAGAAGGACTCATGAACATATAGGGCTAGTCGAAATCAAACAAAGCACCCATTTGGATGTTCCCGATGTCTATATTACGGCTCAACAGGCAACCCAAGTTTTCTATCTACCGTGGGCCTGTCAAAGTGATCCAAATCTCAGTGGTTGGGACGTCGTTTATGAAGTGCCGCCACGTGTTAGACCACCTCCCCCCAATGAAAAGGATTATGAACCTCACATTAACCAAGACACATATGACGAAGGAGAATTCTTCCAAGAAACACGTCTTTCCAAAAAACGTTTCAAGAACCGCTCTACTCCACCCCAGAACATTGAAGTAGACAACGATAGTGAATCCGACTTCACCCCTGAGCTGGAACAAGAAGAGCCGGAAGAAGAAGAAGTTACTGCTGCAGATGACCTGTCAATGCTTGAACGATTACGTAAAGGTGGCCTTCCACATGATGATGCATTTATTAATGATGATGATGAGCACGTCATTACCGATAGTGATGATGATGATGCTTTTATTAATGATGATGACGAGCACGTCATTACCGATAATGATTATTAGGTATCCAAATTTTTATGTTGTACTTGATTTATATAGTTATTTGTATGATTGTATGATTTATATAGCTGGTATTTATAATTTTCTTACTTTGTATGATTGTTTCTTATAAATAGTGCCATGGTCTTGATTTCCGTCCCGGTCGGCCCTCGCCCGCTTTTATGATTCGGATGTGGTAAATTATCTTTCATAACTATTTGTTGCATTTCGCATTTGTGCAAATTATGGCCATCAAGTTGACATAGAGATATTTTAATCTAGGAGGTATGTGAACCGGAATTTGAAACGGACCCTCTTATCGAGAAGTTAAATTTAGTTGAAAAAGAAAATGAGTATTTGAAAGAAAAAATTAAAAGAATTGAAGAAGAGAAGATGACATTGGAGTTGTATGTTGCCGATGCCATCGATGATCACAAGATGAAGATGAATGCAATGCGCTTGAAGATGGATGCAATGCGCCTGAAGCTTAAGAAGATTAGAAAATATGCCATTGATAATGTGGCTTGGTATCATTATGCCGTTGGATCAATTGTTACCTTAGTTGCGATCTTCATCACATTTGTTGTGATGAGGGTAAGTTTTCTCTAGTGTTTTGCTTTACAAATGGATACTTAGCTTATTTTCCTCCTAAATGGCATAATTACCTAAGTTAGATAAAAAATAAGCTATACTTAGCTTATTCAGTTCATTTATGACATACTTAGCATACTTAGGTAAAAAATGGCATGATAATCTTTGTTAGCTCCAAAATGATATAGACTTAGCTTATTTTCCTCGAAAATGACATAATAACCTTACTAAGCTCCAAAATGACCTATTTACCTACCTTAGCTCTAAAATGACCTACACTTAGCATTTTTACCTAGCTTAGCAATAAAATGACATTTTTACCTACCTTAGTTAAAAGAAGAAGAAGAAGATAAAGAAGAGGAGAGGAGAAAAAGAAAGAGAAGAAAAAAAAATCTTCTTCTTCTTCTTCTTCTAACTTTCATCTTTCCCAATTTGCAGATTTGCTTTACATGAGGAAGCTTGGATTCATGGAGTGTACTATTCTTGTGGTGCTTCCTTGTTGTTTATGAAAACTTGTTTGGATATGTATGTCTATATGGATATGTTGTTGGAAACTTGTTTCTGGTTATGTATATATGGATATGTTGGACTTTCTTGAACTATGTTGTTGGATTGGATGAAATATGTTGTTGGACATGCTGTTGGATATGTTGGATATGTATGCATGTATATCTGTGTTTGAAACCATGTCTAATTAATGGGATTTAAATAAAAATAGGGGATATATAGCCTCTTTGCTGTCCGCTAGCAGACGGCAAAGAGGACACGTGGCAGTCACCTATGCAAACTGGGAACACTGGCTGCCTATTTGGTCATTTTGCCGTCTGCTGGCGGACGGCAAAGTGACCATCTATGCCGTCTGCCAGTAGACAGCAATGATTCAAACCTCTTTGTCGTCTGCTGGCGGATGGCATATCTGGACACGTGGCAGCTTCCCAGTGCTGCCTAGCTGGGCTCTTTGTCGTCCGCCAGCGGACGGCAAAGATCTTTGACTCTTTGTCATCCGCTGGCGGACAGGAAAGAGCGCCGTTAACCCCCTAACGGCTCTCACGCCACCGCACTGCCGTCAGCTGTCTTTGCCGTCTGCTGGCCTCGAATGGCGGACGGCGTAATCCTTTGCCGTCCGTTTCTAAGAAGCGGACGGCAAAGAAGGCCTTTGCTGGCAGGCTTTCATCCGGACAGTTTGCCGTCTGCTAGCGGACGGCAAAGCATTTTGCTGTCCGTGATCTATGCCTTTGCCGTCCGGCATGGCGGACGGCAAAGAAGCTGATTCCAGTAGTGTACCTCTCCTCCATTCAAGCTTGGATTCGAGCTCTAGCCACTGCCTTCGTCGCGCCCGAACTGTGCTCCGCCGCAGCCGATGCTGTCACCGCCGTAGTTGCTGTCATGAGCAACTGAGCACTCCGGTGTGCTCAGTGTGCTTCTAGGAGTCGAACGCGGGCAGCAGCACTTCCTCCCATCGCCATTTTGCCCGAGCCCGATCGAAGCCCGATTCCGGCGTCTGCCACGGTGGTCGCCGTCGACGTTGTAACCCTCCCGGTGACAAACCGAGGCCACCGGCGTGCACGGGATCGAGTGGCCGTTACAGAGCACCTAACCACGCCCGAAATGATGCCCCACAAGACAAATCCGGGCTCGCCTGAGTTGTCGCCGTCGTTTCATCTCGCCGGAGCACTCCGGTGCCGGCGTCCGACGTGGCAGCCATGGGCCCCACATCTCTGTCCCTGACCATGGGCCCCACTGGGCCCCATTAACCCAGTCAACGCTGACGCGGCTGGCCCCATGTCACTGACATGTGGACCCCGCCTAAATAAACTAATTTTATAAATAATTAAAACATTAACTAAATTGTTAATTAAGTTAATTAGTTTAAATAGACACTGACAGTGGGAGCCAGTAGATTAATTGGTTAATTAGGTTAGTTTAACTCTGTTAAAACCCCCCACTGTCAATGACAGGTGGGTCCCACAGATCATGGCAATAAACTGGGTTTAAGGGTTTTTGGATTCACAAGTAGTATCTCTACTTAGTACGAATTTTTGGCTAGCAAAAGATCCTAGGCAAACACCACATGTTGGAGGATCCATAACAATATAACTTCTATGCAAATATACACAACCATAACTCATTACGTTGTCTTCCTTGTCCAACTTCAACTAATTTGCTCAAGTTTGAAAATAATTAATGGGTATTCACAATCATATAAGATGTCCGAGATAATATATTTGTATGTGAAAGTTCTCTTCCTTATACTAATCTTTCATGAATTGCTTATATGACCAATATTGTGATTGTCAAGCTTAAAAAGATTTCACTTTCTAAACCCAATGTGAAGCTACTACTAGGTATGATATGAACATATAATTTCAACTTCATGATATTCAATTCATTCGACAATTTACTCATAGGATATATGTGAAGCACAAGAGTAAATAACAAACTACTCCAAAAAGATATAAGTGAAGATCAGCGAGTAGTCAAGTAAATGGGTAGCTAATTGAGGACTCTCTCTTATTTAAAAACCTTCAGATCTAAGTATTTTATTAAAACAGCAAGCAAAACAAAACAAAAAATACATTCCAAGAATTGCACAACTCATGTGAAGAAGATAAAACTTAGGCTCAACCGATACTAACCGATAATTGTTGATGAAGAAAGGTGGGATGCCTACCGGGGCATCCCCAAGATTAGATGCTTGAGACTTCTTGAAATATTATCTTGGGATGCCTTGGGCATCCCCAAGCTTGAGCTTTTGTGTCTCCTTAGTTCCTTTTATATCATGGTTTCCCAAAATCTTAAAAACTTCATCCACACAAAACTCAATAAGAACTCGTGAGATACGTTAGTATAAATCAATGCAACACCTTATCATTCTCTACTGTAACAAATCATTAAAATTATTATTTAACATTGCATACTAAATGCCTCTGCATATTTAATAATCCTATCCTCAAATAGAATTATTAAACAAGCAAACATATGCAAACAATGCAAGCATAACAGCAATCTGTCTAAACAGGACAGTCTGTAAAGAGTGCAATTTTACTCAAACTTCCCTAACATAAAAAATTCTGAAAATTTACCACACTGTAGAAACTTTATCATATCTTATTGTGCAAAAACTTTCAACATTTTATCACATTCTTACTTATCTCAAGAATTCACGCACTAGCATGCAACTTTCTGTTTTCAAACAGCCACATATAGACTTGCAAAATAAGCATGGCAAAGGCTATACTTGACATTTTTTTTGAAGTAAAAGATGAAAAACATTATTATAAATAAGATAAAACAAATCCTAATAAAATAAAATGATGCTCTAAGAAAAACACATATCATGTGAGGAATGAAAATATAGCTCCAAGTGAGGTTACCTATAATGTTGGAGACGACAGAGGGGATGCCTTCCGGGGCATCCCCAAGCTTAGTTGCTTGGATCTTCCTTGAATATTACCTTAGGGTGCCTTGGGAATCCCCAAGCTTAGGGTCTTGTCACTCCTTATTTTCCTCATATCGATATCTCACCCAAAACTTGAAAACTTCAATCACACAAAACTTAACGGAACTTCGTGAGATGGGTTAGTATGATAAAGACAAATCATTCACTTTGGGTAATGTCAAAGACAAGATTCACAATTTTTCTCACACAATTCCTACTGTACCCTACAATTTCTACAACTTATATTAACCAATATAAGCCATAGAAGCTATAAAACAAGCAAACTATGCATTGAAAACAGAATCTGTCAAAAACAGAACAATACGTAAAGATGAGAATTTTTGTCATACTTATTCAACTCCTAAACTTATGAAAAATTAAGAAAACGTAGGAAATTTGTAGGTAAATCATATGTAAAAAATTCAGAGGTTTTAGACATTCCAGTGATTCTTAAAAATTCTGTTACTGGGCGCAAAAGTTTCTGTTTTTGCACAGAATCAAGTCAGCTATCATCCACACTATCCCAAAGGCTTTACTTGGTACTTTATTGAAAAAAAAGCTATAAAACATGATTACTACAGTAGCCTAATAATGTGAACACACAAAAAACGTAGGTATAAGTGTTGGGTTGTCTCCCAACAAGCGCTTTTCTTTAATGCCTTTTTAGCTAGGCATGATGATTTCAATGATGGTCGCATAAAAGATAAGAGTTGAAACATAACAAGAGCATCATGAATCATAAGTTCCTCTCTCATAATAATTTTCAGTAGCATCATGAATAGATTCATCAATATAACCATCACATAAAGCATTCTTTTCATTATCCAAAAGCATAGAAAATTTATTACTCTCCATATAAGAAATTTTATTCTCATTCACAATAGTGGGAGTATGATATGGTACTCGAATACTATAAATTATTTCCAAATTAAAAGAGTAATGTTCAGTAAAAAGATATTCAAATTATGACAATAATTATCACTACTTTTTATAACATAAGTATCATCACAATAATCATCATAAGTAGCAACTTTGTTCTCATCATAGTCAATTGAAACCTCTCCGGAATAGTGGAATCATTACTAAATAAGTCATGACCTCTCCAAATCCACTTTTACAGTATAATAGGATTCAACACCCTCCAAAATAGTGGGATAAATATTATCTAAAGTTGACACTCTTCCAAACCCACTTTCATAAATATTGCAATCATCATAAATAGGAGGCATGCAATCATCATAGCAAATTTGATCATTCAAAGTAGGGGGACTAAAAATATCATCTTCATTAAGCATATCATCCCCAAGATTGGAACAAACATTAATTGCAGCAAATAAATTCTCAAACATGTCATTCTCATCAAACATAGCATCCCCAAGCTTGTGACTTGGCATATCATAAGCATAATCACTCTCATCATTAATAATATGAATAGCACCAATGGTATAACAATTGCTATCATCATAATTTCCCAAGTTGGTGCCAAAAAGATTTCCAAGATTATAAGAAGTATCATTATCTTCTCAATCATAATCATCACGACGAGCAATAGGCATAACAAAATCATCATCAATAGTGCTCTCGGACATTGTGCCATAAGACAAAGAAGCAATATCATCATCAAGTGCATCATCTTCCGCAATTATTTTTATTCATTTTCATGAGGCACAACAATAATGGGAGCAACATTATTTGGGAGATATACCTTTTTACCTCTATTCTTTCTTCTTTTCTTCTTCTTCACCACATCATGTGTGGGTTTAATTAATTTTTTCGAGCTTCTTATTGATGAGATTGGTTGAATAGGGAGCGCCTCCTCGTCACCTATTTCATTATGAGAGACAATAGGAGGGAAAGTGGAAATCTTTACCCTTTCATTAGTATTCCTTTTATATTCCATTGGTTTTCCCATCTTTCTATAGTTGGCAATATAAGCATTATCATTGCAATTTACCATGCAAAACATATAGATATTTTTTAGATTAGTTTCGATGTCATCCGTGAGAATGAATACTTCAAACCAACTATTTTTATGTGTCAATTATTCACTCCCCAAGAATAGACAAAGCTCATTATAAAGTTCAAGGGTGATCAAGTCATTACAATATTTGGCCATGATTCGATCATGAAAAAGTTTGCATTGGAAATTAAGATGACAAACCTTATTGCAAAGTTCACAAGTAATAGGACAAAGAGAGCATAATTTTGTAGCAAATTCATCTATTACTTTGAGCAAAAAATTGGTTCTATCATGTTTATGCTTCTTACAAAATCTATCTTCCCTATAAGGCACGTCTTCACAAACTTTATGCACTCCACAAAAATTGACATGCTTATAAGAAACATTTTTGACACGACTAGTGCAATCATCATTAGTATTTTGGATATTCATAGAATTCATACTAACACCATTGCAATCATGCTCATCATTTATGCCAAACATTTTATTGAATTCTTCTTCTATCAATTGAGCACAATTTTCCATTCCATCATTTTCACGAAAGATATTATAAAGATGAACAATATGATGCCACCTCAATTCGACTTTTCTGTAGTTTTCTTTTATAAACCAAACTAGTGATAAAATAAGAAACTAAAAGATTTAATTGCAAGATCTAAACATATACCTTCAAGCACTCACCTCCACGGCAATGGCGCCAGAAAAGAGTTTGATGTCTACTACGCAATTTTATTCTTGTAGACTCGTGTTGGGCCTCCAAGCGAAGAGTTTTGTAGGACAGTAGCAATTTTCCCTCAAGTGGATGACCTAAGGTTTATCAATCCATGGGAGGCATAGGATGAAGATGGTCTCTCTCAAACAACCCTGCAACCAAATAATAAAAAGTCTCTTGTGTCCCCAACACACCAAATACAATGGTCATTTTATAGGTGCACTAGTTTGGCGAAGAGATGGTGATACAAGCATAGTAATGATAGTAGATATTGATTTTTGTAATAGGAACAATAAAGAACAGCAAGGTAGAAATTGATAAAACGGAGCACAAACGGTATTGCAATGCTTGAAAATGAGGCCTAGGGTCCGTACTTTTGCTAGTACAATCTCCCAACAATGCTAATATAATTGGATCATATAACCATCCCTCAACGTGCGATGAAGAATCACTCCAAAGTTCCTATCTAGCGGAGAACATAAGAAGAAATTATTTGTAGGGTACGAAACCACCTCAAAGTTATCCTTTCCGATCGATCTATCTAAGTGTTCGTACTAAAATAACACCAAGTTATCCTTTCTGATCGATCTATCCAAGAGTTCGTACTAAAATAACACCATACACTACTGGAAACAGAGAATTTGCCATCAGTCAGCTCTTTGCCGTCAGCTCGCGGACGGCAAAGAAGGCCTTTGCCGTCTGCTTATAAAAAACGGACGGCATAGACTTGGCTGACGGCAAAGAGCCTAGTTGCCATCAACCAGTTCTTTGCCGTCCGCCAGCTGACGCCAAAGAATCTTTGTTGTCCGCTAGCAGACGGCAAAGAGGTGGGTGGGGTCCAGTGGAAGCCTAAACCCTAACGGCCCACCAGCCCCACCTCATTGTTGTCCGCTAGCAGACGGCAAAGAATTGACTATCTAACGGCCGTCCCGCCCCCTCCTCTCTCTCTCTTCTCTCTCTCCCTCCCCGACCCGACCCCGCACCCGACCCCAATTAACCGCCGCCGGCCACCGCGCCCCTGACCCCCACCGCACCCCCGTCGCCCCGTCCGCGTCGCCCCGCCACCCCGCGGCCGTCCCGCCGCCCCGCCCCCCTCCCCTGCGACGATCGTCCCGCCGCACCTGGCCCCCCGCCGCCCTGGCCACGTCGCTTCGCCACCCCGGCCATGTCGCCCCGCTACCCCGCGACCGTCCCGTCGCCCTGCCCCGGCAGCCCCGCCCTCCTCCCTTGCAGCGGCCGCCCGAGTGCCGTCGTGAGGCAGGCCGCGGCACCGCCCCCCTCCCCTGCGGCGGACCTACTCCACCGGGACGCCCCCCCCCTCCTCCACCGGCTGCCCCCTCCCCTGCGGTGAGCTCCTCACCCTTTTTTCTGTTTTTTTACTTTTACTTTTAGGTTTATGTTTACATTAGTTTAGTTTAGGTTTATGTTTAGTTTAGTTTAGTTTTAGGATTAGTTTAGTTTATGTTTAGTTTAGTTTATTTTAGTTTAGTTTAGTTTACTTTAGTTTAGTTTAGTTTTAA
This sequence comes from Thinopyrum elongatum, assembly GCA_011799875.1. Classification (NCBI taxonomy): domain Eukaryota; kingdom Viridiplantae; phylum Streptophyta; class Magnoliopsida; order Poales; family Poaceae; genus Thinopyrum; species Thinopyrum elongatum. The sequence goes on from CM022298.1 coordinate 266,882,404, forward strand.
GAAAAGAAGAAGAAGAAGAAGAAGAAGAAGAAGAAGAAGAAGAAGAAGAAGAAGAAGAAGAAGAAGAAGAAGAAGAAGAAGAAGAAGAAGAAGAAGAAGAGGAGGAGGAGGAGGAGGAGGAGGAAGGAAGAAGAAGATGAAAAAAAGAAGTAGGAAAAGTAGGAAAAGAAAGAAAAGAAGGAAAAGAAGGTCGAGGGTCGAGAGGTCGATGGTCGCCGAGGGGTCGAGGGTCGCCGAGGGGTCAAGGGTCGCCAAGGGGTCGAGGGGTTGAGGGTCGAGTGGTCGAGGGCCGAGGGGTCGAGGGTCAAGGGGTCGATGATCGCCGAGGATTAAAAGCCAAGTGTTGGAACTTGAAACACCCAAACTGACTCATGACAAAAAATCAAAGCGTAGAAAGAGAAACCAAAGACGAAACAATACGTAGTGAGAGTTTGTGCAACTAGGATAATATTCTGTAACAGCTTTTTTAACGAATTTGAGAGGATGATGGTGAAGAACTTGAAAGCCATTGGTGTCTTTCAACTTCTTCGCCATCATCCTCTCCAATTCATTAAAAAAGCTGGTACAGAAAATCATCCTAGTTGGACAACCTCTCACTATGTACTATTTCATCTTTCGATTCTCTTTCTACGCCCTGATTTTTTGTCAGTTTTGTTGTTTGAAGTTTCAAAACTTGGCTTTTAATCCTCATCGCCGATGGGTCGAGTGTCGCCGAGGGGTCGAGGGTCGCCGAGGGGTCTAGGGGTCAAGGGGCGAGGGGTCGAGGGTCGAGGGGTCGATGGTCGAGGATCTTCCGGTCCGAGTGCTGACCGACTGGTGTCGTAGCTTAAGATGAGGACGTCCCCGAGCTGAAGGTCATGAGCTTGGGTGAACTGCTTCCATCCGTGCGCGAAGAACAGATGGAAGCAGTTCGCCCGCGCTGATGACCTTCAGCTCGGGCATGTCCGCATCTTAAGCTACGACAACAACCGCACCATGCTCATAGTGAAGGTGTTCGACAGGACCGTCGAGGGATCGAGGGTCGAGGGGTCGACGGTCGCCGAGGGGTTCCTAAGTTATGTTGTACTTGATGATGATACACTAGTACTAGCTAATTATATGCATATTATTATTCATGTCGGTATTAAATTTTTTTATGTTGTACTAATTTCGTTTACTCTATGTCATGGCAAGTGTTGAAAGATGGTGGGCGCGGGTAAGGAGCGCTCTGAGGCTCCTTCTTCATCGGCGCGTGGTGGGAGGGGTACTTTCATTCCACCCCAGACTCTCCAGAGAGCGTTGGTCGACAGTATGAAGACACCGGTGGGCGCTTCTTCGTCGGCGTCGTTGCCCACCGGGGGAGGAGGTCGGGGAGGGAAGAAGAGAGGAGGTCGGGGAGGACGTGGCCGTGGGAGAGCTAGGCAGGCTCCTACACCTTCCTCGCCGCCACCCATAGCTGATTCACCCGAGCACACGAGTGCTAGGGTGGACACGTCTGAGGAGGAGGCTACGCGGACTCCGGTCCACGAGCCTCAGGTCGATGGGCCTTCGGCCCACAAGACTTGGCCCCACGAGACTCCATCCTAGGAGACATCTGGATGGGGTACCTGGACGGGTCCGTCTGAGGGGCCGAGTGGCCATGCCGATGATGGTGGGGATCCGGCTGATAGCGAGGGTGAGGTGGTTGAGGGGGCCACCGTCTACCAGCATGGTTGTACACGGCTCCCGCCCGTGTCGGCGACCCGCAAGCAGAGGTGGTTGATTTTCCCTGATGGGGAGAGGTAAGTGCATTTACTCTTTTTGTACCATTTGCCTCCATGTTTCTTCAAATATCTAATGCGTTGGCCTTGTCATACTGCAGGGGTTGGCACCACGCTAATTATGAGCGCAGGCCCAACAGCGTCCTTGGTGTGATTTGCCGGCAAAACTTCCCGAGGTTTGTCACGTTGCCCGGTGAGGGTCAGGTTCCAGACCTAGGATTGAGCTGGGAGCACTACTTGGCTGCCCCGGCCCCACCGGAGGAGATGATAGACGGTGTCTTGTGCCACACGAGGGCAGCGATGGTGATCCGAAAGTTTTGGGAAATTTCTCCTTTACACAGTTAAAAATCTTCAAATAGCTAGTTATTGTACTAATCAATGTTGTCTCATTTGATTGCAGACCTTCTACAGGTGTGAGGAGGGATACGAGGAGGCTGCGGCAAAGGTTATCAATGCTGAGTGCAGGCGCCTACTACAAAACTTACGACACGAGGCTCGGGTGCAGGTTGTTCGAGACTACTACGCCTCGCGTGGTATTAAGAAGCCCAACCCGGTGTGCTGCGATAAGTTTCTGTAGAAGGAGCAGTACATGATGGTAATTACCTATTCTTAAGGCCTTGTACTTAGTTTCCTTGATTTGATTCGTAGGCGTAGCGCTCAAGTACGTTTCTCTTTACTAACTTAGGTGCCCCCAAGATGGTGTGCGGATTAGATGGATTGTTGGGAGGTGTTGGTCGATGAGTGGTGCTAAAACGAAGGGTGTGCTCAGCACAACAATGCCAAGGACAAGCGTGCCCAAATGGTAGGTGTACCACACCATCAAGGTAGCGCCAACTTATTTCAGTTCGGGCGGAACTGGGTATGTGGTTTCCTTCATGATTCATGCAATTCATTCTTCATGCTAGCTTGAGACCATTAATTACTAATTTACTCTGTTCCTCTCTTTCAGGCAAAACACAATAAGGCGGAGGTGCCAGAGGTGTTCGACCTCTATGCCATGGCCCATACTGGGCCATACAAGAAGGTCAAGGCATTCGAGCCATCTGACCTCGATAATCCAAAGAACTTCACCAACATCTCCTCCCACAACAAACTTGTGAAGTACAGAGATGAGGGGAAGGCGAGGAAAGGGGAGGACTTTAACCCAAGCCAGCAGTTTGATCCACAGCTGGTGATGATATCTGGTGGCGGGAGGTCCCATGGCTCGATAGCCATTGGAGATGGACTTATCCGTTGTCCTTGCACTCTCCCGGAGATCAAGGTGCGCCAGTCGAGCTCCACTCCTGAGATGAGGCCTCGTCAATGGCCAATCAAGCTCGCCTTCTAGGTTAGTTATACGGACTCAGCTATCTTTCCTCCATTACATTGTGTGTGCGGCCATCGATGATTACAATGCTAACGAGGAGTTGTGTTGCAGGCTGCTCTTCAGAGTGAGGGAGATAGAACCCAGGCACTTCTGGCGGAGAGGAACTGGTAGGTGGAGGAGAAGCAGCAGAAGTTGGAGGAGAAGGTGGCAAGGATGTTGGAAGAGGAGAGGGCACGGAATGACATGCAGAACCGGGCCATGTACGAGCTCCTCGTGGTAAGTTTCTTCTGCATATTATCCAAATCATTCACGTAATGTTCGTTTCATTACTAACTAGTATGACTGTCCCGTCAAAACCAAATGTGCAGTCTGTGTGCCAGAAGGCCGATCAGACCCCTCCGCCGATGCCAGAGATTGCTCCGGGGACCACGGTGAGTTTAATTTGAATGGTCATTAGTTACTAGTATTAACATTTGAGTGTCGTCATGCTAACGAGACATTGCAAATGATCTTTGGTGCAGCGTACCTCTAGACAAGCATCACACGATCCTTCTCCAGGTGGTGGTACCGGCACGAGCCACGCCGGTGCTTCACCTCCGTGATGACGGTACATTTTCTCTAGTGTTTTGCTTAAAAAATGCATAATGACCTAGACTTAGCTTTATTTCCTCCAAAATGCTTACCATAATGACCTAGACTTAGCTTATTTTCCTCCAAAATGACATAATTAGCTTACTTAGCTCCAAAATGATCCATTTTACCTTAGTTAGCTCTAAAATGATCTATACTTAGCTTTGTTTCCTCCAAAATGACCTAAGTTAGCTCTAATATGCTAAGTTATCTCTAATATGCTTAGTTACCTAGGTTTGCTCAATAATGACATACACTTAGCTTACTTATGTAAAAAATGGCATAATTAGCTTACTTAGGTTTGAAATGGCAAAACAACCTTGGTAACCTCATATATGTCATACACTTAGCTTATTTTCCACGAAAATGACATAATTAGCTTAATTAGCTCCAAAATGATCAATTTTACCTAAGTTAGCTCCAAAATGATCCATTTTACCTAGGTTAGCTCCAAAATGATTCATTTTACCTATGTTAGCTCCAAAATGATCCATTTTACCTAAGTTAGTTACAAAATGATCCATTTTAGCTTGGTTAGCTCCAAAATGATCCATTTTAGCTAGGTTAGCTCATAAATGATCCATTTTACTTAGGTTAGCTCCAAAATTATCCATTTTACCTAGGTTAGCTCCAAAATGATCCATTTTAGCTAAGTTAGCTCATAAATGATCCAGTTTACCTAGGTTAGCTCCAAAATGATCCATTATACCTAGGTTAGCTCCAAAATGATCCATTTTACCTAGGTTAGTTCCAAAATGATCCATTTTACCTAAGTTAGCTCATAAATGTCTTTTTTTTTTACCTAAGTTAGGTCATAAATGTCATTTTTACCTAAGTTAGCTCATAAATGTCATATACTTCTTCTTCTTCTTCTTCTTCTTCTTCTAATCTTCTTCTTCTAACTTTCTTATTTCCCATTTTGCAGATTTCATTCACTTCACGGAAGCTTGCATTGATGGAGTGCTTGTTATCCCTTTCTCTGTTTCTTTTGTATCGATGAACTATGCATGTATGGTTGGATGAAACTATTGTAATATGTATGGTTGGATGCCTGTATGTGGAACTTGCTATGTATGGTTGGATGGAACTATGCATGTATGATGAAATTATATGTGTTAGATATCTCATATGTTTGCTCTGAAATTGCCCTGTGAATATATATATATATATCATCTATTTGCTGTGAAAATGCTTGGATATAAGAAAAAATAGAAAAAAAAGAGGCAATGCAGCCTCTTTGCCGTCCGCCACCGACGGCAAAGGGGCCTTTGCCATCTGCCACAGACGGCAAAGAGGCCACGTGGCAGCAACCTATGCAATCTGGGAGCTATACCATTTGGTTACTTTGCCGTCAATGGCAGACGGCAAAGGATGTGGGCGTTTGTCGTCCACTGGCAGACGGCAAAGGCTGCCCTTAGCCACCTAACATGGCTAACGCCTGTTATTTACCGTCCACGTTCTTTGCCGTCTGCCACAGACGACAAAGTTTCTTTGCCGTCTGCCACAGACGACAAAGGTTCTTTGCCGTCCGCTTTGAGGAAGCAGACGGCAAAGAACCTGTTTACCATAGCTTTCTTTGCCGGGCAGGTTTGCCGTCGGTGGCAGACGGCAAAGAGGTTTGCCGTCCGCTTTTGGTAACTTTGCCGTCTGCCATGGCAGACGGCAAAGAAGCTAATTCCTATAGTGATATGATACACATCAACCAACTCTAATGTCACCTAGATAATCCAATGTCACCGCGAGTATCTGTGAGTTCACTATACCATATGCATCAAACAATTTCAGTTTCATAATACTCAATCCAACACAAAGAACCTCAAAGAGTGCCCCAAGATTTCTACAGTAGAAACAAGGATGAAAACATGCATCAACCCCTATGCATAGATTACCCCAATGTCACCTCGGGAATCCGCGAGTTGAGTGCCAAGACATAGATCAAGTGCTCTCAAATCCATGAAAGTATTCAATCCGATAAAAGTGAAATCTCAAAGGGAAAACTCAATTCATCACAACAAGATAGAGAGGGAGAAACACCACATGATCCAACTATATTAACAAAGCTCCCGATACATCAAGATCGTGCCAACTCAAGAACATGAGAGAGAGAGATTAAACACATAGCTACTGGTACAAACCCTCAGCCCCGAGGGTAGACTACTCCCTCCTCATCATGCTGGCCGCCGGGATGATGAAGATGGCCACCGGTGATGATTTCCCCCTTCGGCAGCATGCCGGAACAGGTTCTAGATTGGTTTTTCGTGGCTACAGAGGCTTGCGGCGGCTAGGGTTATTTCTGGGGGTTTCTGTATTTATAGGATTTTTTGGCGTTGGTTTCACGCAAAGATGGGCCTCGATGTGACCACCACCCACCTGCACACGGGCAGGGGCCCAGGCGCGCCCTGGTGGGTTGTGCTCACCTCCTTCACCTTCTGGCCCTCCCACGAAGCTTCTAGTTCCTCTTTTCTTTCAAAAAAAATTGACAAAAAGTTTCATTGCATTTGAAGAACTTTTATTTCTGCACAAAAAACAACACCACGGTAGTTCTGCTGAAAACAACGTCAGTCCGGGTTAGTTCCATTCAAATCATACCAAAACCATATAGAATTGTTGTAAACATGGCATGAATACTTCATAAATTATAGATATGTTGGAGACGTATCACTCTCCACATAAGCAAATGGTAGTGGGACTACTTGATTTTGGCCATCTTGACCAATGGTTGTCAAGATCTGACCCTTGTACTTGCCAGTGGGAAAAGTGTCATCTACACATATCGCCGGTCGACAATGACTAGAATTTTTGATGCATACACCAAAAGAGAAGAACAGTCGATGCAGCACCCCTCATAGTTGGGAACTCTGGCATGAAGAGGTCTTGGATGTCGACATAGGTGCCAGGATTCCGGTCCTGCAGTGTGTGGAGGAGCCGGACAACAGAGTCATACGCATCGAAATAGAAACCAAATTTGGTCTCAAGCGCCCCATGCTTAGCCCTCCAAGCCTTGCCATAAGAAATTTTGTACTTGAACCTGACGAAGACTTTTGTCTACATAGCCTTCACTTCCATCGCTTTGCTCTCCATTATATCGCTGTAAAACAATCGAGCAATAAACATGGACAAAAGGTTGCCATGATCTTGAGGGATACAGGGAATAAAACAAGTTTGATGAACTAAGTCACCGATCACCCAACTTGTGCCATACTTAGGGGGAGATAGCCATGCACCCTGGCGGTACGTGATTTTTCTTGCATACCATTGCCAAGTATTTCTTACTTTACACCTAAGCTATGAAAACCCTTTGCATGGACATTGCCCATTTAATGATTGCATCCTTCAGAGCTTCCTTGTTGGGGTACATACCACTCGTCGCAATGTTTTTCTGGTGATATTGCCAAGCAGAATCATGGCCATCATTCACGGTCATTGAAGATGATAAGTCCTGATTCCATGATGCAGGATTCGGCACCTCCTCTGCGTTCTCTTCTTCATCTGACTCATCCGAATCATCGGCATGACCACTATCACCATTTGTATCTTCATCTGACTCATCGGCATGACCACTATCACCATTTGTATCTTCATCTTCCATCTGGTTTTGCATGTGCCCATCTACCTCGTCAGCGTCTGCCTCGCCACTATAATAACCATTGGCATTTCCTCCTTCTACCTAACTACTCTGCCCTGGTTCGTAACCATCATCTCCAGTATTTGACACTAAATTTGACAAAGATAAATACATCCCTTTACTGCTCTGGCCAGGATCGTATCCACCCTCGCCTTCAAGTGCACTGACCTCCTTCACGACGGGAAGAACTAAGGCAACATGATTGCATCCCTTGCTTTCGCAACCTTGTAACCAGCACACCCACTGAGAGTCCCGCTCTATTGGCCTCAAATAAAAGTAAATGGTTGAACTTGACCAGGTCCACAAGGCATGAATACCGACGGTGTGTGTTTCAATATTAAGCCCTAAACATCCAGTCAACCATTCTTTCAACTGACTAACAGACCATGTTTGGGGCAGTTAGTGGCACCTCTATGTACTGAAAATCACTCACATTAGCTCCCATCTCATTTGTTTTGACAGTACCAAGACTGCAGTTAAATACGAACTTCACTACATCAGACATCTCTGCTGACCTAAAAAATTATTCAAAATGGACAACTATTAAAAATATTCGTACGCCTAAATATTTGACATCTAAACATATTGTGGAATATTACTGGAACAACTAAATAAGCACGTATCATATTATTTAACATCTAAATAAATTACCGAGTACTACCGGAGCAACTAAATTATCGCACACCATATTATTTCACATCTAAATAAATTACCTAATACTACCGGACCAACTAAATAATCGCACACCATATTATTTCACATCTAAATAAATTACCGAATACTACCAGACCAACTATAACCAAATATTCGAACACATATGCAAATATGACAGAGAAAATGTATGTTGAATGTTACCCTTGAAGCGTGCAAAACAACTCGGCCTTCAGTCACCGGAGCAGCACCACCACTAACACGCAGTCCACCACCACCTCCACCTCCACCACCACCACCAAGAGCTATCCCATCAGTAGATCGAGGTTTCCCTTGCCTCCCCTAGACCTCTAGACTGCAACTACGATGGAAAATGGGCAAGAAATCGGCTGAGAATGGTGTATTAATTCGGATGTTTTCGGGTTGGGGAGAGACAGAGAGGAGCAACGAAGAAGAACAAAGGAGGAGGAAGAAGGAGGCATCACGCGGCCAGCCTATGATGCCTCCTATCGGCTACGGTGAAGCTGATAGGCTGGACTGTCAGCGCCGTTGTGACCGACTGCATGCGGGCCCGGCCGACTGGACCTCCGCGACGTGGCTTGGCCACTAATCAGCGAGCGCATGGCCGACTGGGCCTTAGTCGGCCTCGCTGTGGCCAAATGGGCTGTACTCACCTTCATTCAGGCCGACTAGGCCCTATCAGGCTCAACACGAGCGACTGAAACCACTCGGCTAAGCTGAAGCCGATGCTGTATTATTTTTGAAAATAGTCAAAGCTGCGTAATATTTCTCCAATTTAATAAAAAATGTATTATTTAAAAAAATAGCCTTTCACTATTTTTTTAAATAATACACTTTTTAAATAAATTTGAGACATATTACGCTGTTTGGAATTTTTTCTAAAATAATACAGCTTCGTTGTTGGCGAAGCCGATTGGGTTCAGTCGGTTTTGCTATAGCCGATTGGAGTGCTATCGTCTTCGACGAAGCCGATTAGCACTGAGTCAGCTTCGGCAAAGCCGACCAAGCAGTCGGCTACACGTGGCAGCTCCAGTCAGGTTTAGTGTGACTATTTAGCACATATTAGCTTCGGCAAAGCCAATTAGTTCCTATCGGCTTTGGGCAAAGCTAACAGCTGCATGCAGCCATTTTTTTAAAAGAAACTACCTTGGCTAATCTAATTAACAAAAAGGACTACCTCTGGACCAGATTGACAAAAAAAACCATGGGCTATGACGGCATCCGCACTAGCCGACATGTCGCACCTGCCGCTGCGGGACCAGGCGACAGCAGTGTTTCAATCTGCCATAGTTTTCCGCTTATATCTCCCGCCATAGTTTCCTGCTTATATCTCCCACCATAGGTTCCTGCTTCTAAGTTCCCGTGTATACCTCGCGCTGTTGTTTCCTGCCTATATCTCCCGCCATAGTTTCCACTTATGAGTTCCCGCCTATTCTTCTCTTCTGAACCTATAAAAAACCCTCCATACTAAGTTGGGTAAGCAGTCCAGTGTAGTCTCTTGGTCTCCTCAAGATGTCCGGTTATCCTTTTGATCGTAGTTTTCACCCTAGTATGTCCCAATGTCTTCTTTGTTTAGCCACCGATTTCAAGAGAGACAATAGAATAGTTCCATGGGACGAACTCATCAGTAGTGACACCCTACTGAATGAGCTGGATCACGTATTAAGTAGGTGTGGGTGGCCTTCAAGGACCTTTGAGGAGATACGGAAAGAACTTCTGAGGTTGCATGGAAGATGGAAGAAGCAAAATCATAAGAGTGAATCATACCTAAAGTATGTAGCAGAACATATTTTTTTATGGAGCGCCGACAACGATGACGAAGATGATATCTTGATGCAGAGCACCAAGGCCAAGACTACCGGATCATCGAAGGGCAAGAGTACTGCATCAATGGAGGATGACGATGATGCTTTCATGTAGTTTTTAAGGTGTATTTTGTAAATTCAGTCCTACCGTTTAATTCAGATGTACTTGTATTATTTGTTTGTACTGTCTTATTGTAGGAGCATTATGTTGTATGTTAATTTGATGTTGTAGTTGTTGCACAATGTTGGATAATTAGTTTGTATTATCAGAATTATCCCCGCTAAACTAATTGAGCACTAAAATTGAATAGGCATATGTCTCATACATAAGTAGATAGTCATTCATCTCATACATAGAATAGGCATATGTCTCATACATAAGTAGATAGTCATTTGTCCCATACATAGAATAGGCATATGTATCATACATAAGTAGATAGTCATGTCTCTACTGATAGAGAGAAGCATCACTGATGATGACTGCCCCGGCGCTCAGGCGAAGGTGTAGGCGTCGACCACCCATACATGTGGGGTACCCTAACATTACGAAAATGAAGCTCGGGCCCGTCCTGGTCATACTGTGTATCCTGTGTGGGCCTGGTGGAGGAGTCGAATACATCTCCATCCAGTCGTTGTGCTACGACATGTAATCCTGTATCTTCTTCCTGATCACTCTCCCACATGGATCCGGACATAGACACCTCATGTCCGAACATAGACACCTGATATCTGTAAGCTTCTACAGGAGGGAACATAAGTACTGAAGAAATTTGTAGCGGAATTGTTATTGAAAAGAATAGACGAAGTCCGACGTGGGACCCAGCTGTTGTGGGTGTGGCTGAAACGTGAAGCCGACGTGGGACCCTGCTGCTGGTGCTGCCACACCGAACTTCTCGCCTGGTCAAGAGGCAGTGCCCTAGTTGTTGACTATTGTGCTAGTCGTGGATGCGGATGATGTTGGTGTTGTGTTGGTTCTTGATGGTGTGCGGAGAGACGCGGCAGCTGCTGCAATGTAGGGGTTGCAGGTGAACAACGTCCGAAGTTGTCACACCCTGATTTTCATGCCACAACATTTAGGATTATTTAGGCATAAAAATTTGATCCAACAAAAACTTTTGTGTTGATTTGGTCTCTGCTTTGATTTGGATTTTTGTTTGTTGTTTGTAAGTGCTCTAAAAATCAAATATATCCTCCAATCTTGTACTTCTTCCCCTTGATCTGAGACTTTGCCCCGTGATCATGCCATGTGTATAGGACATAAAAGTATTTTCTTGCAAAAACAGTTTGGCCAAAAGTAGTTTCTAAATTAGTTTTTCCAAAACCTCCTGAATTTGGACTTGAACTACAAGTGCTTAATTTAGGCTGTGAATTTTTAAAAAAAATTATATTTGAATCCTATTAGCTATAGGACTCCCTAACACCAAAAAATATTATTTTAAAAGTTATTTTTCTATTTTATTCAACGGATTTTTCTTAAGGCCAGAAATGGTCTTTAATAGGTTAAAGAAATTAATGTTTCAAAAATATTTGAGAAACTTTAGGGAGACTCAGTGGACATATATTGTCCATACATAAGAGTTTCAATACATGGTCAAGATCAAAATATTGTTCAAAACCCCCAAAAACCCTTTCTGGATATTTGAAGCTTTTGAAATATTGACAAAGTAAATTTTCTCCATTAAATCCAGGAAAATTCTACCACGTCTCAAATTCCCTACTTTATGATCCTGCCAAGTCTCATGTCTTAGAGAACAAGATATCCTCACCAAAACCCCTCAAAACCCATTTTGTCCATTTCCAAGTTTGAACAACTTTGCACTACCAAATATGCTCAACTATGCTCAAAATTGGTACACCTACGTAGATGGTCTAATATTTCAACTAGGCCAAGTGGTTCATCAAGGAGAACAGTGCAACATGATCAAATCTTGCCAAAACTGTTTCCGCCCATTTCTAGGGTTAGAAATAATTACATTGACAAGTCTCTCCAAATGATCTAAAAATTTGCAAGCTAGCCCAAAATGAACACAAGACCATTCTTCTGAATTTTTCGGGCCATTGGATTCCACTAGATGCCCCAAGCCACAATCAAACACCTTCTCGCATGAGTTTGGACTCACTGGTTTGGCCCCTTCCACTTGTCACCATGAGCTGAGAAGTTTCTCACAGCCTCTCCTGGACCCCCTCTATCTCCTGTAACATTCCCTGGTCGAGGCTCAATGCTTAAAGGGGGTATAGCCCCATTTTTCTTCTCTGGACAGCAATATTTCTCTCTCTCACAGCCTCCCCTCTCTCCCCTCAGCTTTTGAGAGCATCCCAGGCTCTCCCCTGCTTTAGTCCACCTCTCTGAAACCTCCAGACACTAGTGGACACAAGTGGCCTCCCCCGCGTGCCAGTCAATGCGCCTCGATGTCCTCACCACGCTAGCAGGCCGGCTCCTTACTCCCGTGCTCTGCTCTCTTGTCTGCAGCACACGCCAGAGCGCCGCCCTGTTCGGCCAATGCTCGCGCCGCTCCCGTGGCCTGCCTGCAGCTCGCCCGCTCTGTCTCTCTCTATCTGGCACCCTACTCTACTCCCACGAACACTGCAGGACGCCCCTTGCCCTCTCTCTTGGCCGCCTGAGCTGTTCCCGCGGCCACCCGTGCGCCGCATCCACGGTGAACCATAACCCGGCTACTTAAGGCCTCCCCGAGCCCCTCTCTTGCCTCCTATCGCTCCCCCACTCACATAATCATCCCCCTGCACCACCCATTCATCTCCAGAACCCCTGACCTCGAAGATCGAGCTCGGGCTCTGCCGCCTCGGGTCACCGTCGATCTCTGGGTACAGGCCCGCTCCTCCTCCGTTCTCTTCAGATCTGGAACCGCAGCACCTCTCTGATCATTTCCCCCATGTTTTCCCCATCGATTGCAGTCGGAAGCGACCAGAGTGACCACCTCCCATAGCGCTACCGCTCGGCTTTCTCATCGCCGGCAAACCTCTGAACCCCGATGACCAACTACACCTCCCCCCGAACGGTGAATCCACCTTGAGCACGTAGGTGCCCTCAGATATCCTCGCCGTTGACCATAGCACCGTCGGTGAGCTCGCCGCCCTCTCTGGACGGAGTGTGATGATGATGCTTGTGGGGCCCGTTGGTTAGCCTCACACCCTGACAGGGGGCCCCGCCTGTCAGGTTTAAATCTCCACCGTGCGCCGGCTCGCTCACTTAAGTGGAGGCGAGCTGCATGACTCCCGCGTCTCCATGGCGAAGGTGCCCTCCCACGAAGCCACCTGCGATGTCACACCCTTAGCGCGCGCGGCCGAGCCTCTGGGCTGGCCCAGTGGTGCCCTGCCGCTAAGCCTCGCCCAGTGTGCGCTGCTGTCGCCCCAGATCCATCCCGGTTTGGTAATTTCCTTTTGTTTTCTTTTTCTAGAAAACTTGTAAAACCAATATAGAATTCATAAGAGTTCCAAATTTGATGATTCAAAATCCTAGGGTCTTCTAAATTCCTGATCTACCTCATGGTGTAGCATGCACATTTTTCCAGAAAAGTTTCCTTCACACATATTTAAATAAACCCTATATTTCCATTTCTGAGCCAAACTTTAGAAAATCACAGAGAGCCCATCTTTGCTCAAAATGACATGATTCAAATTTGTAGATGCATCTAAGTTCATAACTTGGTTTATGAACATTTTTCCTTATGCTTTCTCTGCCACGTCAAATATTGGTCCATTCCTTCATGCATGGACAACTTTGCAAATTCATAGGAAAATCATTTGAACTTCAAATCCAGTGAAACCAACTCCTAGATGCTTCTAAAAGCATGCCTTGTTCAATGAGTGCCTTTGCTCATTTTACAAAAATATTTTTATGTAGACTTCTTGCATATCCATTATCCCCTTGTTTCCCACCAAATTAAATGTCGAAAAATCCTCATTGACCCAAATCCAGTGGAACCACTTTGGTTATTTTTCATATGACTAGAGATGTCCTAGAAAAGTGGAAGCCCTATTTTTTAGAGCACTTTTATTTTCTACCTTGTTGTGTTGCTTATTGTGATTTCTTTCAACGTTAGTTGATGGAATAGATCAAGTTCTTAGAGATGGACCAGGAGGATTGAAGACTTTGTTGAGCCAGGCAAGCTACCCTTTGACCATGATACACCCCTCTTTGTTCATTGAATAAATTTTGTATGCATGATGATGACAATAGTGATGACAAGTTTGCTATGCATGTTGCATTGGTGCACAATCCATTGACACTTGCATGATTCGTAGATCTATTTTGTGCTTAGAGATACGATGGTGAACCATAGTTGTTGATGCATTAACTTGCATGAATTCTGTGAATACCACCTTGAGATAAATCTTTCAAAAAGCCCCAATGGGTGCCACTAATGCCCTTGAGAGATGATGATGAGCTAGGTCACTACTTGATGGAGAAGTGTTGTACCGAAGCAAGTTGAATGTGTTGTTTCTAGAAATGGATTAGATTTAAGATTTGTCGACCGTCCCAACCAAACATGCACAACCACACTACCCTTATATGGGAAAGGGCATTATTGATTACCTAGTTCATGCTAGCATGGATGCCCGCATTACTAGTGATGGGAGTGGTGTGGACACTCTCAGGACGGCGTCATGCTTGGATAGGCGGCCATGACTGTTTTTACAAGGCACCAGACACACCGTTGGTACCTGCGTGCGTGGTTATGTGATATGTGTGGGAGCGAGGCTCCAGAGACAGTGATAAAGTTGTGAGAATGTTTGGCATGGGGGCTGTTACCAATCAATTGGACTCTATGTTAGTCACGACTAGGGAAAGGTAGTGATTGGGTGCTCACCCCGGGTAATTGAGGTACCACGGGTCGTGGCTGACAAGGGAGTTCCTTGGATCTTGTGGGTAAAGTGTGCAACCTCTGCAGAGTATCAAACTATTCGAATAGTCGTGTCCACGGTCAAGGATAGTTGGGTGGTGCTGCTTAGACTATGTCCATATGTTTCTGAAAACAACACAGATTGGCAACATTGTTGTTGTGAATCCCGAGGAAGGTCATGATGAGTGTTAAATGGAGTTGTGGATGACTCTCCTTCTTTATGATGATATCTGTAACCTGTTGTTGCATGTTGGAGACACATGCATGAACCCTAAAAGGGTATTTATCATACTCGCATGAGGAAAACTAGCATTTCTAGAAATGCCAAATTAGAATTGAAACCATGCATACTTGTTTGTCGTCATTCATGGGTTGCTTGTGAGTACATTCAAACATACTCACTGGCTTGTCCTTGGCTATTTCATTGGCCAGGCCTGGAAGAGCAGGAATATGAAGAAGAGTTCTTTGGTGACGAACATGCGAACTAGGATGCCTTCCCAGTCAGAATGCCTGTAGGGTTAAGGCAGATGGCATGGGTCCATGTTATCATTCAAGATTTCCGCTGCTTTGTTTTATTTGTTGTTTAGCCCAGAGGCTCTATCTACGTAAGACTTGACCATAATTGTCCTATTTGTGTAAGATGCTATGCAATAGATGTAAACTCCTGATATTCAGTCTGTTGTGTACGATGAGCATTGATCCTTGGGATCACTATGCACGTGCATTCGGTGGCTTCGACTATATAAGTTGTGGTCCCCAGAGAAGTGCGGGTGCGTGTGATAGCCTCATAGACAGCTCGTATCCTCTGCTGCATGCACGTCACCCAGGGCTGGAGCGGAGGCTGATGTGGAAGAAGAGGTCCAGATGACAGTGAACGTCCAAAGCTGGTCATCTCCTCGTGAAGCTCATGTGTCAACTCAGCCTGGAATTGTTGTGATGATTATTAAGTATGCACGACATAGTATGTAACAACTAGATGTATTAGATAACACTGGTACAGCGAGCTGCTATACAAACGGTTTTAAACCCCTTTCCGCGACGGCATTTTAAACCGTTGCCTTGCCTGTGTGTGCGATAGGGGGTCCTTCCCACACGACCCAGAAACCGTTGGGGATAGGGAGTAGCAATGCATACGTTTTGCATAACTAAGCATATGCGATGCCGGCATCTATCCCAAACGTGGGTCTTCAGACAACTGTTTGTGATATGTCGTATATCCCAAACGCTCCATCCTTCCTACTCATTTGTGCTCGCATTACCATCGCAATCGGTATTCTGTGGTACTACGTTTACGATGCGCGCCCCAACACAAATAGTTCACCATTATAGAACGTGTATGATAAGAAGACAATCACACACATTTACTTTTCCTTGACTGTATGCGATTTGATGTAAGAGTGCATATAGTTGTTCCTATAAAACTATATGTGAAGCTTGAATATATCCCACATGATTCATCCGTTGTACCCGCGTCGGATGAAGGCATATCGCATGCGTTCTTCTATGAGCAAACGTTTATGATGCGCATGACATCATAAATAGTCCATAATTGCCAAGCATGTGTGATAAGGTGACTTTTGCAAACATTTAATAAGAAGGAACTGTGTGCACTGTTGTTGTTAATCTCACACGTTTTTTCTTGGCTGATCATGTGTGTAGTAGAGATTCATCGCACACGTAGTGGATCTGAGAAACGTGTCTGATCTTGACATTTATAACAGACATTTTGCTTTTGCAAACCGTGTGCAGTGTACTGGACTGCAGAACATAATTTATCCCTAATTTAATCCCTGCATTTAAAATTCACAGATTTTGAATTTGAAAGTAGGCAATCACTTATTTCATATCAAACCATGTTTATTACAAATATAGGTTCAAGGATGAATGCATAATTCGATGCACACGTACATATACTGAAGAACTAAAGAAGCACCAAGTAAAGAATGACGAATCACAGTTGTACTAAAGACTGTAAAGAGAAAGGCGAAAGAAATTCTGGTTGGTGGAGAAGATGAAGCGGAATGCCCATATTGTGCCCTCCTCCATGTGTAATGTGCGCACGACTCTAGGCCAACCCCTTGTGATGGCCGCCCGCCCATCCTTCACTGTCTTCACTAGGACTTCGCGATGCTCATTGTAGTCTCGATGAAATACTTTAACCTTTATTGCATATCCGCCAATAATGTACTGTGTGAGGTAATCTTGAGTAAACTGCTTTGGGAACCACTACAAACAAAAGAGATTCAAACATTGTTGTCTAACAACTCATTATGGGCAGTAAAAAGAGAAGGCTACAGAGTTCGTAGTTACCATCCTACAGCTCACTATTGTGTTGGATAGATCGTAAACAAATAATTTAATTGCCATTGTTCATATCTTTTTGCTAATAATCCTTATCAGTTTCCTCACTTGATGCTAGTTGATAAATATCTCATTGCCCCATATGCAAAAAGGGTCGATTCGTGGATCTTTGTCGAGGACATATGTACCTACAAGCAACAAGTCAATATTAGAAGCTAAAAAGTATCCAGGTGTGGATCTATATGCACTACATTATGGAACGACCAGGGGGAGTACAAGTCGAGGGATGAAACTAACCTCGGCGGAAAATGATGGCCACTCCCGTTATTGTCCTGCATAAGTACATGGAAAGGCATGTTAAGTACAGCAACCTTAACATCAAACAAATATAGCCATGGTAAACAACATCATCTCCAAATGATAGCTTGAATGTATTGGTTTTAGCATGCTGTTAAAGTGGATAAAAAATGGAAGGGAATGTCAACAACAACAGGCTTAACGGCCACCAAATATTGTAATTCAAACTGGTATTGTTGAAAATGAATAGAACGTAGCTCATGCTAAAACATCACACTGGATAAATGTGTAAAAATGAAAGAAAGGGCATGTGTTAACTACACCAGGCATAATAGGAACCAAATATAGCCGTTCAAACTGGTATTAATGGAATCGATGTATCGAACTGCACATTTCTGACTTGCACATAATGAACATCACATTGTGAATAACTGAAACAAACAAGGCATCTACTCACTATAAAAACCAAATATAGCCATTCGTGGAACTAAAGTGGACAATTCATACTTAAACATCACATAGCCCTATTGAACATTACATTTTTGCGTAACTGAAATAATTTAACACGGCACAGTTAAAACACCGCATGGCAAAAGCTACTACAACAAAGGGTACAGGTTGGCTAGCTTGAAAAAGTAAGATTTGCTGATAGGATATTGCCTCACTTGTCATGGACAGGATCCTTCCACTTGGAAGAGCACAGACCCATGGTGCACTCCCTAATGTCGCAGATGGGTTGTTTCACCTTGGAAGATCCTTTGTGGGTGCCCTTCTCGTGGTCATGGTCGATGAGATCTGACTTGGCAGTTGAGGATCCCAAGCCATCGCCGTAGAACTTGTCCTTAAGAAATGACAAAATGGGCTTGATGGCATACAAGGATCGCAAATCCTTGACCACGTGGCGGGGAGATTAGCGGCAGGGCCTTCGAAGAGATCAACGGCGGTTGAACCAGAGGGGATGGGGATGGATCACTTATCATGTGACATGGCATGCGTGAAACCGTCGCTGTCGACGAGCTTGATTTCGAGTCAGCTTTCCTGAGATACAGTAATACGCGAGCCTGCTGACGTGAAGCCTTCGGCATAGCATCATAGTCAATGTCCTCGCCGGCTTCCGCGGTGAGGTGTTCCTCCGGGATTGACAGGTCGGGACGTACGGCGGCCACCTCGCCATCGTCCGCCAGGGAGGCCATGATAAACCTCTTTTTGGTCGTACGCTCGTCGGGCTCCCCGGGATATGTGGTCGGGCTTAGGTTGCGACTCTCTAGAGTAGGGGATCTGCATCTGGCGGGGAAGGACACCGCAGGCCTCATCTAAAAACTCAGGGCGGCGAGGGTATGAGAATCACTGGGTAACCTGAACTTTACTATCTAAGCTAGGAGGCATGGGCAGACCGGCAGGGGTTGGCGGCAGTGTTGGCGACGGCGATGAGCTAGGGTTCGAGCGGGGGGAAGAGGGTGTGGGTGGACTGTGGAGGGGGCGGGTGGTGTTTCAAGATACGCCGCGGGTACTGAAAATCTAATCCAATAAGGAGGCTGGGCAACCCTCCTCCAGGAGGCTCCCTCAATTTCCTTTGATTTTGGTCGTTGGATGCTGGTCAAACCGGTCTTTTCTATCTTCGTTGATGTTGGATCTCCACGGTTCTATGTGTCTCACTTTGACCGCGCAGTTGTTTTCCCAGGATAATGAACGGTGGGCTTGGGCGCTGTGGCTACTGGCTGGGTCAGCCGTTTCGATGTGCGGGGCAATCCTTTCCTTACCCGCCGCGTGGGTGTCGCACATTTTGCAGTCGCAACTGTTGTCGGCTCATCCTACCGCGTCTGCATTTGATTTGTGCATTCCTACCACTGCAAGTGGGTCTTCTCTTTTTCTGGACCCACGAGTTTGTCACTTGGGCTGGATTAATACGTGTGAGTTGCTGTTGTGTATCATCGGTTGGAGAAAGGGCTGGACTGACTCTGCGTCGTGCGCGTCAGGGCACTGGCTGACTCTATGCCATGCGCCCATGCCGCGTCACCTCCTAGGCTGCGTGTGGTGCCTTTTTCTCTAGGTCGTCTGTGACCATCTGCATCTGATTGGTCCTATGTCCAGTGGCCCTTCTTTCTTCCTGGCCCCGCTCGTCAGGGTCCCTCACTTGATGCTCAGTATGGGTTGGCTCAGGTTGCCTCAAAATAAATAACTAAGGGCTCTGGTCTACGTGGGATCCTTTGTTACCACGTTTTCCGGCTAGCCATTCGCTGGACCGCGGGCCCCATGTTTGCTGACCCCACATGCCATTGGGCCAGGTCGTCTTTCCAACATCTATATTGTTGTTTTTACGAAGCAATTCCTTTCTATTCAGCATGGTCTTTATGTCTTTTGCTAGCAGCGAATTTATTGATTTTACATATACCTTTTATTGAAGAGCAAATTCTAATGAGCCAAGGAGGACTGCTCGGTGGAGGATACCATGTCTGTTTGAGAGAGAGAGTGATGGAAAAGAGGTTTGTTCTTACTTCTGCACATATTAGCATGTTTTCCCAAAATAATACATGTGCCGTGGCTTGCCATATAAGATAAGAACATGTATCTTAGTTATTTTGGCACTGCCATCCTTTACATTATAGGGTATATTATCTACATATGCAGATTTGCAAGTGAAATTTACCACACCTTTGAACCGTCCAGTCGTTTACTGTTCTCTTAACTCTTTAAACTGTATGCTTCATTTCTTTAATTTCAGAACTATGAAGGTGCAGACAAATGAGAGTTGTTGGCTGCTATCGGATTCAGGGCTCCGCAGACCCAAGAAAGGTTCGAACTCTAGGGCGTGTGCAAAGAAAACCAATCCAACCAACCAACTCGTCGCCCTACAGCCTAGCTCGATGAAACGGGGAGGAAGATGAACATGGCAGTTTACACAGGTTCGGGCTACCTTGCAGTGTAAGACCCTACTCCTGCTTTGTGGTGGATTTGCCTCACGAGGGGCTGAGGATGAACAAGTTCAAGGGATGAACAACCTCGTGAGGTCTGCTCTGGGGTGAGAGTGAGTTGAGAGATCTCTCTCCCCTCTATGGTGGTGGCTAACCTATATATAGTGGCCTTGGTCCTCTTCCCCCAAAACATAGGCGGGAAGGGATTCCACAATGGCTAATTTGAAAGGGGACAAGTAGTACATCTTATCCTGACGAAAGGTGGTCTTTGCCTGCAAAGCTTCTGGTCGTGATGCCGTGGTGGGCTCGGCGATGACATCTGTCCTGCCGTCCTGGCGGTCCTGGTCTTGTTGCACCGGAATGGAAACCTTTGCCTGATTCCTTGGGAACCCACACTTGCGCTTGCCTCCTTACCACCAAAGGGGAAACTGTCTTCTCTGCGCTCGCTGGTGCCCGCCTGGCCTTGGTCGTCATGGCTTGCGTCACCACAACCTCGTGAGGTTGGGCGCCTGCAGAGGAATCTCCACTCCTCCGGAGGCAGCCTGGGGAAGCCGCTCCCTCAGCAGGTCTTGGCATCGTCCGCCTCGCAAGGCTTGGCCCCTCGCGAGGGTCTTGTCTTGATAGCTTTCATAGATGGGCCGTACCAGGCCATCGATGAAGCCACGCCATGGGCCGCAGGTAGGCAAGTCTAGGTACCCTGGTTCCCAGAACACTGACAGTAGCCCCCGGGCCCAAGGCGCGCTCGAACTTGGCTTCGAGGCGAAGCCAGAGGGCAAGGGCAAAGCACCGCGGGCCCCAATCGCCTGCAGGCCAGGCTGACGCGTGGCGCTTGATGGGGACGTGGGCGTCTCCACTTCCCCACGCTGCCTCGGCAACTGTCCAGGCTGACAAAAGACTGGCACCTCCATTGTGCCATCATTGCCTTCTCCTCGCCTTGCTCTAGATCCCCTTTTCTCCTGCCTAGGGCATCTCCAGATCTGGTCAAATTCCTCCTCCCTTCCGCATCTCTTCTCCCAAGGTCTCGCAGATGGCATCCGGGAAGGCGAAGTCAGCCGTGCAAGCCACGGGCTCCTCCTCCTATCCTGCGTCGGCCCTCGGCGCATCCTCCATCACCAAGGAGAAACAACTCGCCACTGCGCTCCTCTTGACGGCGGACGATGACAATGAGTGGAACAAGACGATGCTGCTGGCCAGCTCTGCTAAGCAAAAGACCTTGGCGGAGACGTTCTATCCCTTCTTCCTCCACAACATCTTTGCGGGGCTCGTCCCGACCTTCTCCATGTTCTTCACCGCCGTCCTCGACCACTACCAGGTTCAGGGCCTGCATCTTCAGCCCAACTCCATCCTCCTCCTGTCCATCTTCGCCTTTTACTATGAGGCGTTCGTGGGCGTGAGGCCCTCTGTTGCGCTCCTTTGCCACTTCTTCTATCTTTGGATGCACGATCCGACCCAGCGTTCCGGCTGCGTCTCCTTCGTCACAGTCCACAAAGGCAACGCGCTCATGAGGGCCGGGAAGAAGGTGGAGAACTTCCGGCGCAAGTGGGTCTTCATGGATGGCAGGGGCCTCCACGTGCGGCTGGAATTGCCAATCGAGCTGCCTGAGAAGCTTGACAGGTCGGATCATGTTGGCGTACGACGCCTATGGGATCACGGGGATCCCTTTTTTGGTTCGGTATGGGGAGAGGTATGCACAAAGAGCAGAACCAACGATCGACGCGAGGGGATTTTTACCCAGGTTCGGGCCGCTAATCAGCGTAAAACCCTACTCCTGCCTTGATTTACTATCAGTGTTTTCGTCCCAGTTCTTGGAGCACTTGCGATGAACAGTGTGTTCGTGCAGCAGCTACGCATGCAGAATGGGCCGAGAGTGTTCTCTCCCGTCTCCGTCCCCTGTAGTAGTTGCCTTGGGCCTCCTTTTATATGCTCAAAGGGGTCACCACAGTGGCAAAATGTACATACATTGAGGTGTAAAGTAGCTACAGGGTTATCATACCTAACCACTGACGGTTTAGGACAAATGCATTTAATGCACCGTGAGGTGTCCGTTTAGGTGTCCTCATTTTCTTGGGGATGGAAAAAGGGGCCATCCCATCAGCACCGCTTAAGCTCTCCTCCACTGGTGCCTTGCCACGTATCCAGAGAAGGGCCCAGAATGCCAGGCTGGTTGCTGTGCTGAAGCGGTGGCACAGTGATAGAACCTTGCCGGGCTTCGCAAGCCACCCCGGCAAGGTCTTGCCGGGGGTCTAGTCTTCGGTCTTCAGCACTTCTTATCTCCTGATCCTCTGATTCTTGGCTTGAGTGCCCCTTTGACAACCTTGAACCAATCTCCAACTGTTCCCCTGACAAACCTTGCCATGGGTTTGGCTACAACTGCCCGTGCACATGTATGGGGTACTAAAGGCCTAATACTTAGTACACCGACAGGAGCCCCCGGGCCTATGCCACACACGAGTGCGAGGTGTTGTTGGGCTAGGCCCAAACAGTGCACGGGCACGCGTGGCTAGGGTTAACTGCTTGCAATTATCCTGCTTACTGCGCCCCTCCATTGTGCGCGTTGAATGCGCGACGTGGGAAGCGTGCGCTGAAAGGTTGCAGCCGCAGCGCGCTTGTAGAGGCGTATTTACATTGGGTAGTAAAAGAGGCGGCCTCGCTCCTTCCCCATAAAGAGGAAAACACAGAGACACTGCCCATTTACCCCCCTCTTCTTTCCAATCTAGAATTCGCCATTGCCTTCCTCGCATCCAAAAAGGGGAGGCCCTTTCCGGTTCTATCGCCAGGATCCCAAGGGCTTGGAACAAGGAAATATACCCAGATGGGGTTTACCGCGAGAAGTGGGATGAATGGCGGTCCGATTGGTGCTGGATCAAGAAAGCAGATCCCCATCCGTTCTGTTTGCCCCGACAGCAAAAGGCGGTCCGCTGCAATGACTGGAGCGATCTCGCCGCGGAAGACAAGAGGCTCACGATCGCCACCACCAGAATCGTTCGTCTGAAAGCTGCCGGGCTCACAATGGAGATGATTGGCTTCGATTTCCTTTGCCGCCGCATCACCCCCCTACAGAACAAGGGAAGACCAGCTTGGGAGTATCGGAACGCTGCAGATATCATGAGGCTGCGCCCCGGGCTGAACAACAACTTGACTGCCATGTAGCTTGGCGCTCTCCGCCACAAGCTATTCCAGCGCGAGGACAAACATCGGTTGCCGGCATGAATTGTCCCTTTGTGCAACAACTCCGCCCTGGGGGCGATCATCACCACAATGCGAATGTTCAACGCCCATGGTCTTGACGCGACTTGGGCCGAGCCATCCGAGGAGGAAGCACAAAAGTTCTTCGACAACTTGTCGGAGAGGGCCATCCGGGAAGAGACGAACCTCATTCGTGCCACCACTGATGAAGAAGTGGCGTATATTGCCACTAGGGTGGAAGAGGCGAATCTTGCCGCTAAGGCCGGCAGCGTCGGTTTCACAGAATGGGAAACCAGTGACGTAGAAGTCATGATGGAAGAAAATCCTGCTGGGGCAGATAACGCTACCGGGGAACAGAGCAGCACAGCCGCTGAGAGCTCGTCCAACGAAGACGCAGTTGAAGAAGAGCCGCAGGAGGAGCCCCCAGCTCCGAAGAAGACAAAGTGTGTTCTTCGAAAGGCCGCTTCTGGCATCCCGGCAAGCCAACCCTCTTCGAGCAGCGAGGCTCCCGGCAAGAAGGCGGCCGACAAGACTGCACCGCGGCAAGGAGTTCGACAGCAACCTGCGCGGCGCACGAGACACACACCTGCGGCAACTACTTGGGCGGCAGAGGCGTCTCACACAACCGCACCGAAGGCTGAGGCGGCGGAGCCACGCCAACCCCCTGCACTTGCTACAGTCAAGCGACCCAGGACCCCTCCTCCGCCTCCCCATACGGACACTGCAGCGGAGGTCGATTTCGACATCTCCGGCTTCAGCCCGGAACAAGAAGAGGAAGAGTAAGTATCCTGTCACAGCCTTTATCTCCCAAATTTCGGATTAATCTCATAGCCTTGTTTTGTTTTGTCTCCGCAGCGATGCAGAAACCTTGGCAGAAAGGATGGCGAAGAGGGCGAAGACTTCCACAGGCGACGAGCCTCCGGCAGGTTTCACAAGTGCGCTAGAAACTATTGTCATCAACCCGGAGCTTAGCCCTCGACGCAGCCCCCAGCGTGAGTCCATTACTCATTTTCCGCTGGCGGGCGCTGAGGCTTCTATCCTTGCCGCTGATATCTTTGGGCTTGCATGAGAAGAACGGCAACAGGGAGAGTTATTGGAAGACGCCCCTGTCGTGCCACCTCCGTCGACCACGCCGCCCACAAGCGCATCCCCGGCAAGAGTTCCTACCGACGAGCCTATCTTGGTTGAGGAGGAGCCGGCAAGCATGGGCACCGGCAACCTTTCCCCGGCAACCAACGTTGCGGGGAGGGGCGAGGCCACCTCTCAATAGCTTGACGCAGGTAACCGATTGCCTCAGAGCGCTTGCTATCCTTTCCTTTATCTCTCTTTCTTTTGTCTTCTTGAACTTCAATCTTGATCTCATTTTGTTTCCCTCCTTCGTCCTTTAGAATTCCTCATGATGGAACACATGGACGTCGATGCTGTCATCGAGGAGACCGCCAGGGATGCTGCCGCCGAACCCGACAAGATCGCTGCTAGCAAGGCCGCCAAGGATGCCACCGTCAAGGCCGGCGGTACCTCTGCCGATGAGGCCGCCAAGGCTGCACAGGAGGAAATCGCCAAGGAATCTGCTGAAAGGGCCGGCAAGGAGGCTGGTGACCGTACTGACGGCATTCCTGCTGTAGGAGCACCAGGCGCTACGCCGACCACGTAGCCCCCAGCTGCCGGTGAGGCGGTTGCTGAGGATCAACCATCAACATCCGAAGTTCCTTCATCAAGCAAATATCTCAAAGTTGGCGAGAACCTATTCGTCAACTTGCCGGGGACGGCAAGCATTGGGGCACCGACCGAAGGGGAAACTTTTGATGAAGAAATCATCACTACTGCCGGGCTCGAGATCGCCAACGAACCAAGTGCCAGCAGCAGCAAATCTGAGGAAGATCAGCTCCTTCAGGCCATGGGCGATAATTTCCGCAAGCTCCAAGCGCTCCACCATGCTCGAAAGGAGAAGGTAGACTCCAGAGCTGCAGTTGTTGAAGCAGCTGAGGCAGATTTTCAAAAGTGCGTTGAGAAAATGCAAATCTAGTACGCTGAGGCCTTTCAGGAGTTGACTTCCAACCGGGAACAAGTGAGACAAAGCTAGACGGAGCTCCACTTGAGACAATCTGACATAGAGAAGGCGCAAGAGGAAGCTGCGCAAAGAGTTGCCGCTGAAGATGCTCTCCTGAGGGAGCGTCGCATTGGGCTTGACGCTCACGAGGAAGATCTTGCCGCACGCGAGCAGGCGCTCACCGCCAAGCTTCGCAGCAAAGATGAAGAAATCTAAAAGCTTGTTGCGCAGCGGACCCAGGAGCTGGAGCAGAAGCACAAAGAGGCACTCGAAGCTCTAACTGTAGATCACGCCGGCAAGCTCAAGGAAGCCGTCGATGCTGCCGAGGCTACAGAGGCTGCCAAGAACGAGCTGAGCGATAAAGTGAAGAAGCTGGATGTGGATCTTGAAGAACACAGCAAGGAGCTCTCGACGCTCAAAGGTGACAGGGAGAAAACTCTCCACAGCCTGGCGGAGATGCAAGTTGCCATATCCGACAAGACCAAGCAGCTCTCTTTAGCCAACGATATTATTGCCGATCTGAGGCTGAAGCTGACCACACTGGAGAAGTCTCTTGAGGACGGCAGGGCCCGTGAGAAGGCTCCGAGCAAAGATCTCCAAGATGAGAGGAATTTGCTTTAGAGCGCTGCCGCCGCCCAAATCGACTATGAGAAGGGGGTGAAAATCTGGACTGATCGCCTTGTCGACACTGCGGAGAAGCTCACAGCACAGCTGTCAACCATGGGCCTGCCGAACTTCAAGTATTCTTCCGAAGAAAGGGTATCTCCGAGCGCCAGGCTAACCATGTTCTTTGAAAGAATCATCGATGCTCTGAAGCTACTCCAGTCCAACCGAGCGACCCAACTAGCCAATGAATCCCGCAAACTTTGCCGGGCCATCCTCCGCAAGGTGCTCATCAAGGTGGTGCACAAGAACCCTGGCGTCGACCTTACCAACGTGCTCGATCGCTTGCCGAAGGATGCAGACCTCAAGGCACTTGAGGAGCTTGTCGCGCCCATCCTTGAGAAAGTAGATTCAATCAAGAGGGTCGAAGGCCAGCGCAGGGACTAGCTACCTCATTTTCCCTTGTCGCCACCATTCCATGCCAAAGACAATTAAGTCTTAAGTTAGAACTGCGGCAACTTATTGATGTAATATAACTTGCTTATGTTTGGGTACATGCATGCTATTTCCCTTGTCTAATTTCTTTCTGTATGGAGCACACCCTACGCTTACTGAAAGCTTGCCGGCACGCAACCTACCGCGAGCGCTAGGTGCGGGACTTCAGCAGCCTGCTGGAGGTGCAGCGGCCGGCAAGACACCTTGGCATTCTCAGTGCAGCCACTTAAACTATTGAGCAGACTCGAAACAAAATAAGGGCGCAACCGATTACGACAAGGGTTCCTTCGCGTGCAGGTTTTCCATACAAAGACCGAAATCGTCTAAGGAAAATAACTTCACAATAAAAGAAACTTGCTCAAAGTTTTGTAACTTAGCTTTCTGTCGCCATACTTCTTCCGGTAATATGTCTATTCTGAACGTCGTCCACTGGTATCCATATCTTCCTTCCTCCCCGGCAAACGTGCGCGCGAGGAAACCTTCTATCTTTTGAGAAAAATAAAGAAGAGAAAATAGAAATATGGAACCTTGGCGGTTCGTTAATGCTTACCGGAAACGAGTGTCATACAATATCTTAGACAAGCATGCATATATATAAACATGGAAATCGATAATAAAATGCACAAGACTTAATCTTATTCATCTGCGCACAGGATCTGCGCCTGGCTTTGTACAAAGGATTACATGCCTTACCGGCAAGACTTGTACAAAAGGTGGTTGCCAGGGGCCCCCGGCAACCGCGTCTCACGGGTAAAACTTGCGAAGATGCTCGATATTCCAGGAGTTGCTTACTGGAACACCATCCTCGATCTCCAGGCGGATAGCGCCGGGCCTGGTGACTCATACTACCCGATAAGGGCCTTCCCACTTTGGCGTCAACTTGTTTGAATTCTTGGCGGACTGAATTCGTCGAAGAACAAGGTCGCCTTCCTCAAGGCTTCGGGCATGAACTTTGCGGCTATGGTAGCGGCACAAAGCTTGCTGGTAGCAAGCGGCTCGCACAGCAGCCTGAAGACGATCCTCCTCAA
Organism: Thinopyrum elongatum; assembly: GCA_011799875.1. Classification (NCBI taxonomy): domain Eukaryota; kingdom Viridiplantae; phylum Streptophyta; class Magnoliopsida; order Poales; family Poaceae; genus Thinopyrum; species Thinopyrum elongatum. The sequence goes on from CM022298.1 coordinate 266,909,915, forward strand.
GGAGCACAGCGTCATCTTACCGCAGCTGCTCTTGCTCAAGCTCATCATAAGCGAGCACTCGAGGTGACCCATATATGAGTTCCGTGGGAAGAACTGCTTCCGCTCCGTAGACCAGAGCGAAGGGTGTCTGGCCAGTGGCTCGATTTGGTGTCGTTCTGATTGACCAAAGAACTGCCAGCAACTCATCAATCCAGCGCCTTCCGCACTTTTTCAGCTTGTCAAAAGTTCTGGTCCTGAGACCGTGCAGCACTTCAGCATTAGCCCTCTCCGCTTGGCCGTTGCTTCTCGGATGAGCAACAGAGGCAAAACAAATTTTGCCGCCAAGGTCTTGGACGTACTGCATGAAGGTGCGACTTGTGAATTGCGTGCCGTTGTCGGTGATGATCCTGTTGGGCACACCGAAACGGCAAACTATTCCCTTAAAGAACTTGACGACTGATTATGCTGTCACCTTTCTCACTGCTTCCACTTCCGGCCACTTTGTGAACTTGTCGATCGCAACGTACAAGTACTCAAAGCCCCCGGCAGCACGGGGAAAGGGGCCCAGTATGTCAAGCCCCCAGACCAAAAATGGCCAGGAGAGAGGGATTGTCTGAAGAGCTTGAGCTGGCTGATGCAATTTCTTCGAATGAAACTGGCACGCTTCACACTTGGTTACTAGTGCAGTTGCATCCTGGAGAGCAGTGGGCCAAAAGAAACCTTGTCGGAATGCCTTTCCGACAAGTGCTCTTGATCCTATGTGAGAGCCATAAATGCCTCCATGTATCTCTGCCAACAACTCTAGTCCATCCTCCCGAGGAATACACTTCAATTTCACACCGTTCGGTCTCTTTCTGCACAGAACGTCATCGAAAAATTGGTACATAGTAGACTGACGGGCCACTTTTTCCGCTTCTTCCTGCTCCTCGGGGAGTTCTCTTGTCTGAAGGAAATGGACAATGTGCTGTGCCCATGCTGGAGCCTGGGGCTCAACAGCTAGGACTAAAGGCATATCTTCCGCCGGGGGAACATTTGTCTCGATGGCGAAAGCTTGAGGCTCCGCCGAAGCCTGTCGTTCCTCGGCAGGCTTGTCGCTGATCCCGGCAAGTTCCTTGCCGGCGGCTCCAGGGAGCTCTGCCGGAAAGTACTGTCCAGAATTCAACTTTCTTCTCTTTTCTTGCCTCATTGACGGTGCCACAGATGGTTGAGTCAAATGGAGCACAAAAGTTCCTGGTTCCACAGGCAACTTGAGGGCAGCGCGCTTTGACAGGTCATCAGCAATACTGTTTTCGGCACGAGGAATGTGCTTCGTTTGCAGACCATCAAAGCGCTCTTCCATTTTTCTCAGTTCATCCACATAAGCTTGCATCAATGGACTTTGGTAATTTTTGTTAACTTGCCTGACAACAAGCTGCGAATCGCCTCTGATGATGAGCTTCTTGATACCAAGGTCTGCCGCGATCCTGAGCCCGGTAAGCAGCCCCTCGTACTCCGCAGTGTTGTTTGTCGAACTCTCCCAGGGAAAATGCATTTGGATTACATACTTGAGGTGCTCTCCGGTGGGTGCGACAAGCAGCACGCCAGCACCAGCGCCTTGCAGCGAGAAAGCCCCGTCAAAGTACATAACCCATTCTCGATCAGTTTCCTTGCCGGGAAGAGTCATTTCTTGAATTTCCTCGTCTGGTGTGGGGGTCCATTCCGCAATGAAATCCGCCAAGGCTCTGCTCTGAATTGTTGAAGTACATTCAAACTTGAGACCAAAGCTTGACAATTCCAACGCCCACTCCACGATTCTGCCAGTTGCCTCTGGATTTCGCAAAATCCGCTGCAACGGAAAGCGAGTGACGACAGTAATTTCATGTGCTTGAAAATAAATGGCGCAGCTTCCTCGAGGCCATAAGAAGGCCGAAGAGCAACTTCTGCACACCAGAGTATCTTGACCTAGCTCCTTGCAAAAGGGAGCTAACAAAATAAACTTGGCGCTGCATCATCTTTTTCTTTTGCACTGGTTCTTCTGACTGCGCAGATCCTGTCTTGCCGGCACCAGTCCTTGCCGGGGATGATCCCAGCGCGTCACTTGGCGGTCCTGCCACTGGCATTGCCTCCTCATCAGCTTCTCTCTGTGCCACTAACGTAGCACTAACCACTTGATTTGTCGCTGCCAGGTACAGCAGCAACGGCTCTTGTGGCCCAGGCGTGACTAGCGTCGGCGGAGAAGAGAGGTATCTCTTTAAATCTTGCAGCGCAGCCTCCGCTTCCGGAGTCCATTTCATTGGACCTGCCTTCTTCAAAATTTTGAAAAAGGGCAGGGCGCGCTCAGCAGATTTGGAGATAAACCTGCTTAAGGCAGCAACGCAGCCGGCAAGACGACGTACATCCTTGATGGGTCTTGGTGCCTCAATCTGCTCAATAGCTTTGATCTTGTTGGGGTTCGCCTCGATCCCTCGCTGAGACACAAAGAACCCGAGAAGCTTGCCGGAAGGAACGCCAAACACGCACTTCTCAGGATTGAGCTTTAAATTGATCTTGCACAGATTTGTAAATGTTTCTTCTAGATCTTGTATGAGCGTCGCTTTGTCCTTGGTTTTGACCACTATGTCATCCATGTATGCTTCCATGTTTCTATGCAGCTGAGGCTCAAAACCAATTTGGACCGCTCCCGCGAATGTAGAACCAGCACTTTTCAACCCGAAAGGCATTCGTATAAAACAATATGTACCACATGGGATGATAAATGCGGTCTTTTCTTCATCTTCTTTTGCAATGAAGATCTGGTGATACCCTGAGTAGGCATCAAGGAATGACAGTAGGTCACAACCAGCAGTGGAGTCCACAATCTGGTCGATGCATGGCAAGGGAAAAGGATCTTTTGGACAGGCTTTATTGATATTTGTATAATCAATACACAACCTCCATTTTCCGTTCACCTTGTGCACTACAACTGGATTGGCTAACCACGTTGGGTGAAGCACCCCTCTGACCAAACCTGCCGCTTCTAACTTCCTGATCTCTTCGGCAATAAATTCTTGCCACTCTAAGGCTTGCTTTCTCACCCTCTGCTTGACGGTCCGCACGTGAGGACAGACAGCAAGGTGGTGCTAAATTACCTCCTTGGGAACACCGGGGATGTCAGATGGTTGCCATGCAAACACATCGACATTCGCCCGCAGGAAGGCAATGAGCGCGCTTTCCTATTTGTCATCAAGGGTGGAACTTATGGTGAAAGTTCCTCCCATTCCATCCTCTTTGACGGGCACTTTCTTGGTCTCCGGTGGAGCAGCCTTGGATTTCTTGTTCTTGCTGGTGGAACTTCCTGGTACATCCTCAACGGGAGCGCAACACCCCGAGGAGGTGCGCTTGCCGGAGTTTGCGCCAAGGTTCCTGCCGGTCTTCTTCTTCCCCCCGGGAGTTCCAGCGGCAGGAGCAGATGCCTTGACGGCAGGTGCTGCGACTGCTTCCCGGTAGAGTTGGTCGGCGCAGATGAGCGCATCCTTTTTGTCAGAGTGGACAGTGATGACGCTCAACGGCCCGGGCATTTTCAGCACATTATATGCATAGTGTGATGCCGCCATGAACTTGGCTAGCGCGGGGCGGCCAAGGATCCCATTGTATGACATGGGGATCTTGGCGACATCGAACACCACCTTCTCCGTCCTGTAGTTGAGCTCGCTACCAAATGTTACTGGTAGCGTTATCTTGCCTTTTGGCTGGGTCCTTCCTGGATTGATCCCTTGAAACATGCATGTTTCCTCGAGATCTTCATCAGGAATTTGCAGCTTTTTGAGCACGTCTGGTGAAATTAGGTTCAGTCCGGCCCCATCGTCAACTAGCATTTTTGTCACCTTGAGGTTGCGGATTGTCGGTGAAACCAACAATGGCAAGCACCCGACCGCAGTTGTGCGATCAGGGTGATCCTCGGCGTAAAAAATGATAGGCGGGTTGGACCACTTCAGGGGTTTACGTGCATCAAACGATGGCTCCGTTGCATTAACCTCACGCACACACTGTTTAAGTCGATGGTGGGAAGAATGCAACGAGGCACCTCCGTCGATACACATGGCCTCTGTAGCTTTCTGAAATTCGTGCTCACTGGACTCATCATCTTCTTCATCATCATCATCACCCACCTCCTTTTCACGGCCTCGAGCGGGCTTCTCTTTTTGTTGCTTGGCCTTGCATCGGTGACCCCCCCGGCCACCACGCTTCTTGCCGGACCCCTCAGCACTATCTTGGGCCTTCTCCTTGTCTCGCCTCTCGTACTCAGCTCTCTGCTTCTCGACAAGCTGTTCAACTTGCTGGCAATTTTGGAGATCATGGCCCTTGGTGCGATGGATCTTGCAATACTGTTTGCCGGAGCCTTCCGGCTTGTCGGCAGCCGCCAAGGCCTGACAGGAGGCGCACCCGGCAACTTCCTTGCTGGGGTCACAAACTTTGGCCTTCTTGGCGGTGCCAGGGTCGCCGGATCCCTCGATAGCAAGCACGGCCTTGCCTTTACGCTTTTTATTTCGCCGTCGGGGCGGCAGCATCTTCGCCTTCAGAGTCGCCCCCTGCGCCAACATCCTCGCCGGGAAGTCTCCTTCCCTCTTCAGCCCGAGCACATTTATCAGCCAGAGCATAAAGCTCGGCGATATCCCTGATCTTGTTCATCGCCATCTCTTCCCGCATCTTGCAGTTACGCACGTTCTGACGGAACGCACCGATAATGGCGGCAGGATGAACATCCGGGATGCTGTATTGCACACGGCTGAACCTTTGGATATACTTGCGCAGAGGCTCGCCCTCCTTCTGGGGGATGAGATGCAAATCACTTTCCTGGCCAGGAGTTTGATGGCCTCCAACAAAGGCGCCAACAAACTAATGGCACAGATCTGACCAAGAAGAAATGGAATTCTCCGGCAGATGCATCAACCATGACCTGACGTTGGGTTTGCGCACCAACGGGAAGTAGTTGGCAAGTATCTTGTCGTCTCGGCCCCCGGCAGCCTGCACTGCAATGGTGTAGATGCTAAGGAACTCCGACGGGTGGGTCCTGCCGTCATATTTCTCCGGGACCTCTGGCTTGAAGGTTCGGGAATTGGGCCACTGGACTCGCCGCAGCTCACGGGTAAATGCTGGACAACCTACCTCGTAAGGCAAGTCGCCTGCGTACCCTGGCGCAGGCTTGTCGACAGCAGGTCCTGCGCGTTTATCAGATTGATGGTGCGCCTCCTGTCGCCGCTCGATGGTAGTTCGAGCGTCCTCTTTGCTTCGTTCCTGAAGAACTTGACGCTGATCGCGACGCATCCGCGGATCAGACGATGCCGTGGAATCATCGTCACGGGCCATCGGTCCACCGGGTTGTCGATCGCCGCTGCTGTCGTGAAGGGGAGTGCACCATGGTCGCACTGCCTCCAGTCTTCTCTCCATCGGCCCGCCCCGGATCGACTGACCGCTGCTGCGAGGGCCCTGTCTGCTACGGCCCATCCTTGTTGACGAAGCCGATGAGGCTCTGGATGGTAGATCGCCACTCCTCCATCTTCTCCGAAGTAGGAGGGAAATCGAGGAGCAGCTGCGCACGTGCCAAAGCTTCCGCTGGTGTAGGCGGCGGCGACAGGTGCGAGGTACGTGAGGTGCTCTGACTCCTAACAATGTTAGAAGGAGCACCGTCACGATCGCGCGACCACACGCCACTTCCACCGTCAGGTTGGCGTGCATGCTGGGCCTGCGCACCTTGGGATCGATGTGCAGAAGTCTTTTCATGGGGACGTCCTGAACCACCAGCGGCATGGCGCTGCTCGTCGCGTGCAACCTTTGGAGGCCGCAACGCTTGCGCCGGCGCGGGAGACCTAGGAGGCGTCCTCCGATCTCTGGAGTTCGCTGCGCCGCCCGTAGGCAGCACAGCCTCATCTCTAGATCTAGCGGCGTGCAGGTTGCCGTCACCGCTACGAACGATGCCGCTCGCCTGGCTTGGATCACCAGAATGCCGCGGCGGCTCTAAACCTCCACCTTCTACATCCACGCCATCACCCGTACGCGAGGGCACGGGCAAAACGGACGTAGATGGTAGCACCGTTGCGGCACTCTTCTTCTTGGGTGGCATGGTGATAAAGATGATGAAGAAAACTGAGGCGCCGATCACTGGATCAGGTTTGCGCAACCTTTTTCCCCCTACCTGGGGCGCCAAAGATGTCGGCATACGACACCAATGGGATCACGGGGATCCCTTTTTCGGTTCGGTAAGGGGAGAGGTATGCACAAAGAGCAGAACCAACGATCGACACGAGGGGATTTTTACGCAGGTTCGGGCCGCTAATCAGCGTAAAACCCTACTCCTGCCTTGATTTACTATCAGTGTTTTCGTCCCAGTTCTTGGAGCGCTTGTGATGAACAGTGTGTTCGCGCAGCAGCTATGCATGCAGAATGGGCCGAGAGTGTTCTCTCCCGTCTCTGTCCCCTGTAGCAGTTTCCTTGGGCCTCCTTTTATATGCTCAAAGGGGTCACCACAGTGGCAAAATGTACATACATTGAGGTGTAAAGTAGCTACAGGGTTATCATACCTAACCACTGACGGTTTAGGACAAATGCATTTAATGCACCGTGAGGTGTCCATTTAGGTGTCCTCATTTTCTTGGGGATGGAAAAAGGGGCCATCCCATCAGCACCGCTTAAGCTCTCCTCCACTGGTGCCTTGCCACGTATCCAGAGAAGGGCCCAGAATGCCAGGCTGGTTGCTGTGCTGAAGCGGTGGCACAATGATAGAACCTTGCCGGGCGCAAATCTTGCCGGACTTCGCAAGCCACCCCGGCAAGATCTTGCCGGGGGTCTAGTCTTCGGTCTTCAGCTCTTCTTATCTCCTCATCCTCTGATTCTTGGCTTGAGTGTCCCTTTGACAACCTTGAATCAATCTCCAACTGTTCCCCCGACAAGCCTTGCCATGGGTTTGGCTACAACTGCCGGTGCACAAGTATGGGGTACTAAAGGCCCAATACTTAGTACACCGACAGGAGTACCCCATACTTGTGCACGGGCAGTTGTAGCCAAACCCGTGGCAAGGCTTGTTGGGGGAATAGTTGGAGATTGGTTCAAGGTTGTCAAAGGGACACTCAAGCCAAGAATCAGAGGATCAAGAGATAAGAAGAGCTGAAGAGCGAAGACTAGACCCCCAGCAAGATCTTGCTGGGGTGGCTTGCGAAGCCCGACAAGATTTGCGCCCGACAACACTGTGCCACTGCTTCAGCACAGCAACCAGCCTGGCATTCTGGGCCCTTCTCTGGATACGTGGCAAGGCACCAGTGGAGGAGAGCTTAAGCGGTGCTGATGGGATGGCCCCTTTTTCCATCCCCAAGAAAATGAGGACACCTAAATGGACACCTCACGGTGCATTAAATGCATTTGTCCTAAACCGTCAGTGGTTAGGTATGATAACCCTGTAGCTACTTTACACCTCAATGTATGTACATTTTGCCACTGTGGTGACCCCTTTGAGCATATAAAAGGAGGCCCAAGGAAACTGCTACAGGGGACAGAGACGGGAGAGAACACTCTCGGCCCATTCTGCATGCATAGCTGCTGCGCGAACACACTGTTCATCACAAGCGCTCCAAGAACTGGGACGAAAACACTGATAGTAAATCAAGGCAGGAGTAGGGTTTTACGCTGATTAGCGGCCCGAACCTGGGTAAAAATCCCCTCGCGTCGATCGTTGGTTCTGCTCTTTGTGCATACCTCTCCCCTTACCGAACTGAAAAAGGGATCCCCGTGATCCCATAGGTGTCGTATGCCGACAGATCACGAGAAGCTCTCTGACCCCCGGGCGGCGCCGGTCTTGAGGAGGATGATTGCAGACATGGACGCCGGGGTGCTGACGGGGGGCATGTTTGTCAAGGAGTTCTTGATGCAGTGCTTGGCCCCGCTCCAGGCGCACTCGCACCCCATGTGGGAGTTCAAGGGCGCAGAGGACGACATCCGGCTGTGCTCGGGGAGCTTGACGGGCGAGGAGCTGGACAAGGCCATGAACACCCTGCTCGAGGGGGATTCGGGCAACCTCCCAGCGGCTTACATCTCGTTGTACCGCCGTGCTGATGGGGCAGCGCTGGTCGCCGCCATGCCCGTCTTCAATGAGCTAGGGCTCGTGTCGTCCGAGCTCCCCAACTCCCCGGTGTTGGTGTCTTCTGGTGATAACGCGGGCGAAGAGGGTGAAGTAGACTCGGAGGAGACCGTGGATGATGCGGCGGAGACCTCCCCTCCATCTTAGAGCGAGCCTTTCCGCGGCCTCACGGATGATGACGACGCCGCCGAGCCCCCGGTCGCGGAGTCCCCACACTCCATCGGGGTCGTCACGAGGTCCGGGGCCATTCCCCCGGCCCTGCGGAGGTCAGGACGAGCGACCCCGAAGAAGAGCGGGGCGGTGTCCCCTCCTCGAGGTGGCGCCTTTGCCTTGTTGCCTGCCGGCGCCACATCGAAGCCGGCTGTCGTGCGCCCTTTCAACCCCCAGGATGCGGCCCAGACTGCGCCCAAGAAGGTCGAAGGTGCCCCGACCTTGGCCAGGAAGAGGGCGTACATCGCCCCTGACGAGTAAGTGTCTTACCTTGTTTCCGTTTGTCGCCTCTTGATACCATTCCCACAGCGCTCCCCTCCTGATGATCAGGGTGGGCATCGTGGTGAAGAAGAGGAAGGAGGACGCCGGGACCCCTGAGGGGCCACCGCTCGCCCAAGCCGTGACGGCTCTGACGCAAATAGAAAAGGTCGCCCCGCATTCCCTCACGACGGAGCGGACCCCCAAAGGTGTGGTGGTGGAACCTCAGGGGGAGGCTGCTTCCGCGGGCCAGCAGGCTCCGGAGCCGCCCATCCCCGCTGCGCCCCCGGGGGGTTCGAAGGCTCCAGTGCCCCAAGTTGCTCCTGCGGCTGCCTCCTTGGCAATGACGCCAGCCACCGCGCCGGCGCCGTCTTCTCCCCATGCCCTTGTGCTGCCGGACTGCGGCCCCCTTGTCAGGCCCGGGGCCCTGGAGGAAGCTTACACCGCACTCGATCAGCTCCGGGCCGACCTCCAAGACACCGACAGGTGCCTGGTAAGGGAGCGCATGGGGCTGATCTCGGGGTGGCTCCTGGCCAACGCGTCCGCTAGGACGGCATGGGGTCGGGCCGAAGCCACCGCCGTGGAGAGCAAGAGGGAGGCCAACGAAGCCATGGGAGCCCGTGACGCGGTGCTGGCCGACACAACGTCCGCCAAGGAGTGCTGCAACAAGGCGGAGGCCAAGCTGAAGGCTCTCCATAAGGAGTAGGCTGCCCACTCCTGACGGCTTCAGCAGCAAGAGGAGGAGCTCAAGGCCCGTGAGGCGACACTTGCCGATCACGACGCCCAGCTGGTCCAGGCATCCGCCGACCTAGCCATGGAGCGGGACCGCCTGGGCAAGCTAAAGGAGGAGGTGGACAAGGCCCGGGCGTCCCATGCCCAGTTTGTCTCCGAGGCGATGGCCCAGCTGGAGGCCAGGGACAAGACCCTTGCCGCCGCCGAGGGAACGGCTGCCGTGGAACGCGGAGCCTTTGTCTCCCTCGAGCTCAGGTCTTGGGAGGTGCTATGCTCCATCTACGGAGGAGGGTATGAAAAGCCGCTGGCAACTCCAGAGGACGGCCTTGGTGGGCTTCTCCCCGAGCTTGCTGAGGCGCTTGAGGGCGTCGCCGCTGGAGTGGACTCCGCGGTGGAGGAGTGCCACGCGCTCTTCACCTCGGCCGCAACACGTGTCTTTAGCCACCTCCACCTCCGGGACCCAGGCTTCGACCTCAGTGCACTGATCGAGCCGATGACCCCTGAGTCCCGCGCCGCTGCCGCTGAAGCCATGAAGAAGCAGGTAGAAGACCTGGTGGGGAAGTTCCGCTGCGTCCCCGACCCCGCAGCTACGGCGGCACAGGCCGGCGGCGAAGATGGTGGCAGCGTCATTGACGACGGGTTTCCCAAGTCGAGCGATGGCGGCAGCCAAGGCGATGGCGGCGCTTATTCCTAATTGACCCTGCAACATTCATCGTGCCTCATGGAGGCGTGAGAACTTTCGTTTGAATTTGTGGAACATTATGTTTAGTAATAACTTGCTGGAACCCCGAGATTTCCTTTTCGCGCTCAATCTCCTTCCTGTTTGCTTTAGTGTTCAGCATCGGCAGGGCCCGGCCCCACGCATACCTCAGCCATCGTTGGGGCGTCCGGATCACCAGGATGAGGCCAAGGGGTGAGGGGCTACGTGACCAGTGAGGCCCCTGAGTCGCGATGCTCAGGGGTCCCCCTTGATGTACGAACATCCCTCATGAAGGAAACATGAGCAGCGTCTGAGTTAATCCGGAGCCCTCCATACCTTTCCTCGCCAGCTTTTGCCTGGGAGGGACGCGGGAAGACCAGGTGCGAGAGACCTGGTGAGGTGGCGTGCGTCAGGCGTGGCCTGAGCGTAGCCCCCATGCCCAGCCCTCTCGCACGGCCCTCCCATAGGGAAACCTGCGCGGTGGGACCGTACGGCGAGCCTATAGGCCCTCCTGAGGTTATTGCAGCCGCTAGGGTGCCCTCAGTTGTTTATTCACCAGCGCGGAGCATGGTGCTTCCACCTTAGCGTGGGCATAGCCGCTCCTCGACCGTGTCGTCCGCCAGCGCGGAGTATGGGCCTTCCACTGGTGCGTGGGCATAGTCACTCCTCGACAGTGTCGTCCGCTAGCGCGGAGCATGGGGCTTCCACAGGTGCATGGGTGGGGGTTCCCTCGAGGGGAGACTCCTGGGCGTGTACAACCCCGTTTGTACACGTGGCTAGCACAGCAGAACTGGAGGAGGTGTATATGGGCACTCGTGAGCCAGCGCGGGACTCACGAGGCCCCACCTCAAGGCGGGTTGCGCCTGAATTTTCAATGCGGGGCGCTTGTAAGGAACCTGCGAAATGTTGAGGTGGCCTGTGCCGAGCGAATCTCCGGAGGACATCGCATGAGAAGGCCAAACACCAACGACCCCAGGAGGTGACGTGCACAAGGCCGACCCGCCAGACAGAGCTCAGCCGTTGGGTTTATCGACGCCGCAGGGACGGACCCGAGCACAGATGCCATGCCCAGTCTTCTCATGCAATAATTCTAAAGAAAGATGACAGGCATGCAGCTCCCACGGCAGCGACGCACCGGGTCGCGCGCCTTGACTCATCCACTCTCGATTAGCTCACGCGAGAACAAGGCACCAAGGACCACGGGAGGTGACGTGCATGGGGACTGGCCCGTGAGACAGAGCTCGGCCACTTGGGTTTAGCAACGCTGCAAGGACAGACCCGAGCACAGACGCCCTGCCAGTCCTTAATCACGAGGTGGTCGCGGGTGGGTTTGTGAGGGTGCATAACATTTGTGGTGGCGAAGCACTGGACATGCAGGTTGCAATATGAAGCAATTCATAAAAGGGGCGAAGCCAGTTCTGATACATGCGCAAAACGATACAGGCTGAAGTGGTGGGCCCTGACAGCTTGAGGATAATGCAGTCCGAGGAGCGCCCTCAACTGAACAAACCAAAAAATCACCTGACACCGTCGTTGTAGAGGCGTTGGAGTAGCTGAAGACGCGTGCTGCAGAGATTGCTCCTCACGAGCCGGCTGGCTCCTGAGGCTCGGGAGGCTCTGGAGGTCTGGGAAGCTCACGATGGTCCTGCACCTCCTCTATCAGGACTGCCTGGCGCCTGGCCTCGTGAGCCGCCAGGACGCCCTGCATGTAGCGCTGGTGTGAGGCAGCCATGCCCAACAGGCCGAACGGCATGCAGACGTAGCTGCGGGGGCAGCACTGCTCCGTCCAACGCGGGACGACCAGAAGAGCTCCTGAGAAGCAATGCTGTTGAGGCCTGGGTTGTTGACGCAGACGCGCAGCTCGCCACCCACGTCAGGGGTGGCAGCTGCACTAGATGATGCGAGACGAGACTCACCACGTATGGCTCTCGCCACCTGAAGCTCCTCGATCGCCTTGGTGATGAACTCCTGAGTGCCTGGCGCCTCACGCCTTGCGCCTTGCTCACGGAGGCGCGCGTCAAAGCACGCCCCCTTGTGGTGCCTGAACGCCTCCCTCGTGACGCTGGTCAGGTCGGAGGCCCTCCAGATGAGAGCCCCTGAGCCCATCCTGAGAGGGGCGCCAGGCGCGCCTTCCTATGCAAGAGGGAAGGGCGCCCCAGCAGTGGGCACAGGGCCTGAGGCACGATCGTCGGGCGCCCCAGCCTCCTGATGGCCCTTGGGGAGAAGCTGCTTCTTCTTCTTGGGGATGGCCTCAGGAGGACGGACGGCACCCTCGTCGTCAGAGCTCTCGACTACCGCAGCCTGGTAGGCGCGCTCAATGGAGCACACCGCAGCCTTTTCGTCACAGGCAACCATGATGATGCCACCACTCCCTGGCATCTTGAGGACATTGTAGCCGTGGTGCGTTGCCGCTATGAACTTGGCGAGGGCCGGATACCCGAGGATGGCATTGTACAGAAGGCGAATGTGGGTGACGTCGAAGTCGATGAGCTCGGTGTGGTAGTTGTCGCGCTGGCCGAAGGTGACAGGGAGGCGGATCTGCCCTATGGGGACGATGGAGCCGTCGGTCACCCCTAAGAAGGTCTTGGTGGGGAGGAGCTGGTCGTATGGCACCTGGAGCATCTCAAATGTCTCAACGGAAAGAACGTTGATCCCCGTGCCACCATCGATGAGCATTTTGGTGACGAGGACGTTGCTGATGGTCGGTGCGCAGAGCATGGGGAGCGCGCCAGCGGCGGCTGAGCACTTGAGCTGGTCCATGGAGTCAAAGGTGATTTCATGCTTGGACCATCTGAGGGGACGAGATGCCTCAAGCTTGGGAAGGGCCGCGTTCACCTCGCGAGCGAACTGCTTGAAGATGTGATGAGAGGTGGGGGCCTGAGCACTGCCCAGGATGCAGGCGATCGCGCGTGGCTCCTGGAAGCCCCCAGCCCCATTATCCTGGTGGTTGTTGTCGTTCCTCCTTGGTGGCGGCGGCAGCGGAGGAAGGCCGGCATTGCCCTAAGGATGGGCCTCGCGGGGCTGGTCACGCCAAGGGCCGTCGCGAGGCTGGCCCTGTTAGCGGTCCTCACGAGGCGGATCGCGCTAGTCCTGGCGGGGGTCACGGTTGTCCTAGAGGCCACCACCTCGGCCTCCTCCGCGGCCATAGCCACGGTCATTGGGCTCGGGACGGCGGCCAAGGCGCCCGTCACGGATTGCCCTTAGCTCCTGGTAGTCATTGGTGTTGTGGCTGTGGACATTGTGGAAGACGCAGAATAGGCGATTGCCCCTAGAGGATTCGCTGTGGTCGCAGTTGCGCTTCATCTTGGGCTCCGTGGCCAGCATGGTGGGGCCGTTGCGCTTCACTTCCTTAGCCTTGGCCTTCTTGCCTTCTGGATCGGCCTCCAGCAGCTCCAGGAGGGAGAGGCGACCTTCCTCTGCCCTCGGGCACCTGGTTGCCATGTTGAACATCTCCAGGGCCGAGCACAGATCCTCATGAATGGCGAGCTCCTCCTTCATCTTGACATCCCGGACGCCCTTAGGGAACACCGAAATGATGGCCTCGTCCGACACCTTCGGGATCTTGAGGCGAACGTTGGTGAAGCGCTGTATGTACTTGTGCAGGGTCTCGCCCGACTGCTGCTTTATACGCCGCAGGTCTCCTGCTGCAGGAGCGCGGTCGTGAGTGCCCTGGAAGTTGGCGATGAAGCACTCGCGGAGCTCGTCCTAGGAGGAGATCGACCCCACCGGGAGGTTCAGGAGCCAAGAGCGTGCGCCGTCTTTGAGGGCCATGGGGAACCAGTTCACCATGACCTTCTCGTTGCCGTTCACCGCCTCGATGCTCAGCTCGTAGAGCTGGAGGAACTCAGCGGGGTCGGGAGTGCCATTGTAGCGTGGAGGCAGATCCGGATTGAACTTGCTGGGCCAGACGACATGGTGCAGCTCTGGGGTGAATGCACGGCAGCCTACCGTACTCACAAGGGCCGGTCGTACGGGGGTAGCTTAGTCTTGGCGCCCACGCGCTACCGCCCATGGCGGCGCGCGGTCTTGACACAGCGGCGCTAGAAGCGCGCACGCTTCTCCTTGTGGCTGCTGCACCACCTGGTAGCTTTCTTCATCGCGCGCCGGCTCACGCCTCGGCTCGGGGTCCATGTCGTGTAGAGGAGGAGGAGCAGGAGCGCCATGGGCCACGTCGCCCGCCAGGGACGGCAGGGGACGAGGCGAACGGGACGGCGCTGGGGCCTCACCAGCGGTGTTGACGAGCTCGGCGATGCGGGCGAGCCAGTCGTCGTACAGGTCGTTGGCCGGATGATAGCTCAGGAGCTCACGCGCCATGAGTAGCGCAGCCTGCATGTTCGCGGGCCCGTGACGAACATGAGAAGATGACGCCGCGGCCGGAGTGAGCGATGGGGTCGTGGTGCGGCCGTCGCGACGCACGGACGGTGGCAGCGATGAGTCCTACTATTCATGAGCAGCAGGGTCGGTGGCAGCATTAGCCACCGGGGAGGCAGAGCGGTGAGGAGCGCAATTGCCCACGGGTGCTGTCTGGGCGACACGGGCGGCCCGGCGCTTGGCATGGGCACGGCGTGCGTCGGCCATAGGAACGGTGAAACGGCGGCGGAGCGAGCGGTGGGAGAGAGGCTTCGACACGCCCCTACCTGGCACGCCAAATGTCGGATTCAGGGCTCCGCAGACCCAAGAAAGGTTCGAACTCTGGGGCATGTGCGAAGAACTCAACCAATCCAACCAACCAACTCATCGCCCTATAGCCTAGCTCGATGAAACGGGGAGGAAGATGAACACAGCAGTTTACCCAGGTTTGGGCCACCTTGCGGTGTAAGACCCTACTCCTGCTTTGTGGTGGATTTGCCTCACGAGGGGCTGAGGATGAATAAGTACAAGGGATAAACAACCTCGCGAGGTCTGCTCTTGGGTGAGAGTGAGTTGAGAGATCTCTCTCCCCTCTATGGTGGTGGCTAACCTATATATAGTGGCCTTGATGCTCTTCCCCCAAAACATAGGCAGGAAGGGATTCGACAACGGCCAATTTGAAAGGGGACAAGTACTACATCTTATCCTGATGAAAGGTGGTCTTCGCCTGCAAAGCTTCTAGTCATGACGCCGTGGTGGGCTCGGCGATGACATCCGTCCTGCTGTCCTGGCGGTCTTGGTCTTGTTGCACTGGAATGGAAACCTTTGCCTGATTCCTCGGGAACCCACACCCGCGCTTGTCTCCTTAGCACCAAAGGGGAAACTGTCTTCTCCGCGCCCGCTCGCGCTCACCTGGCCTTGGTCGTCATGGCTTGCATCACCGCAACCTCGTGAGGTTGGGTGCCTGCATAGGAATCTCCGCTCCTCCGGAGGGAGCCTGGGGAGGCCGCTCCCTCAGGAGGTCTTGGAGTCGTCCACCTCGCGAGGCTTGGCCCCTCGCTAGGGTCTTGTCTTGATAGCTTTCGTAGGTGGGCCGTACCAGGCCATCGATGAAGCCACGCCATGGCCCGCAGGCAGGCAAGTCTGGGTACCCTGGTTCCCAGAATGCCGACAGCTGCAGCAACCCGCACTTTGGAAACAGTGGCTATGGTGGCTCAAAAGGGAAGCAGACTTGCAACTTAGAGATGTATTTTGTTTTGCTAGATTTGATTCACTCTCATAAATTTGGTGCTGAAGCCACATGAAGCTATTTCTGTTGCTATTATAGTAAAGGCATTAGGTGGTTTTAATTGCTATATCATTTCTTGTGATCCTGTTTCTCTTGCTATTATGTACTTGCCGCTTCTAATCTTAGGCCTATTTGTTTTATTCATTGTTTCCGCTTGGAAAATAGTTGCAGGGGCATTTGTAGTTCATGAAATGTTATTTGCATTGCTATATTGTTTTTGGCGTACTTCATTGTTTTCTCTGGTTTGTTGGAAGCTACTCGGATCTCCTAACGCATTCAGTTCTTTAATTTGTCCATGACAAACATTGTAGTCTTTAGACTTTTGTAAAGTATGTTTATTATAAAATTATCTCAAGTGTGCATGCACCGTGGTTTTTGGTGGCTCCTCTGTAGTGTTGCATTTTTTGGTGCCACACAAAACATGCTCTCTTGCTGACCTCGAGATCCAGCCGCGATGGACCATCTTCAAGGTATCTAGCTCGATCTTCCTCTTGTTTCAGATCATATGTGTTGGTCTGATGTATGTGTAAGAGAACAAAATTCAAATTGGGGAAGGGAGCTTTCAGATCAATCTAATTGTCATTCGGCATGGAGATTCTTGTTTTTGCTCTGCTCATATTTTAGGCTGGGTGTATAAACACTATGCTGGGTGTATTAGCAATGATGCTGAGTGAATAATGCCTTGCATTTTGTTTTTTATGTGTGGATTATTGTACCCATTATCTTTTTCTGTCGATTTTGGTCCGGATTCGCTTTTTGTGGTTCAGTAGTGTTGCAACCTGGAGGGATCACCCTTCATTCATCTTCCCATGTGGCTTGCCAACCTCAAAACCATCCCAAGACCATGTCATCTCCATCTTGGACCAATCTCAATAATCTTTTCCTGGGAATATTCCTTTTTCGATTAAAGGAATAACCCTGTCTGCTCTGGGTTGTGAAGCAACCCACATCTCCATCATTCCCAAAATTCCCAAATAATTCTCATAAATTGTTTGG
Source organism: Thinopyrum elongatum (assembly GCA_011799875.1). Taxonomy (NCBI): domain Eukaryota; kingdom Viridiplantae; phylum Streptophyta; class Magnoliopsida; order Poales; family Poaceae; genus Thinopyrum; species Thinopyrum elongatum. The sequence continues at coordinate 266,926,514 of CM022298.1, forward strand.
GTCATATCTTCCACAAATATGTCAAACCCTTCCTTGCCATGTTCAAAAATATTTCACAAATATTCCTTTTCTGATTCTGCCCTAGCTGCCAAGTTGAGAAGCAAGTACCATTTATATTTGCTTGCTTGGTCTCAAACTTTTTGTGAACTCTTTCCTATCCATAGCATTGCCACATGCCAAAATTTAACTTTATTTGGATAATAAATCTCTCTTGGCTAATTTCCAAAGTTTCTGGGCAACTGGAATCTTTGTGAAGCATGTGGTAACTAGGAGTATCCAAATGAGTTGAAAATTTTCAAGCATCTTCATGTGCTCAAATCATGACTCTCCACCAAGTTTCAACCTTATCCAATTATATATGTGAGCATAGCATCCAATCTTGGTTTCTGGTCAGATTTTCACATTGTGAAGCAACTATATTTTATATTGCTCCATAATTGCTGAAAATCTACCAGAGCATTCTCCTACCCATATAACCAATCTCCACAAAATTTGGGCTCATTTAATCTTCCCAGTAATTCCCTAGAATTTTCCTAAGACTCTAGTCAGAGAAGATAGATGTGAAGGAAGTACCATTTTGGCTTGTCCAAATGGCATGAAATTTTTATGGCACTCTCATATGACAAAATCATCATCCTATGCCCAATTTCAGCTCAAGTTGCTACTCTATGTGAGTGGCACATCAAAATCTAGTTTCTGGACCAGATTGGTCAGTTGCAAAGCAACCATATCAAATATTGGTCCATCTCTTTCCAAATTTCACAGGATCATAGTCCTTCCTACCCTAAACCCCCCAGACATCTTATATTGTTCTTATCAACTTCGTGTCGATCACAGTGGGGTGGTCAAGTTTGCTACAGCAAACTTGCAGTGAAGCCTCACATCCACTCTTGGCCTCTTTTGATGAACTATCACTTCAGAGGGGCCCTTCCTTGGATGTATTTTGTGCTGGACATGACTTGGCATGCCAGGGTGCACCGCGTGCGCCAGTGCACGCGGTGACCACGCGGCTGGCATGCCAGCCAGCGCGCTTCAATGAGGAGACCCTCGACCTCGTCGTGTTCCTTCTCTCCCCCGCCACCTAGCCATGTCTAGGGGCTTCGCCTCGTCGTCGCCCATCTCCTGGAAGCCTCTCCCCCTACAATTTCTTCCTCCTCACGCCATGGCGATCGCCGCCGCTATTCGGCCCGTGACCGTCGTTGTCGTTTTCTTCTGTCACTTCCTCCCCGATCCCTCCCGAGCACTACTGAAGCCTCTCCGCTCCTCCGTGAAGCTTCCCGAAGGCCGCAAACCGCCAGCCACGCCACCCGCACGCGCCAGTGCACGGATAAGCTCGCCACCGCGGCCGAGCTTATCCTGCGAGCTCGCTGCGCCTATATAAAGCCACTCCGCGCCTTCCCGAGCTCACCACCAGCTCCACCTCGCTCCCCTACGCCTCCCCATCCTCTCCCCGGAGCCTCAGAGCTGCTCCTGCTCCACCCCCATCGCCGCCATGGCCGCCTCTGGCCTCCTCCTAAATTTGTGACAACCGGAGCCCAACTCCTCCCTTTGTCACCACCACTCAACTCACTGAACCCCGGCGAAGCTCCCCACCACTCCAGCACCTCGTCTCCGCACCTGTAGCGTCATGTCCATCTTCGCCCGATGCCGCCGTCCGCCCTGCTCGAGGCCACCATCGCTCTGGTCTTCCCCGGCGTCCGTTCGGTGCAGGAATGGGAGCGGCTCAGCCCCACGAGCACGTCGGTGGTCGAAGCGCGGCAAACGGTGGCCGGAGTCGGCCAGGCGAGCGCGCCACTCCTCTCGTCCACGGGCGAGCGGGAGGAAGAAGAAGGAGCCGGGTCAGGCGGGCCCCACCTCCCGCGGACCCCACCAGTCAGCCTAACAAAGCCCAATCCCGCCACTGCCAGCGTGGATAAGTGGAAGCGCATTCTGCGCTTTACGCTTTCCCCGTGGGAAGACGTATTTTGCTGGAGTGCGCGACCCGCCGAGCTGTCAGGGACCCCTTTGTGAATATTTTCTTTGCAAACAAGTCCCTGGCAGAAAACCCCTCGTATCTTTTTGCTCGTAACTCCGAATGAGGTGATTCCAACGCCCACGTCTTCGTCTCGTCGAGCCCGTCGTATTGGTATCATTTTCACTATGTGGTCCTACTATGAAAATAACCACTTTGCCCTTGTCCGTAAATAGCCCCCTCCGAGAGCGAACTATTTCCGGCAGTCAACTCCGCGGACTCTCCGCACTCCTTCCCGATGGTTCCTTCATCCCCAGGCAAGCCACAACTCTCATCTGCATCATCGCATTGCAATGTCATAGTTCAACTATGTACTTTATCAGCAAGTATGAGTATCTGTGAAATGAATCGGACTATGCAATGTTGGAGTTAATTCTCGGATAGGTGACTACCATGTTGAGTACCGGATTATTAGTGACTAGTAGCTTACCCACTTGTTGATACTATGATGTTGAGATCACTGTCTATGATTATTTTGGAGTTCATCCGACAGTTCATGGAGATGAATTAGTAGCAGTGGCTTAAGCATACTAGTTATCGGAGTGTCAGCCATGTCAGAAATATTATTCGGGGATTAGATATTTCATGGTTGACCTTGAGTCACCTGTCCGGACTTATCCATGCAGCCACATTTGCCGGTATGGGACGGCCTTGACTTGGTCTGATCGCGTGCTCTTTCACCGGTACCGCCCGATAGGGAAGGTTATGCGTGCGCGCTACCCTGGCCCGGTAGGCGGTGATAACCTTGTGAGCCCAGTTGAGTTATTTGGATCCAGGTCCCTGTTTGGGACAGTTTAGTTTGGCCATGACGGTGGCAGGTGTCACGAGGTGACACAGGGGCCACCCAGGGCTTGACTCCGGGGGAGGATGATTGCCGGTGGTACGATGGGAGAGTCACGGGTCAGGCAGGTTTCGTTGGAGCAACGCTGGTCCACCCGAATGGGATCACGAGGTCAGTGCTCCATGGTGTGGGTAAAGTGCGCAACCTCTGCAGAGTGTAAAATCTATTCGAATAGCCGTGTCCATGGTATTGGACAGTCCATCCAGACCTCACTAGGTGGTCAACCATAGTAGTGATGATAAAGATGGAAGAATTCGTCGTAAGAACAGAAGTACTCGATGGATTGTGAGTATTTTGAGGGTTGTGAGACAACCCGGAGGAGAGTAAGTTTGTCAGACCTATCGTGTAGATGGAATCAGGTATTTGATATGTCAGCCATTGGATGGCTAGGAGATGAGTGGTCGGATGACCACATGATTGGCCTTGGAATAGGTTCGGAGTGGATCCCGAGATTATTCGGAGTATGAATTAAATATGCTTTACCTTACTGCATTTACTTCAGAAGTTATCTTGCTAGATAACCAGGCTTGTTAATCTTGATTGCTATGATGTTGTTTTGGTTTAATGCTGATGTTTGATGTGAGCTTGCGAGTACATTCAAAGTACTCACCTGGCGTGTCATGCCAGTTTGCAGGTCATGCCATGATTGTTTGCTTGTCGATAATCCCGAGTTAGCGATCTAGGGCACGCGTTCTAGCCAGAGTCCCTGCGGAGTGGAGTTCATCACCGCCATCGCTGTTCAGCTGCCGAGAGAGTTACTCCACTGTTAGCATAGAGCTACCCCGGGCAGGCGTAGTGTCGCCGTGCCGATGTAATCCTTGTACCCTTTGGAACCATATCCATTGTAATAAAGAGTTGATTTGTTCTATGCCAATAGTGTCGTATTCCAGAAGACTTGTCCTTGGGCTGGAATATGGGGCGTTCCGGTTTACTCTGAGCCGGGGTGCCACAGACGTTGGTATCAGAGCAGGTCTGGCTATAGGACGTGTGGTCTAGGTGCGAGCATTAGTAACCGGTAGTATAGGATCCAGTTGGTTTGCTGCACTCGGTTGTTGCATTTGGTTGCGCATAGCATGCATATAGACTAGGTATCTTATCACTAACGATGGATCTGATGAGTGTAGGTGGCATCGGTTTCGATTCCCTACCTGCGCTCTCCAGTTTGCATATCTGTTCCTTGGTGTGGCGTCATCTTCGTCCCAGCGGAGTGATGCCAAGGTGCTTGGTGGTGTCGATCCCTTATTGGATTGATGCACCAGTACCACACCAACTTATTCTCTTCAGCCACCCCTATCGTTTCAGTGATAGACAAGTTCTATCCCGGATCGTGCCATTCCTCTAGCTGCTTTGGCAACCCTTACTGATCCTTGCTATCAGAAAAGGGCAATGCCTGCAAGCCTTTCTCTCCACCACTAACTCATTCCACCACCTATTCTTTGGATGTGTACGGTTTTCTTCCGTACGCTTGATGATGATGTGGTCGTAACTTCTGTGTTCCGACCCCCGATCACCAAGTTCGTCCTCGCCACCGGTTCCATCGGTGTTAAGCCCGTGTTTGGTGTAGCCTTGTTTACACCAATTTCCTTCCACACATTGATTCACTTCCGTGCACATCGCCACAACATGTTAGACCGTAATACTAGAGTTCTTGCGAGATTTGTGTGCTTACGTAGGAATGCATATTATTGCTGTGAATAGCTGTAGAATTTGATATTACTTGTGTATGTGATCTTGCTGCTTTGTGTGCTTTTGTTTAGTCGTTTCTTTTGCTTCTTTATTTGGGCCCTTGGTGTTACCTTATTTTCCCCTTAAGGAAGTTGCTCACCGACCCTGAATCCAAAGAGTCAGTGAAGAGACAATCCTTTGGAAGCACAACTCAGCAATATGGAAGTTTCAGTAGACTGTGTTATATCGGGAATATCGGGCCTGAATATAAATGATATCCTAGCCGAGATTGATTATCAGCATCAAGTATACATCAGTGCAACTTTCACAGCAGTAATGATCGCATCAGTAAGAAGGCAAGTTGTACATGATCAACAGTGCATTCCGTGCCAAAGGTATGATTCATATATACAAGGTTTGAGTCTGCTATGAGTATAATTTGAACCCTGTCGTGCCCTGGAATCAAGCCAGAAGGTGCTATGAACTTAGTGTTCAGCAAGAAGGATAACCGAATACCCTGTTGCATACAACAAGTAACCGACAGTAGAAACCTTAAGGGATATACATATATGCACTCAGTCCGCACATGACCTAAAGAAATTTTCGGCGTAAGCAACCCAGTCTTTCTCAACAAGCTACCTGAGAAGCGTACAACGCAAGATGCCTGTGCCTTCCTCGACACAACACATGGACATCTTCCGATACAACATATGACAATGCATCCCTAGGATCAGATTCGCAACAGTTGGTTCGAAGCCAAAAATCAGTCAGGACACAAGCTTGCCTCGGGAATCAAGTGGCCAGCTACACATGTGTCCATAGATATGGTGGACATGCTGCCAATGTCATATGGTTTACTCATACAATGATGCTAGCCCGGTGAGAATCTGACTATTGCATGAGATACGTAAGAAGAAGAGAACGCCACTTATACATTTCAGTGTGATGACCAACAACTTATGGAGTAAGCCGACCCTCTGATATATGTCCTATAACATTGCTCTGTGTTATTCCGGTATGTTCAAATTATTATGCTCATACCTGTATACATAATAGTGAGCTGTATGGGACACGGATGAACCCTTGCCTGTCTTTCTTTGGTGACGGCACCACGCCTGTGTTCTGAGCTGTTTCCGGCCGTCCGGGGTGGATGCCGATTTTTATTTCTCTTGTCAGCAACTAGCCCGTGTTCTGAGCTGCTTTTCGGCCGTTTCGGGTAGCTGTTGAATTTACCTTCGTAGCAATGACCCTATTCTCTGAGCTGTTTTTCGGCCGTCTTAGGGAGTTGCTACTTTCTTCTTATCGACAACGTCTCATGCTCTGAGCTGCTTTTCAGCCGTCTTGAGTCGGGGTTGAGTTACTCTAGTAATGTCCTAGATCTGAGTTGTAAAGACCGTTCTGGTGGCTACTGGTTTATTTGCCGGTTTTATTCAGGGGTTGAGACGGTCGTTACCCTACAGCTACAACTTGTAAAGTAATATGCATGCCGGAATATCGCTCCTGACAACACCCATGGTTACCCGAAGAATCAAGAACACATAAGGCCAAGTTCTTTCAGCAAAGGATCCAGGCAAAGAGAACCATAATGAAGGAGCAAAGTTGTCCAAACAGGTATGATAATGTTTGCAAGATCAACATGGTACAAATACTCCAGACAGTCTGGCTCGGTACCAGTCACCATGGGTACCCACCCACGGGGTCTATTCCATTTGCAAGGACCCCATATCGAGACAACCCGCCCAGTCAACCAGATATGCTCAGAATCGTCAGAAGAGGGCAACCAAGCTGGTCAGATCAGCTGAAAGATTAACTCAGCAGTTCAAATTCAGCAACCGTGTCAAAGTATTACACGGCCTACCATCCATATAGAGATACCGACAGGCTGAGTAATCAGAAGGATGAACAACAGTCTCGAAGCAAGTGTCCTCACATATGGGAATCAGTTAAAGACTAACCTGCCGTGAACAAGATTCTGCTGCCAGGACCGCTGTCAGTCAAGTCCATGGATAATATGACCGTACTCCTTTATGCTGGTCACGACAGGTGACAGTCAAATATTTGGTAGGAGCCTTATACCCAAGACAGTGAAGATACCCAAGATGACCTAGCAATCCGTGCGAGAAATCAGATACCGCCAGGAGAATGATACGATTTACAGTACAGTTTTGAGACTAGAGGACACACAGCCATTTGAAGTCACCTAGTGCAATGAGTAAAAGATTTTGTGTCCACCAAGAGAATCTATTCACAACTTAGTGAACGGTTGATCGTATTGGACCTCGTCACGACACGTCCATGAGGAATCACCCTCGGATTTACGAGCAAGGCACATTGTTTGGTCCGGATAATTCATTACCTCAGACAGGATAGCAGATATAAAAGGATTGGAGTTAGAGTAACATATGAGGTAAGATTTGCCAGAAAAAGGGTCCAGTAAAGCAAACCACCCCGAAGTAAGGCAGTCAGTCACATGAAACTCAGTGGGAGCATTATACAAAAGTAAAAAGGAAACCCGAGTTGGAAACGGTTTCCTCAAGTGGAAATGTTCGTGTTTGATCCCTGAGCAACCAAATCTCGAGGACGAGATTTCTTTAAGGGGGGTAGGTTTGTAACACCCTGGATTTTGCCCATTATCTTTTTCTTTCGATTTTGGTCCGGATTCGCTTTTTGTGGTTCAGTAGTGTTGCAACCTGGAGGGATCACCCTTCATTCATCTTCCCAAGTGGCTTGCCAAACTCAAAACCATCCCAAGACCATGTCATCTCCATCTTGGACCAATCTCAATATTCTTTTCCTGGGAATATTCCCTTTTTTATTAAAGGAATAACCATGTCTGCTCTGGGTTGTGAAGCAACCCACATCTCCATCATTCCCAAAATTCCCAAATAATTCTCATAAATTGTTTGGGTCATATCTTCCACAAATATGTCAAACCCTTCCTTGCCATGTTCAAAAATATTTCACAAATATTCCTTTTCTGATTCTGCCCTAGCTGCCAAGTTGAGAAGCAAGTACCATTTATATTTGCTTGCTTGGTCTCAAACTTTTTGTGCACTCTTTCCTATCCATATCATTGCCACATGCCAAAATTCAACTTTATTTGGATATTAAATCTCTCTTGGCTAATTTCCAAAGTTTCTTGGCAACTGGAATCTTTGTGAAGCAAGTGCTAACTAGGTGTATCCAAATGAGTTGAAATTTTCAAGCATCTTCATATGCTCAAATCATGACTCTCCACCAAGTTTCAAACTTATCCAATCATATATGTGAGCATAGCATCCAATCTTGGTTTCTGGTCAGATTTTCACATTGTGAAGCAACTATATTTTATATTGCTCCATAATTGCTGAAAATCTACCAGAGCATTCTCCTACCCATATAACCAATCTCCACAAAATTTGGGCTCATTTAATCTTCCCAATAATTCCCTAGAGTTTTCCTAAGATTCTGGTCAGAGAAGATAGCTGTGAAGGAAGTACCATTTTGGCTTGTCCAAATGACATGAAATTTTTATGGCACTCTCATATGACAAAATCATCATCCTATGCCCAATTTCAGCTCAAGTTGCTACTCTATGGGAGTGGCACATCAAAATCTAGTTTTTGGACCAGATTGGTCAGTTGCAAAGCAACCATATCAAATATTGGTCCATCTCTTTCCAAATTTCACAAGATCATAGTCCTTCCTACCCTAAACCCCCCAGACATCTTATATTGTTCTTATCAACTTCCTGTGGATCACAGTGGGGTGGTCAAGTTTGCTACAGCAAACTTGCAGTGAAGCCTCACATCCACTCTTGGCCTCTTTTGATGAACTATCACTTCAAAGGGGCCCTTCCTTGGATGTATTGTGTGCTGGACATGACTTGGCATGCCAGGGTGCACCGCGTGCGCCAGTGCACGCGGTGACCACGCGGCTGGCATGCTAGCCAGCGCGCTCCAGTGAGGAGACCCTCGACCTCATCGTGTTCCTTCTCTCCCCCGCCATCTCGCCATGTCTAGGGGCTTCACCTCGTCGTCGCCCATCTCCTGGAAGCCTCTCCCCCTCCAATTTCTTCCTCCTCACGCCACGGCGATCGCCGCCGCTGTTCGGCCTGTGACCGTCGTTGTCGTTTTCTTCTGTCCCTTCCTCCCCGATCCCTCTCGAGCGCTCCTGAAGCCTCTCCGCTCCTCCGTGAAGCTCCCCGAAGGCCGCAAACCACCAGCCACGCCACCCGCATGCGCCAGTGCACGGATAAGCTCGCCACCACGGCCGAGCTTATCCTGCGAGCTCGCTGCACCTATATAAAGCCATTCCGCGCCTTCCCGAGCTCACCACCAGCTCCACCTCGCTCCCCTACGCCTCCCCATCCTCTCCCCGGAGCCTCAGAGCTGCTCCTGCTCCACCCCCATCGCCGCCATGGCCTCCTCTGGCCTCCTCCTAAATTCGTGACAACCGGAGCCCTACTCCTCCCCTTGTCACCACCACTCAACTCACTGAACCCCGGCGAAGCTCCCCACCTCTCCAGCACCTCGTCTCCGCGCCTGTAGCGTCGTGTCCATCTTCGCCCGACGCCGCCGTCCGCCCTGCTCGAGGCCGCCATCGCTCTGGTCTTCCCCTGTGTCCGTTCGGTGCAGGGATGGGAGCGGCTCGGCCCCACGAGCACGTCAGTGGTCGCAGCGTGGCAAACGGTGGCCGGAGCCGGCCAGGCGAGCGCTGGCGATCACGCCACTCCTCGGGTCCACGGGCGAGCGGGAGGAAGAAGAAGGAGCCAGGTCAGGTGGGCCCCACCTCCCGCGGACCCCAGCTGTCAGCCTAACAAAGCCCGGTCCCGCCACTGCCAGCGTGGATAAGTGGAAGGCATTCTGTGCTTTACGCTTTCCCCATGGGAAGACGTATTTTGCTGGAGTGCGCGACCCGCCGAGCTGTCAGGGACCCCTTTGTGAATATTTTCTTTGCAAACAAGTCCCTGGCAGAAAACCCCTCGTATCTTTTTGCTCGTAACTCCGAATGAGGTGATTCCAACGCCCACGTCTTCGTCTCGTCGAGCCCGTCGTGTTGGTATCATTTTCACTATGTGGTCCTACTGTGAAAATGACCACTTTGCCCTTGTCCGTAAACAGCCCCCTCTGAGAGCGAACTGTTTCCGGCAGTCAACTCCGCGGACTCTCCGCACTCCTTCCCGATGGTTCCTTCATCCCCAGGCAAGCCACAACTCTCATCTGCATCATCGCATTGCAATGTCATAGTTCAACTATGTACTTTATCAACAAGTATGAGTATCTGTGAAATGAATCGGACTATGCAATGTTGGAGTTAATTCTCGGATAGGTGACTACCATGTTGAGTACCGGATTATTAGTGACTAGTAGCTTACCCACTTGTTGATACTATGATGTTGAGATCACTGTCTATGATTATTTTGGAGTTCATCCGGCAGTTCATGGAGATGAATTAGTAGCAGTGGCTTAAGCATACTGGTTATCGGAGTGTCAGCCATGTCAGAAATATTATTCGGGGATTAGATATATCATGGTTGACCTTGAGTCACCTGTCCGGACTTATCCGTGCAGCCACATTTGCCGATATGGGATGGCCTTGACTTGGTCTGATCGCGTGCTCTTTCACCGGTACCGCCCGACAGGGAAGGTTATGCATGCGTGCTACCCTGGCCCGGTAGGCGGCGATAACCTTGTGAGCCCAGTTGAGTTATTTGGATCCAGGTCCCCGTTTGGGACAGTTTAGTTTGGCCACGACGGTGGCAGGTGTCATGAGGTGACACAGGGGCCACCCAGGGCTTGACTCCGGGGGAGGATGATTGCCGGTGGTACGATGGGAGAGTCACGGGTCAGGCAGGTTTCGTTGGAGCAACGCTGGTCCACCCGAATGGGATCACGAGGTCAGTGCTCCATGGTGTGGGTAAAGTGCGCAACCTCTGCAGAGTGTAAAATCTATTCGAATAGCCGTGTCCACATTATTGGACAGTCCGTCCAGACCTCACTAGGTGGTCAACCATAGTAGTGATGATAAAGATGGAAGAATTCATCGTAAGAACAGAAGTACTCGGTGGATTGTGAGTATTCTGAGGGTTGTGAGACAACCCGGAGGAGAGTAAGTTTGTCATACTTGTCGTGCAGATGGAATCAGGTATTTGATATGTCAGCCATGGGATGGCTAGGAGATGAGTGGTCGGATGACCACATGATTGGCCTTGGAATAGGTTCGGAGTGGATCCCGAGATTATTCGGAGTATGAATTAAATATGCTCTACCTTACTGCATTTACTTCAGAAGTTATCTTGCTAGATAACCAGGCTTGTTAATCTTGATTGCTATGATGTTGTTTTGCTTTAATGCTGATGTTTGCTGTGAGCTTGCGAGTACATTCAAAGTACTCACCTGGCATGTCATGCCAGTTTGCAGGTCATGGCATGATTGTTTGCTTGTCGAGGATCCCGAGTTTGCGATCTAGGACACGCGTTCTAGCCAGAGTCCCTGCGAAGTGGAGTCCATCACTGCCGTCGCTGTTCCGCTGCCGAGAGAGTTACTCCACTGTTAGCATAGAGCTACCCCGGGCAGGCGTAGTGTCGCCGTGCCGATGTAATCCTTGTACCCTTTGTAACCATATCCATTGTAATAAAGAGCTGATTTGTTCTATGCCAATAGTGTTGTATTCCAGAAGACTTGTCCTTGGGCTGGAATACGGGGTGTTCCGATTTACTCTGAGCCGGGGTGCCACATATTATAAAGATAAGCAAGCTGCTGGTTTTAGCAATATGACATTTTTGTACTAATTACCGAATTAGCAAGGTATAATAGTAATTCTTCTACATCTAGATGAATGGGATGGATAGTAGTTCTGATATGCAGAATGATAGTGTTTCCTATACGACCTTTTGTTTATCATCTATGCCATCACTCAGTATTGTAGTTAAGCTGGTTGTAGTAATCTTACACTTTATATGGATGGTGTGCAAGTTAAAGGTCTGCAAAATAATGTGCTATACTCTTATTTGTGGGTAAGGTTAAAGAGCCATATTAGTTTGCTTGGTTTAAGTTCAGAAGTGACAATACAATGTTGTTTAAGTCAAGTTTTTAACTTTTTATATATTCTGATTACTGCTTCATTATTTATCAATGAGGCACGATTGTTGTGTGCACTTCTTACTGATGATGATCCTGGTATTGTTTGTTTGAGAAAGGAAAGAGACGGCTCGATGTGCATATTTATCCTTACTGATGATGATCCTGGTATTGTTTGTTAGTAGTGATAGACAATAGGCAATTTACTAGAGAGCAGTTCAAGCAAGAATACTTCCAGAATCCATCTTGTGATTTGTTGGTAACAACACCAAGTTTGCCAGTTCAACCAAACAACATGTATAACATGCTTCATATTTTTGCAGGTATAGAGGAAGGAAAAGAGAGCATTGGAGGAAAAGCACCAGGGATGATTCTCTTAACTTTCTCAATATGCATGTAGGTAACATATCTGAGCAGCTCCCTAGCAGCATACTGGCAGGAAGTAGGCTTTTCTATTGTACAAATTCCATGTACTATCAAGATATTATTTTCTTTGATCAATTTAATCATTGATATTATTCTCTATCTGCCTGTGCTCTTGTATCACACTTCTCATATATTAAGACAAAAAATTGACTTTTTTGGGTCATCCTTTTGTCCCTATCCGTATATTCTGTGCAAACAAAATATCTCACTCCGCAAAGTTGTATATCTGGATTTTATGTTTTTTCCTGGTGCAGATAACCCAATAGTCGTGCAAAAAAAACTCACTCTACAATGTTGTATCTATATATTTTATGTTTTTATTTTGCAGGTAACTGAAGAAGATTTTGAGTTGATGAAATATGCTCAATCAAGAAAACTCAAGGTCGGTTCAGTCCACAGAAATGAATAAGGTGAAACCTCTTGTGTTTCTTATCAGCACACACATTGCTCTAAAATTGGGTAGCTGATATTTACTAGCAAAAATGCCCGTGCATTGAACCGGGAGAAAATAAATGACGCCCCCAATAAAATATGCATAGTGGTGGGAATGTCACTACTGGAAACAGAGAATTTGCCACGGACTGACGGCAAAGACCCTGTTTGCCATCAGCCAATTCTTTGCCGTCCGCTAGCGGACGGCAAAGAGGTGGGTAGGGCCTAGTGGAGGTCCAAACCCTAACGGCCCACCAGCCCCACCTCTTTGCCGTCCACCAGCGGACGGCAAAGATTGAACTATGTAATGGCCGTTCCCCCGCCTCCTCCCTCTGTCTTCTCTCTCCCTAACCCCCACCGCGCACCGCCAGTCAGATCGCCCCCGACCCCCGACCGCACACCGCCGCCCCGCACCCCGCCGCCGCCCCAACCGCCCCCCGTCCCCAACCACACAGCCGCGCCCAGCCGCCGCCCGCTGCCACCGCCGCTCCGCCCTCCCCCCTGCCCCGCCCCATCGCAGCCGCCGCTCCCGCCCCGCCGCCCGGAACACACCTCTTCCCCGCCGCCCCCCCGCGCGCCCCGCCCCGGCGCCCGCCCCCCCCCTGCCCGCCCCCCGACGCCCGCCACCCCGGCCACCCCGACGCCTCGCTGCCCCGGCCCCCCGACGCCTCGCCGGACCGCCGCCCCGGCCTCCCCGACGCCCCACCGCCTCGGCCCCCCCGACCCCCCCGCCCCGACCCGTCGGCGTCGGCCTCCTCCACCTCCCCCACTCCTGTGAGCCCCCTCCCCCTCTTTCTTTTCAGTTTAGTTTAGTTTATTATTTTAGGTTTAGTTTAGGTTTTTCTTTTGTTTTTTTTAGGTTTAAGATTTAGTTTAGTTTAGGGAGTTTGTTTTTAGTTAGTTTAAGAAGTTTTCGTTTAGTTTAGTTTAGATTTAGTTTGGTTTATGTTTAGTTCTCTGTTTTTTAGGTTTAGGTTTATATTTAGTTTAGTTTAGGTTTAGTTAAGAAGAAAGATGAAAAAAAAGAAAATCAGAAGTAGAACAAGAGGAAGAAGAAGAAGAAGAAGAAGAAGAAGAAGAAGAAGAAGAAGAAGAAGAAGAAGAAGAAGAAGAAGAAATAGAAGAAAAGAAGAGGAGGAAGAAGAAGAAGAGGTTTGGGGTGCGTCGGCGCCGACGGAACCGGGTCGAGGTTGGGGATGCGTCGGCGCCGACGGAACCTGGTCGAGGATCGAGGTTAGGGGTCGATGGTCTAGGGGTCGATGGTCGAGGATCTTCCGGTCCGAGTGCTGACCGACTGGTGTCATAGCTTAAGATGAGCACATCCCCGAGCTGAAGGTCATGAGCGTGGGCGAACTGCTTCCATCCGTGCAGGAATAACAGATGGAAGCAGTTCGCCTGCGCTGATGACCTTCCGGGCACGTCCGCATCTTAAGATACGACAACATCCGCACCATGCTCACAGTGAAGGTGTTCGATAGGGGTTATCTTGCTAGATAACCAGGCTTGTAACTTGATTGCTATGATGTTGTTTTGCTTTAATGCTGATGTTTTGCTGTGAGCTTGCGAGTACATTCAAATACTCACCTGGCATGTCAGGCCAGTTGCAGGTCATGGCATGATTGTTTTGCTTGTCGAGGATCCCGAGTTTGCGATCTAGGACACGCGTTCTAGCCAGAGTCCCTGCGAAGTGGAGTCCATCACTGCCGTCGCTGTTCCGCTTGCCGAGAGAGTTACTCCACTGTTAGCATAGAGCTACCCCGGGCAGGCGTAGTGTCGCCGTGCCGATGTAATCCTTGTACCCTTTGTAACCTATCCTTGTAATAAAGAGCTGATTTGTTCTATGCCAATAGTGTGTATTCCAGAAGACTTGTCCTTGGGCTGGAATACGGGGTTGTTCCGATTTACTCTGAGCCGGGTGCCACATATTATAAGATAAGCAAGCTGCTGGTTTTAGCAATATGACATTTTTGTACTAATTACCGAATTAGCAAGGTATAATAGTAATTCTTCTACATCTAGATGAATGGGATGGATAGTAGTTTTCGATATGCAGAATGATAGTGTTCCTATACGACCTTTGTTTATCATCTATGCCATCACTCAGTATTGTAGTTAAGCTGGTTGTAGTAATCTTACACTTTATATGGATGTGTTGAAGTTAAAGGTCTGCCAAATAATGTGCTATACTCTTATTTGTGGGTAAGGTTAAAGAGCCATATTAGTTTGCTTTTTAAGTTCAGAAGTGACAATACAATGTTGTTTAAGTCAAGTTTTTAACTTTTTATATATTCTGATTACTGCTTCATTATTTATCAATGAGGCACGATTGTTGTGTGCACTTCTTACTGATGATGATCCTGGTATTGTTTGTTGAGAAAGGAAAGAGACGGCTCGATGTGCATATTATCCTTACTGATGATGATCCTGGTATTGTTTGTTAGTAGTGATAGACAATAGGCAATTTACTAGAGAGCAGTTCAAGCAAGAATACTTCCAGAATCCATCTTGTGATTTGTGTGTAACAACCACGTTTGCCAGTTCAACCAACAACATGTATAACATGCTTCATATTTTTGCAGGTATAGAGGAAGGAAAAAGAGCATTGGAGGAAAAGCACCAGGGATGATTCTCTTAACTTCTCAATATGCATGTAGGTAACATATCTGAGCAGCTCCCTAGCAGCATACTGGCAGGAAGTAGGCTTTTCTATTGTACAAATTCCATGTACTATCAAGATATTATTTTCTTTGATCAATTTAATCATTGATATTATTCTCTATCTGCCTGTGCTCTTGTATCACACTTCTCATTATTAAGACAAAAAATTGACTTTTTTGGGTCATCCTTTTGTCCCTATCCGTATATTCTGTGCAAACAAAATATCTCACTCCGCAAAGTTGTTATCTGGATTTTATGTTTTTTCCTGGTGCAGATAACCCAATAGTCGTGCAAAAAACTCACTCTACAATGTTTGTATCTATATTTTTATGTTTTTATTTTGCAGGTAACTGAAGGATTTGAGTTGATGAAATATGCTCAATCAAGAAAACTCAAGGTCGGTTCAGTCCACAAAATGAATAAGGTGAAACCTCTTGTGTTTCTTATCAGCACACACATTGCTCTAAAATTGGGTAGCTGATATTTACTAGCAAAAATGCCCCGTGCATTGAACCGGGAGAAAATAATGACCCCCAATAAAATATGCATAGTGGTGGGAATGTCACTACTGGAAACAGAGAATTTGCCACGGACTGACGGCAAAGACCCTGTTTGCCATCAGCCAATTCTTTGCCGTCCGCTAGCGGACGGCAAAGAGGTGGGTAGGGCCTAGTGGAGGTCCAAACCCTAACGGCCCACCAGCCCCCACCTCTTTGCCGTCCACCAGCGGACGGCAAAGATTGAACTATGTAATGGCCGTTCCCCCCCTCCTCCCTCTGTCTTCTCTCTCCCTAACCCCCACCGCGCACCGCCACGCCAGTCAGTCGCCCCGACCCCCACGCACACCGCGCCCCGCACCCCGCCGCCGCCCCCAACGCCCCCGTCCCCACACACGCCCCCAGCCCCAGCCGCCCCTGCCACCGCCCACCCGCGGCGCCCCCCCCTCGCCCCCTCCTCCGCCCCACCCACCCCCCGCCCGCCCCGCCGCGCCGAACACCCTTCGCCGTCCGCCCCCCCCGACGCCCCGCCGCTCGGGCCGCCCGACGCCCCCCTGCCCGCCCCCCTGACGCCCGCATCCACCCGGCCACCCCGACGCCATCGCTGCCCCCGGCCCCCCAACGACCTCGCCGGACCGCGCCCCGGCCTCCCCGACGCCCCACCGCCTCGGCCCCCCCGCACCCCCGCCGCCCCGACCCGTCGGCGTCGGCCTCCTCCACCTCCCCCACTCCTGTGAGCCCCCTCCCCCTCTTTCTTTCAGTTTAGTTTAGTTTTATAGTTTAGGTTAGTTTAGGTTTTTTCTTTTGTTTTTTTAGGTTTAGATTTAGTTTAGTTTAGGTTTAGTTTAAGTTTCGTTTAGTTTAGTTTAGATTTTTTGGTTTATGTTTAGTTCTCTGTTTTTAGGTTTAGGTTTATATTTTAGTTTAGTTTAGGTTTAGTTAAGAAGAAAGATGAAAAAAAGAAAATCAGAAGTAGACAAGAGGAAGAGAAGAAAGAGAAGAAGAAGAAGAGAAGAAGAAGAAGAAGAAGAAAAAGAAATAGAAGAAAGAAGAGGAGGAAGAAGAAGAAGGTTTGGGGTGCGTCGCGCCGACGGAACCGGGTCGAGGTTGGGGATCGTCGGCGCCGACGGAACCTGGTCGAGATCGAGGTTAGGGGTCGATGGTCTAGGGTTCGATGGTCGAGGATCTTCCGGTCCGAGTGCTGACCGACTGGTGTCATAGCTTAAGATGAGCACATCCCCGAGCTGAAGGTCATGAGCGTGGGCGAACTGCTTCCATCCGTGCAGGAATAACAGATGGAAGCAGTTCGCCTGCGCTGATGACCTTCCGGGCACGTCCGCATCTTAAGATACGACAACATCCGCACCATGCTCACAGTGAAGGTGTTCGATAGGACCACCGAGGGGGCGAGGGTCAAGGGTCTAGGGGTCGATGGTCGAGGATCTTCCGGTCCGAGTGCTGACCGACTGGTGTCGTAGCTTAAGATGAGCACGTCCCCGAGCTGAAGATCATGAGCGTTGGCGAACTGCTTCCATCCGTGCATGAATAATGGATGGAAGCAGTTCGCCCACGCTGATGACCTTCTGGGCACTTCCGCATCTTAAGATACGACAACAGCCGCACCATCCTCACAGTGAAGGTGTTCGACAGGACCACCGAGGGGGCGAGGGGGCGAGGGTCTAGGGGTCGATGGTTGAGGAACTTCCGATCCGAGTGCTGACCGACTGGTGTCGTAGCTTAAGATGATCACGTCCACGAGCTGAAGGTCATGAGCGTGGGTGAACTGCTTCCATCCGTGCACGAATAACGGATGGAAGCAGTTCGCCCGCGTTGATGACCTTTCGGGCATGTCCACATCTTAAGATACGACAACAGCCGCACCATGCTCACAGTGAAAGTGTTCGACAGGACCACCGAGGGGGCGAGGGGTCGAGGGTATAGGGATCGATGGTCGAGAATCTTCCGGTCCGATTGTTGACCGACTGGTGTTGTAGCTTTAGACGAGGACGTCCCCGAGCTGAAGGTCATGAGACTAGGCGAACTGCTTCCATCCGTGCATGAATAACGGATGGAAGCAGTTCACCCGCGCTGATGACCTTTAGCTCGGGCACGTCCGCATCTTAAGATACGACAACAGCCGTACCATGCTCACAGTGAAGGTGTTCGACAAGACCACTGAGGGGGCGAGGGGTCGATGGTTGAGGATCTTCCGGTCCGAGTGCTGACTGACTGGTGTCGTAGCTTAAGACGAGGACGTCCCAGAGCTGAAGGTCATGAGACTGGGCAAACTGCTTCCATCCGTGCATGAATAACGGATGGAAGCAGTTCGCCTGCGCTGATGACCTTCAGCTCAGGCACGTCTGCATCTTAATCTACGACAACAGCCGCACCATGCTCACAATGAAGGTGTTCGACAAGACCGCTAAGGGGTCGAGGGTCGAGGGTCGAGGATTGCTGAGGGGTTAGGGGTCGAGGGTCGCCAAGGGGTCAAGGGTTGCTGAGGGGTTAGGGGTAGACAGTCGCCGAGGGGTCGAGGGTCGCCGAGGGGTCGAGGGTGGAAGAGGGGTTGAAACTTGAAACACCCAAACTGACTCATGAGTTAATATACATTTTATTATTCATGTTGGTATTCAATTTTTTTATGTTGTACTAATTCTGTTTACTCTTCTGTCATGACAGGTGTTGAAAGATGGTGGGCGCTGGTCCTCAGCGTGGTGGGAGTGGTACTTCCATTCAACCCGTACCTCTCCGGAGAGCGTTGTACGAGGGTATGGCTTCACCGGTGGGCGCTTCTTCGTCGGTGTCTTTGCCCACCGGTAGAGGAGGTCGGGGAGGGAGGAAGAGAGGAGGTCGGGGAGGACGTGGCCGTGGGAGAGGTAGGTAGGCTCCTACGCCTTCCTCGCCACCACCCCTAGCTAAGTCATCTGAGCACATGACTGATAGGGGGGGCACGCCTGAGGAGGAGGCTACGCGGACTCCGGTCCACGAGCCTCGGGTCGACGGGCCTTCGTGCCCCTCCTCTTCGGCCCACGAGACTCCGGTCCACAAGCCTCGGGTCGATGGGCCTTCGCCCCCCTCCTCTTCCGCCCACGAGACTTCGGGCCAGGACGCTTGGGCCCACGTGACTCCGCCCCAGGCTACGTCCCAGGAGACGTCCGGATGGGGTACCTAGCAGGATCTGCCTGAGGGGTCGAGTGGCCTTGCTGATGATAGCAACAAGGACAAGGTGGTTGAGGGGGGCACCGTCTACCAGCGTGGTAGTACACGGCTCCCGTCCGTGCCGGCGACCCGCGAGCAGAGGTGGTTGATTTGGCCTGATGGGACGAGGTAAGTGCATTTACTCTTTTTGTACCTTTTGCCATCATGTTTTTTCAAAATATCTAATGCGTTGGCCTTGTCATACTGCAGGGGTTGGGACCACCATCAGGATGTCCGCAGGCCCAACCAAGTCCTTGGTGTGATTTGCCGGCAAAACTTCCCGGGGTGGGTCACGTTGCCCGGTGAGGGTCAACTTCCAGAGCTAGGATTGACCTGGGAGCACTACTTGGCTGCCCCGGCCCCGCCGGAGGAGATCATCGACGGTGTATTGTGCCACACGAGGGCCGATATGGTGATCAGAACCTTTTGGGTAATTTGTCATTTACACAATTAAAAATCTTCGAATAAGCTTAGTTATTGTACTAATCAATGTTGTCTCGTTTGATTGCAGACCTTCTATATGTGTGAGGAGGGATACGAGGAGGCCTGTGAAAGGGTTATCGATGCCGAGTGCAGGCGCCTACTACAAAACTTACGCCACGAGGCTCGGGTGTAGGCTGTTCGAGACTACATCACCTCGCGTGGTGTTCGGAAGCCCAAGAAGAAGTGACACGGAAAGTATCTGCAGAAGGAGGAGTACATGAAGGTAATTGTCTATATTCTTAAGGCCTTGTTCTTAGTTTCGTTGATTTGATTCGTAGGCGTAGCTCTCAAGTTTCTCTTTACTGATGTAGGTGCCCCCGAGATGGTGTGCTGATAAGATGGATTGTTGGGAGGCGTTGGTGGATGAGTGGTGCTTAGACGCATGGCGGGCCATCCACAAAGGTGCCAAGGACAAGCGTGCCCAAATGAGAAGTGTGCCACACCATCAAGGCAGCGCCAACTTATTTCAATACGGGCGGAACTGGGTATGTGGTTTGCTTCATGATTCATGCAATTCCTTCTGTCATGCTAGCTTGAGCCCTTTAATTACTAATACTATGTTCCTCTCTTTTAGGCGGGATACAATATGGTACCGGTGCCAGAGGTGTTCGACCTCTATGCCATGGCCCATACTGCCCCGTTCAAGAAGGCCAAGGCATTCTCTGCGTCTGACCTCAATCATCCAGAGAACTTCACCAACATCTCCTCCCACAACAAGCTCATGAAGTACAGAGATGTGGGGAAGACGAGGAAAGGGGAGGACTTTAACCCGAACGGGCCGTTTGATCCGAGCTGGTGATGATATCTGGTGGTGGGAGGTCCCATGGCTCGATAGCCATTGGAGATGGACTTATCCGTTGTCCTCGCACTCTCCCAGAGATCAAGGCGCGCCAAACGAGCTCAGATCCTAAGATAAGGCCTCGTCCACGGCCAATCGAGCTCGCCTTCCAGGTTAGTTATACGGACCCAGATTTCTTTCAAGCATTACATTGTGTGTGCAGCCATCGATGATTACAATGCTAACGTGGAGTGGTGTTGCAGGCTGCTCTTCAGACTAAGAGAGATAGAACCCAGGCGCTTCTGGCTGACAGGGAGCTGGAGTTGGAGGAGAAGACAACAAGGTTGATGGAGGAGGAGAGGGCACGGAATGACATGCAGAACCGGGCCATGTACGAGCTCCTCGTGGTAAGTTTCTTCTGCATATTAGCCAAATCATGCACGTAATGTTCATTTCATTACTAACTAGTATGACTGACCCGTGAAAACCAAATGTGCAGTCTGTGTGCCAGAAGGCCGGTCAGACCCCTCCGCCGATGCCAGAGATTGCTCCAGGGACCACGGTGCATTTAATTTGAATGGTCATTAGTTACTAGTATTAACATTTGAGTGTCGTCATGCTAACGAGACATTGCAAATGATCTTTGGTGCAACGTGCCTCTAGACAAGCATCACACGATCCTTCTCCAGGTGATGGTACCGGCACGAGCCACGGCGGTCCTTCACCTCTGTGATGACGGTAAGTTTTCTCTATTGTTTTGCTTACGAAATGAATAAAGACCTAGACTTAGCTTTATTTCCTCCAAAATGCTTAACATAATGACCTAGACTTAGCTTATCTTCCTCCAAAATGACATAATTAGCTTACTTAGCTCCAAAATGATCTATACTTAGCTTTGTTTCCTCCGAAATGACCTAAGTTAGCTCTAATATGCTAAGTTATCTCTAATATGCTAAGTTACCTAGGTTTGCTCAATAATGACATACACTTAGCTTAATTATGTAAAAAATGGCATAATTAGCTTACTTAGGTTTGAAATGGCATAACAATCTTGGTGACCTCATATATGTCATATAGTTAGCTTATTTTACTCGAAAATGACATAATAAGCCTAATTAGCTCCAAAATGATCAATTTTACCTAAGTTAGCTCCAAAATTACCTAGGTTAGCTCTAAAAATGCTAAATTAGCTCTAATATGCTTAGTTACCTAGGTTAGCGCAATAAAGACCTATACTTAGCTTACTTATGTCAAAAATGGCATAATATGCTTAGTTAACTCAAAAATGGCATAATTATCTAGGTTAGCTCCAAAATGACCCATTTTACCTAGGTTAGCTCCAATATGATCCATTTTACCTAGGTTAGCTCCAAAATGACTAGGTTTACCTAGGTTAGCTCCAAAATGACCAAGCTTACCTAGGTTAGCTCCAATATGATCCATTTTAGCTAGTTTAGCTCCAAAATGATCCATTTTACCTACGTTAGCTAAAAAATGGCATAATTACTTATGTTAGCACAAAAATGACCTATACTTACTTTTTTCCTCCAAATTGACATAATAAGCGTAATTAGCTCAAAAATGGCTAAAATGACACAAATAAGGAATAACAAGAAGAAAAACAAGGAAGAGGAGAAAAAGAAGAAGAATGAGAAGGAAAAGGGTAACAACCTTCTTCTTCTTCTTCTAGACTTCTTCATCTAGTCTTCTTCTTCTTCTTCTCTTCTTCTTCTTCTTCTTCTTCTTTTCTTCTCTTCTTCTTCTTCTTCTTCTTTCTTCTTCTTCTTCTTCTTCTTCTTCTTCTTCTTCTTCTTCTTCTCCTTCTTCTTCTTCTTTCTTCTTCTTCTTCCTTCCTTCTTCTTCTCTTTCTTCTTCTTCTTTTCTTCTTTCTTCTTCTTCTTCTTCTTCTTCTTCTTCTCTTCTCTTCTTCTTCTTCTTCTTTCTTTCTTCTTTCTTTCTCTTCTTCCTTCTTCTTATTCTTCTTCTTCTTCTTCTTCTTCTTCTTCTTCTTCTCTTCTTCTTCTTCTTCCTTCTTCTTTCTCTTCTTCTTCTTCTCTTCTTCTTCTTCTCTTCTTCTTCTTCTCTTCTCCAAATATACCTAAGTTAGCTCTAATATGCTTAGTTGACCTATGTCTAGCTCAATAATACCCATACTAAGCTGCTTTATATCAAAAATGGCATAATATGCTTAGTTCACTCAAAAATGACATAATTAGCTAGGTTAGCTCCATTTTACCAAAGTATGCTTACTTCTTCTTCTTCTTCTTCATTTTCTTCTTCTTCTTCTTCTTCTTCTCCTAACTTTCTTATTTGCCATTTT
The DNA here is from genome assembly GCA_011799875.1 of Thinopyrum elongatum. Classification (NCBI taxonomy): domain Eukaryota; kingdom Viridiplantae; phylum Streptophyta; class Magnoliopsida; order Poales; family Poaceae; genus Thinopyrum; species Thinopyrum elongatum. The sequence goes on from CM022298.1 coordinate 266,948,884, forward strand.
GCAGATTTCATTCACTTGACGAAAGCTTGCATTGATGGAGTGCTTCTTATCCCTTTCTCTGTTTCTTTTGTATCGTTGAACTATGCATGTATCGTTGGATGAAACTATTGTAATATATATGGTTGGATGCCTCTATGTTGAACTTGCTATGTATGATGGAACTATGCATGGAACTTGGTATGGTTGGATGGAACTATGCATGTATGATGAAGTTATGTGTTGGATATCTTATATGTTTGCTCTGTAATTGTCCTGTGAAATATATATATATATATATATATATATATATATATATATATCTCATCTATTTGCTTCGAAAATGCTTGGATATAAGAAAAACAGGAAAAAAAAGAGAAAATGCAGCCTCTTTGCCGTCTGCCACCGACGGCAAAGATGCCATGTGGCAGCAACCTATGCAACCTGGGAGCTGACCATTTGGTTACTTTGTGGTCCGCTAGCGGACGGCAAAGGGGAGGGAATGTTTGCCGTCCGCTGGCGGACGGCAAAGGCTGCCGTTAGCCACCTAACATGGCTAACGCCTATTAGTTGCCGTCCGTTTTCTTTGCCGTCCACCACTGACGGCATAGTTTCTTTGCCGTCCACTTTGGTGAAGCAGTCGGCAAAGAACCTCTTTACCGTAGCCCTCTTTGCCGGACAGATTTGCCGTCGGTGGCAGACGGCAAAGCACTTTGCCGTCCGCTTTTGGTGCCTTTGCCGTCCGCCGTGGCAGACGGCAATTAAGCTGGTTCCTGTAGTCTGTGCATTGTGGAATAACATGAAGGAGAATTGCTATTTTAGCTAGCCAATATTTGCAAAAGGCCGAAGAAATGAATGCATTCTTCGATTTGTCGGTTAAGTTAAAAACATTCCTCACCTTCATTTCATTATACGAAGAGTCAAAATTTAGGATTTAATATAGCTTTCAATAAGAATAATGTGTGCTATAATCCAGCATGGGTTAGGTTGTCCACCTAGAAAGCATACTGCCTTACAATAATCAAGCATGGGCTAGGTTTACTAACTATTGTTAGGTTTATAGTGTATTTTTATCTCAACAAACAAACCAAGTATAAGTGTGCAAAATATGGATTATCAACCATAACAGAACATGAAGATTATAATTTATCGTACATTAAGGTTGAAGATATATATTTTATTATACAATGAGCGTTACCCCACCAAAAAAATTATACAATGAGACTTGAAGATTTATAATATTATTATATACAATGAGGGTTGAAGATTTTTTGGATGTCCATAAGACGAATATCGTTTATCTTGGAAGGCAGTTCCTTCTGCAAGTAATGTACTCATTATGAGTATACTTAATCTATCCTCACATTTATAGAAATGAGTTTAAATGTGCAAGTAACTAATAGCAGTTTTGTGGCCATGACAATATCAAGGAAAAATAGGCCACCTTAATCCATCAACCCATCCGTGTGAAAATAACAAAGCTTGTAATCATTTTTTTCAAAGCACTTTATTTCGCTACATAACTGAGACATTCGTTGGAGCATTTGGCAGGCAATGTAGTAACTGGCAGCATTGCACATAAAAAGCATGTATGAAGCAAAGAAGCAGAGCTTTCAGCAAGATGTTAATGTTTGTATGTTAAGTATAACCGTAGCACCAATCATGATGTATGAAAGTGACACACTCAATAATTGAAGTCTTGGAAAAGCTACCCTCAATGGGTAGCAAGATGTTAATGTTTGTATGTTAAGTATAACCGTAGCACCAATCATGATGTATGAAAGTGACACACTCAATAATTGAAGTCTTGGAAAAGCTACCCTCAATGGGTTTGAATTTGTTTTACAGTAAGATTCAGTCTTTGTTTGAATGGAGGCATGCACATCCACTTTTCTCACATAACAATAAAAAAAGGAAACAATGGACTTATATTCACTGAGAGTTCTTTCTCACGCTAACAAAACCAGGATAACCCTATAGGGATGGAAAGAGAAACTTACAGAATCCTAGAGAATTGTCAGTTGGAACATTAGTGATAAAGCAAGATCCTTACATTACTTGCCAAACCCATCCACTAATTGTACAGATCCTTACATTCATGTGTACTGATAAAGCAAGATCTATTGATATTAATTACAAAAGGAAGCCTACTTATTTTAGTTCAAGTGGTGCTAAAACTGTGGCATTGACAAAAATCTGAAGCGCCATGTGAAAGGTACTCAAGGAACAGTATGCGAGCGGAAATGGGAAGATCAAACGCTCAAAAAAATTGGAATGACCAGCTAGCCTGCTAAATAATTTTAGGAAGAAAATTTTCTAATTAAGTATCTAATTGTGCCCTTAAATTTGAAATCAATAAATGTAAGAAGAGATGTGCAGAAGTAACAACTTGCGTTCGTCCATGAAAAACACACCAAAAATTGAACAAAACCTTTTGCGGGCAATTCATCAAAGAACTGACTCCCATATGCTTAAGGAAATTCAGCGAACACATAGTTGACATGGATGTTTCCTGATGATCAAGTCTTCATAATTACTCGCATGGTTCTAACCACATGAGATAGGAGGAACTCAGGAAACAAGCAAAATCTAAAGCCTGAAGCACTCATCTACTATGCGTTAATCTGCTACAAAGGATTGGAGAAGGTAGCGATGGCTACAGCGGTGCCGTTACATCCTACATACCTAGGTGAATTTGGCACTGCAAGGACGAATAAGTAGAACAACACGAGGAAATTGGTCGTGTTGGCCTCCCTCTTGCCGGTCGCCTTGTTGTACACATTGCTCTCTTCCATCGGGAAGCAATGGAGAGACGGAGTATGCCACCTCGGTCACATTGGCGCCGGTGGCCTCACACAGAGCAGAGATAAAATCAAGCACTAACAGATAAAGAAATAAGAGATGTTCCAAACTAAGATTCATTTCAATGGAGGGTAGAGTCTGTTTACGAAGTTGGTTGCCGGTTATAATGTATTTGGCCCAAAATTTACCACTCCGCGATCCATACACAGATTCGTGGTGTCCATATCATCTCTCTTTATCTCCAATAATCATCAAAATAGTGAACACAGCTAGCAAAGAATGCTAAATAGGAACATATTTCTCACCTTGGAGGTGTTGCTGCTGCATTGAATTATCTGAACATCGCTTTTCTCTAACTCTTCCGAAACCTAAAATAAGCATATGTTAGAAAGCTTCTAATTTTTATATGATGATATTAAGAAAAGGGAAAAGGAGTATCTAGAACAGATTCATATGTTTGACCATTAGCCATTACAACTTCGATGTATCTACCTCTGTATGTCGCAAACCATCACAATTGAATAGTAGCATTTTTGTTTAGACTATTCCATGGAACAATTTCTCTGAATGTTTTTACTTTAAAGTTGTCAGCAGTTCTAGCGTTGACAAGGACACGTACTAAAAGTTCTCACAAATAACAAAAAATGAAAAGGCATATCAAGACTAGAAGATGTTTGTTTGACCAAGTAATTACCACTCTCTGGACCATATTGCTAAAAATTGACAGGAACATGGTCATGAACTCCTCCCCAATGATCTCTCTTGAAATCAAGCACTCTCTGAACTATGGTCCTCGTCCCGCTCACCTGCCTGCCACTCAAGAAAACATGGGACCTTCAAATCAGCTCAGGATCACATATAAAGAAGATAAGTTGACCAGTCGTTGTCTTGAAATATATCACTATGACAAAAATATATATCACCACGTCAAAAATGAAAAATAAGATTGCCACAGACTTTAGAGACAATTGTCCTGGAAGCTACAACGATAAAATACAAAGCAAGAGAGAACATATGATATACATCCATGTCGCCGTGAACCAGAATGACAAGGCTCTATGTCTAATTGATACATTGCTATGAGTGCAAACTAACCAAGGTCTCATCAATTCTGGGATTTAGAAATTGGAAGCATGGGGTTAAGATCTCATAAATCTTATGTTATTGCTTCCAAAGTTCCTAGGTGAGAGGGGGGCAATATTTTTTTAGATATAGTCAAGAATAGAATCGAACAGGCTCGCTAAAATCATTTGACGGTTATGCATAAGGAATCCTTGTTAAAAGTTCTTGTCTCTGCATCCGGAGTGGGTGTTACAAATTAACTTCAATAAAAACATGTGTATGCACCTGGAGTCCTTGGTCTTTAGTTTGGGATAATTTCAATGAATAAGGGATATGAAGAGGGAAACAAGCTTATACATTGATTTTGAATGGATAACTCCTAAAAATTGAGTAATTGCCTAAATACTGAAGAAAAAAGAGTATGATTTCGTGTGGTAACTTCCCTCTCATCCTCCTACCAGTCAATAGACTATCTGAAAGAAAATAAAACAAACAACACAACCCCACCTGCTACATATACAGTATACCTCTGGACATATAGTAAGATGCAAACAAATTTCAGTATGTTTTTCTGCTCTGGTTCAAGCTGCACGTTTCCTACTTCCTACTTCAGCAAACGAAACAACTCCAAGACAGTTCTAACTTTATGTTTATACCTAGCTGCATTGCTTATGCCAAAACCAAATATATGATTGATATTCCCAGCTGCATTGTCTATGTCTGAAATACAATATATGACTGCCTTATGATTTAGCTTCTCAAGAGAATTTTTATTGTAACTTCTACAGAAAGTAGAAACATTATGCTCGGGTGGTGCAGCATTGCAGATTGCATATTGAGTTGTAGTACATTTGGGAAACAGAGAAGCAATGCATTGGGTATTATTCATCTTCTGAAACTATAGTACATACCTCAGGTTAAGCAGGGTCAAATGGAGTTCCAGTGAAGAGTGGAGAACAAACACCAAGGCAAACAATTAAAAGTTCAGTTGCTTCCAGGACTGCCTCTCATAGAAAGCAATAATATCATATGACCATGCTTGCATATCTACATGGGAGCATTTCAGCAAACACATGGCGCGCATGATTGTCGCACAATCCTGCAGCTTCCTAGATTTCCATGTCTCATGGATGGTGGTGAGCAGAAGCTGCATCATGTTACTCCTTATCTAGGGGGCCCTGGTCACGGATGACCCTGCTGGCCAGGAGGTAACGGGGCAGCGGCCAGTTTCATGCCAACTACTGTACAACAGCAAATTTTACAGAGTTGGAAGCGGGTAGTGAAGGCTTACTCAAATCAATAGGAAAAATGGCAGAGGACGCCGAATCTTGATGATGGGTGAATGGGACCGAGGACACTCGTGGACGACCCGAGGAAACGCAGCAGCACAGTAGCTCCGTCGTGTTGGCGTCCGGCCCTTGGCCCCTGGCACCACGGGAAGAAGGCAGGGAGGAGTGGGAGTTCCCAAAGGGCGACAGCGACCCGAGATCCCTCTCGTCGGCAGGGCCGTCGACCTTCATGAACCAGAAGTGATGGAGAAGCAGTATGCAGATCGGAAAGACACGACCCCCTCCCCGACAAGCCTCCACGCACGACGTGCCCGACCGGCCACACCTTGCCTCGATCCTGTCTGGATCGAGAGAGCCAATGCCCGACCCCGGCCTCACCTCGCCACCTCGACGCTGGCGACCCCCGCCGGAATGAGTTGTCGAGCGCCGCCCTGCCTAGCCACGAGTCCATGACAGACCGCCGTCGGTGAGGATCTCCTCCGCCGCCAACAGCTCCGCCCACGATCCCCTCTCTTCTTCGCGCAGCGGTTGACCCCTGTGCGCAAATTAGCCACCGGATCCCGGGTTGAATACTAAAAAAATGAAACGTTTTCTCAGACATCCGCTTACAAAAGGATTGCGGGTTGAATTATCAGAAAATAGAAAGACTTTTTTGTAAAAAGTGCGCGACGGTGAACCCGACAGAGTCAATCTGTGCTTTATTATTAGGTAAAGATAAAGATTTATTCACTCAACATTGTGTTAGGCATAGTCTTCTCTCTCTCTAAAACTAGCTTCTCATGCAAGATCTTATCCTATGCCAAGTTATTCTAGAACCGGACCAAAGCATTAGAACTTAGCTACACCATCCTTAAGTGTTTACTATAGAATATAGAAAAACAAAGTGCTTTGCTTCTTTCCTTGCTTGGTTCAAGGTTTCAGGACCACATGCGGTGTGTGTTGGACAGTGATACGTCTCCATCGTATCTACTTTTCCAAACTCTTTTGCCCTTGTTTTGGACACTAATTTGCATGATTTGAATGGAACTAACCAGGACTGACGCTGTTTTTGGCAGAATTGCCATGGTGTTATTTTTGTGCAGAAATCAAAGTTCTCGGATTGACCTAAAAATTTACGGAGAATTTTTGTGGAATATATAAAAAATACTGGCACAAGAAGTAACCAGAGGGGGTCCACCCAGAGGCCACAAGCCCTGGGGGCGTCCCCCTGGGGCGCGCCTAGCAGGCTTGTGGCCCCCCTGGACCTCCTCCGACCTTAACTCCAACTCTATAAGTACCTATTCGGGGAGAAAAAATCAGACAGAAGGATTCATCGTCTTTTACTATATGGACCGCCGCTGCCTCCTGTTCTTCTTCGGGAGGGCTGATTTGGAGTCTGTTCGGGGCTCCGCAGAGGGGGATTCGTCGCCATCATCATCATCAACCTTCCTCCATCACCAATTTCATGATGCTCACCGCTGGGAGTGAGTAATTCCATCGTAGGCTTGCTGGACGGTGGTGGGTTGGATAGGATTTATCATGTAATCAAGTTAGTTTTGTTAGGGTTTGATCCCTAGTATCCACTATGTTCTGAGATTGATGTTGCTATGACTTTGCTATGCTTGATTCTTGTCACTAGGGCCCGAGTGCCATGATTTCAGATCTGAACCTATTATGTTTTCTTGAATATATGTGAGTTCTTGATCTTATCTTGCAAGTTGTAGACACCTATTACGAGTTATGATCCGCGTACCCCAAGGTGACAATAATTGGGATTCTTTCCGGTGATTACCGTAGTTTGAGGAGTTCATGTATTCACTAAGTGCTAATGCTTTAGTCCAGTTCTCTATTGAAAGGAGGCCTTAATATCCCTTAGGACCCCGCTGCCACGGGAGGGTAGGACAAAAGATGTCATGCAAGTTCTTTTCCATAAGCACGTTTGACTATATACGGAATACATGCCTACATTACGTTGATGAATTAGAGCTAGTTCTCTGTCACCCTAGGTTATGACTGCTACATGATGAATATTATCCAACACAATTACCATTGCCAATCCAATGCCTACGAGCTTTTCACATATTGATCTTTGCTAAGTTACTTTCGTTGCTACTGCTGTTACAATCACTACAAAACTGCTACTGTTACTTTTGCCACCATTACCGTTACTTCCATACTACTTTGCTACTAAATACTTTGCTGCATATATTAAGTCTTTCAGGTGTGGTTAAATTGACAACTCAACTACTAATACTCGTGAATATTCTTTGGCTCCCCTTGTGTTGAATCAATAAATTTGGGTTGAATACTCTACCCTCAAAAACTGTCGTGGTCCCCTACACTTGTCGGTTATCAAGACCTTTTTCTGGCGCCGTTGCCGGGGTGCATAGCTATATTCTCTGAGTCACTTGGGATTTATATCTGTTGATCACTATGAAGAATTTGAAAGATACCAAAACCAAGATTTTTCCCTCTAGGACAAGGGGAGGTAAGGAACTGCCATCTAGCTCTACACATGATTCACCTTCTGTTTTGAGTAAGCTTGCGACACCTACACCTGCTATTATTTCTGATATGTCGCAAGTAATTGATGATACTACTTCTTTTATGCATGATGCTTATGATGATACCACTACTTTGCTTGATAATACTGTGCCACTGGGTGAATTTCTTGATGAACAACTTGCTAGAGCTAAAGATATTGAGAATGCTGAAACTGATGATATTTCTGAAACTGATGAAATTATTGAAACTGAAAACTTTGAAACACCCATTAGACCTAGCTCTCCTAGATACGAATTCCCTGTTATACCTGAGGGTTATGTTATGGATGGAGAGGTAGGTAGGGACTTTCTTGCTTATAAGGATAGAGATGACCTTAAGAAACTACTATGCAAGTGGAAAGAAAAATCCTTGAATGCCAGAATGCAATATGATCCTAAGTTTGCTACTTCACCTATCTTTGTTACTGATAAGGATTATGAATTCTCAGTTGATCCTGAGTTAATTACGTTGGTTGAATTTGATCCTTTCCATGGATAGGAATCTAAAACTGTTGTGGCACATCTCACTAAATTGAATGATATAGCCACCCTAGTTGCTCATGAGGAAAAAATTTGCTATTACTATATCCTTAAGTTGTTTCCTTTATCATTAAAGGGTGATGCTAAGCTATGGTTTAATTCTCTTGCTCCTGGTTTTATGCGTAGTCCTTAGGATATGATATATTACTTCTCTGAAAAATATTTTCCTGCTCATAAGAAACAAGCTGCCTTACAGGAAATATTTAACTTTGTGCAAATTGAAGAAGAGAGTCTCCCACAAGCTTGGGGGAGGCTTCTCCAATTACTTAATGCGTTGCCTGATCATCCTCTCAAGAAAAATGAGATACTTGATATCTTTTATAATAGACTAACCGATGCTTCTAGGGACCACCTAGATAGTTGTGCTGGTTGTGTTTTCAAGGAACGAACTGTTGAGCAAGCTGAAGTATTATTGAACAATATATTGAGTAATGATAATGATTGGACTCATCCCGAACCATCACCTAAACCAACTCCAAAGAAGAGAGGTATTCTATTTCTCAGTCCCGAAGATATGCAAGAGGCAAAGAAATCTATGAAAGAAAAAGGTATTAAAGCTGAAGATGTTAAGAATTTACCACCTATTGAAGAAATACATGGTCTTGATAACCCAACACAGGTAGTAGAGGTAAATTCTCTCTATAGATTTGATGAAGGTGATATTCCTCATAATAAGTCTGCTAGTCAATGCTTGGATGAATTTGATAACTTTGTTGTTAAACAAGAAAACTTCAATGCATCTGTTAGTAGACAATTGAAACAAAATGCTTACATGCTTGAACACTTGAGTGACTATATGTATAGAACTGTTAATGATCTCAAGTTTGTTAGTAAACATGCTTCCATGGTAAAAACTCAAGTAGAACAAGTTCTCAAGGCACAAAATGATTTGCTAAATGAAATGAATAATAAGATGAATGATAATGTTGTTAGATTTATGACTAGAGGTGGTAAAATGACTCAGGAACCTTTGTATCTTAAAGGCCATCCTAAGAGAGTTGAGCAAGACTCTCAAAGAGTTAATACTGATGCACCTAGTCCTTCTAAAAATAAAAAGAAAGATGATAGGACTTTGCATGCTTCTAGTGAACCTATTATAGACACACCTGAGATCCCAAATGATATTTATATTTCTAATGCTGAGACACAATCTGGTGATGAACATGAACCAAGTAATAATGATAATGAGGAAGTTCATGTTGATGCTCAACCTAGTAAATGATAATGATGTGGAGATAGAGCCTGCTGTTGATCTTGATAACCGACAACCTAAGAATAAAAGATATGATAAAAGAGACTTCATTGCTAGGAAACATGGTAAAGAAAGAAAACCATGGGTTCGGAAACCCATGCCCTTTCCTCCTAAACCATCCAAGAAAAAGGATGATGAAGACTTTGAGTGCTTTGTTGAAATGCTTAGACCTATCTTTTTGCGTATGCGTTTGACAGATATTCTGAAAATGTCTCCTTATGCTAATTATATGAAAGATATTGTTACTAATAAAAGGAAGATACCGGAAGCTGAAATTTCTAACATGCTTGCTAATTATACATTTAAGGGTGGAATACCAAAGAAACTAGGAGATTCTGGAATACCAACTATACCATGCTCCATTAAAAGAAACTACGTTAAAACTTCTTTATGTGATTTGGGAGCCGGTGTTAGTGTTATGCCTTTCTCTTTATATCGTAGACTTGAATTGAATAAGTTGACACCAACTGAAATCTCTTTGCAAATGGCTGATAAATCAACTGCTATACCCATCGGTATTTGTGAGGATGTACCTGTCGTAGTTGCAAATGTTACTATTTTAACGAACTTTGTTATTCTTGATATACCTGAGGACGACAGTATGTCGATCATCCTTGGTAGACCATATTTGAATACTGCAGGGGCTGTTATTAATTGCAACAAGGGCAATGCCACTTTTCATGTTAACGGTAATGAGCATACGGTACACTTTCCAAAGAAAGAACCTCGAGTGAATAGTATCAATTCTATTGGAAAAAAATTCAACAATTACTATTGGAGGTTTTGAATTCCCTCTTCCTACTATTAAAAAGAAATATGATATTCCTATTGTTGGCGACATGCACATCCCCGTTGAGGTAACCTAGTGTTATACGAAGATTCTCCAGTTTCATGTCATTCGGAAGAAGTTTGTTAATAAGACTTGATCAACCTTGTTAATGGATTCCTTTTGACGGGCATGAGATGGATGAATTTAGTTAACACAACTCTTAGTACCCACTTTTTACTTTCTGTTATTTAGAGTGAATAAAAAAAATACTATTCTTTTTCTGTGTTCTGAATTATCCGTGCAATAAAAAATGACCAGAAAATAAAAGTTTTCCAAATGCCCTGAAAATTTAGTATGATTTTTTCAGCAATATTTAAGAATATTTGGCACTGAACATACCCCAGGGGGGTGCACCAGTGGGCCACAAGCCCACAGGGCGCGCCCACCCGCTAGGGCACGCCAAGCAGGCTTGTGGGTCCCACGTGGGTCCCCCTCACTTTTTCCAGCACCCATCCACTTCGTCTTCCTCCAGAAAAAATCCCACTATTGCTCAAACCCGTGTTCTTCCTTATTTTGCTGCCATTTTTGATCTCCTTGCTCGGAACTCCGTTTTCGAAACTGTTTCGTGTGATTGTTCATCGATATGTGTCTCCTCCGTTGGTCCAATTAGTTTTTGCTATAGTGCTTTATTTATTGCAAATTTTTGCTGCTGTGGTGAACATGTTCTTGAGCTTGCATGTCAAATTTATATGGTCCAAAGTAGTTTTGTTGCATGATATAGCCTCTAGACACTTGTAGGGGTAGTTGCTATTAGTTTTGCTGAGTTTGGTTCACTTTTATTTTGAGTCACTAAAAATTTCCGAAATTTTCAAAGGAAAGAGAAACCATGAGGAGGTGGTTAAGGGGTTCTTCGAGCCGCAACTCCGAGGGAAATGAAAATGAGGAGAAGAAGAAGCCCAAGTACAACCTTCCTCGCGCTGCGGAGGTTCGGCCGTGTGAGTGGCAATCGATACATTCTTGACGGAGGCAGTAATTTATGATGACTTCTATTATTTGGCGGAGAATGCTGGCATCACCGCCTTCCTCCAAGATAACCGTGACCAATACCTCCTACTCACTAATACCTTCGTGCAAAATTTTCACTTTCATTCTAGGAAGGATCCTCCCACGGTAGAATTTCACTTGTATGATGTGCCTAAGCGAATGACACTTTATGATTTTTGCGATGTTTGCAAAATACCTTATGTGGGCGGCATCAGTGAGCCACGTCCTAGGGATGTGGAGAATTTCATTGCTGATGTTACTGTGGGCGAAGAGAGAGTGTGTTAGAGGCGAGAGTGGCTAGTTTACATTTTCCTGTTTTACGCTATTATTCATTGTTTGCCGGGAGATGTTTGATTGGTCGATGGGAGAGTGGGGGCCTTAGTGCCCCTGACCTTGCCATTTTGCGCCATGCTTTATATGCTGAGAGAACTTTTAGTTTGGGCGCCGTTGTTGCTCGGCAGTTAAACACAAACCGTTCGAAGGGCACTATTTTTGGAGGTGTCTATGCCTCTTGCCTTGCTAAACATTTTGAGATACCCATTAGGCATGAGGAGGAGGAGGAGATGTTGTTACCCACTAAATATTTAAACTATGCTAGTATGGTAGCACACGATTTTATTAAAAAAGACGATGACAAGCGGCTCCTCTACAACCTAGTATTTAGTCAGGGTACTTGTGAGATTATTACTTTGCCTGCACCTTCTTTGTTCGATATTCGTTCAGGCAGGTACACCATTATGCCAGAGGACATTTACACGTATTGAAGGCTGACACAACCTCCCGCACCTGAGCCAGCACCAGTTCCTGATCCGTATCAGGAGCCTGTTTATCAGTGGGAGCCACAGGAGCTCACCAACCAGTGGAACCCTCAGGACCCTCCGCAGTATTAAGGAGAGGGTTATTTTGAGTCATGGCCCTGGACCAACTTTGGCCAAAATCCTAAGCTTGGGGGAGTATGTATTTCTCACCGACATTACATTCATGTTCACACACTCATTCCAGCTGTCGGTGTTCATACTTTTTCATTGTATTATCCATGTTAGTTTATTTTTCTTGCTTTCTTCTTGTGTGATTGAAAAACTTTTAGAAAATCCAAAAAAATTAGTTCTTGCTTCTTTTTAGTTTTTCTTTCTAGTTTATTTAGTAGTAGTATTAAAAGAAAACCCAAAAAGATTTCTCGTTCTTCTTTTGCTTGTTGGGAGCTTTCCCGTGTAAATAGTTTTTCTCGTTTTCATTTTACTTTCTTCAGAAAAACAAAAACTCCAAAAATATTTCAGTGTGTTTCTTTGAAATTCTTTTTCCGTTTCTTTGGGTTATAAGGAGAAGACCACGATGAAAATGTTGAGTGGCTCTCATATGCATTATTGTTGATCTAACAAAAAGCCCATATTACCTTGTCTTCTCCTCTGAATAAATGTTTGCAGATTCCCGCTTAGTCTAATGCACGTGCACTCTTATTATTATTCACCTCATTTGGTCGTGCAAGTGAAAGGCAATAATGACGATATATGATGAAATGATTGAGATGAGGAAAAGCTGGTATGAAATCGACCTATTTTGTTTTTGTAAAGATGAGTAGCTCATCATTCCTGATTCAGCCCATTATGAATGAAACATGTTTGCAATGACAATTAGAGATTATAGTTACTCATGCCATGCTTAATTAGCTAGGAGTGGATAATGGTTTGTCTTGTGTGCCAACAAGCATTTTAAAATGGTTGTGATGTAGTATGATAGGATGGTATCCTCCTTTGAATGATTCAATTGGTTTGACTTGGTACATGTTCACGCATGTAGTTGGATCAAAAACAACATAGCCTCCACGATATTTATGTTCATGGTGATGTTTATGACCGTTGTCGCTCTCTAGTTGGTCGCTCCTCAATCTTTTGCTAGCCTTCACTTGTACTAAGCGGGAATACTGCTTGTGCATCCACTTCCTTAAACCCAAAGTTGTTCCATATGAGTTCATCATACCTACCTATATGCGGCATTTACCTGCCATTCCAAGTAAATTTGCGTGTGCCAAACTCTAAACCTTCAAATAATAATCTGTTTTGTATGCCTGAATCGCTCATGTAGTGACTGGGGGCTGTCAGTATCTTCCATGCTAGGTGGGTTATTCTCACGATGAGTGTTTATTCACTTGTCATTCACAAGAAAGTGGCTGGTAATCGGGATGCCCAGTTCCATGCTCAAAAATCAAATCAAAGTATAATAATGAAACAAAACTCCCCTAGGACTGTTGTTGGTATGGACGGTACCCGTGGATTTGGCTAGTCGTGTTGACAATGAAAGCATACCACTCAAAATTATATTCATCTTTGTTTTAAAAGCTCCAAGCTCTGGCACCTCTGCAAATCCCTGCTTCCCTCTGCGAAGGGCCTATATATTTACTTTTAGTGTTGAGTCATCATCCTCTTATAAAAGGCACCAGTAAGAGAGCACCACTGTCATTTGTATGCTTTGTTATTAATTGATGTTGAGTATGAGTGTGATTGGATCTCTTTTGCCATGAATTATAATGTCTAGTCAGTCCTTGATCTTCAGGGGTGCTCTACATTTATGTTTTGCGGTCTCAGAAAGGGCTAGCGAGATACCATTTTGTCTTATTATATCATAATTGTTTTGGGAAAAGTGTTGTTGTCGGTATACTAAGTATTGGGCCATTAGTACCCCGTACTTGTGCACGGGTAGTTGTAGCCATACTCGCGGCAGGGCTTGTCGGGGAACAGTTCGAGGTTGACTCAGGCCACCAAGGAAATTCTCAAGTCAAAGATCTGAGGATCAGCAGATAAGAAGAGCTGGAATCCGAAGGCCAGCTTCCCCGGCAAGATCTTGCCGGGGTGGCCTGCGAAGCCCGGCAAGATTCAGCGCCCGGCGAGGCTCGGCGCCCGGCAAGATTCAGCACCCGGCAAGATTTTGTTGCTGTACCACCGCTCTGGCACAGCAACAAACCCGACATTCTAGGTCCTTCTTTGGATGCGTGGCGACGTGCCAGTGGAGGAGAGCTTAAGCGGTGCTGATGGGATGGCCCCTTTTTCCATCCCCAAGAAAGTGAGGACACCTAAACGGACACCTCACGGTGCATTAAATGCGTTCGTCCTAATCCGTCAGGGGTTAGGTATGATGACCCTGTAGCTACTTTACACCTCAATGTATGTACATTTTGCCACCGTGGTGACCCCCTTGTGATATAAAAGGAGGCCCAAGGCAACTGCTACAGGGGAGGACGATCTTCGGGCCCATTCTGCATGCGTAGCTGCTCTTTGAATGTACTGTTCACTGCAAGCGCTCCTAGAGCCTGGGCTCAAGAACATCGATAATAAAACAAGGCAGGAGTAGGGTTTTACGCTTATTAGCGGCCCGAACCTGGGTAAAAATTGCCCCGCGTTGATCGTTGGTTCTGCTCTTTGCGCATACCTCTCCCCCCGCCGAATCGTAAAGGGGTCCCTTAGGATCCCATAGGTGTCGCACGCCGACATCTTTGGCGCGCTAGGTAGGGGGATTGTAGGGTGTGTGAACCTGATCTAGTGATCGACGCCTTATTTTCTTCATCATCTTCATCATCATGCCACCCAAGAAGAAGAGCGCTGCAACGGCGCAACCATCCACGTCTGTTTTGCCTGTGCCTTCGCATACGGGCGATGGCATAGGTGCAGAAGGAAGAGGATTAGAGCCTCCACGGCGTTCCGGTGATCCAAGCAAGGCGAGCGGCGTCATTCGCAGTGGCAGCGGCAACCTACACGCCGCTGGATCCAGAGACGGAGCTGTGTTGCCTACGGGTGGCACAATGAATTCCAGAGATCGGAGGACGCCTTCTGGAGCTCCCGCGCCGGCGCAAGTGTCACGGCCTACCCAGGTCGTGCATGACGAGCGACGTCATGGCGCTGGTGGTTCAGGGCGTCCCCATGAAAAGGTTTCTGCGCATCAATCCCAAGATGCGCGGGCCCAGCATGCACACCGAGCTGCCGGCGGAGGTGGCGCGCGGTCGCGTGACCGTGATGGTGCTCCTTCTAACATGGCTAGGAGTCAGAGCACCTCACGTACCTCGCACCTGTCGCCGCCGCCTACACCAGCAGAAGCCTTGGCACGTGCGCAGCTGCTCCTCGATTTCCCTCCTGCTCCGGAGAAGATGGAGGAGTGGCGAGCTACTATCCAGAGCCTTATCGGCTTCGCCAACAAAGATGGGCCACAAGAGGCAGGGCCCTCACAGCGAAGGCCCATCGATCCGGCGCGAGCCGATGTGGAGAAAACCGGAGGTGGTGCAACCACGATGCACTCCCCTCCGCGACACCAGCGGCGGGCGACAACCCAGCAGGTCGATCGCCATGATGATGTTTCCACGGCGTCGTCCGATCCACGGATGCGCCGCGACCAGCGTCAAGTTCTCCAGGAACGAGGCAAAGAGGACGCTTGAACTACCATCGAGCGGCGACGGGAAGCGCGCTATCAGTCTGATAAGCGCGCAGGGCCGGCTGTCGACGAGCCTGCGCCGGGGGACGCAGGAGATTTGCCTTACGAGGTAGGGACTCCAGCGTTTACCCGTGAGCTGCGGCAAGTCCAGTGGCCCAATTCCCGAACCTTCAAGCCAGAGGTCCCGGAGAAATATGACGGCAAGACTCATCCCTCGGAGTTCTTGAGCATCTACACCATTGCGGTACAGGCTGCCGGGGGCCAAGATGACAAGATACTTGCCAACTACTTCCCGTTGGTGCTCAAACCCAACGTCAGGTCGTGGTTGATGCATCTGCCGGAGAATTCTATTTCTTCTTGGTCAGATCTGTGCCATCAGTTTGTTGGCGCCTTTGTTGGAGGCCACCAAGCTCCTGGCCAAGAGAGTGATTTGCATATCATCCCTCAGAAGGAGGGCGAATCCCTGCGCAAGTTTATCTAGAGATTCAGCCGGGTGCAGTACAATATTCCTGACATTCACCCTGCCGCTGTTGTTAGCACGTTTCATCAGAACGTGCGTAACCGCAAAATGCGAGAAGAGCTGGCAATGAACAAAGTCAGGAGTATCGCCGAGCTTTACGCTTTGGCCAACAAATGCGCTCGATCTGAAGAGGGAAGGAAACTCCCTGGCGAGGCTGTTGGCGCGGGGGGCGAATCGGAAGATGAAGACGCTGCGACCCCGTCAAGGAAAGGCCGGCGGCGGAACAAGAAACGCAGAGGCAAGGCCGTGCTTGCTGTCGAGGAATCCGGCAACCCCGGCGCCGCCAAGAAGGCCAAGGTTGACAACCCCGGCAAGGAACTTGCCGGGTGCCCTTCCTGTCAGGCCTTGGCGGCAGCTGACAAGTCGGAAAGCTCCGGCAAGCAGTATTGCAAGATCCATCGCACCAAGGGCCACGATCTCCAAAACTGCCGGCAAGTTGAACAGCTTGCCGAGAAACAGAGGGCTGAGTATGAAAGGCGAGATAAGGAGAAGGCCCATGACAGTGCTGATGGATCCGGCAAGAAGCGCGGTGGCCGAGGGGGTCGCCACGGCAAGGCCAAGCAATAGAGGGAGAGGCCCGCTCAAGGCCGAGACAAGGAAGAAGATGATGACGAAGAAGACGATGAGTCCAGTGAGCAAGAATTCCAGAAAGCTACAGAGGCTATGTGTATCGATGGGGGCGCCTCACTGCATTCTTCCCATCATCGACTTAAACAGTGGGTGCGGGAAGTCAATGCAACAGAGCCATCACCAGATGCATGGAAGCCCCAGAAGTGGTCCAACATGCCTATCATTTTCGACGCCGAAGATCACCCTGATCGCACAACCGCGGTCGGGTGCTTGCCATTGTTGGTCTCACCAACAATCTGCAACCTCAAGGTGACGAAAATGCTAGTTGACGGTGGGGCCGGGCTGAACCTAATCTCACCAGATGTGCTCAAGAGGCTTCAAATTCCTGATGAAGATCTCAAAGAAATGGGCACGTTTCAAGGGGTCAATCTGGGAAGAACCCAGCCAAAGGGCAAGATTACGCTACCGGTGACATTTGGTAGTGAGCTCAACTACAGGACCGAGAAGGTAGTGTTTGATGTCGCCAAGATCCCCAAGTCATACAATGGGATCCTTGGTCGGCCAGCGCTGGCTAAGTTCATGGTGGCATCACACTACGATTATAATGTTTTGAAGATGCCCGGGCCGTTGAGTGTCGTTACTATCCATTCCGATAAGAAGGATGCGCTCATCTATGCCGACCAACTCTACCGGGAAGTAGTTGCAGCACCTGCCATCCAGGCATCTGCTCCTGCCGCTGGAACTCCCGGGGGGAAGAAGAAGACCGACGAAAATCTTGGCGCGAACTCCGGTAAGCACGCCTCCTCGGAGTGCTGCGCTTCCGTTGAGGATGCACCAGAGAGTTCCACCGGCAAGAACAAGAAATCCAAGGCTGCTCCACCAGAGACCAAGAAGGTGCCCGTCAGGGAGGACGGAACGGGAGGAACTTTCACCATAAGTTCCACCTTAGATGACAAATAGGAAAGCGCGCTCGTTGCCTTCCTACGGGCGAATGTCGACGTGTTTGCATGGCAACCGTCTGACATCCCCGGTGTTCCCAGGGAGGTAATTGAGCACCACTTGCTATCTGTCCTCACGCACGGCCCATCAAGCAGAGGGTCAGGAAGCAAGCCTTGGAGCGACAAGAATTCATTGCCAAGGAAATCAGAAAGCTGGAGGCGGCAGGATTGGTCAGAGGAGTGCTTCACCCAACCTGGTTGGCCAATCCGGTTGTAGTGTGCAAGGCGAATGGGAAATGGAGGCTGTGTATCGATTATACAGATATCAATAAAGCCTGTCCAAAAGATCCCTTTCCCTTGCCACACATCGACCAGATTGTGGATTCCACCGCTGGTTGTGATCTCCTGTCCTTCCTTGATGCCTACTCAGGGTATCATCAGATCTTCATGGCGAAAGAAGATGAAGAAAAGACCGCATTTATCACCCCATGTGGTACGTATTGTTTTATACGAATGCCTTTCGGGTTGAAAAGTGCTGGTTCTACATTTGCGAGAGCGGTCCAAATTGGTTTTGAGCCTCAGCTCCATAGAAATATAGAGGCATATATGGACGATATAGTGGTCAAAACCATGGACAAAGCGACGCTCATACAAGATTTAGAAGAAACATTTGCAAATCTGCACAAGATCAACTTAAAGCTCAATCCTAAGAAGTGCGTGTTCGGTGTTCCTTCCGGCAAGCTCCTCGGATTCTTTGTATCTTGTCGGGTAATCGAAGCGAACCCCGACAAGATCAAAGCTATTGAGCAGATTGAAGCGCCAAGACGCGTCAAGGATGTCCGTCGTCTTGCCGGCTGTGTTGCTGCTCTAAGCAGGTTTATTTCCAAATCTGCTGAGCGCGCCCTGCCCTTTTTCAAAATTTTGAAGAAGGCAGGTCCGATGAAATGGACTCCGGAGGCGGAGGCTGCGCTGCAAGATTTGAAGAAATACCTTTCTTCTCCGTCGACGCTAGTCACGCCTAAACCACGAGAGCCATTGCTGCTATATTTGGCAGCAACAAATCAAGTGTTTAGTGCTGCGTTAGTGGCGTAGAGAGAAGCTGATGAGGAAGCAACACCAGCGGCAGGACCGTCAGGTGACGCGGCTGGATCTTCCCCGGCAAGGGTTGATCCCAGCAAGACGAGATCTGTGCAGTCATAAGAATCATTGCAGAAGAAAAAGGTGGTGCAGCGCCCAGTTTATTTTGTTAGCTCTCTTTTACAAGGAGCTAGGTCAAGATATTCTGGTGTGCAGAAGTTGCTTTTCGGCCTCCTTATGGCCTCGAGGAAGCTGCGCCATTATTTTCAAGCACATGAAATCACCGTCGTCACTCGCTTTCCGTTGCAACGGATTTTGCGAAATCCAGAAGCAACCGGCAGGATTGTGGAGTGGGCGTTGGAGTTGTTGAGCTTTGCTCTCAAGTTTGAAAGCACTTTGACAATTCAGAGCAGGGCCTTGGCAGAGTTTGTTGTGGAATGGACCCCAACGCCAGACGAGGAGGTCCAAGAAACAATTCTCCCCGGCAAGGAAATTGACCAGCAACGGGTTATGTACTTTGACGGGGCTTTTTCGCTGCAAGACGCCGGTGCTGGCGTGCTGCTTGTCGCACCCACCGGAGAGCACCTCAAGTACGTAGTCCAAATGCATTTTCCCCAGGAGAGTTTGACGAACAACACTGCAGAGTATGAGGGTTTGCTTGCCGGTCTCAGGATCGCGGCAGACCTTGGTATCAAGAAGCTCGTCATCATAGGCGATTCACAGCTTGTCGTCAGGCAAGTTAATAAGAGTTATCAGAGTCCATTGATGCAAGCCTACGTGGATGAAGTGAGAAAAATGGAAGAGCACTTTGACGGTCTGCAGATGGAGCACATCCCTCATGCCGAAAATAGTATTGCTAACGACCTGTCAAAGCGTGCCGGCCTCAAGTTGCCTGTGGAACCAGGAACTTTTGTGCTCCATTTGACTCAACCATCTGTGGCGCCATCAATGCGGCAAGAAAAGAGAAGAAAGTTGAATTCTGGTCAGTACTTCCTAGCAGAGCTCCCGGGAGCCGCCGGCAAGGAAGTTGCCGGGATCAACGACATGCCTGCCGGGGAACAACAGGCTCCAGCAGGGGCTCAGGCCCTTGCCGTCGAGACAAACGTTCCCCGGCGGAGGAGATGCCTTTAGTCCTAGCTGTTGAGCCCCAGGCTCCAGCAAGGGCACAGCACATTGTCCATTTCCTTCAAATAGGAGAACTCCCGGAGGAACAGGAAGAAGCGGAAAGAGTAGCCCGTCGGTCTGTTATGTACAAGTTCGTCGATGACGTCCTGTACAGAAAGAGACCAAACGGTGTGAAATTGAAGTGCATTCCTCGGGAGGATGGACTAGAGCTGTTGGCAGAACTACATGGAGGCATATGTGGCTCTCACATAGGATCAAGAGCACTTGTCGGGAAAGCATTCCGGCAAGGTTTCTTTTGGCCCACCGCTCTCCAGGATGCAACTGCACTAGTAACTAAGTGTGAAGCGTGCCAGTTTCATTCGAAGAAATCGCATCAACCAGCTCAAGCTCTTCAGACAATCCCTCTCTCCTGGCCATTCTCGGTCTGGGGGCTCGACATACTGGGCCCTTTCCCCCGTGCTACCGGGGGCTTTGAGTACTTGTACGTTGCTATCGTCAAGTTCACAAAGTGGCCGGAGGTGGAAGCAGTGAGGAAGGTGACAGCACAATCAGCCGTCAAGTTCTTTAAAGGGATAGTTTGCCATTTCGGTGTACCCAACAGGATCATCACCGACAACGACACGCAATTCACAAGTCGCACCTTCATGCAGTACGTCGAAGACCTTGGCGGCAAAATTTGTTTTGCCTCTGTTGCTCACCCGAGAAGCAACGGCCAAGTGGAGAGGGCCAATGCTGAAGTGCTGCGCGGTCTCAGGACCAGAACCTTTGACAGGCTGAAAAAGTGCGGAAGACGCTGGATTGATGAGTTGCCGGCGGTTCTTTGGTCAATCAGAACGACAACAAGTCGAGCCACCGGCCAGACACCCTTCGCTCTGGTCTATGGAGCGGAAGCAGTTCTCCCCATGGAACTCACATACGGATCACCTCGAGTGCTCGCTTATGATGAGCTTGAGCAAGAGCAGCTGCGGCAAGATGACGCTGTGCTCCTTGAGGAGAATCGTCTTCAGGCTGCTATGCGAGCTGCACACTACCAGCAAGCTTTGCGCCGCTACCATAGCCGCAAAGTTCATGGCCAAAGCCTTGAGGAAGGCGACCTTGTTCTTCGACGGATTCAGTCCGCCAAGAATTCAAACAAGTTGACGCCGAAGTGGGAAGGCCCTTATCGGGTAGTACGAGTCACCAGGCCCGGCGCTATCCGCCTGGAGACCGAAGATGGCGTTCCAGTGAGCAATTCCTGGAATATCGAACATCTTCGCAAGTTCTACCCAGAAGGCGCGGTTGCCGGGGGCCCCCGGCAACCACCCTTTTGTACAAGTCTTGCCGGCAAGGCATGTAATCCTTTGTACAAAGCCAGGCGCAGACCCTGAGCACAGATGAATAAATTTAAGTGTTGTGCATTTCCTTATTGATTTCCATGTTCATATATATATGCATGTGTGTCTAAGATGTTGTATGGCACTTACTCCCGGTAAGTTCTAACGAACCGCCAAGGTTTCATATCTTTATTTTCTCTTCTTTCTTTCTCTCAAAAGACAGAAGGATTCCTCGCGTGCACATTTGCCCTGGGGGGTAGGGAGATATGAGTACCAGTTGGCGATGTTCAGAATTGATGCTTGCCGGAGGAAGGACAACGACAGAAAGCTAAGTTCTAAAACTTAGAACAAGTTTTCTTTATTGCAAAGTTATTTCCTTGGACGATTTCGACTTTTGTATGGAAAATCTGCACGCGAAGGAACCCTTGCTGTAATCGGTTGCGCCCTTATTTTGTTTCGAGTACGCTCAATGATTTAAGTGGCTGCACTGAGAACGCCAAGGAGTCTTGCCGACCGCTGCGCCTCCAGCAGGCTGCTGAAGTCCCGCACCCAGCGCTCGCGGCAGGTTGCGCGCCGGCAAGTTTTTCAGTAAACGTAGGATGAACTCCATACATAAAGGAATCAGACAAGGGAGATAGCATGCATGTACCCAAACATAAGAAAGTTATATTACATTAATAAGTTGCCGCAGTTCTAACTTAAGACTTAATTGTCTTTGGCATGGAATGACGACGGCAAGAAGAGGTGGAGCAGTTAATCTCTGCGCTGGCCTTTGATCCTTTTGCACTACTGGAATCAGGGTATTTGCCATCTGCCAGCTCTTTGCCGTCTGCCAGCTGATGGCAAAGAGGTTGTTTGCCGTCTGTCTTGTCAAAGCAGACGGCAAAGAACCAGCTGATGGCAAAGAGGGTCTTTGCCATCTGCCACTTCTTTGCCGTCTGCTGGCAGACGGCAAAGACCAAAGTGGGCCCCACTGGGTACTGCGCTGGCTAGGTCACACGGGCCACTTCTTTGCCATCTGCTGGCAGATGGCAAAGATTTCTTTGCCATCTGCCAGCAGACGGCAAAGGATTCTTTGCCGTCTGCTGGCAGACGGCAAAGAGGTGCCTCTTTGCCATCTGCCAGCAGACGGCAAAAGACCTCTTTGCCGTCAGCTGGCGGACGGCAAAGAGGTGGGGCTATCCACCTCATCTCTCTCTTCTCTCTCCCGCACCCGACCCCCACCGCCCCCACCTCCTCTCTCTCTCTCTCTCTCTCTCTTCTCTCTCTCTCGCAACCGCCCCGACCCCCCACCGCGCCCCCGCCGCCCCCTCCCTCGGCCGCACCTGCTCCTCCCGCTCATCCACCCCGGCCGCCACCAACCCAATCCCAATCTCAAGCCCTCCCGCTCCTCCAAGCGTGCCCGCCCATCGGACTCGGCGCCCGCCAAGCGCGCCCGCTCCCGGCCCCCGGATCCGGACCCCGCCGTCGCGCCCCCGCCGGATCCGCCGCAGGATCCTCCGTCGCCTCCCCCCGGCGCCAGCGCCGACACGGATGTGCCGGTGCGCGCCCTGTCCGCTGCCGCCACGCCCACCGCAAACGGGCCCCAACCGCCGCCTCCCCCGCAGCCTCCCGCCGGGGATGAGCCGGTGCTCGCCCTCTTCGCCGCCAACACGCCCACCGCAAGCGCGCCCCAACCGCCTTCGCAGCAGGAGGAGGAGCCATTGGCCATCGCAGCTGCCGTTGGCAGCTCATCGGAGATGGTCGAGGGGTGGGCGCCCATATGGGAGGCGAATTAGTCATCAAAATCGGTCAAGGCAACGTTGCTACAGACGCTGGCGGCGGAGCAGGGGCTCCCGCACGCGGACCCTGCGTCGTCAGCCCTGCCTCAGCAAGCAGCGCCAGCACAGCGCCTAGGGAGTCCATGGCAATGAGCATAAGACTAGGCACGGGGACATCCTCCTTGGGGATGAGGAAAAAGAGGTAACAGCAAGGACGGCCATGGAGGTGGTAGTGGCGAGGAGGATGCAGCGATGGGCTTCAGTAGCAGCAAACTTAACCTCGAGCATAAGCAGCGCTTTATTTCGATGGTTCAGGTATGCTTGTGTTAATATTCATCTACCTTTTAGCTTGGACTGAATAACTCAATTGTTACTGTTAAGAGCAAGGATGAAAAACTCCTGCTGTTTCTACCTGCAAAACGTGCAGTAGATAGTGGAGCACATAATACCACAGATTCAACTAGCCTGCTGAAACAACTCTGCTTTTTTTATGACATGTTGTAATATTTCCTCAAGATGGCTGTTTTCCAGGATTATACAACTCATCCATGCTTCTGATCCTTCACTTTTTAATCATTGTGCAGTAGCATGAAAATCTTCTTGGGGAAGTACAGTGGTATAAACGGATGTTTGAAGGTTAAATAAGTAGGAGTACAACATTCGCCGTTTGTACGTAGAGCTTAAAGGATGACTTTCATACGTCTTGTTGTCGACCCGGGTAGCCTGCTGCAGGTTTAGTACAAGAAGGCCGACAGGAGAAATTGGGTAAATGGTTTCAAGCGGAGCGACATCCCTGAGTTCTCTAAGGCGGCGGCCACCATGTAGGACCACACCAGTGTTCAGTTTAGGATTTCATATCAGTTTTGTTGGTTGTTGCTGGGTAAATTCCTCTCCTTGGTAGTGAAAACTATGTGAGGATAAACGAATAGTTATCACTTGGATTGGATGGTCATTCTACATTGCAATTTTTCTCTATAGTTCTATTTTCTTTACACAGATTTAGAGGCTTTTCCTCTTTTCCTCTATAGTTCTATTTTATTTTCTTCTATTTTATTCATTAATAGATAATTAGCTGCATTGCAGGATACCATGACAGATGTCCGCTTTAATTCTACAATTAGAAATGACTAATGGAAGAGAAAGTATGGTGTACTTTATAATTGCGATAGAATAATAGTTAACTGTGGTCTCTCAAAACATTGATCACTAAGTGCAAGTCATGTAAGAATTCAAGCAAATTATTATAAAAAAGTTCGCCTCCATTCTGGATGTTAACCCAGCAAGGTTAAAAACTAATCCGCCAAAGTCTGAAAGTATCTATATGCCTAAGTAGATGCTACTAATTGTGGCATCAACACACTTCACTCCTTGTAATACATCAAACATAAGGTGAATATCACTTCTCTTTGATTTCTTTCAACATGAATGGAGATGTGCATATCCAGATAACTTTTATTGTCCGTGTTAGTTGAATATGGATTTTATTACCTGTTCATCTTCCTGTAATCA
The DNA here is from genome assembly GCA_011799875.1 of Thinopyrum elongatum. Classification (NCBI taxonomy): domain Eukaryota; kingdom Viridiplantae; phylum Streptophyta; class Magnoliopsida; order Poales; family Poaceae; genus Thinopyrum; species Thinopyrum elongatum. The sequence continues at coordinate 266,973,368 of CM022298.1, forward strand.
AGTCATCCTAATTCTCCCTGAAGCTTCACTTGCCCTTCTTTTCTTTTAGAAAATGGAAGATATATTACCTCCGGCCTCTGTCATGGATGGACACTGCCCTTCTATGAATCAGTGTAGTATCTTGCTCTTAAAACTTCTTTGTGAGTATTCTGAAAAGACGAACCGCCAAATAGTTTTATAGATATTTTTGTTGTGTCTGGAACCATTTGGTACATAGCTCGCTTAAATGGAACCTGCGATTGCGAGCGCATTAGTACAATCCACATATCTCCGTAGAATGTGGCCATATGAAACATCTGAATAATGTCTAATTGGCAATTTGGCATGCATATTTTGCACCGAGTGATGCCAAAATAGTGTTGTTTCATTAGTGAGACGTGTACCATTTGTGGAATGTGATTAACCTACTATTTGTTTAGTTTGCTACGTACACAATCTTTAGTTTTGTTCCATTGAACGACGAATCCAATCAATTAAATAGTCGATCATGAATGAATATTCCATTCTTTTTCCTTCTTCTGGTCGTTAACCTGGATGAAAATGCTCTTCTTTCAGTCTCTGTTGAAGTCAAACCCATCCATGCAAAATCTGTACTGTTGTAGAATTAATGTAGATGAATATATATGCCTTGCAGTTTTATCGTGCATGCCATTCAACTAACTTGCTCTTGTCCATGCAGATGGAGTACGAGGACGAGCAGCAGCAGCAGCAAATCAGCCTGATGATGACGGGGTGCGGGAGGCAATGGTGATCATGCTGATGGCATGAAGAAGGCTGATGACCACAACCTGGACCTGTTGGCATTTAGAGAAGGCAAACACAGGCGGCGCGGAGACAGCAATATATATGTATTGGATGTTTGATGTTTGCCCTATTATGGATGAACATGGTGAAACTATGTTTGATGTTTACCCTATGCAATATATATGTGGTGGATAAGCATAATGTTTGCCTTATTATGTGATTCTGAATATATATATATATATATATGTGTGTGTGTGTGTGTGTGTGTGTGTGTTTGAATTTCTGTGAAAATGAATTGATATAGGAAAAAAAGAAAAAGGGGCTATATAGCCACTTTGCCGTCTGCTAGCAGACGGCAAAGCTCTTTGCCATCTGCCAGCAGACGGCAAAGTGGCCACGTGGCAGCAGCTTGTGCAACCTGGGCTGACCTATTTGGCCTCTTTGCCGTCTGCTGGCAGACGGCAAAGAAGCAGCTCTTTGCCGTCTGCTGGCAGACGGCAAAGAAGCAAGCTCTTTGCCGTCCGCCAGCAGATGGCAAAGCGGCCTTTACCGGCATCAGCTTTGCCGGAGTGTTTGCCGTCTGCTAGCGGACGGCAAAGCCTTTGCCGTCCGCCAAGCATGCCTTTGCCGTCTGCTATGGCAGACGGCAAAGCAGCTGATTCCAGTAGTGTTGATTGAATCCACCTTCTCAAGGATAGGCGCAACAAGCTCTTCAAGCGCCTCGAGATTTGCGTCCTTTGGCAGGTGGCCAAGCACGTTGGAGAGGTCGATGCCAGGATTGTTATGCGCTACCTTGGTAAGTACCTTGCGGAGGATGGCCCGGCAAAGCCGGCGGGACTCGTTGGCCAATTGGGTCGCCCGGTTAGACTGAACCAACCTCAGAGCATCAATGATGCTTTCGAAGAACATCGTCAACCTGGCACTCGAAGATATCCTTTCCTCGGAAGAATACCTGAAGTTTGACAGGCCCATGGTTGGCAGTTCTGCCGTGAGCTTCTCCGCAGCGTCGATGAGACGTCCAGTCCAGATTTTCACCCCCTTTTCGTAATCAACTTGGGCGGCGGCAGCGCTCTTGAGCAGGTTCCTCTCTTCCTGAAGATCTTTGAGTAGGGCCTTCTCCCAGGCCCTGCTGGCCCCGAGAGACTTCTCCAACGTGGTTAGCTTCAATTCCAGAACGGCAATAGCATCATTTGCTTAGGAAAGCTGCTTGGTCTTGTTAGACATGGCAACTTGCATCTCTGCCAGGGTGTGGAGGGTCTTTTCCCTATCACCTTTGAGCGTCGAGAGCTCCTTGCCGTGTTCTTCGAGATCCACTTCCAGTTTCTTTACTTTGTTGCTCAGCTCATTCTTGGCGGCCTCTACAGCCTCGGCAGCATCGACTGCCTCCTTGAGCATGCCGGCGTGATCTACAGTTAGAGCTTCGAGCGTCTCTTTGTGTTTCTGCTCCAGCTCCTAGGTCCGCCGCGCGACAAGCTTCTCGATATCTTCATCTTTCCTGTGAAGCTTGGCGGCGAGCGCCCGCTCACGTGCGGCAAGGTCTTCCTCATGAGCATCAAGCGCAATGCGATGCCCCGTCAAGAGAGCATCTTCAGCAGCAATTCTTTGCGTAGCTTCCTCTTGCGCCTTCTCCATGTCAGATTGTTTTAGGAGGATTTCTGTCCACTATTGGCTCACTTGTTCCCGGCCAGCAGTCAACTCTTGGAGGGCCTCGGTGTACCAGACTTGCATTTGTTTGATGCGCCTCTGAAAATCTGCTTCAGCCGCCTCGACAACTGCCATTCTGGAATCCGCTTTCTCTTTCCGGGCGCGGTGAAGAGCCTGGAGCTTGCGGAAATTTTCGCCCATGGCCTGAAGGAGCTGATCCTCTTCAGATTTGCCGCTGCTAGCGCTTGGATCATCAACAACCTCGAGCCCGGTAGCAGCGATGATTTCTTCATCAAAGACTTCCCCTTCGGTCGGTGCCCCAATGCTTGCCGCCCCCGGCAAGTTGACAAACAGGTTCTCGCCAACTTTGAGATATTTGCTGGATGAGGGGACTTCAGATGTTGACGGTTGATCCTCAACAACTGCCTCACCAGTAGCAGGGGGCTCCGTGGTCGGCGTAGTGCCTGGCACTCCTGCGGCAGGAATGCCGTCAGTACGGTCACCAGCCTCCTTGCCGCCCTCTTCAGTAGACTCTTTGGCGGGTTCCTCCTGTGCAGTCTTGGCGGCCTCCTCGGCAAAAGCACCGCCGGCTTCTACGGTGGCATCCATGGCGGCCTCGCCGGCAGCGATCTTGTCAGCTTCGGCGGCAACATCCCTGGCGTACTCCTCGATGACAACGTCGATGTCCATGTCTTCCATCTCAGGGAATTCAAAAGGACAAGGGGGAGAAACAGAATGAGATCAAGGTCGAAGTTCAAGAAGACAAAAGAAAGAGAGATAAAGGAAAGAATAGCAAGTGCGCTGAGGTAATTGGTTACCTGCATCGGGCTGTCGAGGGGCGGCCTCGCCCCTCCCGGCAACCTCGGTTGCCGGGGGTAAGATGCCAGCATCCATGGTTGTTGGCTCCTCCTCAACCAAGACAAGCTCGTCAGTGTGATCACTTGCCGGGGATGCGCTTGTGGGCGATGTGGTTGACAGAGGTGGCGCGACGAGGGTATCTCCTGATAACTCCCTTTGTTGCCGTCCTTCTCCTGCAAGCCCAAAGATATCAGCGGCAAGAATAGGAACCTCAGCATTCCCTAACCGAAAAGAATAATGAACTTACGCTGGGGGCTGCGTCGAGGACTAAGATCCGGGATGATGGTAGTAGTTTCCGGTGCGCTCACGAAGCCTGCCGGAGGCTCGTCACCTGTAGAAGTCTTTGTCCTCTTCGCCATCCTCTTCATCAAGGTTTCTGCATCACTGCTGAGACAATACAAGCAAGTTAATAAAATTGATCCAGGATTGGAAGATAAAGGCTGTGGCAAGGTACTCACTCTTCCTCTTCTCGCTCCGGACTGAAGCCGGAGATGTCGAAATCGACCTCTGTTGCAGTGTCTGTGTGAGGAGGCAGAGGAGGGGTCCTAGGTCGTTTGGCTGTCGCAAGCGCCGGGGGTTGGCGTGTTTCCATCACGTCAGCTTCCGGTGCGGTAGTGCGAGACACCCCTGCCGCCTCAGCAGTTGCCGCTGATGTGGGTCTCGCACGCCGCGCAGGTTGCTGTCGAACCCCTTGCCGCGGCGCAATCTTGCCGGCCGCTTTCTTGCCGGGAGCCTCGCTGCTCAAGGAAGGTTGGCTTGCCGGGATGCCAGATGCAGCCTTTCGAAGAACACTCTTTGTCTTCTTCGGGGCTAGGAGCTCTTCTTGCGGTTCTTCTTCAGCCGCGTCTTTGTCGGACGAGCTCTCAGCGGCTGTGCTGCTCTGTTCCCCGGCAGCTTTGTCCTTCCCGGCAGGCTTTCCTTCCACCACTACCTCTGCATCACTGGTTTCCCATTCTGTGAAGCCGACGCTACCCGCCTCCGCGGCAAGATTTGCCTCCTCCGCCCTAGTGGCGATGTATGCCACCTCTTCATCGGTGGTGGCTCGGATGAAGTCTGCTTCTTCCCGGACGGCCCTCTCTGTCAAGTTATCAAAGAACTTCTGTGCCTCTTCCTCGGATGGCTCAACCCATGTCGCGTCGAGACTGTGGGCATTGAACAGTGGCATGGTAGCGATAATTGACCCCAGGGCAGAGTTGTTGCACAGAGGGACAATCGTTGCCGGCAACTGATGCTTGTTGTCGCACTGGAACAGCTTTTGACGGAGAGCGCCAAGTTGCATAGCAGTCAGATTGTTGTTCAACCCGGGGCGCAGTCTCATGATGTCTGCTGTGTTTTGGTATTCCCAAGCTGGTCTTCCTCTATTCTGCAAGGGGGCAATGCGGCGGCGAAGAAAATCGAAGCCAATCATCTCCATTGTTAGCCCGGCAGCTTTCAGACGAAGAATCCTGGTGGTGGCGATTGTGAGTTTTTCATCTTCAGCAGCAAGACTGCTCCAGCCACTGCCGCGGACCACTTTCTGCTGTCGAGGCAGACAGAACAGATGGGGATCTGTTTCCTTGATCCAGCACCACTCAGCCCGCCATTCGTCCGACTTCTCGCGGTAAACCCCTTCTGGGTATATTTCCTTATTCCAAGCCCTTGGAATCCAGGCGATAGAACCAGAGAGGGCCTCTCCTTTTTGGATACGAGGGAAAAAGTAGTGGCGGAAAAGGGCAGTATTGGGAACCACTCCGGCAAAGTTTTCACAAAGGTGAGCAAAGATGGACATGCACAATGCCGCATTTGGCGTGAAATCGAGAAGATGAAAGCCCTATGTGTACATAATGTCGTTGAAGAAGTCAGAAAATGGAGGACAGAGCCCGCAATAGAAGTATGCGACGAAAAAGGGATATCTGTCTGACCCACTCTTGGAGCAAGAACCTGGAATCACGCGAGTGGCGGGGTGAGCCTGCGTCTCCCTCGCCCACATGCACTGGTACCGCCTCTTCAAAGCTTCCGCATCAAGCGACGGGGCGAAGACGACATACTTCTTCCGCATCTTCACCAGCTCGCTCTCCAGGACATCGGCTTTCGCCTCCTTGCCCTTGCCTTTGCTGGTCTTGGGCGGCATGGCGACTGCAAGGACGGAAGTCAGGGATGAAGCGGGCATGGAGGCAACGAGCGGATGAGGGAAAGCTTCGCTCTGAGCCCAAGAGGAGGAAAGCAATGGCGACGGCCAGATTGAGAAGAAGAGGGGGGTAAATAAGTTGTGCCTCTACGGTTTCTCCTTTTTATGGGGAAGGAGCGGAGCTGCCTCTTTTACTCCCCAATGTGAATGCGCCTCTGCAGGCGCGTTGCAGTTGCAGCTTTTTGATGCACGCTTCCCACATCGCGCATTCAGCGCGCGTAGTGGGGGCACAGTAAACGGGATATTTACGAGCAGTTAATCCCCTGCCATGTGTGCCCGTGCACTGTTTGGGCCTAGCCCAACAACGCCTCGCACTCGTGTGTGGCCTAGCGGGGGCTCATGTCGGTGTACTAAGTATTGGGCCATTAGTACCCCGTACTTGTGCACGGGCAGTTGTAGCCATACTCGCGGCAAGGCTTGTCGGGGAACAGTTCGAGGTTGACTCAGGCCACCAAGGAAATTCTCAAGTCAAAGATCTGAGGATCAGCAGATAAGAAGAGCTAGAATCCGAAGGCCAGCTTCCCCGGCAAGATCTTGCCGGGGTGGCCTGCGAAGCTCGGCAAGATTCGGCGCCCGACAAGATTTTGTTGCTGTACCACCGCTCTGGCACAGCAACAAACCCGACATTCTGGGTCCTTCTTTGGATGCGTGGCGACGCGCCAGTGGAGGAGAGCTTAAGCGGTGCTGATGGGATGGCCCCTTTTTCCATCCCCAAGAAAGTGAGGACACCTAAACGGACACCTCACGGTGCATTAAATGCGTTCGTCCTAATCCATCAGGGGTTAGGTATGATGACCCTGTAGCTACTTTACACCTCAATGTATGTACATTTTGCCACTGTGGTGACCCCCTTGTGATATAAAAGGAGGCCCAAGGCAACTGCTACAGGGGAGGACGATCTTCGAGCCCATTCTGCAAGCGTCGCTGCTCTTTGAACGTACTGTTCACTGCAAGCGCTCCAGGAGCCTGGGCTCAAGAACATCGATAATAAAACAAGGCAGGAGTAGGGTTTTACGCTGATTAGCGGCCCGAACCTGGGTAAAAATCGCCCCGCGTCGATCGTTGGTTCTGCTCTTTGTGCATACCTCTCCCCCCGCCGAATCGTAAAGGGGTCCCTTAGGATCCCATAGGTGTCGCACGCAGACAGTTATCATCCAATATTTATTATTATTGCTCGCTAGTTGATTATGCTATTGATATGAGTAAATGTGAGACCTAAATGTTATTGTGAATATGGTTAGTTCATAATCTTTGCTGAAAACCTGAATATTGGCTATACATATTTGCAACAATATGATCAAACACAGTTTGTAAAAGTTTTTCTTTGTCACTTTCAGTTTGTCAACTGAATTGCTTGAGGACAAGCAATGGGTTAAGCTTGGGGGAGTTGATATGTCTCCATCGTATCTACTTTTCCAAACTCTTTTGCCCTTGTTTTGGACTCTAATTTGCACGATTTGAATGGAACTAACCCGGACTGACGTTGTTTTTAGTAGAATTGCCATGGTGTTATTTTTGTGCAGAAATCAAAGTTCTCGGATTGACCTAAAAAATTACGGAGAATTTTTGTGGAATATATAAAAAATACTGGCGCAAGAACCAGAGGGGGTCCACCCAGAGGCCACAAGCCCTGGGGGCGCCCCTCCTGGGGCGCGCCTAGCAGGCTTGTGGGCTCCCTGGACCTCCTCCGACCCTAACTCCAACTCTATAAGTACCTATTTGGGGAGAAAAAAAATTAGAGAGAATGATTCATAGCATTTTATGATACGGAGCCGCTGCCGCCTCCTGTTCTTCATCGGAAGGGCTGATCTGGAGTCCGTTCGGGGCTCCGGAGAGGGGGATTCGTCGCCATGATCATCATCAACCTTCCTCCATCACCAATTTCATGATGCTCACCACCGGGAGTGAGTAATTCCATAGTAGGCTTGCTGGACGGTGATGGGTTGGATAGGATTTATCATGTAACCGAGTTAGTTTTGTTAGGGTTTGATACCTAGTATCAACTATGTTCTGAGATTGATGTTGCTATGACTTTGCTATGCTTAATGCTTGTCACTAGGGCCCGAGTGCCATGATTTCAGATCTGAACCTATTATGTTTTCATCAATATATGTGAGTTCTTGATCTTATCTTGCAAGTTGTAGACACCTATTACGAGTTATGATCCTCATACCCCAAGGTGACAATAATTGGGATTCTTTTTGGTGATTACCATAGTTTGAGGAGTTCATGTATTCACTAAGTGCTAATGCTTTGGTACAGTTCTCTATTAAAAGGTGGCCTTAATATCCCTTAGTTTCCATTAGGACCCCGCTACCATGGGAGGGTAGGATAAAAGATGTCATGCAAGTTCTTTTCCATAAGCACGTTTGACTATATATGGAATACATGCCTACATTACATTAATGAATTGGAGCTAGTTCAGTGTCACCCTAGGTTATGACTGCTACATGATGAATATTATCCAACACAATTATCATTGCCGATCCAATGCCTACAAGCTTTTCACATATTGATCTTTGCTAAGTTACTTTCGTTGCTACTGTTGTTACAATCACTACAAAACTGCTACTGTTACTTTTGCCACCGTTACCGTTACTTCCATACTACCTTGCTACTAAATACTTTGCTAGAAATATTAAGTCTTTCAGGTGTGGTTGAATTGACAACTCAACTGCTAATACTCGTGATTATTCTTTGGCTCCCCTTGTGTCGAATCAATAAATTTGGGTTGAATACTCTACCCTCGAAAAGTGTTGTGATCCCCTATACTTGTGGGTTATCAAACAGTGTTGGATAGTGTTGCTGAGGGTCCAGTTTCACATTTTTCAGATTTTGTAGTAGCAGAGATGTGTATAATAAGGATAACTGAATTGGTGTTTAGGCTTTTTAGTGTAGTACTGCTACTTGCTCGATTAGTTAGATGAACTAGTGTTTAAAGATTTCAATGCAGAGTGATGTTTCGGTTTTGGAGGGCTTCGGGATGCACCATGAGGGCTGAAACAAGTCTTATACCAGGCTACAAAATTATTATGCTTTTGGGTCTTTCTTGAATTTAGTTAGCATAAATACTTCCAGAATCCCTCTAGCAATATGTAAGTCTATTGGTAACAACATTGATTTTGCCAGTTTGTTCTGCCAAACAAAGTGTGGAACATGCTTCATTTTTGTAGGTATAAAAGAAGGAAAAAAGAACATTGGAGGAAAAGGCAGTAGGGTGGATTCTTCAAGCTTTCTCAAATGTTTGAACAAGGAAAAGATAGTTACAATCATTTTTCTCTCGCCTTATTACATCTTGATGTTAATAGGCTTTAGAAGGTACTATGCACCCCGTTCAAGGTTTACAGAATTTGTAGCATCCTATTATAGTTTGTTTTGATGGAAGAATTAACCAGTTCTTCCTTGAGTAAATTAATATTGCAACTGCTACTCCTTTGTGCATTGTTACATAGAGTTATTGTTGTGAAAGTGTGTACGCATCAACATCTAATTTTACCATCCTATTATAGTTTGTTCCGACGGCAAAATTGAGCAGCTCTTACATGAGTAAATTGTGCAGCTCTTCCTTGAGTAAATTAGTATTGCAGTTACTAAGCCTTTGTGCATTCCCTTTGTGCATTTCGATGCAACTCTATTGAAATACTACTTATGCCCATTTTAAGCCCATAACTGACATTACACTATTTCTGTTCTCATCAGTTCTCCTGAATTTTAGTCTGCTTCAGCAATGCTACGACCTTCCACTCCATGTATATATGAAAAACGGCCAGAATTTTCTTGTTGTGTTTTGGTCAATCCTCGGTGTTTCGATTCCAACTGATCTCTCCTCTCTTTGGCAACTGATACCACCCGGAGGGCTGCCAGCCCAAGATAACATCGGTACTATCCTTCAATAGGAAAATTCCATGCATGCAGAGAAATCCAAAATAGTAGGAAAGGAGAAATCTCTCCAGTTGAGTATGCTTCTCTCGCCCAAATGAGGAACCGAGGAAGAAAAGGGGATAAGCAGGCACGATGGATGCAGTACTTCCCGCTTCATATTCTACTCCGATGGGCCACACACAGAATTGTTTGTGGACTGGGCTAGATAGCATATGGGCCTTTCAAATACCTATGCCTCCATATAACACAGAGAGGTTTTTTCATTTGTGCACATGGAAGGTGAAAGCTTGGTACAAACACTGCTAGAAAAATACATCCTTAACTGGTCTATACATCTTACAGATAGGTTTTTTTAACTCAGATTTTTCAGCGTAATAACCATATTTTCAACTACAAAAACGCTTCCTTAACTGGTCTATACATGTTATACAAATATGAATTCTTTTCAAACTCAGATTTCTCACCGTGTTAAACATATTTTCAATATAGCATGATTTAACACATGGGCTTTCTATTATCAATATCGGATATGTTCTTGCCAAATGAAACTATTTTCATCGACAACATGGCTTTAGCGGGTCTCTGCGCTATTTGGCGCAACGGGTCAACTAGTGTTCATAACAATAGCCAGAAGCCCAGAAGCAAGAATGTTCCTGCAGTGCACCAGGAAAGGGCGACACATATCCATGCGAGCAGAAAGAAGATAATTACTACTCCTACTACATAATTTGATTGATCATGTTGCTTCCTGCCTGTCCGGGCTAAATTAACCCATACATAGAGGCTACGGTTGACAAATGGTTCATTCCACAGCGACGGAGAACACGTACGGAACATCGCTGAAAAACATTCATCCACATGCGATCATATAACACAGAAAACATATTGCCATGTCCTTCATATGTATACTGCTTTCTAGTGACATGGAGCAGGGGAGAAGAAGCAGAGAGGCCCTTAGTGCTAACTAACTACTAGTTTTAGTAATGGTGGTTCAAATGCCTCGGCTACTTGAACTTTACTATATAAGGTCGGTGGTGGAGGAGTGGGGGCGATGGTTGGAATACCGCGGGTATTAAGATTTGGGTAAATGAATTGAAGCAGGGCGGGAGCAACCAAGATCGCACACGGTCAAAAAAGAATAATTGTGTATGATAATAATGAAAAGTCGGGAGCCGCCAATTTTTGCTTTCTCAAGGCGGGTAGTTCTTTTTTTGAGATTTCTAGCTAGCTGGTCTATCGCACATGGTGCATCGTAATTTTCATATGCAGACGTGGAATTCATCCTAAATATCTTGTACACATTATCCCCTTCACCCTTCCTCGGGCTTGCAAAGTCATGGTGATTTTACAGGGCACGAGCATCGCACACAGTTAAACCAGTGCACCTGTGTCCGCTGTGCTTGTGCTATTTTATATAGTACCATTTGACAACAAAAAACGTGACAGAGGGTCAGAAGAAAACCACACCAGCATGTGGCCCAAATATATATGTATGAAAAGGGTGGTGTGTGATGTTCAGATTCCGAATGCACAACTTTCAACGCGCGGGCCCATGAGTGGGCGTGTCGTTGAAGATCAGGTGAGAGGAGCCAGAAGACAACAACCACCTGGAAGTGGCCAAATATATGTAGTAATAAAGGGTGTGATGTTTAAATACACAATGCCCAACTTTGTGTCGGCGGGACGCATGCACGTACTCATACTTGGTCGGACATGCATGTCTCCATGACCTACCATAAGACGCACCAGTGAATCTATCGCTTGGTCAAATGACCACTTTTGTTGTCGATCAAAAAGGGATAGAATAGACCGATCGGGCCCATAGATTGGACCATAATCAAAAACAGCATGAGAGGGGCCACAAAACCAGCACCACCTGCATGCGGCCCAAAATGGTGTACGTTGGAAGGGGTGATGTGTTTTAAATATCAAATAATGTACAATTTTGATGTGGAGCCTACCTCTCGATACAGACAACCGCTATGAAAGATGGGTAATTAAGGATGACATACGTAGGGTGTCGGTCCAACCCACCAATTCGAGCGTGTGAGAGGGAATCATGAGAACACATGAGCTCGAACTTTGCTTGAACATGTCACCGTGACCCGTCCTAAGACGAACTAGGAGGAATCCATTCATGGCCAAATCCTATCGTTCTCGGTCAAAGGGATGATATATATAGACCCCAGGAGCCCACAGATATGCGTGTCATGTAAACCGCACAATGGAGACGGGGTTGATCAGAAGACCCCTATACCCTGCATGCGGCCCAAAAATATTTATGCGTGGTGTGTGATGTGTTCAAATCCCCAATGCACAACTTCGATGGGGCACCAACTACATTACAAACTGAACACCGTACCCCAGGAAGCCAGGTTCAAGACGTACAATTCCTGTTCCCCAACTTTGAGGCGGCGGGGGGGGGGGGGGGGAGGGGGATGGGGTATCCAATGCATGTGCTCAAACTTAATTTGGTCTAACATGCCACACAGAGCAAGACGAACTCGTCATGGTCAAACCCTTCTCATACGTTCGGTCAAAGGTTAGATGAGGAACCCATCATGGTCAAACCCTTCTCGTATGTTGGGTCTAAGGGATAGATTGTGCGGGCCCCCAGATCTTGATCATTCTCCAATTTTTAAAAACAACAAATAACAAAAAACATCATCTTGATCATTCTCTGATTTTTTAAAACAACAAATAACAAAAAACATCATTCTATAAATTTCCAAAACAAGGATCTCAACATTTATTTAATCGACATGCTAGGTCAAGACAGACACATTTAGATGCTAAATGTCTATATTGGCCGTATCATGGCGCTTAATGAAGCTTGAGATATAGCAACTTCCCACCCGGTCACCCATCCTTAGACTTCTCCAGCTCTAGCACGCTTAACTTGTGCATTCTACTCGACTCAGCTACCGGATGGGAAGCTGCCCCTTGCTGATAAGTGTTGCCTTCTCACCTTTAAGGAGTTTCCCGCTGGTCACCGTGTGGCACCTACTCCCTCCTATCACACGCATTTGTTCTTTTAGAAACTATGTGCAATCTTTACATACCGGACCACTTCCACTGAAACTTGCATTATTTTTTTTACATAAAACTAGCCGGAAGAAGCAAAAGCTTTACCTTTTCATTAATTAAGAACAAGATAGTTGCCCAGTTAATAGCGGAAAACCGCAGCTGATGCGCGGCGGCATTCTCCTGCTCTTGCGCGGTAGCGCTTTGACACTCTTGCTCTGCTCCGCTCCATGGGGGTGCGACGAACACATGTGTAGACATTAGCCCACTCAAGCACTAGGGCGCGATGATACTGTCACGCTTAGCGGCACGCTGCCGCTCTTGTTAGGCGACACACGACCATTCTGGCTCTCCGGGATGCTCTAGCTCATTCTCTTCGTCGAGGAGGTTGATGACAACGGCGGCGCTTCGCCGGATTGGCATGCTTGGAATGGTATACTGTGGTATGGCCGGTGTGTTACCGCCTAGCAGTGGTAGTCGGAAACTGATGGGAGGAGTGGCAGGAAACTAATGGGAGGAGTGGCGGAAAACCGATTGGGCGAGTGGCGGGAAATGGTAGCTTGTTTGGATATATAACACCATTAATATGGAATACTCCGGAAAGAAGGAAATGCGAGCTCACAAGACGCGTGCGCACAGTGCTTACCCATGGGTGCCAGGCGGTTAACCAGAACTGCTTTAAATATTAAGGGTTCGTTTAGCCTTTTTTATACATTATAATTGAGTTTTCTAGGCATTAATTTATTGTGCATAATTCAAATTTGAACTACAAATACATGCTCCAGTCCAAAAAAATGGCTATAAAAATCATACATGTGTCCTTGGATGCATGTTTAGGTCCCATGCAAGGAATGGGAATGAATTACAACCGTCTTGACATCCTGGCTCAGCCTCAAACATTGAGAATCTCGGTTTCTAAATCCCCGTAAATCCAAAACTCAGCCGAATATCATGAAACTTGGCACGCTATCACGACATGGCACATATATGTCATGGTAAAAAAATTGTCCAATTTGGGGCACGCTTTATTACAAGCCTCTTAAAAACCAGAGCTTCTCTCATGAAGCTTCGTGGTTTCAATAGGGAACGTGTCCCCCTTGTGGGCGAAACGATAATTGCTGCCTCTTCTCGCCCTATATTTTTTCTACTGGCAACATAGAACAACAGGAGATTAGTGCTTAAATTTGGAATTAATCAGGGTTTGTTTGGCCTTTTTTATACATCAATTGAGTTTTCTAGGCATTTAATGTCCATAATACAAATCTTAACTGCAAATACATGTTCCAGTGCACCAAAATGGCTAGAAAAATAAAACATGTGTCCTTGGGTGCATGTTTAGGTCCCATGCAAGGTATGGGAATGTACAACTGTCTTGGCGTCCTGGCTCGGCCCGAAACATTGAGAATCTCGGTGTTTAAATCCCCATAAATCCAAACTCACCCGAAAATCATGAAACTTGGCATGGTGTCACGACATGGCACATATATGTTGTGGTGAAAGGATTTTGCAATTTTGGGCAAGCTTTATTACAAGCCTCTTACAAACTGGAGCTTCTCGCAAGAAACCTCATGGTTCTAACAGGGAACGTGTCCCCCTTGTGGATGAAATGATAATCGCTGCCTCTTCTCGCCTTGTAATTTTTTTCTACAGCCAACATAGAACAATAGAAGAACTGTGCTGAAATTTGAAAATTTTCGGGGTTCGTTTAGCCTTTTTTTACATTAATTGAGTTTTCTAGGCATTTAATGCCCATAATTCAGTGCACCTATGCAAGGAATGGGAATGAATTACAAATGTCTCGGCTGACGGAATCGGGGCTCCGGGGACCCAAGAGGTTTGAACTTTGGGGTGCGCTCATTCCTACCGCCCTACTCCTTCCTGCTACAAACCACAGCGAGGCTACGGCGAGAGCAAGCTAGTGGGGGCAAGCCAGAGACACAGTAGTTACCCAGGTTCGGGCCGTCTTGCGGTGTAAAACCCTACTCCTGCTTGGTGGTTGGATTGCACTCACGAGGGAGAATGAGAGTACAAGGGTTGTGGGAAAGAAAGGTCAATCGGCCCCCTACTACGTCGGCACCCTGCCCTCTTTTTATACTAGCCTTGGTCCTCTTCCGCCAAAAACATTAGCGGGAAGGGTAGCTACACAATGACAATTTGAAGGGGGACATGGGTGCAGTCTATCCTAACAAAAGGTGGTCTTCGTCTGCAAACCCACCATCCAGGACGCGCCGGTGGGCTCAGTGATGGCCTTCGTCCTACGTGCCTGTCTTCCTGGTCTTCTAGCACCGATCAGGCAACCTTTGGGGAATGCTTTGGGGACCCACGTCGGGCCTTGCTCCCTTAGCATGAAAGAGGAAAGCCTCTTCATCCACCCCCGCTGGCACGGCCTCTAGCATCGCTCATCATCGCGCGCATCACCCACGTGAAGACTCACGGCCGCACGACCGGGCTTGAATAGCTCCTGACTTGTTCGCCTCTGAGAAGGGCCTCGGGAGGCAACCTCGGGAGCTCACCTCATGAGAGGGCCTCGCGAGGCTCCTGGGGCGCCTCCAATCTGCCTGGGGTGCCTGCTGACGTGTGCCTCACAAGGCAAGGGCCTCGCGAGGCTTATAGCTCATGAAGCCCGTTGTGGGCCATCCGCTCGGCCCAAGATATGCACCGTGCACTGGGCCGCAGGCAGACGGGCCTGGGTGCCCACAGTCCCACGGGCCCGACAGTAGCCCCCGGGGCCGCGGCACGCATGTCTCCGCCTATGAGGGGACAAAATAGCATGGGCCCAAACAGCCTGCGGGCCAGGCTCGACGTGTGGCGCATGATGGAAGGTGTGGCGCCCCCACTTGTCCCACGATGCCTCGAGAACTGCCCTGGCTGACATAAAGCATGCCCATGCACGGCGCGAGGCCATCATTGCCTTCCTTGCCTTGCATCCGCCCTCTTGCGCCCCCCTTCTTGTGCAACACTCCTCGTGGTCCAATCCCAGGCGCGGCATCTCTGCCCTCCTTCGCTCACAACTCTGCGACACGTGGATGGCGCCCGCCGGCAAGAAAACGAAGGTGGCGGCTCCGGACGCGAGCCTGCCCACCGTCGGGGCGATACTCATGTGCTCCTCCATCGCCAATGTGGAGGATTTGGTCCCTGTGCTCCCGCTGTTGGCCAACAATCAGAAGAAGGTCAAGCGACCAAGATCTGGCCGGGCTCACAATCGTGGGGCCACCTAGGGGCGTCCGCCTACCCCTTCTTCCTCCAGAGCGTTTACGCAGGGTTGGTCCTACCATTCTCAGAGTTCTTCTACGCCATCCTTGCTCACTATCGAATGCACACCCTCCACCTCCATCCCAACTCCATCCTCCTTCTGGCCATATTTGCCTTCTACTGCTAGGCCTTCGTGGGCTTGAGGCCCTTGGTGGCACTCTTTCGCCACTATTTTAGCCTGCGGTTCACCGCTACGGATCAACGCTCCACGTGTGTCTCCTTCCTTGCCGGCAAGGCGATGGAGGACGAGATCATTCGCCTGAAGGCCGGGAACACTACTAGCGAAAAGCCTAGCAGTAGCGTGGGTTGGAGGCGTAGTAGTGGCGAGGGGGGAGGGGGGCGCTACTGATACAGCGCTACAACTAATGTTTAGCATTAGCATGGTTTGGGGCACACTACTACTATCCTGCATAGCAGTAGCTTGTTTTCCTACCTGGCGCTACTACTACACCTTCCTAGTAGCAGCGTCTTTTTCCAGCAAGCGCTACTACTACACCTCCCTAGCAGTAGCGCTAGGTGGGCTACTAGCGCTACTGGTCAGGTTTGCTATTTTTTTTCTACTGCATATTGCCGCTGTATTTGTACTGGTTTATAGTAGTCTCATCATATGATTTTATGATCATGCTGAGTTATTATTTTAGTGGGTGAAAAAGACATGGATTAGATTCAAGTGGAGTAATAATGGTGCATATCCAAAGTACTACTAATCCAAACTTGATCACTTTAGTTTGGATTAGTATGATCAAGTTTGGGATACTAGTACTTTCGATCTACACCATGTGTTGCCTTCACTTGAATCTAATCCATGTTTATTTCACCCACTGATATATATAATAACTGATCATGCTCATAGTGATATAACGACTAAGCATCATCATCATTAATAATAACTCATCATCGTTATCATAATAACAAGTCATACTCATCATCATAGTCATCTAACAACTTCTACTCGTTATCATAATAACAAGTCATACTCATCATCATCATAGTCATCTAACAACTTCTACTCGTTATCATAATAAAAAGTCATACTCATCATCATCATAGTCATCTAACCAACCCTACTTAATTGTTCTTAGCACATGATCATGAGTATTAGCTAGGACCTACTACCCTCTCTAAGGTAAAATAGCATAAAATAAGATAGCCCCTGACTCTCCATTATGGAGAATGGAGATTATCCTGTCTCCAATTCTTGCGCTTCGCACAATGTTGCTTACAAGTAGCTCCCTCTGATTCTTCATACATTTATTCCATTCTTTGATTGTCATGTCTTCATCGGTTTGAGAAATCTTGTATGAACAGCGATGAAGCCTAGGCAGACTTGGCCGTTAGCTAATAACATCAAGGCAACCTTTCGAAAACATCAGATGAGGCACACAATCCTTTGGGATTTTCTGTTGAAAAATATAATAATAACATCGTAGTTAGCAATGTAGTTTAGCTTTAGAAGAATGTATGCAAAAGATGCACGTATGTCGTAATAGTAAAAAAAATCTTACCAAGCCATCTCCATGGAAGTTACCGTAGTTCAACACATGCACTAGTGGCACGTATTGACCATAATGTGTAGGAGTTTCATAATTGATATTGTAATTCTCAACAAAAATAATAAATGAGATAAGATGAAATTTCTCCTCATAAGTTAATTCAGAGCCATCAGTGTAGTAGGTTCTGTCTACTATCTTTCGTACATTTTTTGAAGATTGAAAATAAGTTGTCAATGGAAATAAGCTATCAACTATTTTGAAATAAACAATATAAATTACTTAATAAATATGTTTCAGAAACTCACATAGAGGTAGAAGTGGAGGCGTATCAACAAGGACCCAAATGTCGATAATCTCTTCGTCGATATTATCTTCATCAACATTATCTTCATCGAGGTCATCTTCAGGATAACCAAGATCGAAGGTGACATGCATACCCTCCTGAAAACCATATGCCTTGCACAATGCTTCCCAATTCGAGCAATGAAAATGGGATACGCTCTCCGCATTGTATAGCTTTACGACAAAAGCATAACCATGATGGGTCCTGAGGTGAACTATATTTGTCTCCATATTCTCATGATCTTCGAAATTCAGCTTCTCCAAGACATAGCGTCTTGCATGACATGGGATAAGCTAGTCGAATTGTAAAAGACGGAAATTACACGTTGAAGAAGCAGAAGTCATGCTTAATTACGAAAAAAGACTTGTCGTCGTTGCGTACCATTTCAACATCGAAGGTCTCGTCGAGCTTAATACTGAAGCGCCGACCGTCTACCAGGTGAGGCCTGTCGCACAGACCCCAGTCGTCGCCGCAGTAACCGCACTCCGGGATCCTATCGTCGTTGTTAGACATTTCCTATGTTCATAATTCAAAGATTAAACATCTAAAATTCAATATATGTACTACAAAAACTAAATTAGATCATAATTATTCATCACGGGTTCTCTATCAGTCTGTCGAGTCTTTTCTTGAAAACTGTCAGCTCACATTTGCGACCGTTGGTGATGGTAGCTACTCCTGTCATTCCAAAGTGCATTACACCAAAATGTCTAGCACCTTGGAATGAAGAAGAAGCTACCCACACGACAACAGTCGGGATTCTTCGTCCTCTCATATATGGTGGAGACTCTCCCTCACTGATTCCTCTCTAACATTTGCGACCGTCGGTGATGGTCATTCTTCTCTTCCGTCTCGTGCATTACCAAAAGGTCTATCACGAGAAAGAAGAGGAAGAACGACCCCCACGACAACAGTCGGCATTCTTCTTCTCTCATATATGGTGGACACTCCCTCACTATTTTTTGATTGTCATATATGGAGCCCCAACAGACTTAAAGTCAACCCAAAATGTTGTTTAATGCTCTTTCCAGCAAATCCAACGCACTCGATATTTCCTATATTGTAGCACAAGCCATGCCAAAATTCAAAGAAAAATCCGGCATGACCTTTGCTAAAAAGGACATACCAAGCGCCTGAAATTTGCCGGAATGGAAATTAATCAACACTCCGGCAAAACATAGGCCACTCGGAGGTGTTCCCTGCAAACATAGGCCACTTGGGCAAGCACATATCCTATTTGGCTACATCATCATCATCGACATCAACGACATGGGGATTTGGCTTCTCTCACCTCAAGGTCGGAGGGGGTCGGTGAGGGGGATGATGACCGGGATGATGCAGGGGCTCCTTGATTTCTACAAAAACAAAATATAAACAAAAACATTATTATCCTAATTTTAGGACTTCGTGAAACCCTATAAGCTATCAACTAAACATTATTATGCTGATTCAAAAGACCTACATTTACTAAAAATTTGTAAAACTAGTTTTTTTACAAAAAAAATTGTATTACTAACCCTAACAGTTATCCATCCATCCATCTATCTATCCAAAGCATTACTAAAAAAACCTAGTTTTATCCATTTGTCTATCCATCTATCTATCCAAGCATTACAAAAAAACCTAATTTCATCCACCCATTTATCTATAAGCTTTCTACTAGTAGTGGGTTCATATATATGAACACCTAGGGTTACATATATCTACATTCTAATGTACTCAAAAACCTATTTAGTGCTCTAATGATGAAATGGGCTTATATATATGAACACATAGGGTTCATATATATGAATAAAATTAGTAAAATTTTTGAACATATTGCATTTGCTAATTCATCCAACACATCCAGAGATACCTAGCTTTTGGGTGAATTGAGAGAAGAAGGAGGTACTCACGATAGGCAGCCTAACCGAGAAGGGGATGGCGGCCGGGGGTGAGGGTGGCCACGCGTTGGGGAGGGCCAGCGCCGGGGGAGGGCAGCCACGCGTGGGGAGGGCGGCCGCGGGGGAGGGCGGCCGGAGCAGTGCGGGGGCGGGCCGACGAGGGTCGGAGAGAGAGTGGAGATGGAGAGTGAGGAGGGGAGAGTGAGAGGTGAGGCGGGGAAGGATGATGATAAGGTGGGCTTGGTAGTAGCGCGGCTAGCAGCCCAACGCTACTGCTAATGTCGTTAGCTATAGCGCCGGTCCAGGACCGGCGCTACTGCTAAGTGGGGACGGGCAGGTCAGCCCCGGATGGCCATAACGGCAGCACGGTTTGGCAGAACGCGCTACTGCTAAGAAACTACTTGTAGTGCTTGTCTCTAGCACGCGCTACAGCTAAGTATCAGTAACGCCTCATTTAAACAAGCGCTACTGATAAGACTCTGTGTATAAGCTTTTCCCTGGTAGTGGAAGAAGGTGGAGGGCTACCGGCAGCGTTGGGTCTTCATAGACGCGTGCCGGACCAGCCCACTCCTGATGATCCCAGCAGACAGGGCCGAGTAGAATGCTGGATGGGGGCACGAGAAGCTTACTGGCCCGAGGATGGAGCTTGTCTTGGAGCAAATGGCCATGCATCAGGCCGCGAAGCTATCGGGGCCAATGATCGTCAGGGAGTACTTGTGGCGGCGCATCGCACCGCTCCAGTTGCACTCATGGCCCATGTGTGAGTGCACCGGTGCCAGGGATACAATGAGGTTGTGCGTCAACGGCCTAACGCCCGAAGAGCTGGACGATGTCCTGGCAACTCTACTCGACGACACCCCCGAGGATCCTCCCGAGGATGCGCTCCCATTGTAATGCTACAAGGAGATGCCAGAGCTGCTCGCGGTGATGCCTGTCTTCGACCAGTGGGGCTCGTGCCAAGCGGTCATGACGGGCCCCGTGGGAACCCCTTCACGGTGGTGCTGGACCCCAGCGATAGCGATAGCGATGAAGATTCAGAGAAAACCACGGCGGTGATGCTGGCCGGGCTCCGTCGCACTCCCGCCACCAGCTCCTTTGCTACCACGAGGACTATGACGCTGTCCATGTAACCCACGGCAGCGTCCCCCTGCCCAGCTGGCGAAGGAAGCGGGGCAAGGCCCAGCACTGCGGCGGTCAGGCCAGCCGCGGCGGGGCTGGATCCTGGCCAGGAGGCGATTGACCCCCCCCTTTAACTGGGGCTGTTCAATAGGCCACAGCTTCCCAGGCCCTCAAGAAGGGAGGTGCTTCAGCCAAGCTTGACGAGGCCCACCTCGGGGACCAAAGCGGCGCCGCTGAATCGGCGCAGGGAGACGGAGGCACCGCATCAGCTTGCTCGGAGAAGAAGAGGAAGTGGGTCGCCGACGTCATGTAAGTATTCGGGTTTACTCTGATGCCTCGTGCCTATAATCCCCGTCCAGCCCGGGCTGAACCCTTGCTTGCGAAGGCGCCTCGGTGGTGACCAGGAGAAGAAGAAGAAGAAGAAGGCCGGGACGAAGGTGGCCTTTGGCCCAAAATTGGCGTTCTCACCCGACAGGAACCCCGGGGGGCGCGGGGAAGCCTCGCACCGCTCCGGCACTGCGACGGGGCGCTTGAGTGCCGAGCAGGTGCCAAGTCCCCCTTCGGAACCATGAGAGGGTTCGACCGCCAAGACCGGAGTAGACCGGCCCTAGACGCTACCCTCCGGAAGCGAGGGCGCATCCCTCGCGGGGCGTGACACGGAGGAGGATGCGGCGACAGAGAAGGATGAGGCGCCCAAGCCCCCACCAGCCACTCTCATCACCGTAGCGGCGAGCGACACGGAGCGTGCCACGGAGCATCCTTAGGCTGCGGCCCCTTGCGAAGCTCTGGAAGTCGATGAGCCGAGTCCCCCAGGCGCACTGCGGCGGCCGAAGCGGGGAAATATCGGAGCCCCCTATGCCCCAGGCGAACATCGTCGGGGCCTCCTCGACCGGTACGACCACAGGCATCGAGATGCTAAGACCGGGCCGAACCCTCATGCTCGTGAGCTGTAGCGCCTTGCTCAGGCGCGGGGCCTTGACCGACGCTTAGGCTGCGCTCGATTGGCTTGGGGCAGACTTTCAGGACGGTGAGGCATGCCTCACCAAGGAGCGCCTAGGCTCGTGGCCGAGTGGCACCAGCTTGTCGCCGCCGCCAAGGCGGGCTAGCATCAGATAGAGGCTGCCATCGCAAGGAGTGAGAAGGAAGCCGCCGAGGTGAAGGCGGCTCGCATGAACACGCTTGCTGAGGCTGAGGTGGCCACCAAGCGTCGTGAGGCAGCGGAAGTCGGCCTGAAGGCGCTCTAGGATGAACGGGCTGCGCATATGCAGCAGCTCCAGTTGCGGGAGGATGACCTCAAAGCCCGTGGGGCAAAGCTCGTGACCAGTGAATCAGACCTGGAGAAGATGTCGATCGAGCAGGCCGTAAAACACGAGCGTCTGGAGACGCTGGGGCGCCAGGTGGCCGACGCTCAGGAGGCCCATGCGAAGCACGTCTCTGAAGTCAATGCCTAGCTAGAGGCCAAGGAGAAGGTCCAAGCGGACAGCAACACGAAGGCAGCTGCTGACTGCTCGACGCTCGCCAAAGAGCATAGCGTGGAGCTGAAGCTTTAGAAGGAGACCTTCGAGGTGGAGCGCAAGAGGTTCCGGCAGGAAATTGCCGAACTCAAGGTGGCGCTTGACGGGAACTGGTGGTGGCAACCTGGACGTCCTGTTGTGCTCTCTTCTCTTGAGCTCCGAGCCTGCGATGCCCTGTGCTAGATCTGCCAGGAGAGGATTGAAACTCCCCTCGTTCCCGACGATGCTGATTACACCGAATTCTCCTCCAAGCTCGTGGAGTGGCTTGAAGATGGGACCGGTAAGGTGAGCGTCATCTTGGAAGAGGAGTGTCACGACCTCTTCTCTCTGGCAGCGACTCGCGTCTTCAGCCACCTTCTCTAAGGCGACCCTGACTTTGACTTTGACTTCGGCAAGGTCATAGGTCCCGTTCCCGAAGAGATCTGCGATGGCCTCACGGAGGCCGTGGAAGGCCACGTGGATGCACTGCTCGGGAAGTTCTCCTGCAGCGACGGCGAGGGCTCCGACGGTGCTGAGGCGGACGACACAACGGTGGTGATGACGCTTCTCCTTAGAGATCCCCTTTATCATCCTGTAATAGATTGATCTTGCCTCGCGGACGCGTAAAGACGATGGTTTTTATTTTCTTAAGTACATAATTGTTATAATGAATGCTCGCGCTCTCGCGAGGCTTCCTTTTCATGCCTGTTTTTCCTTCATCCTTGTGTCGGAATCGGGGCTCCGCGGACCCAAACAAGGTTCGAATTCTGGGGCGCGAACAAAGGATTCTGCCTAGCTATGACTCGCTGGTCACCGCCCCATGGCTTGTCTCCATCGAGCTCGAGCGAGCGGGAAGAAGAGGTGGGCACATTGATTTACCCAGGTTTGGGCCACCTTGCAGTCTAAAACCCTACTCCTGCTTTGTAGTGGATTGCCTCGCGAGGAAGATGAGTATGAACTAGTACAAGTGTGAGTGGCCTCGAGAGAGCTCAAGGGATGATCGATCTCCCCCCCGTACTCCCTACGGTGGAGGCTAACCTATATTTATAGTGGCCTTGGTCCTCATCTCTCATGGCTTAGGCGGGAAGGGATACCACAGTGGCCAATTTTGAAGGGGGGGTAGGAGTATATCCTATCCTGACTAAAGGTGGTCTTTGCCTGCAAAGCTTCTGGTCATGACATGCAGGTGGGCTCGGTGATGACCTCCATCTTGCCGGGCTCATGGTCTTGGTCTTGTTGCACTGGAATGGAAACCTTTGGGGGATTCCTTGGGAACCCGTGTGTTGGCGTTGTCCCTCTAGCACCAAAGAGGAAACTGTCCTAGACTGCGCCCGTTGGTGTCCTTCTGGCTCCAATCGTCATGGCTCACATCACCTCGCGCCTCAGGAGGAAGCGTGCAAGCCTAGAAGTATCCGCTCCTCGGGAGGCAGACTCGGGAGACCGCTCCGCGGGAGGCATTGATGTAGTTCGCCTCACGAGGCGGGGGCCCTCGCGAGGGTCTTGTCCGCGAAGCCCTTGAGTTGGGCCGCACCAGGCCTTTGACGATGTCGCGCGTTGGGCCGCAGGTAGACGGGTCTGGGTACCCTCGGTCCCAGAACCCCGATAGTAGCCCCCGGCCCCATGGCACGCTCGGCGTTGCTTATGAGCGAAGGCGAAGAGCAGAGGGCGAAGCGGCAAGGGCCGTAACCGCCTGTGGGCCAGGATTGACGCGTGGCGCACGACGTGGCTCAGGCGCCCCCACTTCCCCATGTCGCCTCGGCAACTGCCGAGGCTGATAAAAAGCCTAGCATGCGCCGCAGGGCCATCATTACTCGACGGTGAAGGGGCGCCGGTTCGCCTTCTCTGATCGCTTATAAGATGGCGAAGGGGCAGAGCCCTCGACCCATCTTTGTCTTTTTGCCCTTCCTTCCTCAACTCTTGCCACTGCTACCATGGCGCCCGTGAGGAGGTTCTTTGCCGCCGAGACGGGCAAGGCAGCGCAGGAGGGCCCGGAGCCACCGCAGCCAAAGAGAGGGCGCGGCCACCCCCGCAAGTCTGACCCCACACCTACGGCGCCCCCCCCCCCCGAGGACGCAGGCGCACTCCATTGGCGTTCCGCGCATGAAGAACTCCGTCCGCGGGCGGGGCCACAGGAAGCGGCATGCCAGCGGACGCGGGGGCCAGAACGGCGTCGGTGCCCGGCCTCCTCGGGCATGGGCGCACTCTGCCAAGTCGGCCCGTGAGTTTTTTGTGTGGGTGGAGAGCCCGCCGCGCACCTGAATCCAGCTCCTGGGCTCCATCGCAGGGGAGCTAGCGGCGGACAACACCGTCGGGCTGTGGCTGTAGCCCGACGGCTGCTGCAGCAAATCCTCCTAGGCGGAGGTCGAAGTCACCCCCTCCATCTTCGTGTACTTGACCCGGGGGTGGCAGTCGTTCGCCCGCGCCCACGGCCTAAAGGGGAGGCACACTCTCCACTTCAAGTTTGACAGGGCGGCGACACTCTACGTGAAGATCTTTGGGGAGACTGGCTACCGTCTCGGATGCTGCCCGGAGGGCGACAGCAGCGGCAGTGACCACCTTTCCTCCGGTGACGACGACCACAGCGGCGGCAGTGGTGTCCTCGGCAGTGAAGGTTCCCTTGGCGATGGCCACGATGCCTCCAGTGACGGCGGCACCTCCTCCGGGGAAAGCGGGAGCAACGATGACTACGACGAGCCGCGATGCCACTGCGTCAAGGTGGAGGACGACTCTGATTAGGCGCCCACGATTTCGGGGGTCGGCGCTTCAGGAGCGGCGGCCTCCGGGAGGCTATTCCTTTTGTTTCTTTTATTTCCTGCATTGAAACCATCAAGGGCCCCGTGGGGGCGTGTAAGGAACCGATGCACTCGCACCTTTACCTTAATGCTTCCAGCTCATGTTCATGTTATTACGGCGCCTCTCGTTTGAGTTTAACTCTTTTTTCTTTACGACCAACCTATGCTCTGCGTCGCCGGGACCCAATCCCCAGGCAAGCTTCTGTCGTTGCTGGTATGCCAGGTCGCGATGCCTTGTGCAAGGCCAAGAGGTGAGCGACCTGAAAGTCTGGTAAGAGCACCTGAGGCGCGATGCTCAAGTGGCCCCCCTAGACATGCAAGCGGCTTTCAAGAGAAAAGGGGTTTTTCGCCCAAATGAGACCGCGAGAGCCAAGGTAAAATGCTAATAGTAAGGCTCACGCCTGGCATGGATAAGACGACTTAGTTTAAGGTGCTCGTGGCCCATGAGGGATTCCTGTATCATGAGGGTGCGCCTCCCTAGAGTTTGGTCCTCTGTGTGCTTCTTGCTCTACGCCCCTCTTCCCGTATTCCCTCACGAGGTTTGCCCCTCATTTCCTTCCTCACCAAGGTGCTCTATGTCCTTAGAACCTGGCCTTCGAGAGAGCTCAGCCACTGCTGGTATGTCAGGTCGCGATGCTTGGGACCAGGCCAGGGGCCCGAGAGCCAGTAGGGGCTCCAGAGGCGCGATGCTCAAGAGCGCTTCTTTTAACGTGCAAGCGTCTTGCACAAAAAGGAGCGGTTCGCCTTGCAGGGGTTGCAAGGAAAGGGACTTTGGCCGGCAACATGCGACGCACGAAAGTGATTTTACTTAGCCTTTTACGGATCAAACCGTTGCCTGATCAAGGCAGACCCTCCTGAAGTTCGAATGCCTCTCTCCTGAAGTTCCTGCGCATTGAAAGATCATGAAATATAGAGGGCGACGCGTGCTTGCTGATCTGCTCATGATTGTTCCATGAGAAGATAAGGCACTAAGGGCCTGGTGAGGTGATGTGCATGGGGCCGGCCCGCGAGCCAGAGCTCAGTCGCTTAGATTTATCAATGTTGCAGGGATGGACGCAAGCACAGGAATCGTGCCGGTAGCCCCCTCTCATGCGACATTCAGGAGGAGAGCTGGCAACACATGAAGCCCGTCGGGTGGTGACTCCAGAAGTGAGGTGGCACCAAGCGCAGGGTTAGTAGCCATAGTAACTCATGAAAGCATAACTGGTTTGGGTACATGAATCAAAATGACGCAACAGTAGGGACAAGCCCTAACAGCCTAAGGATAGTGAAGCTCGTGGGGCGCCCTCAATTGAACAAAACAAAAGGGTCACCTGGCAATGATGCTGCGGAAGTGTCGAGGAAGCCGATGAAGCGTGTCGCGGAGGTTCACTCATGAGCCGGATGGCTCCGGAGGCTCAAGAGGCTTTCGAGGCCCAGGGGGCTCGCGAGGGTCCGGGGCCTCCTGAGATGCCATCGCCAAGTGTCGGGTCTCATGAGACATCATTGTGCGCTGCGCCAGACGCTAGTACGAGGCACCAACGTTCTGTTGGAAATATTCCCTAGAGGCAATAATAAATTAGTTATTATCATATTTCCCTGTTCATGATAATCATTTATTATCCATGCTAGAATTGTATTGATCGGAAACTCGGATACATGTGTGGATACATAGACAACAACATGTCCCTAGTAAGCCTCTACCGGACTAGCTCGTTGATCAAAGATGGCTATGGTTTCCTAGCCATGGACACGAGTTGTCATTTGATAACGGGATCACATCATTAGGAGAATGATGTGATGGACAAGACCCAAACTATAAATGTAGCATGTGATCGTATCAAGTTTGTTGCTATCGTTTTCTGCATGTCAAGTATATGTTCCTATGACCATGAGATCATGCAACTCTGACACTGGAGGAGTACCTTGTTTGTACCAAATGTCGCAACATAACTGGGTGACTATAAAGGTGCTCTATAGGTATCTCCGAGGGTGTCTGTTGAGTTGGCATGGATCAAGACTGGGATTTGTCACTGTCGGCGTTCTGGGAACCAGGGTACCTAGACTTGCCTGCCTGCGGCGCACAGCGTGGCTTCATCAACGGCCTGGTACAGCCCATCTTTAGCATCAACAACATGAGGCCCTCGCGAGGGGCCAAGCCTCGCGAGGCAGACGACGTCAAGACCTCCAGAGGAAGCGGCCTCCTTAGGCCGGCTCCTGAGGAGCGGAGATTTCTATGCAAGCGCCACCTCGTGAGGTTCAGATGACGCAAGCTCTGACGGCCAAGGCCAAGCGGGCGCTAGCGAGCACAGTACAGTAGGTTTCCACTTTGGTGCTAAGGAAGGAAGCGCAGGCGCAGAGTCCCGAGGAATCAGCCAAAGGTTTCCATTCCCGTGCTACAAGACCAGGACGGCAGGACGGAGGTCATCGCCGAGCCCACCACTACGTCACAAGCAGAGGCTTTGCAGGCGAAGACCACCTTTCATCAGGATAAGATGTACTACTTGTCTCCCTTCAAACCTGGCCGTTGTGGGATCCCTTCCCGCATTCGTTTTTGGGGAAGAGGACCAAGGCCACTATAAATATAGCTAGGCCACCACCGTAGAACGGGACGGATCAATCAGATCACCACCACCAGCTCACACCAACACAAGGACACACCTCCTGAGGTTGTTCTCCCCCTGTACTAGTTCATCCTCAGCCCACCTCGAGGCCAATCCACCACAAAGCAGGAGTAGGGTTTTAAACCGCAAGGTGGCCCGAACCTGGGTAAACTGCCATGTCCCTTTCCTTTCCAGTTCATCGAGCTAGGCCGTGAGATCGACGAGTTGGCAGACTGGGGAGATTGAGTTCTTCGCACGCACCCCAGAGTTAGAACCTTTCTTGGGTCTGCGGAGCCCTGAATTCGACATTTGGCGCGCCAGGTAGGGGTGCGTCAGAGCCTCTTTTCCACCGGTCGGTTCGTTGCCGTTCCACTGTTCCCATGGCTGACGCTCGTCAAGTTCGCGCTGAGCGCCGGGCCGCTCTCGCTGCCCGTGTCACCCAGACAGCACCTGCCGGTGATGGCGCTCCCCGCCGTCCCCCGTCTCCTGTGGAAAATGCTGCCACCAGCCCCACGGCCCACGAGCAGCAGGCTTGGTCACTGCGTCCCTCTGTGCAGCGTGACGGATGCACTGCCACTCCATCGCTGACTCTGGCGGCTGCTTCATCCTCCCATGCTCGTCACGGGCCAGCGAACGCGCAGGCTGCGTTGCTCATGGTGCGCGAGCTTCTGTGCTATCTCCCGACCGACGTCCTCTACGAGGACTGGCTGGACCGCATCGCTGAGCTCGTCAGCGCTGCTGGAGAGACCCCTGCACCATCTCGCTCGCTGCCTCCGCCGCCACCTCTCGCGAGCGACGTGGCCCATGGTGCGCCTCCTCCGCCTCCTAGGCAAGAAGTCGCCCCCGAGCCAAGGCATGAGGCTCCTCGGCGTGACACGCCGCAGGGCGCCGACGTGCGACGAAGAAAGCTGTCAAGTAGTGCAGTGGCCCAAGGAGAGGCGCGTGTGCTTCCAGCGCCGCCACGTCAAGACCGCGTGCTTCCTGAGGCAGCGGTGCGTGAGCGCCAAGTCCAGGCTCCCCCTCTACGGCGGGCTCCCGTGAGTGCGGCGGGCTGCCGTGCGTTCACCCCGGAGCTGTGTAGCGTCGTCTAGCCAGGGAAGTTCAAGCCAGACCTGCCTCCACACTACGACGGCACCCCCGACCCTGCCGAGTTCCTCCAGCTCTATGAGCTGAGCATTGAGGCGGCCAACGGCGACGAGAAGGTTATGGCGAACTAGTTCCTCATGGCCCTCAAGGATGGTGCACGCTCATGGCTCCTGAACCTCCCCGCCGGATCGATCTCCTCCTGGGACGAAATGCGAGAGTGCTTCATCGCCAACTTCCAGGGCACTTGTGGCCGCGCCCCGGCTGAGGGAGACCTGCGGCGCATCAAGCAGCAGCCAGGGGAGACCTTGCACAAATACATCCAGCGCTTCACCAACGTACGCCTCAAGATCCCCAAGGTATCGGACGAGGCCAGCATTTCTGCGTTCACTGATGGCGTCCGGGATGTCAAGATGAAGGAAGAGCTCACCATACACGAGGACCTGTGCTCGGCTCTGGAGATGTTCAACATGGAAACCAGGTGCACGAGGGCTGACGAAGGTCGCCTCTCCCTCCTTGAGCTCCCGAAGGCTGATCCAGAAGACAAGAAGGCCAAGGCTAAGGACGTGAAGTGCAAGGGACCAGCTGGGCTCGCGGCCGAACCTGAGATGAAGCGCGGCTGTGACTACCCGGAGTCCTCCAAGGGCAGCCGCCCATTCTGTGTCTTCCACAATGTGCACAGCCACAACACCAACGACTACCAAGAGCTCAGGGCCATCCGGGACGGGCGCCTTGGCCGCCGCCTTGAGTGCAACGACCGCGGCTACGGCCATGGAGGAGGCCGAGGTGGGGGACTCTGGGACAACCGCGACCCCCGCCAGGACTGGCGCGACCAGCCTCGGGAGGATCGCTGGCAGGGCCAGTCTCGTGAGGGCCCCTAGAGGGATCAGCCTCGTGAGGACCATCCTCAGGGCAACGCTGGCCTCCCTCCGCTGCCGCCACCGCCAAGAAGGAATGATGACCACCACCAAGATGATGGGGCCAGGGGCTTCCAAGAGCCTCGTGCCGTCGCTTGCATCTTCGGCGGCGCTCAGGCCCCCGCCTCCCATCGCATCTTCAAGCAGTTCCCTCGTGAGGTGAACGCAGCCCTCCCCAAGCTCGAGGTGACACGTCCGCTCAGGTGGTCCAAGTACGCCATCACCTTCGACTCTACTGACCAGCTCAAGTGTGCGGCAACTGCCGGTGCGCTCCCGATGCTCTGCTCGCCTACCATCAGCAATGTCCTCGTCACCAAGACACTCATCGATGGCGGTGTGGGACTCAATGTCCACTCCATAGAGACGTTCGACAGGCTCCAGGTGCCGTACGACCAGCTTGAACCCACCAAGCCCTTCTCAGGAGTGACCAATGGCTCTACCACCCCGATAAGGCAGATTCGCCTCCATGTCACCTTCGGCAAGTGCGACAACTGCCGCACTGAGCTTATCGACGTCGGCATCACCCATATTCGCCTCCCGTACAACGCCATCCTTGGGTATCCAGCCCTGGCGAAGTTCATGGCCGCGACTCACCACGGCTACAATGTCCTCAAGATGCTAGGGAGCGGAGGCAGCATCACGGTCGCCTGCGACGAGAAGGACGCGGTGTGCTCCCTCGAGCGTGCCTACCAGGCTGCGGCGGTCGAGAACCCAGATGATGAGGGCGCCGTCTACCCTCCTGAGGTCATCCCCAAGAAGAAGAAGCAGCTGCTCCATCGAGGATCTCAGGAGGACGGGGCGTCCGATGATTGTGCTTCAGGCCCTACGGCCACTGATGGGGCGCCCTCCCCTCTTGCATAGGAAGGCGTGCCCGGCGCCCCTCAGGTTGGGCTCAAGGGCTCTCCTCTGGAGGGCCTCAGACCTGGCCAGCGTCATGAGGGAGGCATTCGGGCACCATGTGGAGGCGTGCTTCAACGCGCGCTTCCGCGAGAAGACCACAGGGCGCGAGGCACCAGGCGCTCAGGAGTTCATCACCAAGGCGATTGAGGATCTTCAGGAGGCGAGGGTCATGCGAGGCGAGCGTGGCCCCGCACCACCCGGTGCAGCTCCCTCCCCTGACAAGGGAAGTGGGCTGCACGTCTGCGTCAACATCCCAGGGCTCAACAGAGCCGCGTCTCAGGAGTTCTACTGGCCGTCCCACGTGGGCTGGGGCGAGGTCCCCCCTCACAGCTATGTTCACATGCCTTTCGGCCTGCTGAACAGGGCTGCCATGCACCAGCGCTACATGCGGGGCATCCTGGTGGCTCACGGGGCCAGGCACCAGGTGATCCTATCGGAGGAGGCGCTGGATCCTCGCGAGCCCCCCGGGCCCCCGAGGCCTCAGGAGGCTCAGGACCTAGACAACTCGTGAGGAACGACTTCTGCAGCGCATGTCTTCCGCTACTCCAACACTTCTTCAGCAACGGTGCCTGGTGACACTTTTTGGGTTGTTCAGTTGGGGGCGCCCCTCGGGCTGCATTATCCCCAAGCTGTGTGGGTCCGTCCCTATGGCATGTATCGTTCTTTGCATCTATCAGAACTGGCCTTACCCCTTCATGAGTTGCTTTATGATTATCACCTGTCTGTCCAGCGCTTCATCGCCATAAACGTCGTACGCCCTTGCAAACCCGCCCACAACCGCCTCATGATTAAGGACTGGCACGGCGTCTGTGCTACGGTCCGTCACTGTAGCGTCGCTAAATCCAAGTGGCTGAGCTCTAGCTCGCGGGCTAGCTCCCGTGCACGTCACCTCCCATGGTCCTTGGTGCCTTGTTCTTGCATGAGCTAATCGAGAGCGGGTAAGTTAGGGCGCGCGACCCGGTGCCTCGCCGCCGCAGGAGCCACGCGCCAGTTGTCTTTCTTCAGGACCTTCGCATGTGAAGACTGGGCACGGCGTCTGTGCTCGGGTTCGTCCCTGCTGCGTCGACAAACCCAATGGCTGAGCTCTATCTAGTGCGCCGGCCCTGTTCACGTCACCTCCTGGGGTCGTTGGTGTTTGGCCTTCTCATGCGATATCCTCAGGAGATTCACTCGGCGCAGGCTACCTAACCATCTTGCAGGACCCTTGCAAGTGTTCCAAATTAAATTCAGGCGCAACCCGCCTTGAGGTAGGGCTTCGTGAGTCCCGCGCTGGCTCACGAGTGCCCATATACACCTCCTCCAGTCCCGCCGTGCAAGCCACGTGCCAGGACAGGGCTGTACACGCCTTAGAGTCTCCCCTCAGAGGGAGCTCCCACCCACGAACCAGTGGAAACCCCATGCTCTGCGCTGGCGGATGACACGGTCGAGGAGCGGCTATGCCGATGCAAGAGCGGAAGCACCATGCTTCGCGCTCATGAATAAACAACTTATGGCAACCTAGCGGCTGCAGTAACCTCAGGAGAGCCACCAGGCTCGCCGCTCAGCCTCACCGTGCTACTTTCCCTCGGGAAGGCCGCGCGAGGGGGCTGGGCACGGGGGCTACGCGCAGGTCACGGCTGGCGTACGCCACCTCACAGGGTCCCTTGGACCTGGTCTTCTCGTGTCCCTCCCGAGCGAAAGCCTGGCGAGGAAAGGTATGAAGAGCTGTTCGTACATCAAGGGGGACCCCTGAGCATCGTGACTCAGGGGCCTCACTGGTCACGTAACCCCTCACCCCTTTGTCTCATCCTGGTGATCTGGACGACCCAACGGAGGCTGAGGTATGCGCGGGGCCGGGCCCTGCCAATGCAGAACGCTAAAACCTACACTCGCATCTCCTTCCTGAGGGTTGTTCGTACGTCAAGGGGGACCCCTGAGCATCGTGACTCAGGGGCCTCACTGGTCACGTAGTCCATCACCCCTTGGTCTCATCCTGGTGATCTGGATGCCCTAACGGCAACTGAGCTATGCGCGGAACCGGGCCCTGCCGACGCAGAACACTAAAGCAAACGGAAAGGAAATCGCGGAATTCTAGCAAAATTATTACAAAGCATATTGTTTCTTAAAAACTCAAAGCAGAAGTTCTCACGCCTCCACGAGGCACGGTAAATGTTGCAGGGATAAAATAGGAGGAAGCGCCACCTTCGAACCTTCTCCTCAGCCTTGGACGCCACTGTCGCTTGCCCGGGGAGGCCTGTCATCGACAACGTCACCACCATCTTCACCATTGGCTCTGGCTGTCGCGGTCGCGGGGTCGAAGCAGAGGAACTTCTGCAACAGGGCCTCCACCTGCTTCCCCACAGCCTCAGCAGCAGCATCTTGGAGTTCAGGGGCCATGTGTTCAAGCAGCGCGCCAAGATTGAAGCTTGGGTCCTGGAGATGAAGGTGACTGAAGATGCGTGTCACGGCCGAGGTGAAAAGTGCGCGAGCTTCCGCTTCCACCAGGGGGCCCACCCCGGCAATGATACCCTCGAGCGCCGTGGCAAGCTTGGGGAGCAGTCCCATGGGGACCCCCTCTGGTGTCGCCAGTGGCTCCTCGTACCCTTCCCCGTAAAGGGGCTGCAGGGCTGCGCGGGACATCTGCTCGAGGGAGACGAAGGCGTCGCGCCCCGCGGCGGCCGCCTTCTCAGCCGCAGCAAGAAGTTTATCCCTGGCCTCCAGCTGAGCCTTCTCCTCGGAGACGAGCTTGGCGTGGGACGCCTAGGCCGCCTCCGTCTCCTCCTTCATCTTCCCGGGTGGCTACGCTCCGCGGCCTGTTCCTGGGCTGCCTGCTTTAGCTCGACGTCGCTATCAGTGAGCGCAGTCTCCCGGGCCTTCAGCTCTTCCTCCTGCTCCCAAGACAGCGGGTGCGGGTGGCGTGCTCGTCGTGGAGGGCCTCCAGCTCGGCCTCCACCACGCGGTAGCTCAGCCTCCTTCCTGCCCTCCGCAACGGCAGCCTCGGCTCGGCCCTAGGCCGCCCTGACGGACGAGTCAGCCTGGAGCCACCTCGAGACTAGCCCCAAATGCCCCATCGCCACGCACTGGTCAGCGCCCTGGAGGTTAGCCCAGAGCCTGTCCAGCACAGTGAAGGCTCAGTGGCAACCGCCAGCCCTTTTTGTCTGCCTAGGACGGTTGCCGAGGCAGCATGGGGAAGCAGAGACGCCCACGTCCCATCAAGCGCCAGGTGTCGACCGACTCCGCAGGCGGTTAGGGCCCGCGGCGCTTCGCCCTTGCCCTTTGGCTTCGCCTCAAAGCTAAGCCCGAGCGCGCCTTGGGCCCGGGGGCTACTGTCGGCGTTCTGGGAACCAGGGTACCCAGACTTGCCTGCCTGCGGCCCACAATGTGGCTTCATCAACGGCCTGGTACGGCCCTTCTTCAGCATCAACAACATGAGACCCTCGTGCGGGGCTAAGCCTCGCGAGGCGGACGACGTCAAGACCTCCAGAGGAAGCGGCCTCCTTAGGCCGGCTCCTGAGGAGTGGAGATTTCTATGCAAGCCCCACCTCGTGAGGTTCAGATGACGCAAGCTCTGACGACCAAGGCCAGCCGGGCGCCAGCGGGCGTGGTACAACAGGTTTCCACTTTGGTGCTAAGGAAGCAAGCATAGGCGCAGAGTCCCGAGGAATCAGCCAAAGGTTTCCATTCCCGTGCTACAAGACCAGGACGGCAGGACGGAGGTCATCGCATCGCCTACCACGATGTCACAACCAGAGGCTTTGCAGGCGAAGACCACCTTTTGTCAGGATAAGATGTACTACTTGTCTCCCTTCAAACTTGGCCGTTGTGGGATCCCTTCCCGCCTTCATTTTGGGGGAAGAAGACCAAGGCCACTATAAATATAGCTAGGCCACCACCGTAGAAGGGGACGGATCAATCAGATCACCCCCACCAGCTCACACCAACACAAGAACACACCTCCTGAGGTTGTTCTCCCCCTGTACAAGTTCATCCTTAGCCCACCTCGAGGCCAATCCACCACAAAGCAGGAGTAGGGTTTTACACCGCAAGGTGGCCCGAACCTGGGCAAATTGTCGTGTCCCTTTCCTTTCCAGTTCATCGAGCTAGGCCATGAGATCGACGAGTTGGCAGACTTGGGAGATTGAGTTCTTCACATGCACCCCAGAGTTCGAACCTTTCTTGGGTCTGCGGAGCCCTGAATCCGACAGTCACTCCGTATGACGGAGAGGTATCTCAGGGCCCACTCGGTAATACAACATCGCAAGAAGCTTGCAAGCAATGTGACTAATGAGTTAGCCACAGGATTATGTATTATGGAACGAGAAAGAGACTTGCCGGTAACGATATTGAACTAGGTATGGAGATACTGACGATCGAATCTCGGGCAAGTAACATACCGATAGACAAAGGGAACTAGATACGGGATTAGCTGAATCCTTGACATCGAGGATCGACCGATAAGATTTTCGTAGAATATATACGAACCAATATGGGCATCCAGGTCCCGCTATTGGTTATTGATCGTGGAGGTGTCTCGGTCATGTCTGCATAGTTCTCGAACCCGTAGGGTCTACACACTTAATGTTTGGTGATGATATAAGTATAGTTGAGTCATTATGGTGGTTACCGAAGGATGTTCGGAGTCCCGGATGAGATCCTGGACATGACGAGGAACTTCGGAATGGTCCGGAGGTGAAGATTGATATATTGGACGAAGGGAATTGGGTTCCGGAATTGTTTCGGGGGTACCGGGTGATGACTAGCATGACCGAAAGGAGTTTCGGGGGGCCCCGGCAAGTGTTGGTGGGCCCCATGGGCCAATGGGAGGTGGCAAACCAGCCCACTAAGGGGCTGTGCGCCCCCCTCACCCTTTCCCACATGACCAGGAGAGATGGGGCGCCCCCCTCTAGGGTTTCCCTCCACCCGGCTTGGGGGGCAAGTCACCCTAGGGGAGATCCCATCTACCCTGGCCACCGCCCCCCTAGGGGAAACCCTAGGGGCGCCACCCCCTCTCCCCCTTCCCCCTATATATAGAGAGGTAGAGAGAGGGCAGCCGCACCCTTCTACGCCACGGTGCTGCCTCTCCTCTCCCTCGCATCCCTCTTCCTCTCCGTAGTGCTTAGCGAAGCTATGCTGAGATTCTGCCACCACCACCGCCACCATGTCGTCGTGCTGCCGGAGGACTCGAGCTACTAGTTCACCATCGCTCGCTGGATCGAGGAGGTGAAGGCATCATCAAGCCGTACTTGTGTTGAACGCGGAGGTGCTGTCCGTTCGGCACTAGGATCGGAAGTTCGTGGGACGGATCGTGATTGGATCGCAAAGACGTTTGACTACATCAACCGCGTGTGGAGCCCCGCCTGATTACCACTGTAGCTAGACGGTCGCCACGCATGCCAGCCCAAGAAATCACTCTGGCATGCACGTTTACAACAAGTATCATGAACACAGGCATTTTTATTAATGGATATATAAGTCTTACATGATATATTACATGAGTGATGGCAGCGGAAAAGCCCTATCTAAGGCAGCATGGTCTTGGTGCGGCTCCAATCCATAGGGATCTGACTGGGTTACTCTCCTAGCTCGCGAACGCTCCGGCTCCTCGTCGATGGACGACGGATCCTTATCTGAACCTGGCCATGTTAAAGGCCGCTGAGTACTTTTGAATGTACTCACAAGCAAACCAAACTAACATATACACCAAGCAAAGCAATCCATGGCATTCAAGCATGCATTTTTTATTAGAGAAATATTAATAATCCTGGCATAGCAGGATTATCTAGCAGGTTAAATTTCTAAAGTAAAATTATAGTAAAGTAAAGTATATCAAGTAAATAATCAATACTCCGAACATTTTCATGATCCAATCCGATGTTGAACCAAATCCAATCCCAACCTTGACTAGATCCAACTTACTCTCTTCCGGGTTGCCTTACAACCCTCAGAACATTCATGATTCACTGAGTATTTCAGGGTAAAAGATGAGTTCTTCCATCATTATTATCATTATTACGGTGAACCACCTAGTGAGGACTGGACGGACTGTCCAATACCGTGGACGCGGCTATTCAAATAGATTCTTACACTCTGCAGACGTTGCGCACTTTACCCACACCATGGAGCACCTGGCCTCGTGATCCCATTCGGGTGGACCAGTGTTGCTCCAACAAAACCTGCCTAACCCGTGACTCCTTCACCGTACCACCGGCAATCATTCTCCCCTGGAGTCAAGCCCTGGGTGGCCCCTGTGTCACCTCGTGACACCTGCCAACATCGTGGCCAAACTAAACTGTCCCAAACGGGGATGCCAACACAATACTCAACTGGGCTCACAAGGTTATCGCCGCCTACCGGGCCAGGGCAGCACGAGCGCATAACCTTCCCTGTTTGGTGGAACCGGTAAAAGAGCACACGATCAGACAAAGTCAAGGCTATCCCATACCGGCAAATGTGGCTGCACGGATAAGTCCGGACAGGTGACTCTGGATCAACCGACTAGGTTTAACTTTAGCCAGTACTTAGAAAGCATGGATATTCATCATGAATAGCTTAACATGGTGGTAACTATGTATGAGGTAAAAACTGCGGAAACATAACAACCTATCTCCATATAACATCATAACGAGTCGTTAGTGAAACAATATTTAAATGGCAAGTTATCACTTAACACGTTCTACCTGTAAGTTATGACCATTGGAACCCTTGCATAAAACCGGCAAAGAAACCAGTAGCCACCAGAACGGTCTTTACAACTCAGATCTGGTACATTACTGGCATAACTCAACCCCGGCTCAAGACGGCTGGAAAGCAGCTCAGAGCATGAGACGGTGTTGATAAAAAGAATGTAGCAGTTCCCTAAGATGACCGAAAAACAGCTCAGAGCATAGGGTCACTACTACAGAAAGAAATTCAACAACTGTCTGAGACGGCCGCAAAACAGCTCAGAACATGGGCCAGTTGCTGACAAGAGAAATAAAAGTTGGCATCCACCCCGGACGGCCGGAAACAGCTCAGAACACAGGCGTGGTGCCATCACTAAAGAAAGGCAGGCAAGGGTTCATCAACGTCCCATACAGCTCACTACTACGCATACTGGCATAAGCATATTCATTTAAACATGCAAGAATAACATAGAGCAATGCTGTGGGGCATATATCAGATGGTCGGCTTGCCTGGGGGTTGATGAATACTCCGGGAAGAAGTGCAGTGAAGCCGCGGAAGAATTCGCCGAAAAGGATTCCCTCTCGGTGGGCTGATAGAAGGGCAAGTGCAAAAGGTCATTTTCACAGTGTGGAAACAATATGAAAATGGTACCATCGGAACGGGCTCGACAAACTGAAGATATGGGTGTTGGTTTCACCTGAATCGGAGTTAGGACCAAAAAGATGTGAAGGTTTGAAGATCAGGGACTATTCTGTAATAATATATTCACAGATAGGCCCCTGGCGGCTGAACCGAAAGCGCCTTTCTAAAAATACGCTTTCCAGAGGGGAAAACGTATTCTTGCCCGAAGAGTAAGTAGAATGCGCTTCCGAGACGGGAAAACGTATTCGACAGAATACGCCTCCACTTAACCACGTTGGCTCCTCTATCCCTGACAGGTGGGGTCGGGGCCCACCCGTCAGGTCCCCTTTCTCTCTCTTCCCACCCGCCTTCTGCTCCCCCGATTCCCGTTTGCAGAACAGAGGGGTCGCCAGTGCCGGCGCTCGCCCGGCCGGCTCTGGCCATCTCCGGTGGAGCTCGGACCACCGGAGTGCTCTCCGAGGTGCAGCGCACCCATCCACCCCATCCATGGACACCAAGGGTGCCGGGACCGACGGCGACCGAGAGTATGGCGGACGGCGGCGTCGGGCAGACTTGAGCCCGGGGCTGCGGTGGTGGAACGGAGGAGCTGGGGGTCGAGGGGGCCTCGCGGTGGCCAGTGAAGAGCTGTAGTGGGGTTTGTAGAGAGGGAGAGGGCTCGGACGGCTCCAATTCGAGCAGAGGAGCGCGGCGGCCATAGCGGCTATGTGCGGCGAGGAGAGCTTCCCGAGCTCAGATGAGAGGTTGGGGAGGGAGCTGGGAGCGAGGGGAGGCTAGTGGGGTGGTGTGGGTTCTCGGGGAGACTCCGACTGCTGCTATTTATAGCCGGCCGGGGAACTGGATGAGCTCGGGCCGCGGTGGCGATCTTATAATCATCCTGGAGCTCCAGCGAGGTGGCAAGCGGGGAGAGGTGCCGACCTGACGACGCCAGAGAGAGGGAACGGCTCGGGGAGGAAGGAGCCAAGGGGAGAGGAAGACGACGGCGGTCATGGGGAGTACAGTGCCGCATCGGCGACCGCCGTGGCGCGACGAGAGAGAAGGAGGAGGGGGAAGGGTCTGGAAAGGGGGTACGTGGGTGCCGCGGAGCTACTAGACATGTCGGGACACGCCGGAGTTGCTCGAGTTGTCCTCCCCAACGCGACAGATGCGCAGAGCGCTATTCCTGCATGGCCATTGCATGGTCACCACGTGCATGGCATGCTCTGGAAGGCCTCTGCCTGTCTAAGCTTGTCTAACAGGTCCCTTGCTGGTCAAGTAGAAAATGGAAGGGATTGGAACCAACCAGTTAGCTCTGAGGAGAGTAAAACTTGCAGAAAAAGATTCTGACAGCAAGGTGTTTGTAGAGATTTCTGGAGAGATCACTGAGTGAAATGAGCTGGTTCCTGGCATGGAGCACTGATTTACCAAGGTGACTACCCTGGTTAATTTTGAGGCCATTTGGATAAGAATTGAGGACACTTGCTATAGAATGGACCCCATTGGTCAGAAATGCAAACTTTGATGTGGCACTTACATACTAGCTTGCATTGAGTTGTAATTTGGAAGAGGTGAGTGATTTGAACATATGATGCCACTGTAAAAGTTTCATACCATTTGGGTACACCAAAATGGTACTTGCTTCACAGAGCTTCCAAATGGACAGAAACTTAGGAAAAATGCTATGGGAGAATGGATGGATGGATTGAGCTGTTTTTGGTTTCCATGAGTGATTTATCAATATTAGTCACCATGAAAAATTTCAGCTCAAATAGATCAAGGGTTCAAGCACTTCCTTTGCAATTTGCCCAACTGGACAGAATTTGCAAATTGATGTTGTGCTCAAAATTTAAACTATGGAACTTGGGTTCTTGATGGAAATGGTGAATATATGGGTAGGAGAAGCTCCACAATTTATTTGGGATCTTTCTTGGCTACCAAAGTGGTAGTTCCTTTAGAAAGTGCCCAAGATGCAATATTGACTTTAAATAGGAAAATGCAATTTCCCATATTTAATTATGGCCAATATTTTTATGGGAGCTCAATATGATCACAAAGAATATCTCCACAAGTTTTCATGAACTTTGGAGATGGATAGATATTTTCCAGGATTTAATTCCTTTAACTGGTAGAAAAAGGAATTAATTATAAATGAAAAATATTGCAAATGACTTGGCAATATTTTTGCATATCCAGGGTTTATATATAAAGGATGATCACTGGGAAAAGTTTGGGAATCAGCAAACCAAAGGAAATTGGGGTTCCCTTGTAACGGAAGAGATTAGGGTTTCCCTTCCGGCAACTCGGAAGGTAGGGTTTCGGTGGCAAAACACTGAGAATATATCTTGGATGGCAAGGTTGGACTGGAGAGGATCTCTGGTTGGATAGGGAAGCAAGGTTGAATGACCATCTTCATACACCCAAGAGCTAGAGAAATTCGATAACACCGAGAAAAAAGACGGCAGTCAAATCCCTAAAAGAAAAAAAACAGGAGCGAAAACCAGGGTGTTACAAACCTACCCCCATTAAGAAAATCTCGTCCTCGAGATTTCCGGGCTTACCTCCCGATGAAGGGGGACTTACCTGTGTGCGATTTGGATCCATCAGATGTCTCTTGTCTTTGTTGGTTCACTGACCTTTTAAGTGCCTCTTCTAATGGACGAGGTGTTGTCTCTGCACACAATTTTCCTTGAATCCTTCTCTTTCCTGTCAGGTGTACCTTCTGTCCGGATAGTGGTCTTGCTGGGTGAGGTAGGAGTAATACCAATAGGCAGCTCGATTTCCAGGCCTGTAAGTAACTGCTTCTGGTTTTATTGTGATACTTCTTATCCTGACTGTCATGGGCAAGACATCCTTTCCTAGTACCAGGCTCATGTGATCGTATGGCCTCGCGTGACTAGGGGTGACTTGCTCTTCTTACCGCGTTAGAATGCTCAGTCTGACTGTGGGTTCCATACTGATGTTTCCTTCTGTCTTAGGCATTCTGACTTTGTCTTTAGATGATCCACAATTCAAGGAACAACATGACCGAGCTATTGCTGCTTTATCCCCAACTGAGATGTCAGGCATGATCACAAAGTAATCATAGACAGTAATCTCTTATTCCAATGATGTCATGATGTCTACAAGCTGTTGGTGCTGACGTGCTTTGAGCCATTCTATCTAAATGTCTGGTTTCAAACTCTTTTGCTCGTGGAAATGGTTCTATCATATATAGCTTATGTAGTCCTTGCTATGACCACTGAACTAAACGTAGTATGGCTATCATCCGGTGTATCTTTTGGAGTATAGCCTTTTTATCTTGGCTAATGGCCCATCTTTAGGATGAGTATGACACGCTGGCTGCATTGTTGTGGCCGTATATGCAAGAGTCTGACGAGGGTTGGTAATACCACTTCGTCTGTGTGGAGATGTATCTTGTTGACCGTCATGGAGGCTGTTTGTCCACA
Source organism: Thinopyrum elongatum (assembly GCA_011799875.1). Classification (NCBI taxonomy): domain Eukaryota; kingdom Viridiplantae; phylum Streptophyta; class Magnoliopsida; order Poales; family Poaceae; genus Thinopyrum; species Thinopyrum elongatum. The sequence continues at coordinate 267,014,250 of CM022298.1, forward strand.
ACTTCTTTGTTCTTGAGGATTCCTTTGGTGGACCTGGAATGACCTGCCAATATGGCCTCTTGATTGTTTTCTCGGCTTGTCGAGCTTCTTCTCACAACTTACTCTTGCATTCCTCATAGGGACTGCTGCGCTCATATTCTTCTTTTCAACATGGGGCCAATTCTTATCTGAACACAGTCATTCCCGTGTACGAGTGGCTTGCATGAACTAATCCACTGGACTACATGCTCACAACATATACAGGTGTAGGATAAATCCTTTCATAGCCACTGAGTTCTAAGGCAGGCTGGTGACTGGGCTAGTTCATGCTTTTGACAGGATTGTCGTGGGCACGGGGTGTGTTGAAGAAGGCTGAGTCCCTTATGCTCGAAGCTTCTGCCAAAGTAGCATGCTGAAGAAGGCTGGGTATCATACCTTAAAAGTTTTTTTTCCTCATGTTGCTTGCTGTGGAAGGTCGGGTGTCTTATGCTGGAACCTTTCCACGGTAGCACGCTGAAAGAGATTGGAGTGTCGTACCCCAGAAGATTTTCTCACCAAGTGGCGTACCAAGGAAGATTGGTAGTCTGGTAGCTTGTGAAGGAAGGCTGGGTTCCTTATACCAGAAGCCTTTCACTGTGTACGCAGTCGGATCTATGGCCGATTCTGGCTTCCTTCCGAAGTATCCGGAATTTTACCCATAGCGGAGCCAAACTGGGTATAGGCCATACCTTGAAGATGTTCCGTCGGTCATGCCCATCTCTTGTCCTTCTGCTGGTATGATCATTGTTGTTGTAAAGGTTGCAAGACTGGTGCAGACCTCATGTTGTTAATTAATTCGGAATACCCTTTTGTATTCAAACCAGGTGTTGCTGATAATAAGCAATTGACGGATAATTCCATTTGGTTCAGCTGAGCTTCCAAGCATGTGAAGTTTTCATTGATCCTGGGCAACCGCGAACTTATCCATATTCCTTGTAGACCTTGTCACAGTGCCCAGAAAATTTTGCATTTGCATCCGTGAATTCCAAAATATCCTCTGCAATTTGTACCAACGTACCAGAATTTTGTTGCTGCTCTTGGCACATTCACATTCTCGAAATATGTCTTCGGTGGGTAATAAATGATTCTTGAGTCCGTTGAGAAAAGAGTTGGTTCACCTCACTGACTGAAATAATCCTTGTATCGTGTGACGGAATAATTTGTCCTTACTGGTGTTCATTCTTGATAGCTCATATGACTGCTTCTTAGATGTGATTTGCTCTGAGGTAAACTCTCTCAGGTGTATTCTGTCCTTGTCTGTCGCACACAGATTCTGCTTCTGACCCATTCTTCATTCTTGACAGATCTGGTGCTGCTATTCTGAATACCAGACAGTTGGCTTGGCTTGACTCTTGCTGAATTTGGATTATTGGGTATTATCCAAGTTGTATGCTGGTCTTCTTGACGGCACTTGCGGATGGATCCAGTCGGAGCGAAGAAACGGAACCAACAAAAGAAACAAGAACCGCGAAAACCAAAAAGCAAATAAAGCTCAAATTTTGCGGACCTCACACACGTGGCCGAAGATCCACTAGTATAACTAGTACAGCGCACTCGATGTACCTCTAAGGATCTAGAAGCGAAACCACACAATGCTCCTGGTAGCAATTGGTGTCAATCTCCAACTACTTCCTTAGGGAACATCACCCTCGACGCATGACCATAGCCAAAATGGCTTAGTCAACAATCCTACGGTTGTTGGGAAAAAGATGGAATTTATAGGCGTTTCCCAAAGGAAACTAGAGTTAAGAAGAGAAATGCCATGGTTAGCAAGAAGGGTAAGGATATCTGGTTTACCTAGGGGTTCAGGGCTCATGAGTCGTTGCCGGGTGCGAGCATTTCACACCGGAGGCAAAGGCCACGAGAGTTGGGGTCTGATGGAGCCAAAACCTATGGGGTTGCCTTAGGATCAATAGTAGTCGTGCCTGCCTGGCAAAGATGGCTGAAATCCATCCGGGCTTTCGACTAATCAAGAGGCAATGAAGTCTGTCTAGGGTAACCTATAGTCAGCCTGGCTACTCTGATACCATCCGTTGGGGCACCCCACCTGATTACCACTGTAGCCAGACGGTCGTGACACATGCCAGCCCAGGAAATCACTCTGGCATGCGCGTTTACAACAAGTGTCATGAACACATGCATTTCTATTAATGGATATATAAGTCTTACATGATAGATTACATGAGTGATGGCAGCAGAAAAGCCCTATCTAAGGCAGCATGGTCTTGGTGCGGCTCCAATCCACAGGGATCTGACTGGGTTACTCTCCTAGCTCGCGAACGCTCCGGCTCCTCGTCGATGGACGATGGATCCTTATGTGAACCTGGCCATGTTAAAGGCCGCTTAGTACCTTTGAATGTACTCGCAAGCAAACAAAACTAACATATACACCAAGCAAAGCAATCCATGGCATTCAAGCATGCATTTGTTATTAGAGTGATATTAATTATCGTGGCATAGCAGGATTATCTAGAAGGTTAAATTTCTAAAGTAAAATTATAGTAAATTAAAGTATATCAAGTAAATAATCAATACTCCGAACATTTTCATGATCCAATCCGATGTTGAACCAAATCCAATCCTAACCTTGACCAGATCCGACTTACTCTCTTCCGTGTTGCCTTACAACCCTCAGAACATTCACGATCCACTGAGTATTTCAGGGCATAAGAAGAGTTCTTCCATCATTATTATCATTATTACGGTTGACCACCTAGTGAGGTCTGGATGGACTGTCCAATACCGTAGATGCGGCTATTCGAATAGATTCTTACACTCTGCAGAGGTTGCGCACTTTACCCACACCATGGAGCACCTGGCCTCGTGATCCCATTCGGGTGGACCAGTGTTGCTCCAACGAAACCTTCCTAACCCGTGACTCCTTCACCGTACCACCGACAATCATTCTCCCCCGGAGTCAAGCCCTGGGTGGCCCCTGTGTCACCTCATTACACCTGCCACCGTCGTGGCTAAACTAAACTGTCCCAAATGGGGACGCCGGCACGATACTCAACTGGGCTCACAAGGTTATCGTCGCCTACTGAGCCAGGGCAGCACGCGCGCATAACCTTCCCTGTTTGGTGGTACCGGTAAAAGAGCACGCGATCAGACGAAGTAAAGGCCGTCCCATACCGGCAAATGTGGCTGCACGGATAAGTCCGGACAGGTGACTCTGGATCAACCGACTAGGTTTAACTTTAGCCAGTACTTAGAAAGCATGGATATTCATCATGAATAGCTTAACATGGTGGTAACTATGTATGAGGTAACAACTGCGGAAACATAACAACCTATCTCCATATAACATCATAATGAGTCATTAGTGAAACAATATTTAAATGGCAAGTTATCACTTAACAAGTTCTAGCTGTAAGTTACGACCATCGGAACCCTTGCATAAATTCGACAAAGAAACCAGTAGCCACCAGAACGGTCTTTACAACTCAGATCTGGGACATTACCGGAATAACTCAACCCCGGCTCAAGATGGCTAGAAAGCTGCTCAGAGCATGAGACGGTGTTGATAAAAAGAATGTAGCAGTTCCCTAAGACAGCCGAAAAACAGCTCAGAGCATAGGGTCACTACTACAGAGAGAAATTCAACAACTGTCCTAGACGGCCGCAAAAGAGCTCAGAACACGGGCCAGTTGCTGACAAGAGAAATAAAAGTCGGCATCCACCCCGGACAGCCGGAAATAGCTCAGAACACAGGCGTGGTGCCGTCACTAAAGAAAGGCAGGCAAGGGTTCATCAGCGTCCCATACAGCTGACTACTACGCATACAGGCATAAGCATATTCATTTAAACATGCAAGAATAAAACAGAGCAATGCTTTAAGGCATATATCAGATGGTCGGCTTGCCTGGGGGTCGATGATTACTCCGGGAAGAAGTGCGGTGAAGCCGCGAAAGAATTCACCGGAAAGGATTCCCCTCTCGGAGGGCTGATAGAAGGGCAAGGGAAAAATGGTCATTTTCACAGTGTGGAAACAATATGAAGATGATACGATCGGAACAGGCTCGACGAACTGAAGACGTGGGTGTTGGTTTCACCTGAATCGGAGTTAGGACCAAAAAGATGTGAAGGTTTGAAGATCAGGGACTATTCTATAAATAATATATTCATAGACAGGCCCCTGGCGGCTGAACCGAAAGCGCCTTTATGAAAATACGCTTTCTAGAGGGGAAAATGTATTCTTGCCCGAAGCGTAAGCATAATGCGCTTCCAAGACGGGAAAACGTATTCGACAGAATACGCCTCCACTTAACCACGCTGGCTCCTCTCTCTCCCTGACAGGTGGGGTTGGGGCCCACCCGTCAGGTCCCCTTTCTCTCTCTTCTCACTCGCCTTCTGCACCCCAATGCCCGTCTGTGGAACAGAGGGGTGGCCGGCGCCGGCGCTCGCCCGACCGGCTCTGGCCATCTCCGGTGGAGCTCGGACCACCGGGGTGCTCTCCGAGATGCGGCGCACCCATCCACCTCGTCCACGGACACCAAGGGCACCGGGAGCGGCGACGACCTCGAGTATGGCGGACGGCGGCGTCGGGCAGACTTGAGCCCGGGGCTGTGGTGGTGGAACGGAGGAGCTGGGGGTCGAGGGGGCCTCACGGTGGTCAATGAAGAGCTGTAGTGGGGTTTGTAGGGAGGGAGAGGGCTCGGACGGCTCCAATTCGAGCAGAGGAGCGCGGCGGCCATAGTGGCCAACTGCGGCGAGGAGAGCTTCCCGAGCTCAGGTGAGAGGTTTCGGAGGGAGCTGAGAGCGAGGGGAGGCTAGTGGGGTGGTGTGGGTGCTCGGGGAGACTCCGGCTGCTGCTATTTATAGCCGGACGGGGAAGTGGATGAGCTCAGGCCGCGGTGGCGATCTTATCGTCATCCTAGAGCTTCGACGAGGTGGCAAGCGGGGAGAGGTGCTGATCTGACGACGCCAGAGAGAGGGGATGGCTCGGGGAGGAAGGAGCCAAGGGGAGAGGAAGACGACGGCGGTCACGGGGAGTACAGTGCTGCGTCGGCGACCGTCGTGGCGCAATGACAGAGAAGGAGGAGGGGGAAGGGTCTAGAGAGGGGGTACGTGGGTGCCGCGGAGCCACTAAACATGTCAGGACACGCCGGAGCTGCTCGAGCTGTCCTGCCCGACGCGACGGATGCACAGAGTGCTGCTCCTGCGTGGCCATTGCTTGGTCACCATGTGCATGGCGTGCTCTGGAAGGCCTCTGCGTGTCTAAGCTTGTCTAAGAGGTCCCTTGCTGCTCATGTAGATAAGAGAAGGGATTGGAACCAACCAGTGAGCTCTGAGGAGAGTAAAACTTGCAGAAAAAGATTCTGACGGCAAGGTGTTTGTAGAGATTTCTTGAGAGATCACTGAGTGAAATGAGCTGGTTCTTGGCATGGAGCAATGATCTACCAAGGTGACTACCCTGGTTAATTTTGAGGACATTTGGATAAGGATTGCGGACACTTGCTGTAGATTGGACCCCATTGGTCAAAAATGCAAACTTTGATGTGGCACTTACATACTAGCTTGCATTGAGCTGTAATTTGGAAGAGGTGAGTGATTTGAACATATGAAGCCACTATAAAAGTTTCATACCATTTGGGTACACCAAAATGGTACTTGCTTCACAGAGCTTCCAAATGGACAGAAACTTAGGAAAAATGCTGTGGGAGAATGGATGGATGGATTGAGCTGGTTTTTGGTTTCCATGAGTGATTTGTCAATATTAATCACCATGAAAAATTTCAGCTCAAATAGATCAAGGGTTCAAGCACTTCCTTTGCAATTTGCCCAACTAGACAGAATTTGCAAATTGATGTTGTGCTCAAAATTTGAACTATGGAACTTGGGTTCTTGATGGAAATGGTGAATATATGGATAGGAGAAGCTTCACAATTTATTTGGGATCTTTCCTGGCTACCAAAGTGGTAGTTCCTTTAGAAAGTGCCCAAGATGCAGTATTGACTTTAAATAGGAAAATGCAATTTCCCATATTTAATTATGGCCAATATTTTTATGGGAGCTCAATATGATCACAAAGAATATCTCCACAAGTTTTCATGAACTTTGGAGATGGATAGATATTTTCCTGGATTTAATTCCTTTAACTGGCTGAAAAAGGAATTAAATATAAACGAAAAATATTGCAAATGACTTGGCAATATTTTTGCATATCCATGGTTTATAGATAAAGGATGATCACTGGGAAAGTTTGGGAGTCAGCAGATCAAAGGAAATTGGGGTTCCTTTGTAACGGAAGAGATTAGGGTTTCCCTTCCGGCAACTCGGAAGGTAGGCTTTCGGTGGCAAAACCCTGAGAATATATCTTGGGTGGCAAGGTTGGACTGGAGAGGATCTCTGGTTGGATAGTGAAGCAAGGTTGAATTACCATCTTCATGTACCCCAGAGCTAGAGAAATCCGATAACACCGAGAAAAAAGACGGGAGTCAAATCCCGCAAAGAAAAAAAACAGGAGCGAAAACCAGGGTGTTACACTGCATTTCTTAACGCTTCCGCTTAGCGATCTACAAGGGTATGTAGATCCAATCTCTCCTCTCGTAGATGGTCATCTCCTAAATTGGATCTTGGTGTGCGTAGGAAATTTTTTGTTTCCCATGCAACGTTCCCCAACAGTGGTATCAGAGCTAGGTCTATGCGTAGATGACATCACGAGTAGAACACAAAGGAGTTTGTGGGCGTTGATATTCAGATTGCTTCCTTCCTTGGTCTTTTCTTGATTCGGCGGTATTATGGGATGAAGCGGCCCGGACCAACTTTACATGTCCACGTACATGAGACTGGTTCCATCGACAGACATGTGACTTGTTGCATAAAGATGGCTGGTGGGTGTCTGTCTCTCCCACCTTAGTTGAATCGGATTCGACAAAGGAGGTCCTTGTAGAAGGTTAAATAGGAACTTGCATATCACCGTTGTGGCTTTGTGTAGGTAAGATTCATTCTTGCTAGATACCCATAGCAGCCATGTAAAACATGCAACAACAATTAGAGGACGTCTAACTTGTTTTTGCAGGATATGTTGTGATATGATATGGCCAAAGACATGATGAAATATATTTGATGTATGAGATGATCATGTTTGTAATAGTTTATATCAACTTGCATGTCGATGCATACCGCAACCGGCAGGAGCCATAGGGTTGTCTTTAATTATTGTATGACCTGCGTGTCAATCGTTAAGCGCTATGTAATGCTTTACTTTATCGCTAAGCGGTAGCAATAGTAGTAGAAGCATGGTTGCCGTGACAACCCCGATGGCAACACGATGATGGAGATCATGATGATGGAGATCATGGTGTCGTGCCGGTGATGATGGAGATCATGCCGGTGCTTTGGAGATGGAGATAAAAAGCACAAGTTGATGGCCATATCATGTCACTTATGATTTGCATGTGATGTTAATCCTTTATTCATCTTATTTTGCTTAGGACGATGGTAGCATTATAAGGTGATCCCTCACTAAATTTCAAGATAAAATTGTGTTCTCCCCAAGTGTGCACCATTGCGAAAGTTCGTCGTTTCGGAGCACCACGTGATGATCGGGTGCGATAGACTCTACGTTCACATACAACGGGTGCAAGCCAGTGTTGCACATGCGGAACACTTGGGTTAAACTTGATGAGCCTAGCATCTACAGACATGGGCTTGAAACACAAGAGACCGAAAGGTCGAACACGAGTCATATAGTAGATATGATCAACATGGAGATGTTCACCATTGAAACCACCGCATCTCACGTGATGATTTGACTTGGGTTGGTGAATTTGGATCGTGTTACACTCGGACAACCGGAGGGATGTTGATTTGAGTGGGAGTTCTTAGGTAATATGATTAATTGAACTCATTTATCATGAACATAGTCTGAATTGTCTTTGCAAATTATGTTGTAGATCAATAGCTCGCGCTATAGCTCCCTATTTTAATACGTTCCTAGAGAAAGACTAAGTTGAAAGATATTGTAAGCAATTATGTGGACTAGGTCCATAGTCTGCGAATTGTCCTCACTGCTACACAGAAGGCTTATGTCCTTGATGCACCGCTCGGTGTACCAACCCCTCTAGCGTCGTCTGTGGATGTTGTGAACATCTGGCAGACACGTTTTGATGACTACTTGATAGTTTAGTGCGCCATGCTTGATGGCTTAGAATCGGGGCTCCAAAGGCGTTTTGAATGCCATGGAACATACGAGATTTTCCAAGAGCTGAAATTGGTATTTCAGGCTCATGCCCGTGTTGAGAGGTATGATACCTCTGACAAGTTCTATGCCTACAAGATGGAGGAGAATAGCTCAGCTAGTGAGCATGTGCTTAGAATGTCTGAGTGCTACAATCGCTTGAATCGGGTGGGAGTTAATCTTCCAGATAAGATAGTGATGGACAGAGTTCTCCAGTCACTATCACCAAGCTACTAGAGCTTCATGATGAACTATAACATGCAAGATATGGAGATGATCCCGGAGCTATTCGCGGTGCTTAAGGCCACGAAGGTAGAAATCAAGAAGGAGCATCAAGTGTTGATGGTTAACAAGACCACTGGTTTCAAGAAGGGTAAGGGCAAGAAGGGAAACTTCATGAATGGCAAGCCAGTTGCCGCTTCAGTGAAGAAACCCAAGGTTGAACCCAAACCCGAGACTTAGTGTTTCTATTGTAAGGGGAACGCTCACTGGTAACGGAACTACCCCAATAGATAAGAAGGCTAGCAACTTTAACAATAGTATATTTGATATACATGTTATTGATGTGTGCCTTACTACTACTCCTGGTAGCACCTGGGTATTGGATACCGGTTCAGTTGCTAATATTGGTAACTCGAAACAAAAGCTACGGAATAAATGGAGACTAGCTAAGGGCGAGGTGATGATGTGTGTTGGAAGTGTTTCCAAGGTTGATGCGATCACCATCGCACGCTCCCTCTACCTTCGGGATTAGTGTTGAACCTAGATAAATGTTATTTGGTGTCTGCGTTGAGCATGAACATGATTAGATCATGTTTATTGCAATACGGTTATTCATTTAAGTCAGAGAATAATGGTTATTCTGTTTACATGCATAATACCTTCTATGGTCATGCACCCAATGTGAATGGTTTATTGAATCTCGATCGCAGTGAAACGCATGTTCATAACATTGATGCCAAAAGATGTAGAGTTGATAATGATAGTACCACTTTCTTGTGGCACTGCCGCTTAGGTCATAGTGGTGTAAAGTGCATGAAGAAACTCCATGCTGATGGACTTTTGAGTCACTTGATTTTGAATCACTTGACACATGCAAACCATGCCTCATTGGCAAGATGACTAAACCCCGTTTTCCGGAACAATGGAATAAGAAAGTGACTTGTTGGAAATCATACATGCTGATGTGTGCGGTCTGATGAGTGTTGACGCGCGCGGTGTATATCGTTACTCTCTCACCTTCACCGATGACTTTAGTAGATATTGGTATATTTACTTAATGAAGCATAAGTCTGAAACGTTTGAAAAGTTCAAGCATTTCAGAGTGAAGTTGATAATCATCATAACAAGAAGAATAAATTCCCATGATCCGATCGAAGGGGAGAATATCTGAGTTATGAGTTTGGCAATCACTTAAGACAATGTGAAATTGTTTCACAGTTGACGCCGCCTAGAACACCATAGTGTAATGGTGTGTCCGAACGTCGTGATCGTACCTTATTGGATATGGTGCGTTTTATGATGTCTCTTACCGATCTACCACTATCGTTTTGGGGTTATGCATTAGGGACAACTACATTCACTTTAAATAGGGCTCCGTCTAAGTCCGTGGAGACGACACCGTATGAACTGTGGTTTGGCAAGAAACCTAAGTTGTCGTTTCTTAAGGTTTGGGGCTACGACGCTTATGTGAAAAGGCTTCAGCCTGATAAGCTCGAACCCAAAGCGGACAAATGGATCTTCATAGGATACCCAAAGGAGACGATTGGGCATACCTTCTATCTCAGATCCGAGGGCAAAGTGTTTGTCGCTAAGAATGGGTCCTTTCTCGAGAAAGAGTTTCTCTCGAAAGAATTGAGTGGGAGGAAGATAGAACTTGATAAGGTTATTGAACCTTTACTTCAACCAGAGAGTAGCGCAGCACAGAAAGATGTTTCTGTGGCACCTACGTCAGTTGAAGATGAAGCTAATGAAGCTTCAGATCAAGTTACTGTCGAACCTCATAGGTCGACAAGGGTGCGTACAAATTCTAAGTGGTACGGTAACCCTGTCTTAAAGGTCATGTTGTTGGACAACGGTGAACCTACGAGCTATGGAGAAGCGATGGTGGGCCCGTATTCCAACAAATGGCTAGGAGCCATGAAATCCGAGATAGGATCCATGTATGAGAACAAAGTATGGACTTTGGTGGACTTGCCTGATGATCGGCAAGCCATTGAGAATAAATGGATCTTTAAGAAGAAGACAGACGCTGATGGTAATGTCACCATTTATGAAGCTCGACTTGTCGCAAAGAAGTTTCCGACAAGTTCAAGGAGTTGACTATGATGAGACTTTCTCACTCATAGCGATGATAAAGTCTGTTGGAATTATGTTAGCAGTTGCTGCATTTTCATTTACGAAATCTGGCAGATGGATATCAAAACAAAGTTTCCTTGACGGATTCTGTGAGGAAAGGTTGTATGTGATACAACCAGAAGGTTTGTCGATCCTAAGGAAGCTAAAAGGTATGCAAGCTCTAGCGATCCTTCTATGGACTGGAGCAAGCATCTCAGAGTTGGAACATACGCTTTGATGAGGTGATCAAAGTTTTTGGGTTTATACAAAGTTTGCAAGAAACTTGTATTTACAAGAAAGTGAGTGGGAGCTCAACAACATTTCTGATAAGTATGTGTGGTTGACATATTGTTGATCGGAAATGATGTAGAGTTTCTGGAAAGCATAAAGGGTTATTTGAAAGGAGGTTTTTAAAGGAAGACCTGGGTAAAGCTGCTTACATGTTGGGCATCAAGATCTATAGAGATAGATCAAGACGCCTGATAAGATTTTCACAGAGCACATACCTTGACATGATTTTGAAGAAGTTCAAAATGGATCAGTCCAAGAAGGGGTTCTTGCCTGAGTTGTAAGGTGTGAAGTTGAGTGAGACACAAAGCTCGACCATGGCACAAGAAAGAGAAAGGACAAAGGTCGTCCCATATGCCTTAGCCATAGGCTCTATACGATATGCCATGCTGTGTACCGCACCTGATGTGTGCCTTGCCACATGTCTGGCAAGGGGGTACAAGAGTGATCCAGGAGTGGATCACTGGACAACGGTCAAAATTATCCTTAGAAGAATAAGGAAATGTTTCTCGGTTATGGAGGTGATAAAGAGTTTGGCATAAAGGGTTACGTCGATGCAAGCATTAACACCAATCCGGATGACTCTGAGTAGAGTTTCTCGGTTATGGAGGTGATAAAGAGTTCGGCATAAAGGGTTACGTCGATACAAGCTTTAACACTAATCCGGATGACTCTGACTAGAGTTTCTCGGTTATGGAGGTGATAAAGAGTTCGGCGTAAAGGGTTACGTCGATGCAAGCTTTAACACTAATCCGGATGACTCTGAGTAGAGTTTCTTGGTTATGGAGGTGATAAAGAGTTCGCCGTAAAGGGTTACGTCGATGCAAGCTTTAACAACAATCCAGATGACTCTGAGTAGCAAATCGGATACGTATAGTGGAGCAGCCATTTGGAATAGCTCCAAGTGGAGCATGGTAGCAGTTTCTACAGGATGACATAAAAATTTGTGAAGTACACGCGGATCTGAATGTTGCAGACTCGTTGACTAAAACCTCTCTCACAAGAAAAACATGATCAAACCCTAGAACTAATTGGGTGTTAATCACACGGTGATGTGAACTAGATTATTTACTCTAGTGCAAGTGGGAGACTGCTGGAAATATGCCCTAGAGGCAATAATAAATTAGTTATTATCATATTTCCCTGTTCATGATAATCGTTTATTATCCATGCTAGAATTGTATTGATCGGAAACTCAAATACATGTGTGGATACATAGACAACAACATGTCCCTAGTAAGCCTCTACCGGACTAGCTCGTTGATCAAAGATGGCTATGGTTTCCTAGCCATGGACATGAGTTGTCATTTGATAATGGGATCACATCATTTGGAGAATGATGTGATGGACAAGACCCAAACTATAAACGTAGCATGTGATCGTATCAAGTTTGTTGCTATCATTTTCTGCATGTCAAGTATATGTTCCTATGACCATGAGATCATGCAACTCACTGACACCGAAGGAGTACCTTGTGTGTACCAAATGTCGCAACGTAACTGGGTGACTATAAAGGTGCTCTACAGGTATCTCCGATGGTGTCTATTGAGTTGGCATGGACCAAGACAGGGATTTGTCACTCCGTATGACGGAGAGGTATCTCAGGGCCCACTCGGTAATACAACATCACAAGAAGCTTGCAAGCAATGTGACTAATGAGTTAGCCACGGGATCTTGTATTACAGAACGAGTAAAGAGACTTGCCGGTAACGAGATTGAACAAGGTATGGAGATACCGACGATCGAATCTCGGGCAAGTAACATACCGATAGACAAAGGGAACTGCTTACGGGATTAGCTGAATCCTTGGCATCGAGGTTCGACCGATAAGATCTTCGTAGAATATGTAGGAACCAATATGGGCTTCCATGTCCCGCTATTGGTTATTGACTGTAGAGGTGTCTCGGTCATGTCTACATAGTTCTCGATCCCGCAGGATCTACACACTTAACATTTGGTGATGATATAAGTATAGTTGAGTCATTATGGTGGTTACCGAAGGTTGTTCGGAGTCCCGAATGAGATCTCGGACGTGACGAGGACCTCCGGAATGGTCCGGAGGTGAAGTTTGATATATTGGACGAAGGGTTTTGGAGTCTGGAATTGTTCCGGGGGTACCGGGTGATGACCAGCATGACCGAAAGGGGTTTCGGGGGGCCCCGGCAAGTGTTGGGGGGCCCCATGGGCCAAGGGGAGGGGCAAACCAGCCCACTAAGGGGCTGTGCGGCCCCCTCACCCTTTCCCATGTGACCAGGAGAGGTGGGGCTCCCCCCTCTCGGGTTTCCCTCCACCCGGCTTGGGGGGCAAGTCACCCTAGGGGAGATCCCATCTGCCCTGGCCGCCGCCCCCTAGGGGAAACCCTAGGGTCGCCACCCCCTCTCCCCCTTCCCCCTATATATAGAGAGGTAGAGAGAGGGCAGCCGCACCCTTCTACGCCACGATGCTGCCTCTCCTCTCCCTCGCATCCCTCTTCCTCTCCGTAGTGCTTAGCGAAGCTCTGCTGAGATTCCGCCACCACCACCACCGCCACCATGCCGTCGTGCTGCCGGAGGACTCGAGCTAGTACTTCACCATTGCTCGCTGGATCGAGGAGGTGAAGGCATCATCAAGCCATACGTGTGTTGAATGCGGAGGTGCCATCCGTTCGGCACTTGGATCGGGAGTTCGTGGGATGGATCGTGATTGCATCGCGAAGACGTTCGACTACATCAACCGCGTTTCTTAATGCTTCCGCTTAGCGATCTACAAGGGTATGTAGATCTAATCTCTCCTCTCGTAGATGGTCATCTCCTAGATTAGATCTTGGTGAGCGTAGGAATTTTTTTGATTCCCATGCAACGTTCCCCAACACGTTCAGCAGCCTGAAAGGCATGCAGACGTAGTTGCGGGGGAAGCCCCCGCTCCGGCCGACGTGAGACGGCCAAAAGATGTCCTGAGAAGCGGCCCTGTTGAGGGCCGGGATGTCGAGCAGACGCGCAACCCGTCGCCCGCGTCAGGGGTGGCAGCTGCACTAGTGGGGCGCGTGGGGCGGCGCTCGCCGCGCATGGCTTGCGCTTCCTGAAGCTCTTCGATTGCCTTGGTAATGAACTCTCGTGCTCCTGGCGCTTCGTGCCATGTTCCTTGCTCGCGAGGGCGCACGTCGAAGCATGCCTCCAAGTGGTGCCCGAGAACCTCCCTCGTCGCACTGGTCAGGCCAGACGCTCTCTAGATGGAAGCCCCCGAGCCCGTACTGAGGGAGGCACCGGGCGTGCCTTCCTATGCGGGAGGAAGAGGCGCCCCGGCAGCAGGCTCAGAGCCTGAGGCTTCGCCGATGGGTTTCTTGGCCTCCGGACGGCTCTTGGGGAGGAGCTGCTTCTTCTTTGCGGGGGCAGCCTTAGGGGGCGCGGCGTCACCTTCGCCATATGAGTTCTCAGCCGTCGCGGCCTGGTACACTTGCTCAAGGGAGCATACCGTATCCTTCTCATCACAGGCGACAGTGATGACACCGCTGTACCCTGGCATCTTAAGGACATTGTAGCCATGGTGGGTAGCCGCCATGAACTTGGCGAGGGCAAGGTATCCAAGGATGGCATTGTACGGGAGGCTGATGTGGGCCACATCGAAGTCGATGAGCTCAATATGGTAGTTGTCGCGCTTGCTGAAAAAGATAGGGAGGCGCACCTACCCCAGGGGAATGGTGGAGCCGTCGGTCACCCTAGAGAATGGGTTGGTGGGCATGAGTTGGTCGTAAGGCACTTGAAGTGTCTCGAAGGTCTCCATGGAGAGGACGTTGAGGCCGGCGCCGCCATCGATGAAGGTCTTGGTGACTGAGACATTGCTGATGGTGGGCGTGCACAGCATGGGGAGCACGCCAGCAGTAGTTGCACACCTGAGGTGGTCCTTGGAGTCGAAGGTGATGGAGTACTGTGACCACTTGAGGGCACGCGCAGCTTCAAGCCTCGGGAGGGCTCCATTCACCTCACGAGAGAACTGCGTGAAGATGCGGTTTGAGGCAGGTGCCTGAGCTCCGCCAAGGATGCAGGCAATCACGCAAGGCTGCTGGTATCCCCCAGCGCCTTCGTCTTGCTGGTTGTCTATGTTTCTCATGGTCGGTGGTGGCAGAGGTGGAAGGCCAGCGTTGCCCTGGGGACAGGCCTCACGAGGCTAATCACGCCAGGCACCGTCACGAGGCTGGTCATGCCAGCCACCCTCGCGAGGCTGATCACACCAGCCCTGATGGGGGTTGTGGTTGTCCCAGCGGCCTCTGTCGCGGCCTCCTCCACGGCAGAAGCCACGGTCGCTGCGCTCGGGGTGGCGGCTCAGGCGCTCGTCCCGGAGCGCCCTGAGCTCCTAACAGTCATTAGTGCTGTGGGTGTGCATGTTGTGGAAGACATAGAATGGGCAAGCATCCTTGGGGGGTTCGTCGTGATCATGGCCGCGCTTTAGCTCAGGCTCTGCTTCTAGCACGGTGGGGCCCTTGCGATTTGCTTCCTTGGCCTTGGCCTTCTTGTCTTCGGGATCGATGTCTGGGTGCTTGAGGAGGGAGAGAGGGCCTTCTTCGGCCTTGGCACACCAGTCGACCAGATTGAACAGCTCCAATGCTGAGCACAGGTCATCGTTGATGGCGAGCTCCTCGCTCATCCTGATGTCCGTGACGCCTTCTGTGAATGCGGAGATGATGGCCTCGTTCGAGGTCTTCGGGATCTTGAGGCGAACTTGGGTGAAGCATTGAATGTACTTGCGGAGGGTCTCGCCCGGATGCTGCTTCATGCATCGCAGGTTGTTGACGGTGAGGGCGTGGTCACGGGTCCCTTGGAAGTTGGCGATGAACCGCTCGCGGAGCTCATCCCATGAGGAGATCGACCCCTCTGGGAGGTGCATGAGCCAGGAGTGTGCGCCATCCTTGAGGGCCGTGGGGAACCAGTTTGCCATGACCTTGTCGTTGCCGTTCGCTGCCTCGATGCTCAGCGCGTAGAGCTGGAGGAACTCTATAGGGTCGGGGTAGATCTGGCTTGAACTTGACCGACCAGACAACACGGCATAGCTCACGAGTGAAGGCGTGGTAGCCCGCCGTGCTTACGGGTGCAGTCCACGCGAGAGGGGCACGGTCATGGCGCCCACGAGCAGCAGCCTCCAGAGCGGCCCGATCTTGGTGCTGGCGCTGCGGTGCCGGCAGTGCACGCGTGTCGTACTATGGTTGCTGCACAACCTGGCAGCTGGCCTCGTCCCGGGCCGGAGCCGACGCCCCACGCGGTGCGTCGTGCGGACGTGCGTCACACCTTGGCTTGATGTCAGCGCTGCGCAGAGGAGGAGGCGGAGGTGCGCCATGAGCCACGTCGCCCGCACGAGACAACGAGTGGGAGGGTGTCGGGGCCTCACCGGTCGCGTTGACGAGCTCGGTGATGCGGACCAGCCAGGCGTTGTAGCCTTCGTTGGCGGGGCGATAGCACAGCAGCTCGCGCGCCATGAGCAGTGCAGCCTATGCGTTCGCCGGCCCGCGACTAGCGTGGGGGGACGAGGCCTTGGCCGGAGTGAGGGACGGTGTGGTGGTGCGGCCATCACGCTGCATGGAGGGTGGTAGCAAAGAGTCCTGATGTTCATGGGCGGCAGGGTCAATGGTGGCGTTGCCTGCAGGAGAAGCGGAGCGGCGAGGGGCGCCGCAGCCGACCGGTGTCGTCTGGGGTACACAGGCGGCCCGGCGCTCGGCGCGAACTGGACAAGCATCGGCCATGGGAGTGGTGAAGCAAGGATGGAGCGAGGGAGATGGAAAAGGAAGAACTTCGACACGCTCCTACCTGGCACGCCAAATGTTGGAATCGGGGCTCCGCGGACCCAAACAAGGTTCGAACTGTGGGGCGTGAATGAAGGATTCTGCCTAGCTACGACTCGGTGCTCACCGCGCCACGGCTTGGCTCTGTCGAGCTCGAGCGAGCGGGAAGAAGGGGTTGGCACAATGATTTATCCAGTTTTGGGCCACCTTGCGGTGTAAAACCCTACTCCTGCTTTGTGGTGGATTGCCTCGCGATGAGGACGAGTATGAACTAGTACAAGTGTGAGTGGCCTCGGGAGAGCTCAAGGGATGATCGATCTCCCCCTTCCTCCCTACGGTGGGGGCTAACCTATATTTATAGTGGCCTTGGTCCTCTTCCCTCATGGCTTAGGCGGGAAGGGATACCACAGTGGCCAATTTTGAAGGAGGACACGAGTACACCCTATCCTGACTAAAGGTGGTCTTCGCTTGCAAAGCTTCTGGTCGTGACATGCAGGTGGGCTCGGTGATGACCTCCGTCCTGCCGGGCTCGTGGTCTTGGTCTTGTTGCACCGGAACGGAAACCTTTGGGGGACTCCTTGGGAACCCACATGCTGGCTTTGTTCCTCTAGCACCAAAGAGGTAACTATCCCGGACTGCGCCCGCTGGCGCCCTTCTAGCTGCTGTCGTCATGGCTCACGTCACCTCGCTCCTTGTGAGGTACGGTGCGAGCCTAGAAGTATCTGCTCCTCGGGAGACAGCCTCGGGAGACCGCTCCTTGGGAGGCCTTGTTGTAGTTGGCCTCGCGAGGCGGGGGCCCTCGCGAGGGTCTTGTTAGGGAAGCCCTTGAGTTGGGCCGCACCGGGCCTTTGACGATGCTGCGTGTTGGGCCGCAGGCAGACGGGTCTGGGTACCCTTGGTCCCCGAACACCTACAGCTTGCCTTTGCGCTCTATGTCCGCAGGGCCTAGCCCCCATGCAGACCTCAGCCGTCACTGGGATGTCAGGTCACGATGCCTGGACAAGTCCAGGAGGTGAGGGGCTCCGGGAGCTAGTGAAGGCTCATGAGACGCGATGCTCAGGAGTCCCCCTTTGACGCATGAGGGAAAATGTCAGCATTAACGAGGCCGCCCCATGAGGTGCTCATACTTAGGTTTTGCAGGACCAGACGGTTTACTGCCTGCAGGGTGTGCCCCGCGAGATCCCCCGGGCGATCCGTTCCTGGGGGAACCTTTGTACAGAAAATTCCACCTCGAAGGAGAGGCGCATGCTCGTTGGCTTGCTCATGGGCATTACGCGAGGAGACCAGACACCAAGGGCCTTGGTGGGGTGATGTGCACGGGAGCAGGCCCGCCAAGAAGTTGGCTCCTGAGGAGGTTGGTGATTATAGACCAATTTCTTTTACTGGGATGGGACTCAAGTTTTTATCTAAGATGGTTGCTAATAGGTTTCAAAGGATAATTATGAAATGTATTCATAAAAATCAGTATGGCTTTATAAAAAGCAGAGCAATCCAAGACTGTATTGGTTGGTCCCTTGAGTACTTGCACCAATGTCACCAATCAAAGAGACCAATTGTTATTCTTAAATTGGACTTTGAGAAGGCCTTTGATTCCATTGAGCATGAAGCTATTTTGGAGATCTTGAAGTATAAAGGATTTAATGATAAATCAATTTCTTGAGTCAAGCAGCTGCTCTCCACTGGAACATCTTCAGTTCTCTTGAATGGAGTACCAGGTAGACAATTCCTTTGTAAATAGGGAGTTAGACAGGGAGATTGCCTCTCACCCTTGCTTTTTTTATTGCTGCTGACTTATTACAATTAGTAGTTAATGATATGTTCAGAAAGGGCATTCTTAAATTGCCTATACCATGCCATGACAAAGACTATCCAATAGTGCAATATGCAGATGATACTCTCATAATTCTGCCAGTAGACAGAACACAGTTGCTTGCTTTAAAAGATATGCCTTAGGTTTTCTCCACCTCAACTGGCTTAGTGGTTAACTATCACAAATCATCCATGGTTCCCATTAATGTTGATGAGGATACAACCACTAGTTTGGCTGCCGCTTTTGGATGTTAAGTTGGAAAAATGCCCTTCACATATCTAGGACTGCCTGTGGGTACTACTAGGCCAAAAATGATTGATTTCATGCCTCTGGTAGATTGCATGGAGAGAAGAATGACAGCAAGCTCTTCCTTCCTCAATCAGGGTGAAAGACTTCAGTTTCTAAACTCTGCCCTATCTTCCATGCCCATTTTTTATCTTGGCAGTTTGCTAGTTCCCCCTGGAATTTTAAAGCAATTGGAGAGAATCTAGAGGAAATTCTTATGGAGAAAGCATAGAGATGAGACTTCCCCATCTTTGGCAGCCTGGGACCTAATTTGTAGACCCAAAAGCAAAGGGGGTTAGGCATTTTGAATCTGGGTGTCCAGAATATTGCCCTATTGCTCAAACATATGCACAAATTTTTAAATAGGATGTGTCTGCCATGGGTCTCTCTTATTTGGAATACATATTATCATGGAAGAGTGCCACAGGGTACAGCCAGCTGTGGTTCTTTTTGGTGGAAGGATATATGCAAATTGCTGCATCATTTCAGGAATACAACATGGGTACAAATCAATTTTGGAGATTCAGCTGTGTTTTGGCCTGACAAATGGAAGATTGGTGATTCTGTGGCTCTTCTACAATCAAGGTTTCCAAGGTTATTTTCTTATGTGAGAGATCCTTGGATAACAGTGTCTGAAGCCTTTCAAGCACATGATATTGCTCAGATGTTTCACCTACCTTTGTCTGAATAGGCATATCAGGAATATATGACAATCCAGACTATGATGACCACCCACAGCAGAGATTTAGGTGCAAAAGATATCTGGTATTGGTAAGGGACATGCAATGCTTTTAAACCCAAGTTGTTCTATTGTTTCATGCATTCTAGCTTGTCATTCAATCCTCTGCTGTTATGGATCTAGAAATCATCCTGCACAACAAAAATTAAAGTGTTTGCCTGGATGTTGATCATGGATAGGCTTAACACTAAAGATATGGTTGATAGAAGGCATTGGCATTTGGATGATGGAGTGAATTGTGTTCTTTTCCCACTGTTCACAAGAGAAACCAGGGATCACTTATTCTTCCATTGTAATTTCAGTGTGAGAGTATGGAATTATCTTCAAATCTCATGGCCTCAGGAGATGATATGAGCACCATTGTGATGCAAGCTAGACAAGATTTGCAAAACCTTTTTTCACTAAGGTGGTCTTTGTTGCATGCTAGAACATTTGGATAATCAGAAATGCAAAGGTGTTTAGGCATGAAAGGCCTAGTTTTAATAAATGGAGAAGTGCCTTCATCCATGATATCACTCTCATGCAGCATAGAGTTAAACATAGTTTTAGAGATGAGTTACTGAGATGGATTTCCTTTTTCCCTCCTTGAGGTCATGACTTCTGGTTAGCTAGTTTCTTCCTTTCTCCTCTCTTTCTTTTAGTTTTCCTAATTACCACTTGTAATCCATGTACATTGTAACTTCTGTAGTTAATAAAGTTCAAATGCTGTGGGGGGTTTTCCCTACAGTTTCTAGTAAAAAAAAACCAGAGCCTGACTGCTTGGGTTTTTCAGTGCTGCTGGGAATGACCCGAGGGCAGGCACCGTGTCCAACCCCCAATCGCATGAGGCCCAGGTGAAGGTCACGTGCACGTGCCACGTGAAAAGATAAGAGGCCACCGTGTCCGGCACTGGTCAGCCTGAGGTTGATGCGGCCTGTGGGTTGCCCTCACTCTATTATCCCGCCAGCATGGAGCATGGGGCTTCCACTTGGGCATGGGCATGATCGCGGTTTGATTGTTCTGCCAGCGCGGAGCATGGGGCTTCCACTGGGGCTTGGGCGGGAGCTCTGTTGAGAGTCTCTGGGCTTGTATAACCCTGTTTTATTTGTGCGCGTGGGTGGCATGACAGATCTTGTGGAGGTATTGGACATTCCAAGCATTAGGCACTGGAGCCCAGTTCTCCGTTCGCGGCAGGGCTGCATTAGGCCAGGAGCCATGGGCAGGTCTACAAGGGCTCCCCCATGCGGGTGGGTTTTCATGCAATCCGCGGCCTGGTCACCACGCGGGACGCCGCCTGATAGGCTCTCGAGCATCCGGCTCTGGAGGTACCTGCATGTTGATTAGTCCCACGAAAAGGAAAAAGGGGGCGACGCGCGCTCGTCAGCCAGCTCCTGATCATTGTGCGAGGGGGGAAGGCACCAAGGACCTTGGCGAGGTGACCTGCACGGGAGCCGGCCCGCGAGCCAGAGCTCGGTCACTTGGGTATGGCAACGCTGCAGGGATGGACCCGAGCACAATCACCGTGCCCGACCCTCGTTCATGGAACGGTCAGGAGAAGAGTCGCGGATGTGCGGCGCCCTCGAAGCAGTATTGCACTAAATATTCAAATATGAAAGCAACATGGATTCATCCAACGCGACCTAGATCCATTACACAACCAAAAAGTGATATTGCTGTCAGGGTGGACCCTGGCCAGCTTGAGGGTGATGCGGCCCGTGGGGCGCCCGTCAATTCAAGCAAACTAAAAAACCACCTGGTGACATGGTATTGTAGGAGCATCGGCTGCTTGACGAAGTGTGCCACAGGGATTCGCCTCTCAAGGGTCGATGGGCTCCCGAGGCCTTGGGGGCTCGCGAGGGGCTGAAGGCGCGCGAGGCGCCATCGCAGTCCATGCCAGCCTCTGGAAGGTGGTGCCAGCGTTCCTCAGACCGAAGGACATGCGTGCATAGTTGGGGCTGAGGCCAACGCTCCGACTGATGCGCGACGACCAAGAGAGGTGCAGGAGGCAGGCCCTATTGAGGCTCTCTATGTCAGTGCACATACGCTCCTTGCCGCCCTTCACGGGGACGATGATTGGGCCGGTAGGCCACTTGGAGGGGCGTACAACACAGACGGCTCCCCCTCCTCGCAGCTTGATGATTACTTGATCGATGAACTCTTGTCTTCCTGGCGGCTGGCGCCATTGTCCTCACCTAGTGTGGCATGCGTTGAAGCATGCCGCCAAGTGGTGCTGGATCACCTCCCTTGCCGCCTCGGACAAACCAGATGCTTCCCAGGAGAAAATATCAGAGCCAGCCCGAAGGGAGGCATCAAGCGCGCCTTCTTATGTGGGAGGAGGGCAGGCGCTGATGGTGAGAGCAGGGCCCGTGGCGTTGGTATCAGTCGACGCCTTCTTCGCCTTGGTGGGGCCTTGGGAGGGCCGCAGCTGCTTCTTCCTTACGGGTGCGGCCTCAGGAGGGAAGGCATCGTCCTTGCCAACTGAGTGTTCGGCCGCAGCGGCCTTGTAGGCATGTTCGAGGGAGTAGACGTCGTCCTTCTCATCGTAGACGATGGTGATGACGCAGCTGTAGTCGGGCATGTTGAGGATATTGTAGCCATGGTGCGTGGCACGCATGAACTTGGTGAGCGCCGGGTACCCCAGGATGGCATTGCACGGGAGGCTTATGTGCGCCACGTCAAAATTGATGAGCTTAGTGTGGTAGTTGTAGCGTGTGCCAAAGGTGACGGGGAGGCGCACTTGCCCCAGAGGGATGGTGGAGCTATCCATCACCCTGGAGAAAGGGCCTGGTCGGCATCAGCTAGTCGTAAGGCACCTGGATCATCTCGAAGGCTTCGATGGAGATCACGTTGAGGCCGGCGCCCCCGTCGATGAAGGTCTTGGAGACCGCGACATTGCTGATGATGGGGGTGCATAGCATGGGAAGCACGCCTGCGGTGGCCATGCACTTGAGGTGGTCCTTGGAGTCGAAGGTGATGGCATACTGCGACCACTTGAGGGGCTGTGTGGTCTCAGTTCTTGGGAGGGTGGCGTTCACCTCACGAGAGAACTGCTTGAAGACGGGGTTGGACGCCGGGGCGTGAGCTCCGCCGAGGACGCAAGCTATCGTGCGAGGCTCTTGGTAGCCCCCGGCGCCCTCATCGTGCTGGTTGGCATCGTTCCTTCGAGGCGATGGCAGTAGCGGCAGAAGAGCGGCGTTGGCCTGAGGATGCACCTCACGAGGCTGATCGCGCCAGGCGCCCTCACGAGGCTGATCCTGCTAGGCGCCATCACGAGGCTGATCGCCCTAGGCCTGGCGATGGTTCCCATTGCCTTGTGGTTGTCCGATCGGCCGCCGTTCCGGCCTCCTCCGTGACCGGCGCCGCGGTCACTGTGATCCCCTCGACAGCCCAAGCGCTCGTCGTGGAGCGACTTGAGTTTCTGGCAGTCTTCAGTGTTGTGGGTATGAACGTTGTGGTAGACACAGAACGGGCGGCTATCCTTCTCGGGCTCGTCGCAGTCACGGCCGCGCTTCTGCTCAGGCTCCACTGCCAGCACGGCGGGGCCCTTGCGTTTGACGTCTTTGCCCTTGGCTTTGCTTTCGTCCGGCGCGGCTTCAGGGTCGTTGTGGATGAAGAGGCGACCCTCTTCGGCCTTGGTGCACCTGTCGGCGAGGTTAAACAGCTCAAGCGCCGAGGCGAGATCATCGTTGATGGCGAGCTTCTCGTGCATCCAGACGTCCATGACGCCGGTGGAGAACGCCAAGATGATGGCTTCATCAGAGGCGCGTGCAATCTTGTGGTGCACCTGGCTGAAGCGCTGGATGCCCTTGTGGAGGGTATCGCCAGGGCGCTGCTTCACACACCGCAGATCATTGACGGTGAGGGGGCGATCATGCGTGCCCAGGAAGTTAGCGACGAACTAGCTGCATAGCTCATTCCATGAGGAGATCGACGCCTCAGGTAGGTTCATGAGTTAGGAGCGGGCGCCATCCTTGAGGGCCATGGGAAATTAGTTCGCCATGACATTGTCGTCACCATTCGTCACCTCGATGCTCAGCGCGTAGAGCTGAAGGAACTCGGCGGGGTCGGGAACACCATCGTAGCATGGGGGCAGCTCTGGCTTGAACTTGGCAGGCCATACTACCCGGCGCAGCTTATGAGTAAAAGCCTGGCAGCCCACGCCGCTTGAAGGGAGTCCACCTGCGAGGGCGGCACAATTCTGGCGCCCGGCCGCCACGACTCCCTTCACTACACGGTCCTGGTGCTGGCGTTGCTGCTCAAGGAGTACACGCGCATCGGGGCGGCATGCGGTGAACGATCTGGCAGCTGGCCTCGTCCCGAGCCAGCTGGGGCGCTCCGCAGGACGGTTCACACGAACGCTGCACAGGGGTGGTGGCAGAGGCGCGCCATGCGCCACGTCCCCAGCGTGAGACGACGAAGGGCGGAGTGAGTGGGAGGGCGCCGGGGCATCTCCGGTGGCGTTGATGAGCTCTTTGATGTGGCCAAGCCAAGCTTCAAAGCAGGTGTCGGCTGGGCGGTAGTGGAGTAGCTCGCACGCCATGAGCAGCATGGCCTACGTGTTCGTCGGCCCATGGCGGGCGAAGGAAGAAGAGGTCGTTGCGGTGTTGCCATCCGGCTACATGGAGGGGTGCATGGAGGAGTCCTGCTGCTCGCGGGCAGCAGGGTCAGTGGCGGTGGCAGCCGCGGCCTTGGCAGAGTGGCAGCGATTGCCGCGGCCCGCGGGCTCTGTCTGGGCGACACAAGCCGTCTGGCGCTCGGCACACACGCGGTGAGCATCAGCCATGGAGTTGGTGAAGCGAAAGTCTAAGCGGAGTGGAATAACAGTTGCGCACCCCTACCTGGCGCGCCAAATGTCGGAATTGGGGCTCCGGGGACCCAAGAGGTTCGAACTCTAGGGTGCGCTCGTTCCTACCACCCTACTCCTTCCTGCTACAAACCACGGCAAGGCTACGGCGAGAGCGAGCTATGGGGTCAGGCCGGAGACACAGCAGTTACCTAGGTTCGGGCCACCTTGCAGTGTAAAACCCTACTCCTGATTGGTGGTTGGATTGCACTCGCGAGGGAGAATAAGATTACAAGGTTTGTGGGGAAGAAAGGTCAATCGGCCCCCTACTACGATAGCACCCTACCCTGTTTTATACTAGCCTTGGTCCTCTTCCCCCGAAAACATTGGCGGGAAGGGTAGGCACACAACGGCAATTTGAAGGGGGACAGGGGGACAGGGGCAAAAGGTGGTCTTCTATTGCAAAGCCACCGTCCATGGCGCGTTGGTGGGCTCGGTGGGCACCGTCGTCCTGGTCTTTTAGCAGCGATCAGGCAACCTTTGGGGACTGCTTTGGGAACCCGCGGCTAGCCTGGCTCCCTTAGCACGAAAGATGAAAGCCTCCTCATCCGCGCCCACTGGCAAGGCCTCTGGCATCGCTCCTCATCGCGCGCATCACCCATGTGAAGACTCAGGGCCATGCGACAGGCTTGAGCAGCTCCAGACTAGTTCGCCTCCAAGAGGGGCCTCGGGAGGCAGCCTCGGGAGCTCGCCTCCCGAGAGGGCCTCGCGAGGCTCCTGGGGTGCCTCCAATCTGCTTGGGGCACCTGCTGACATGTGCCTCGCAAGGCAAGGGCCTCACGAGGCTTCTAGCTTGTGAAGCCCACTGGTGGGCCCCTTTCTGGAATAAATCACAGAAAATCCCTAAGTCACACCAGCCCCAAGATCAACACAATCTGGTGGACTTCCTTGATACAGATAACCAGTACAAGATAACATTACACAGGGTTGAGTCTGAGAGCTCAACAATATTATTACAAACTCGCCAATATATGGCAGTGGCGGAATATGACAGTGGTGTGGTGGTGATACAATACTAGTACAATAACATAGAGCCAAGCGTCAGAGTGAGGCTTGACTATTTTATTGGTGTAGCGGAAGCTCGGCGGATGATACATGTGGTAGACTCCTATCTCACAGGTTGACTGACTGGGACTCCTCTAAGCGTCGGGCTCGCTAGCGCAATCCTCCTCCACAGGCTCGTCCTCCTCCAAGTCTGGCCAAGTAAATAGCCAGGGACAAGCCAGTGAGTACGTTGGAATGTACTCACAAACATTATGAACAAAAGATATAATGGATGCACATGCTCATGTAAGAACATAATGACATGCTCATGCTGACTAAAATCCTGGTCATGACATAATTATAAAATGATGCGGAAGTAAATAAAACATGTTAGCCATAACCAGTCTTTTCAAAATAAAAGCAAGTGAATGCCACGGGTAGTCTAGCCAGCCCAAGTGACATTCAGAAAAATAAGAGAAATGCCAGTCGGGTGTCTACAAGAGTAGTGGCGAGATAAACCGCCTGTTAACTCGAGAGACGCCACGAGAGGTCTTGGAAAGAAATGCCTGTCGGGCGTCAAGTGACGCCACGGGCGGACTTGAAGAGAAATGCCAATCGGGTGTCTACAAGAGTAGTGGTGAGATAAACCACCTGTTAACTCGAGAGACGCCACGAGAGGTCTTGAAAAGAAATGCCTGTCGGGCGTCAAGTGACGCTACGGTCGAACTTGATGAGAAATGCCAATCAGGTGTCTACAAGAGTAGTGGCGAGATAAACCGCCTGTTAACTCGAGAGACGCCACGAAAGGTCTTGAAAATAAAAATTGAGTGCCCGGGGTAGTCTAGCCAGCCCCTGAGACACTCCGGAAGAATACAAAATGAGAGAAACGGGTTAGTCCTCAATATTATGCATAGCCATAATAATATTTAACAAGCATAAAATATTCATGGTAGCAACAGGGTATCAATAATTATCCTGCAAAAATAAGTCAGACATATTTTAATTATTTCCTCCGGAGACCGACACTAGGACAGACACTTGACCCACCCAGCTATGCCCTTTGACCGAGGACACGGCTATTCGAATAGGTTTAACTCTGCAGAGGGTGTACTCTTTACCCACGTGCATGGGGTTCATTTAGTCAGCACCGTGGCGCTGGCTAATTCCCACTACGGTCTTTGGGTTGAAAACACACCTGACCCGTACACACCAGATTAACTTTCCGGATGCCAGGAATCACCCAAAGCATCGTTCAAGAAAAACTATAAGACGAAGAGACCAACGTCCTGCATGGGATCACTATTAATACGCGCGGATTCCAAGGGGACACTCCCTCTCGGCTACGACCGGTAACACCCATGCCCCCTGACCCGATGACAGGATTTAGTCCAAGGCCTTTGGAAACCCTCATCGTGGCCCTCTGTATGGTGTGTACCTGGACAGGGGTTAACAACTTAGTCAGCCGCACCTTCCTTGTGGAAGGGCCTGTGGCAGCACGGTATCCAGCTAGGTGTAACGGAGCAAGACTCGATCTAGGCCGACTCAGGAGGTGTTAATTATCATCACCGGGATATTCCACATAAGGCACATGACACCACCATGTCAAAAATAATGGCCCGTGCCCATCGGCACGTCCAAGGCAAGAGACTCTCTCCTGAATACTCACAACTTTACCATGTTAGAAAGATTCTTTCCTTGAGTGAAGTGCAAGATATGAGCAAGATGTGATATGACCGAACATGCATGCACTTGTGATATATGTGGTGCAACTCCAACCGATGCAAACATGCAAATGCAAATTGCAAATCACCATATCCCAAGTTCAATAATGCTTGCCTTGTCCAAAGTAGTCAGGTGAAAACCCTTCAAAATTCTCGGCAAAGTTTCCCTCTTCTTTTTCTGAAAATTCAAATTCAACTTAAATGAAAAATTTTGACAACAGCACAAAAAGTTGTCTCAAAACATTTTTAAATAAATACTAAAAAAACTAGAGAGAAAAATAAGAATTTAAAAAAAAAGTTTAACTCAAACAGAGTTGTGGTTTAAAAGTTATTAAACTTTCAAATCCAGGGGCTTTTTTGTAAAACAGCAGTCCCTGTGCAGTTAAAACAGAAAACACTTCGGCTGAAATACGTTTTCCAACGGAGAAGGCGGAAAAAGCAGAATACGCCTTTGCCTTAAACAGAGAAAAAAAATAAAAGGACCGCGCGGGGTGGGGCCCCACCCGTCAGGTTCAAAGTTGAACCTGATCGCACGCTAGGCAGGGAAGTGACGGCGGTCGCCGGCGGCGATCGCCGGGGATCCTGCGGCTGGCTATGGTCGGAATGTGACCAGGGCGGAGTGCCACGTCAGAGGGAGGTGGTGGTGGTCGCCGGAGTGCACCTGAACACCGGCGAGGTCGACGGTGGCGGACGGTGGCTCGGGTGACTTTGGAACTCGCCGGAGAGGGCTCGGGCAGTGAAATTGGGGTGCGGAATTGATGGTTTGGTGGATAATATGGCTACTGGCAAGATCTGAGTGGTGGTGGTGGCGTAGAGGCGTCGAACTGATTAGTGACAGGGGCGGTGGAGCGGTGGCTGGATGGGAAGAAGAAGACCTCCCCGAGGTCGGGTGAGTGCATGGGAGGGCGATTGGAAGGTGGTGGAGGCGATGGATGGAGCGAGTGGAGCTCGGGAGGGCCTTTTATAGGCGATCCGAGGCGGTCCGGCGAGGTTTGGATCATGCCGGAGTTATGATGGTCGGCGAGGTTGGTTTTGGGTAGTGGTCGTTGGCGGCGAGTGTCAGTGAGAGCGGTGGAGAAGTCCGGAAGGCTCGGCGTGGACGGGCTTGAGCTCCTCGAGCTTATCCCGGAGCGGAGCTCCCGTACGGTGCTATCCTGGTTCCGGCGACTGCCAGCGAGCCAGGGGGGTTGGGCGGTGCAGACGGCGTGCGAGGGCGCGGAGAGGAGCAACGCGTGGCCAGGAGGTAGGCGGTAAGGCTGCGGCGCAGTAATGGGAGTTGGTGGCCGAGGCGACTCCGCTGGTCCGCCGCGGATGAGCACGGTGCAGGGCGTTGCACCGGCCAGCCGCCAGCTCACCGGCGAGGAGTGACTGCGGAGTTGGCCAAGGAGGGGCGAGGCATTGATGATCTTAGCGTCGCCGTGAAGGAGAAGGAAGGGGAGGGGTGCACGGCACCGTTTCCCTCTGTTGCCTGAAGACAAATTCAGTTAACTGAATTTCTTTAGTTATGAATAGTGCACTATTACTCACTTAATCCCATGGCAGAGAGTGCTAGGGATTTTTTTTGAATTTGAGGAATTTTTGTGGTAATGTGTTGATGCATAAGAGAGGGCCTGGCAAAGTTTGGGAATTTTTGGAGCATTTAAAAATATGTTTGGATCAGAATTATTGAATCTGGTCCAAATTTGAATTGAGTGGAATTTGAAAATTTTGAACTGTGGTACCCCATGTCTTTGGAGAAATGGGTTGTGGGTACCATATATTTGCTGAGATAATTTTGGTGGAGGTAGAAACCTTGTGGAAATTGTGGTTCCTTTGTAAACCAAAGGAATGATGGATAATACGAATCCCAACTTTGGAATTTATTTGGATTGTGAAAAATATTTTTGTGGGGTAGGAGAGAGTTGGATTCTGTCCTAGATGATGTGAGTGACTTGTGGGATAAAGTTGGAATGGAACAAAATTGTTGGATGGATTTTAGATGGGATAAAAGGAAGTGAAAAGGTTGTTTCCTTTGAAAACTTAATGATTCCCAAAACTTTTCTGGATGAAAATTGTTTGACAACCTCCAAATTAATTATCCAAATAATTTTAAACCTTTGAAAACAGAACCTCTAAAGAGAATTTGAAAACCCATTAAAGTTGAGAATAATTTTCAAAATAAAAGGGGTATGAAGAGAAAAATAACAAGAATAATTCAAAAATATTTTATTTTAAGGGAAAGGTTTTGGAAGTCCAAAATGAAATATTTTTGGGGTGTTACAATTATTCACGGTTTGTTTGGCCTTTTTATACATTAATTGAGTTTTCTAGGCATTTAATGTCCACAATTCCAATTTGACTACAAGCACATGCTCTAGTGCACCAAAATGGGTTGAAAAATCATACATGTCACTACTGCAGGATGGTCCAACCGCGACACTACAATCAGAGACCTTTCAACGAAACTATGTGCGATGCATTAATTGCAAACTTTGATGTAAAAAAATCGTCAAAAAAGATACAAAACGTTTGTGATGGTGGAGACGTCAAACACGATTCAGATTATAGTTGCATGTGCGATGCGTGGTATACGGTTAATCCAGAAGAACTATTTGCGCTGAGCTAGAACAATAGAAACGGGTAACCATATGAAGGTGTGTGTGATAAATGGCATACAGTTCACTCGGATGAACTGTTTATGATTAGGGAACGTAACAGAAACGGTTAGCCAGATCAAGGTGTGTGCGATCTAAGGCATACACTTAACTCGGATGAACTATTTTTAATTAGGCAACACAACAGAAATGGTTCAACTTAACAAGATGTGTGTGATAGCAACATACAGTTCACATAGATGAACTATTTGCGATGAGCTAAAAGAACACAAACGATTCATGTAAACAAGATGTGTGTGATACACGGCAGACATGCCACTCGAATGAATTGTTTGCGATGAGAAAATATAACTGAAACGATTACTACGGTTCATTCGTGTGCGATTATGTGTGTAGAAAAACGTTGAAAAATGCAAATGAGTTACTTGCAATGGCTAGGAGTATCACACATGATGCATGGTGTGAGTACTCATGTGCGATGATTAGTTAGTTACACGTACGTTTCCTTATGTTAACACGTGTGTGATAACACATGACACTACATATGGTTGTTGGGTTGTGTGCTCCGGTTAAGTCTTCTCATGCTCCACAGGGGTGAATTGTAAAATCCCCAATCCCCTAGCCAGCTGCTAGCTATAAATAACCACAACAATGGCCGGTGGTGGTGAGTCGCTACTGATCCACTTGCTAGCTAGTTACCCACACATACCGGTATAACCCCATCGGCTGACGACAGGATGGAGTGGCGCGATGGGAACGGGCGCTGGAGATCATACTTTAGGTTAATTAATTATATCTCTAGAGCCTAATGAGCACACGACAATCATCCGGCTCTGGAGGTGCAATTAATTAACCTAATCTATGATCTCCATCGCTCGTTCCCCATGTCCGGCTGAGATCAAATAATAAAGCTTCCCCAACATGATCGTGCGCTGGCCCCAACCACTGGCAGAGCGCGTGTGGAGGGACGCGAGAGTAGAGCACGTGCGGAGGGACACGACCCGAGTGCGCCTCCGTGCATAAAAAGTGAGCAGAGGGCGCGGAGGGACGTGACCCGAGCACACCTCAGCACCTAAACGACAAGCAGAGCACGCGGAGGGACGCGAGTAGAGTGCGCAGAGGGACTCGAGAAGAGTGCGCCGCGGCCGCCTAAACGGCGAGCAAGCACATGCATAAATATTGCATATAGCAGTTGAACATAGCAGGGAATAGCCGTCCAACAATATTATTTTCAATGCCATGCATTAATATTTTCTTAGTTAAATCTAAGGTCAAAATTTGGTACAAAATATGAAGGGGACCAATAAGCCACGACGGAGGTAGTACCTATACCAACACAGACGCCCACTGCAGAAATTAATGGCGTTATACACGTGTCCCGCAATCGACACCAATGGTTGCCGCCTCTTCCCTCATTTGTTTCCCGCCACCAGCTAGAGGCTTGCTACATATGACCTAGGTGGCAATGCACCGTAGCGACAATGTGCGCAGATCTAGTCCACACCCATCTACCACTAGTTATTCCAAGCTTGCCAGGCAATGAAGAAAGCTTCGATGTCAACCCCAACCTACGTTACATCTTCGGCTAGGAGAATGAGCCGGAGCAGGTCGGATAGCAAGAGGTTCATCGGCCGGTGCGGGCGCCATGGCCCATCGATAGCGATATCGCCCTGCTAGTCTTTGGGCACATAATGGACATATTGTAGAGGAAGTGTGATGAGCAGTTTGCCATCCACCATGAAAAAGATCCAGAGCTGCTAGGCGGCATGATCGACGAGCCACCCGAAGAGCCGCCGTCACTGGTGCTCATCGAGAGCCTGATGGCCCGCCATGAATGGGCATTGGACCTCTGCGATTCAGTTATGAGACAACCTGTCTACGGCCTCATCATTGCCGTTGGTGGCTGTGTCAACCTTGATCCTGACAATGTGGTGGCCAGGCTTGAGCGCATCATTGGTGGAGTTGACGTCCCCGACAAAGTCGAATATCGCCAACGTGATATCTTGAGGATGCAGTTGATGGACGGAATTTTGTACTAGTGCAGAGACATGGAGATGGAGCGGTTCCGTGGGCGTGTCATGCACGCGATTGCGCGCTGTCAAGCTCTACTGGAAGAGGCCCAGCAGCCCCAAGAGCCTCCCAGCGCTAGCAGCTCTGCAGGCGGAGACGGGTACGGTGGCCGCGGGGCCGGACACTCGGAATGAACGATCGCAAGGGTGCTATGCTGATCATGGAGTCCAAGAAGACCGTCGTTGGAAGGCCGCCAGCTCAGCCTTTTAGCCTATATTTTATTATAATTGTATGCAAATGTCACATATCGACATTTTAAGTCACTAAGCATATGTTGGTCGTGTGTGTTTTGGGCGTTGCCACATATGGCGTTTTAAATTATCATGGATATGTAAGACAATTACTAACCGTTCACACTGTGAATTTGCCTCAACGGCGAGTAGACAGGACACAGGGACACCAGAGCGGAGCGCGCCATGGCCGCCTCAATGGCGAGCAAAGCGCGCCGACAAACACGAGCAGAGCGCGCCGCGGCTGCCTCAACAACAAGCAGAGCGCGTGGGGGGCCGCGAGTTGAGCGCACCGCGACCACCTCAACGGCAAGCAGCCACACCTGCATATTGCAATTCCGGTCAACCTTCTGGCACCCCGTGGAAGGCACGACGGCCAATCCATCAGACACGGTGATAGTGGGCAGACACATACACATCCAAGAACGCAGGCCCACGTACGCCATCCCAGAACCATTTTGGGGCTTCGAGCCCAGAACCATCAATACATTTTTAGCTTGTTTCTCGTCACATTCCAGATTTCCATGCAATTAGTAATTGCAAATTTGTTCACACCGATCAAACCTAAATGTGTTCCCACTTAGCACTGGGCTGTAAAAACTACCCACTCAAAAATTACTTCACAATTCCTCTCCTCATCACCCAAAAAATAGGTCTTTCCTGTCAAGTCGTTCTGCCATGACCGGTAGGAGGAGTTTCAGGTCAACATATAACTAGGGAGCAAAGACCAAGGCCGCGGAAGCACTAGAGAGGGCCCGCCGCTATGCAACAGTGATGTCCTGCTATGCAGTGGAGCCCTCGAATGAGCTCTCACCGGCAGGCGAGGGCTCTCACAAGCGCACTTGCCGCGTAGGCGATCGCAACGAGCTGGCAGTGCTGAAGTCCTTGGTCAGCGACGATGACAGTCTTGCTAGCCTAATTAAGCAACAGGAGCTGGTCAACGGCTTGGTGAAGCTACTCGAGATAAGCGATGCCTGGGTTGAGAAGGCAACCGGCCTCATCGTGGAACTCATGGTTCACAATCCAAAGCTCCTCAAGGAGCTTGCCAAGAAGGAGGAGGAGGCCGCCGGCTGGAAGAAGCTACATGAGCAGAGAAGTGCCTCGGAGATGACGCTAAAAGCGGTCGTCAAAGAAGTTATGGGTAACTTGAGGAAGCTCCGTGTCGAGCGCGAGCTGGAGGTGGAGGAATCCGTGGCTGCTGTCAAACAAAGTCATGAGGATTTTAAGGAGCTGGAGGAACTTGTCGCTCGTCGATCCATCGAGGAGTAGAGACAGTAGCAACCTAGAACGTTGTCAACAATTTCCTTCTTCTCTTGCCCCTATGTCTTTCGGGTGTTGCGCATGTGGCATTTTGAATTATCTGGAATATGTAAGACAATTATTATCCGCGCCATTGTAAATTTGTTGTTGTATTATCTGTTACCATTATAATTTGTCATCGTATTATCCGTTGCCGCATGTGGCATTTTAAATTATCTGGAATACGAGATGAAAACAAGCTAAAATCATGTTCTCAGTGAGGCACAAACAAAGCAAATGCTAACGTTGAGCGGGGCCATGGGAATCACAAGCAAACACCCTCCATCCAGGTGCTTTAACCGCATGTTAAACAGCGGCTTGGCCACAATTAATGGAGAAGTTATGAGCGAGGCAGTCGGCTGGTGGATGGAGGTAAAAGAGCTCGCTTCCCGGTGAGCATGTGCAGCGAATTGCGCGCACGTGTCCCGTCGGGCCTACATGGCAGAACAGATCACACGCGTCCCCTCGAGCCTGCATGGTGGACAGGTCGCACGCGCCCGATCGAGCCTACATGGCAGACTACTCGCACGCACCTCGTCGAGCCTGCACAGCGGACTTCTCACGCTCGTCCCATCTAGTCAAACAGCTTCACGAACGCCACTGACTATGGTTAAATTTTGGCACAAAATACAAAGAGGACCAATGAACCAGGACCGAGGTAGTACTCTCCAATAAAAAGAGGGACGCGTGGCCCCACTTCAATGGTTACTGGAACACACATGGTTCAAATAATACAACCATTTGCAATAGTAATATGTTAGCTATTTGTTCCAAAGGTACTACGTTGGCTATTAATGTGTGCGCCTTGAATCAAATTGGACGATTTTTTTACCATGGCATATATGCGCCATGTCATGAAACCATGCCAAGTTTCATGATTTTTTGGCGAGTTTTGGATTTTCTTGGATTTAAGAACCAAGATTCTCAATATTTCAGGCCGAGCCAGGACGCTGAGATGTTTGTAATTCATTATAATTCCCTGAATGGGACTTAAACATGCACCCAAGGACACATGTACGATTTTCTAACCCATTTTGGTGCAGTGGAGCATGTGCTTGTAGTTCAAATTTTAGTTATGGACATTAAGTGCCTAGAAAACTCAATTAATATATAAAAAGGCCAAACGAACCCTGAATAATTTTAAATTTTAGCATGAATCTCCTGTTATTTTATGCTGCCTGTACAAAAAAATACAAGGCGAGAAGAGGTAGTGATTATTGTTTCGCCCACAAGGGTGCGCATTCCCTACCAAAACCACTAGGCTTCTTGCAAGCAGCTCTGGTTTGTAAGAGGCTTGTAATGAAGCTTTCCCCAAATTGGACAATTTTTTTTTACCACGACATATATGTGCCATGTCGTGACACCATGCCAAGTTTCATGATTTTCTAGTGAGTCTTGGATTTATATGGATTTAAAAACCAAGATTCAAAATGTTTGAGGCCGAGCCAGGACGCCAAGACGGTTGTAATTCATTCCCATTCCTTACATGTGCCTAAACATGCACCCAAGGACACATGTATGATTTTTCTAGCCATTTTGGTGCACTAGAGCATGTATTTGTAGTTCAGATTTGAATTATGGACATTAAATGACATTAAATGCCTAGAAAACTAAATTAATGTATAAAAAGGCCAAGCGAACCCTGAATAATTTCAAATTTCAGGACGAATCTCCTGTTGTTCCATGTTGCATGTACAAAAAAATACAAGGCATGAAGAGGCAGTGATTATCGTTTCGCCCACAAGGGGGACACGTTACCCATTGAAACCACAAGGGTTTGCGAGAAGCTTCGGTTTGTAAGAGGGTTGTAATAAAGCTTGCCCCGAATTGGACAATTTTTTTACCACGACATATATGTGCCATGTCATGACACCATGGCAAGTTTCATGATTTTCTGATGAGTTTTGGATTTACGGGGATTTAAAAATTAAGATTCCCAATGTTTGAGGCCGAGCCAGGACGCCGAGACGGTTGTAATTCATACAAATTCCTTGCGTGGGACCTAAACATGCACCCAAGGGCACATGTACAATTTTTCTAGCCATTTTGGTGCACTGGAGCATGTATTTGTAATTCAGATTTGAATTATGGACATTAAATGGCTACAAAATTCAATTATTAATGTATAAAAATGCTAGACCCCGAATAATTTCAAATTTCAACACAAATCTCCTGTTGTTCTATGTTGCCTGTAGAAAAAAAATACAACACGAGAAGAGGCAGCGATTATTGTTTCGCCCATAAGGGGGTTACGTTTCCCTATCGGAACCATGAGGCTTCTTGAGAGAAGCTCCAGTTTGTAAGAGGCTTCTAATGAAACTTGGCCATAATTCAACAATTTTTTTACCACGACATATGTGTGCCATGTCGTGACACCATGCCAAGTTTCACAATTTTTGGGTGAGTTTTTGATTTACAGGGATTTAAAAACCAAGATTCTCAATGTTTGAGGCCGAGCTAGGACGCCGAGACGATTGTAATTCATTCACGTTCTTTGCATGGGACCTAAAAATGCATCCAAGGACACATGTATGATTTTTCTAGCCGTTTCGATGCACTGGAGCATGTATTTGTAGTTCAAATTTGAAATATGCACATTAAAATAATGCTTAGAAAACTCAAATATAATGTATAAAAAGGCCAAATGAACCCTGAATATTTAAAGCAGTTCTATTCAACCCTCTGGCACCCGTGGGTAAGCATTGTGCGCACGCGTCGTGCTAGCTCGCACTTCCTACCTTACTATGTTTTCCATATTAACGGTGTTATATATCCAAGCACGCTACCATTTCCCGCCACTCCCCCAATCGGTTTCCCGCTACTCCTCCCATCGGTTTCCCGCCTCTTCTCCCATCGGTTTCCCTCTGCAGTGTCAGTGGATAAAGAAGGCTAGGCGGCGACACACCGGCCATGCAAAGATTGCACATAGTTTCTAAAAGCACAAACATGTGTAATAGTAGGGAGTAGGTCCCACACGGTGACCAACATGAAATGCCTTAAAGGCAAGGAGGCAAATAGTATCAGCAATGCGCGGCTTGCCAGCCGTTAGCCGAGTCGAATAGAGCGCAGAAGTTAAGCATGCTGGGGCCGCAGGAGTCTAAGGATGGGTGACACAGTGGGAAGTTGCATATCTGAAGCTTCATTTAAGCGCCATGATACTGTCATTACAGACATTTAGCATATAAATGTGTCTGTAGTGACCTGTCATGTCGATTATATAAACCTTGGGATCCTTGTTTTGGTAATTTGTAGAATGATGTTTTCTCTCTCGTTATTTCTTGTTTTCAAAAATCGAGAATGATCGAGATCTATGGGCCCACACAATCTATCATTTTCACCTAATGTTCGAGAATGGTTTGACCATGAGGGGTTCCTCATCTAACCCTTTGACCCAACATACGAGAAGGGTTGGACCATGGTGGTTTCCTCTTGCTCTGTGTGCCATGTTAGACCAAATTAAGTTTGAGCACATGCGTTGGACGATACCCCCTCCCACGCCTCGGAGTTTGGGAACTGGCATCGTACGTCTTCAACCTGGCTTGGGGGTATGGTGTTCGGTTTGTCATTGTAGTTGGTGCCCCATCAAAGTTGTGCATTGGGGATTTGAACACATCACACACCACCCATACATTTTTGGGCCGCATGCAGGGTATAGGGGTCTCTTCTGATCGACCCCGCCTCCCTTGTGCGGTTTTAGATGACACGCATATCTGTGGGCTCCCTGGGGTCTATATATATCATCCCTTTGATAAAAAACAAGGGGGTTTGGCCATGAATGGATTCCTCCTAGCTCTATGTGCCATGTTAGACCAAATTAAGTTTGAGGACATGCGTTGGACGATACCCCCCTGCCACCTTGAAGTTGGGGAGCTGGCATCGTACATCTTGAACCTGGCTTGGGGGTACGGTGTTTGGCTTATAATGTAGTTGGTGCCCCATCGAAGTTGTGCATTCGGGATTTGAACACATCACACACCACCCATACATATTTTTGGGCCGCATGCAGGGTATAGGGGGTCTCTTCTGATCGACCCCATCTCCCTTGTGCGGTTTTAGATGACACACATATCAGTGGACTCCCTGGGGTCTATATATATCATCCATTTGACCGATAACGAGGGGGTTTGGATATGAATGGATTCCTCCTAGTTCGTGTTAGGGCGGGTCACGGTGTCATGTTTGAGCAAAGCTCGAGCTCATGCATTCTCAGGATTCCCTCCCACACACTCAAATTGATGGGTTTGACTGACACCGTACCCTAAATATGTCATCCTTAATTACCTAGCTTTCATGGGGGTTTCCTGTATCGAGAGGTAGGCGCCACATCAAAATTGTACATTATTTGATATTTAAAACACATCACACCTTCCTACGTACATCATTTTGGGCCGCATGCAGGCGGTGCTGGTTTTGTGGCCCCTCTCGTGCGATTTTTTATGATGGTCCAATCTATTGGCCCAAGCGGTGTATTCTATCCATTTTTGATCGACAACAACAATGGTCGTTTAACCAAGCGATAGATTCACTACTCTATCTTATGATAGGTCATGGCGACATGCATGTATGACCAAAGTATGAGTATGTGCATGCGTCCCGCCGACACGAAGTGGGGGTGAGGCAAGCACCCTAGCTAGCTATGACCTTAGACAGTCATTATAGATATATCCAAGGGGGGCTTTCCGGTTTGTGAGGCAGGTGCCACCAAAGTTGTGCATTGTGTATTTAAACATCACACCCTTTATTCCTACATATATTTGGCCACCTCTAGGTGGTTGTTGACTTCTGGCCCCTCTCACCGATCTTCGATGATGTGCCCACCCATGGGGCTGCATGGTCAAAGTTGTGCATTGGGAATTTGAATATCACACACCACCCTTTTCATTCATATATATTTGGGCCACATGCTGGTGTGGTTGTCTTCTGACCCTCTCTCATTTTTTTTGGCTGCCAAATGGTGCTATATATCAAGACCCGGATGACGTGCAAAGGACACGGGTGCATTGTCTTAACCGTGTGCGATGCAAGTGCGCTGTAAAATCACCACGACTGCGCAAGCGCGAGTAAGGGTGGAGGTACGGGCTTAACCGTGTGTGATGCTACTGCGTTGTATAACCACCACGACTGCGCAAGCGCGAGCCACGGTGGAGGTACTGGCTTAACCGTGTGCGATGCTAGTGCGCTGTAAAATCACCACGACCGCGCAAGCGCGAGCAACGGTGGATGTAATGGCTTAACCGTGTGCGATGCTAGTGCCCTGTAATTAAGATCACCACGACTTCGCAAGCGTGAGCAAGGGTGGAGGTACTGGTTTAACCGTGTGCAATGCTAGTGCATTGTAAGATCACCACGACTGCGCAAGCTCAAGGCAGGTACTTTATTTAGGATGAATTCCACGTCTACGTCTGAAAATTAGGACTAACCGTGTGTGATAGACCAGATAGCTAGAAATCTAAAAACAAACTACCCGCCTTGAGCGATGCAAAAATCGGTGGTTCTGCCGCTTTTCCTTATTATCATACACGCATATTCTTTTTGGACCGTATGCGATCTTGGTTGCTCCTGCCCCGCTTCAATTCCTTTACCCAAATTTTGGTAGCCGTGGTATTTCAACTATCGCCCCCACTCCTCCACCACCGACCTTATAGTAAAATTCTAGTAGTCGAGGCATTTGAACCGTTGCCCTCCCTCGTCCACCACCATCTCCACCCACCATTACCTAAATTTTTAGTAGCCGTGGCATATCCTCAAACACCACCCCACACAGTCCACCCCACCCTCCCCCCTGCCCCGCTCGGACCCTAGCTCACCGCCGCCGCCAACCCTTGCCAGTCTACCCGTGCCTCCTAGCTTAGATAATAGAGTCCAGGTTACTCGGCGATTCCCACACTGTCACCCCCCTGAGTTTTTACATGAGGCTTGTGGTGTCCCTCCCCACCAGATCCACATCCCCTACTCCAGAGAGTCGTAGCCTAAGCCCGACCACATATCCCAGGGAGCCCGATGAGCGTATGGCCAAAACGAGGTTTATCATGGCCTCTCCGGCGGACGATGGCGAGGTGGCCGCCGTTTGTCCCGACCTGTCGATCCCGGAGCAACACCTCACTGTGGAAGCCGGCGAGGACACTGACTACGTTGCCATGCCGAAGGCTTCACGTCAGCGGGCTCGCGTATTACTGTATCTCAGGAAAGCTGGCTACGACATCAAGCTCATCGACAGCGACGGCTTCACGCGGGCCATGTCACAGGTTAAGTGGTCCATTGCCAACCCCTCTAGTTCAACCACCGTCGATCTCTTTGAAGGCCCTGTCACTTATCTCCTCCGCCACGCGGTCAAGGATTTGCGATCCTTGTACGCCATCGAGCCCATTTTGTCATTTCCAAAGGACACATTCTACGATGGCGGCATGGGATCCTTGATTGCCAAGTTAGATCTCATCGACCATGACCATGAGGAGGGAACCCACAAAGCGTCTTCCAAGGTGAAACAGCCCATCTACGACATCAAAGAGCGCACCATGGGTCTGTGCTCTTCCAATTGGAAGGATCCCGTCCATGACAAGTGAGGCAATATCCTATCAGCAAATCTTACTTTTTCTAGCTAGCCAACTCGTACCCTTTGTTGTAGCAGCTTTTGCCATGCGGTTTTTTAATTGTGTCGGGATTAATTATTTCAGTTATGCAAAAAATGTAATGTTTAATAGGGCTATGTGATATTTAAGTATGAATTGTCCACTTGAATTTCATGAATGGCTATATTTGGTTGTTTATAGTGAGTAGATGCCTGGTTTATCTGTATTTGGTTTTTAGGTTGGTTGCAGTGAGCATTTGTCCAGTTATCAAGCAGATGCCTTGTTTATATGTATTTGGTTGTTAGGTTGGTTATAGTGAGCATTTGTCCAGTTCTCAAGTAGATGCCTTGTTTATCTGTATTTGCTTGTTAGGTTGGTTGAAGTGAGCATTTGTCCAGTTTACAAGCATATGCCCTGTTTATCTTTATTTTCTTGTTAGGTTGGTTGCAGTGAACCTCTGTCCAGTTTTCAATGGCTATATTTGGTTGTTATACTGATCATATATGCCTTGTTTATTTTAGTTTTTCACAATGTGATGTTCATTATGTGCAAGTCAGAACTGTGCAGTTCAATTTCATCAATAGCAGTTTGAACGGCTACATTTCGTTCCTGTTATGCCTGGTGTAGTTAACACATGCCCTTTATTTCAGTTTTACACATTTATCCAGTGTGATGTTTAAGCATGAGATACGTTCTATTCATTTTCAATAATACCCATTTGAATTACAATATTTGGTGGTTGTTAAGCCTGTTGTAGTTAACATTCCCTTCCATTTTATATCCACTTTAACAGCAGCTGAAAGCAACACATTCAATCTATCATTTGGAGATGATGTTGTTTACCTCGCTATATTTGTTTGATGTTAAGGTTGCTGTACTTATCATGCCTTTCCACTACTTATGCATGACAACAACGGGAGTGGCCAGCATTTTCCGCCAAGGTTAGTTTCATCCCTCGGCTTGTACCCCCCCCCCCCCCCCCCCCGTCGTTCCATAATGTAGTGCATATAGATCCAGGCCTGGACACTTTTTAGCTTCTAATATTGACTTGTTGCTTGCATGTACATATGTCCTTGGCAAAGATCCACTCATCGACCCTTTTTGCGTATGGGGCAATGAGATATTCATGAACCAGCATCAAGTGAGGAAACTGATAAGGATTATTATCAAAAAGATACGAATGGTAGCAATCAAATTATTTGTTTACGCTCTATCCAACACAACAATGAGCTGTAGGATGGAAACTACAAACTCTGTAGCATTCTCTTTTTAACGCCCATAATGAGTTATTAGACAACAATGTCTGAATCTTTTTCGTTTGCAGTGGTTCCCAAAGTAGTTTACTCAAGATTACCTCGCGAAGTACATGATTGATGGACATGCAATGAAGGTTAAAGTATTTCATCGAGACTACAATGAGCATCAAGAAGTCCTAATGAAGAAAGTGAAGGATGGGCGGGCAACCATCACAAGGGGTTGGCCTAGAGTCGAGCGTGCATTACGCATGGAGGAGGGCATAATATGGGCATTCCGCTTCACCATCTCCAGCAACCAGAATGTCTTTCGCCTCTCTCTTTACAGACTTTAGTACAACAATGATTCATCATTCTTTACTTGGTGCTTCTGTAGTTCTTTAGTATATGTACCTGCGCATCGAATAATGCATTCATGCTTGAACCTATATTTGTAATAAACATGGTTCGATTTGAAATAAGTGATTGCCTACTTTCAAATTCAAAATCTGTGATTTATAAATTTAGCGATAAATTAGGTCCTGTAGGCCAGT
Organism: Thinopyrum elongatum; assembly: GCA_011799875.1. Taxonomy (NCBI): domain Eukaryota; kingdom Viridiplantae; phylum Streptophyta; class Magnoliopsida; order Poales; family Poaceae; genus Thinopyrum; species Thinopyrum elongatum. The sequence goes on from CM022298.1 coordinate 267,055,733, forward strand.
ACACTGCACACGGTTTGTGAAAGCAAAAAATGTGCGATAAACATCAAGATTAGACACCTTTCTCATATCCACTACATGTGCGATGAATCTCTACTGCACACAGGATCAGCCAAGAAAAAACGTGTGAGATTAACAACAGTAGCGCACACAGTTCCTTCTTATTAAATGTTTGCGAAAGTCACCTTATCACACACGCGTAGCAATTATGGACTGTTTATGATGTCGTGCGCATCGTAAATGTTTGCTCATAGAAGAACGCGTGCGATAGGCCTTCATCTGATGCGGGTACAATGAATGAATCATGTGGGATACATTCAAGCTTTGCATACAGTTTTATAGGGACAACCGTATGCACTCTTACATCGAATTGCATACAGTCGTGGAAAAGTAAATGTGTGTGATTGTCTGCTTATCATACATGTTCTATAATCATGAACTGTTTGTGATGGGGCGCGCATCATAAACGTAGCACCACAGAAGTCTGACTGCGATGGTAATGCAGTCACAAATGAGTAGCAAGGATGGAGCATTTGGGATATTCGAGATATCACAAACAGTTGTATGAAGACTCGCGTTTGGGATAGATGTCGGCATCGCATACGCTTAGTTATGAAAAACATATGCATTGCTACTCCCTATCCCCGACGGTTTCTGGGTCGTGTGGAAAGTCCACCGTGCATGCTCGATGGGACGGGTGCGAGCAGTCCGCCGTGCAGGCTCGACAGGACGTGTGCAACTAGTCCACCGCGCAGGCTCGACGGGACGCGTGCGAGCTGTCCAGCGCGCAGGCTCAACGGAAATGTGCTAGCACTCCGCCGCGCATGCTCACTGGGAAGCAAGCTCTTTGAACCCATGCACCCACCACCCACCTCGCTCACAACTTCTCCGTTAATGGCAGATGAGCCGCTATTTAACATGCGGTTAAAGCACCTGTACGGAGGGTGTTTGCTTGTGATCCCATGGCCCCGCTCAACATTAGCATTTGCTTTGTTTGTGCATCGCTGAGAACGTGATTTTAGCCTGTTTTCAACTCGTATTCCGGATAATTTAGAATGCCAAATGCGGCAATGGATAATGCGATGACAAATTTACAATGGCAACGGATAATACGATGACAAATTTACAATGGCACGGATAATAATATTCTTACATATTCCGGATAATTTAAAATGCCACATGCGGCAACGCCCGAAAGACACAGGGGCAAAAGAAGAAGGAAATTGCACACAACGATCTGGGTCGCTACTGTCTCTAATCCTTGATGGATCGCCGGGCGAGGAGTTCCTCCAGCTCCTTCTTCACATCCTCATGACTTTGCTTGACAACAGCTGCAGATTCCTTCACCTGCAGCTTGCGCTCGATGCGGAGCTTCCTCAAGTCATCCATAAGTTCCTCGACAACGGCTTTCAGCATCACCCCCGAGGCACTGCTCTTCTCATGCAGCTTCTCCCAGCTGGCGGCCTTCTCCTCCTCCTTGATGAGCTCCTTGTGGAGCTTTGCATTGTCACCCATGAGTCGCATGATGAGGCCAGACGCCTTCTCAACCGAGGCATCACTAATCTCTAGAAGCTTCACCAAGCCATCAACCAGCTCCGGCTGCTTAATTATGCCAGTGAAAATGTCGTCATTGCTGGCCAAGGACTTCAGCACTACCAGCTCATCGCGTTCGCTGATGCGGCGAGTGCGCTTGTGAGAGCCCTTGCCTGCCGGTGAGAGCTTGTTCGACGGCTCCGCGGTGCGCCGTGACATATTTGTTGTGGCTGTCGCGTAGCGGTTGGACCTCTCTAGTGCTTCCGCGGCCTTGGTCTTTGCTCCCTGGTTATATGTCAACCTAGAACTCCTCCTACTGATCATGGCGGAATGACTTGATAGGAAAGACCTGTTTTTTTGGTGATGAGGAGCGGGATGTGTAGTAATTTTCAAGTGGGTATTTTTTATAGCCAAGTGCTAAGTTGGAACACATTTAGGTTTGATCGGCCTGGTTCCATCCGGGAACACATGTCCATCTCCATGCCATCCGGGAACTGTTTTGACTAAGTGGGAACATGTTTAGTTTTTATGGCATATGTGGGCCCACGTTCTTGGATGTCTACGTGTCTGCCCACTATCACACGGGGTCCAGATATCACCATCATGTCCGATGGATGGGCCGTCGCGCCTCCCACGGGGTTCCAGAAGGTTGACCAGAATTGCAATATGCAGGTGTGGTTGCTCGTCGTTGAGGTGGCCATGGTGCACTCTGCTCACGTCCATCCGTGCGCTTTGCCTGCCATTGAGGCAACCTCAGCGTGCTCCGCTCTGGCGTCGCTGCGCGCTGTGCTCGCCATTGAGGAAAATTTACAATGGCAACAGTTAATAATTATCTGACATATTCAGGATAATTTAAAATGCCACATGCGGCAACACCCAAAACACACATGACCTACATATGATTAGTGACTTAAAATGACGATATGCGACATTTGCATATAGAAATATAGGCTAAAAGGCTGAGCTGGCAGCCTTCCAACGACGGTCTTCTCGGACTCCGTGATTAGCATAGCACCCTTGCGACCGTTTTCCGAGTGTCCGGACCCACGGCCATGGTACCCATCTCCGCCTGCGGAGCTGCTAGTGCTAGGAGGCTCTTGGGGCTACTGGGCCTCTTCCAGTAGAGCTTGACAGCGTGCAATCGCGCATATGACACGCCCATGGAACCGCTCCATCTCCATGTCTCTGCACTAGTAGAAAATTTCGTCCATCACCTGCATCCTCAAGATATCACGTTGGCGATTTTCTACTTCGTCGTGGACGTCAACTCCACCAAGGATGCGCTCGAGCCTGGCCACCACACATCAGGATCAAGGTTGACACGGCCACCAGCGGCAATGATGAGGCCACAGACAGGCTGTCTCATAACATAATCGCACAGGACATCTGCCCATTCCTGGCGGGGCATCAGGCTCTTGATGAGCATCGGTGATGACAGCTCTTTGAGTGGGTCATCGATCATGCTGCCTAGCAGCTCTTGATCTTTTGCGCGGTGGATGGCAAACTGCTCATCACATTTCCTCTACAATATGTCCATTGTGCGCTTAAGGAACGACACGGCGATATCGCTGCCGACGGGCCATGGCGCCTGCACTGGTCGGTGAAGCTCTTTCTCTTAGGCCTGCTCTGGCTCGTTCTCCTCGCTGAAGATGTAACGTAGGAAGGGGTCAACATCGAAGCTTTGGTTGCCTGGCATGCTTAGAATAACTAATGTTATGTGGTTGTGGACTTGATCTGTGCATAGTGTCGCTACAGTGTGTTGCCACCTGGGTCATATGGAGCTAGCCACTAGCTGGTGGCGGGAAACCGATGAGGGAAGAAGCGGGAAGCAATGGCGTGGATTGTGGGACACGTGTATAACACCATTAATTTCTGCACTGGGTGTCTATGTTGGTAGGTACTACCTCCATCCTGGTTTATTGGTCCCCTTCGTATTTTGTACCAAATTTTGACCTTATATCTAACTGAGAAAATATTAATGCATGTCATCAAAAATAATATTGTTGGAAACTATGTTCAAATACAAATCCAACAGTATATTTTTTGTTACATGCATTAATACTTTCTTAGTTAAATCTATGGTCAAAGTTTAGCACAAAATACAAAGAGGACTAATAAACCGGGACGTAGTACGAGCTAGCATATATGCATCCATCGGATTGAGGATGGCTATTCCCTGCTATGTTCAACTGCTATATGCAAAATTATGCATGTGCTTGCTCGCCGTTGAGGCTGCTGCGGCGTGCTCTGCTTGCATCCCTCCGTGCGCTCTCCTCGCCATTTAGGCATCGAGGCGCGCTCGGCTCGCATCCCTCCACACGCTTGCTTGTCGTTCATCCGCCGAGGCGCACTCGGGTCGCGTCCCCCCACGCGCGCTCTGCCAGTGGTTGGGGCCAGCGCACGACCGCGTTGGGGAAGCTTTAGTTATTTGATCTCAGCTGGACATGGGGAACGGGCGATGGATATCATGGCTAAGGTTACTTAATTATACCTCCAGAGTCGGATGATTGCCGCGTGCTCATCCGGCTCCAGAGGTATAATTAATTAACCTAAACTATGATCTTCGGCACCCGTTCCCATCGCGCAACTCCATCCTATCATCGGCCGATGGGGCTATGTCGATGTGTGGGTAACTAGCTAGCAACTGGATCAGTAGCGAGTCATCGCTGCCGGCCATTGTTGTGGTTATTTATAGCTAGCAGCTGGTAGGGGATTGGGGATTTTACAATTCACCCTTGTGGAGCGTGGGAGGACTAAGTGGATCACACAACCATACGTGGTGTCACGTGTTATCACACACATGTTAACATAAGGAAACGTATGTGTAACTTACTAATCATCGCACATGAGTACTCGCACCACGCATCGTGTGTGATAATCCTAGCCATCGCAAGCAAGTCATTTGCATTTTCAAAGTTTTTTCTACACACATAATCGCACACGAAATAACTGTAGTAACCATTTGTGTTATATATTCTCATCGCACATAGTTCATCCGAGTGGCCTGCTTGCCGCGTATCACACACATCTTGTTTATACGAATCGTTTTTGTTCTTTTGGCTCATCGCAAATAGTTCATCTATGTGAACTATATGCCGTCTATCACACACACCTTTATCTGGCTGACCGTTTCTCTTGTTTTGGCTCATCGCATATAGTTCATCCGAGTGAACTATATGCCGTCTATCGCACACACCTTGATCTGGCTAACCGTTTGTGTTGTGCTCCCTAATCGCAAATAGTTCATCCTAGTGAACTGTATGACATATATCGCACGAACCTTGATATGGCTGATCGTTTCTATTGTTCTGGCTCATCGTAAATAGTTCGTATGGATCAACCATATGCCACGCATCACACATGCAACTATAATCTGAATCGTGTTTGATGTCTCACCCATCGCAAACATTTCATATCATTTTAGATGGTTTTTTTACATCACCATTTTCAATTAATGCATCGCACACTGATTCGTCGAAGGGTCTCTGATTGTAGTGTCGCGTTAGCAGCATCCTTCAGTAGTGTAAAGAGAATATATGTTACCGCGTACTGCCTGGAGCCTGAAGTATCATAGCTTGGGTACGTATCAGACGTAGCAGGGGCCGGTATCTCATATGGGTGAGAGTGTTGAATGATGTGTATCCTTGTTTCGCTCATGTACTGCTGCAAATAGGCATTGAATTCATGGAGATCAAAACCGACATCCTCATGCCAGAGACGTGTCGTCGTAGTCTCCTATTCTGTAATGTATGGCTGAAGCCCACTTCTATGAAGATAATTGTGACAAAAACACGTATCATCATAGATGTGGTGGGCTCCTACTTCTATGACAAAAATTTATGATAGAAATTGGGCTTTTCGTCCTGGGTGGGTTGAAGACGCACCTGTGTGACATTCTTTGGGCCGTCCATGACGTAAAAAATCATGGTAGAAGTGAGAGCGAGGAAAAGTTTGGGGAGTTCCCAGTTACGGTGGGTGGTCGGGGCCGAGCGATGCAGTGTGGTTTGTGCGTTTCTCTCATACACGCATGTGCGGTCGCCCACTAACTGAACCCAAGCGAGGCGTTCGCTTATTGAACCCGTGTGATCGCACTGCTACGTACCGAAGCTGATCGATCGATCCCTTCACTGCTAACTAAACCCGAGCGATCCCTTCGCTGCTTACTAAACCCGTGCGAGACATAGCTACTTGGTTGGGTTGCCTCTGGATGAACAGTCCCTGTTGCTGCTGCTGCATGCAATATGTAGAACGAGTTGACCTAGCCGGTTGGTTGGCTATGGATGAACAACTCTCAGTGGGGGTTGGACGGACAAGACCCCGGCCGTGTGTAGGCGGTTGCCGCTGGATGAACAGTATCCCATGGAAGTAGGCGGTTGCCGCTGGATGAATAGGACCCCGAGGAGTCCCCCACACACCCCAGCCTGTTGGGGGTGGATGAACAGGACCCCATGGAGGCTGGATGAACAGTAGCCGGTGGAGGTTGGAGGAAGTTGACACTGCATGAACAGTAGCCCGTGGAGTCCCATTTTGCGGTATGCCACACCCCTCCCGATGAACAGCAACCCGTTTCGACCTTATGCGCTCGAAGAGAAGTTTGTTACCTTCGTTTTGCAGTACGTTGGACCCCTCTCGATCAACACGACCCCATTTCGACCGTAGGCAGTTGGAGAGAAGTCTGTTTCCTTTGTTTTGCGGTACGCCACACCCCTCGCGATGAACAGGACCTCATTTCGACCATATATAGGCAGTCGAAGATAACTCAGTTTCTTCTGTTTTGTGGTACGCTAGACCCTGAGTCGATGAACAAGACCCCATTTTGACTGTTCTGTCCAAGCCGATTGGCTCCCGATGAGCAGGATGCATTCCAACCCAGTCGGTTGCCTCCCGATGAACACGATGTTGTTTCCTCCGTTCTGACCCTGCCGGTTCGCTGCAGATGAATAGGACGTCGTTGTTGTATGCATTCGAGACCCTGCCCGTATGTACGTATGTGGCCGTATTTACTTTCCTGCAATGTGGTCGTGTACACGATTTAGACAGGACTGCCTGAATTGCCACGCGGGGCTCTCCTATGACATGCGCTGCTCCTTGCTCGGCCACTGTTCATTGTTGGAAAGAGACCGATCCACTAGTATGTACGTAGATGTTTGCGACCACACACATAACGCTACCTACGCTTCGACCTGGTTGGTCCCAACTGTCAGGGGAGTTATCGAGGCACTTAATTCCGTGCGAAGATATAGCTGGTGGGTCAAAGCTGTCAGGGGGAGGAATCATTTTTTTGCACGTAATAAGGATGCACTTCCTTGCATGCGAAGATGTAACTGGTGGGTCCCAGCTGTCAGGGGGATTAATCAGTTTTTTGCACGTAATAAGGACGCACTTCCTTCCGTGCCAAGATGTAGTTGGTGGGTACTAGTTGTCAGGGGGAAACATTATTTTTCTGTGTAAAAAGGAGGCAGTTGCATGCATGCGTCCATGGACATGGTGCGTCCCCACTGTCAGCGTCCCCACGTACAGTCATCTTGTTATGACTCTCGTTTGTTGACCATGTTGAACATGCCGCGCCGAGCGCACCAAGGTGGCCCAGACAGGAATGACCCAAAGATGGGGAAGATGCGGCAGTGGAGTCGCAGACGGAGAGGAGTGCGAGACTTGACTGGTTCGGGTGTGGGGTGGGGCTACACTCAGCAGAGAATAAATGGAGGTGTGGATGAGTGGAGGGATGTCCTGGCCGCCGGTGGGGTAACGTTTTGCTGTGAGGCACACGAAGCAGCGCCGCTGGACACCGGAGGCTAGAGCAGGCGGTCCCGCCAGTGCTTGGGGAAGAAGACAAGAGATTGAAGAAGAATGTCGGCCATTGGATGTAAATCCAACGCATTGCTTAGGCATCGACCTAACGGACCACATGTCCACTAGTCCATTTGGTGGGCTGGGTCAAACAATAATGTAGCGTCCATGCAGCCCATTTCTATATTATGTTAGAATTTACAGCCCATTTGCATTTTTTCGAAATACACGCATTTGCTGGGCTGGGTTAAATATTGGGCTGGACGGAGAAATTTTATAAAAACATAAACCCGTGATTGCACGTCTATTACTGCATTGGTCAGTAAAATCTTAGCAAGATTATGTACGCGATCACCAGGAATTAACTTGCCAACTTATTGTTAAACAATTATTATTATTTTGTAAGAACTTATTGATTTACCAAATAAAATATTATTTTAGTTTGATGAGTTAACAAGACGTGGGGTATTATTATCTTTTAGGCTCGACTTGGGACAGTTGAGTTGGTTCTAGGGAAAACTAGTGGGTGAAAAATCAGATTACCTAAAAAAAGAAAGTGGGAGGAAAATCAGAGATAGGATTGACGAAAAGAAAAATAAAGGAAGTGGGAAGGTCTATACAAAGGTTGGACGAAGGATAGGTCAAACGGGAACCTTAGTTTGTTTCTAAAATATATATTTATATATAATAAAATAAAATATATATAGGGTGGGTCTATTATGATAACACCCCTTAAGAGTCTTATTCTGATAACACCCAGCTTATTCTGCACATCCCCCACCTGATCACCGCCGCCTCTCTGTCAGAATTGGGGCTCTGCAGACCCAGCAAGGTTCGAATTCTGGGGCATGTACGAAGATCTAGCCAAACCGCAGCCTCAAGCTCATCACTCCATGGCTTGGCCTCGCCGAGTTCGCGCGAGCGGGGAAAGGAAGGACACGGCAGTTTACCCAGGTTTGGGCCACCTTGCGGTGTAAGACCCTACTCCTCCTTTGTGGTGGATTGGCCTCACGAGGAGGTTGAGGATGAACTAGTATAGTGGGTGAGCGACCTCGCAAGGGCTCGGTGGCTGAGGATGGTTCTGCCTAGAGAAGACCAGAATCAGATCGACCCCCCTCTACGGTGGAGACTAGCCTATATTTATAGTGGCCTTGGTCCTCTTCCCTCATAGTTTAGGCGGGAAGGGATTCCACAATGCGGCCAATTTGAAAGGGGACAAGAGGTACATCTTATCCTGACGAAAGGTGGTCTTCACCTACAAAGCTTCTGGCCATGACGCGGTGGTTGGCTCGGTGATGACATCCGTCCTGCCGAGCTCGTGGTCTTGGTCTTGTTGCACCAGAATGGAAACCTTTGGGGGATCCCTCGGGAACCCGCGCTGGTCCTTGCCTCCTTAGCACCAAAGTGGAAACTGTCCTCCTCCTCGCCCGCTGGCGCTCGCCTGGCCTTGGTCGTCATGGCTCATGTCACTGCGAGCCTCGCGAGGCAGGGTACCTGCATAGAAATCTCCACTCCTCGAGAGGCAGGCTCGAGGAGCTGCCCCTCGGGAGGTCTTAGTGTCTCGCCTCGCGAGGCCGGGGAGCCCTCGCGTTGGTCTTGCTCGCAGAGTCTTGTAGCCAGGCCATACTGGGCCGTCGACGGGGCCACGCGCTGGGCCGTAGGCAGGCAAGTCTGGGTACCCCCGATCCCAAAACACCGACAATAGCGCCCGAGCCCAAGGCGTGCCCATCCTGAGTTCGAAGCGAAGGCAAGAGGCGAAGGGCGAAGCGATGTGGGCCCCAATCGCCTGCGGGCCAGGCTTGACGCGTGGCGTGCAACGGGACGCGGACGCCTCAACTTCCCCATGTTGCCTCGGCAACTGCCCCGACTGACGAAAGTCTGGACGTGCATGCTGCGAGGCCATCATTTCGCGAAGGTGGAGGGGCGCCGGTTGGCCCACGATCGCCTATAAGAAGGCGAGGGGGCAGAGTCCCATCCCATCTCTGTCTTCTCGCCCTTTCTCCTCCAATCTCCACAGCAGCCAACATCTCGCCGAAGGAACCATGGCGCCAGTGAGGAGGTTAACCACCGAAGAGAAGGGCAAAGCCCCCAAAGCGGGGCCGGAGTCGCCGCCGCTCAAGAGGGGGTGTGGCCGCCCCCGCAAGTCTGTCACTACGCCCGCAGCATCATCCCGGGGGCGTGGGCACCCTCCGCTGGCGGTTCGTGCAGACTCCGGCAGTCGTGTAAACTGGCATACTGGTCTAGAAACTTGATGAACTTGGTTCACTCACATGATAGATCTGATGGAGCTGAAATTTGGTAGGAGGGAGTTATTTGATGTATAGAAGATGCCATAAAAATTTCAGCTCAAAAAGATACCTCTAGATGGTACTTCCTTCACAGAGGTTCAAAATGAGCAGAAACTTGGCAGAGCCTTGTTGCTAAAAAGTTGTTTTGGCCAAAGTGATATTTTTGGATATTGTGGCTAGATAGGTTCCCTAATATCTCAGGGAATTTTCTGAGAGTTTTCTGAGCTAGGAAAATAGAGGTTGCTTCACAATTGACCAATTCTGACCAGAAAGGAAATAATTATTCTCGCTAAAATTTTGTACTGGACTATGGAATATTTTTGAAGATTGTGAGATTATATGATGATAAGAAGGTGTGACATGAGCTTGGGATTCTTCTGATGATCAGAACTATAGGTTGCTTCACAACCCATAGTGATGACATAGTATCCCAAAGGAAGAAAATAAATTATTGGAAAAGATTAAAATTGAAGTTGGCTCCAAGAGATGTGTGGCAAAGTTTTGGCAAGGTGGTGAGGGCTTTAGGTCACTTGGGAAAAGGCTCAAGATTCATAAGTCCAAAGTCAACTGAAAAACCCACCAAAATGCAAATAAAACCAAAGAGATTTTGAAAAGAAAAAGTTGCCAAAAACCAGGGTGTCACAAACCTACCCCCCTTAGGATGAATCTCGTCCTCAAGATTCGGTTGCTCAGGGAACAAGTATGGGTATGCGGATCTTAGAAAATCCTCTCTTTCCCAGGTAGCTCTTCCTCAGTGTGGTGATCCCACAGTACCTTGTAAAACCTGATCACCTTACTCCTGGTAGTTCTTTCCATTTCATCCAAGATTCTGACAAGTTTCTCTTCGTGGGTCAGATCTTTAGCCAGTTCTAGCTCACTCATATCTGCTTGCTTGATCGGTGGTGCAATGCACTTTCTTAACTGTGATATGTGGAAAACATCATGAACGTCGGACAACTCCGGTGGTAGTTCCAACTGATATGCTACCCTGCCTTTCCTAGCAATTACTGGAAAGGGACCGATGTATCTTGGTGCAAGCTTTCCCTGAGTATGAAACCTTTTTACTCCCTTCATGGGAGTTACTCGAAGGTAAGCATATTCTCCAGGCTCAAAAGTCACTTCTCGGTGCTTTGGGTCATAGTAACTCTTTTGACGGGACATGGCTACTCGAAGACGCTCCTGAATATCCTTGACTTGCTTCTCAGCCTCAAGCATCAAGTCCGTGCCAAAGATACGGCTATCTCCTGTCTGGGACCAATTTAGTTGGGTGCAGCACTTCCGCCCATACAGTTCTTCAAAAGGTGACATCTTAAGACTTGACTGATAGTTGTTGTTATAGGAAAATTCCGCATAGGGTAGGCTATCTTCCCATTTGGGTCCATAAGTGAGAGCACAGGACCGAAGCATATCCTCTAGTATCTGGTTTACTCGTTCGGTCTGTCCATCTATCTGTGGATGGTACACCATGCTATGCTTTAGCATGGTTCCCAAGGCTTGATGCAGTCGCAGCCAAAACACTGAGGTGAATAAGGAGCCCCTATCCGAGGTGATATACTTGGGTACTCTATGAAGGCTGACTATCCGGGACATGTAGAGTTGTGCAAGCTGATTTGCGTTGAAAGTGGTCTTTACAGGAATAAAGTGAGCCACTTTTGTGAGTATATCCATGATAACCCAAATAGCATCATGGCCTCTTGTTGACTTGGGTAGTCCAACAATGAAGTCCATGCATATGTCGCCCCACTTCCACTGGGGAACTGGTAAAGGTTGCAGTAGCCCAGCGGGTTTCTGGTGTTCAGCCTTGACTTTGTTGCAGATGTCACAGTAGGCGACATAGTATGCTATATCCCTTCGCATTCCTGGCCACCAAAAGGTTTCTCTCAGGTCCTGATACATCTTTGTGCCTCCGGGTGGATAGAGTATGCGGACTCATGAGCTTCTCTAAGTATTTCCTGTCTCTGATTGTTCTAATCGGGCATGCATGTCCGTTTCTCAAACCATAAGGTGCCTTGGTCATCCACACGGAAAGACTTGGCCTTCCCCTGCTGAATCAATTCCTTGATCTCTGTTATTCCTTCATCTAGTTCTTGAGCCTTTTTAATTTCCTCCATAAGGGTTGGAGTAATTTCCAACGTATCCGGGTTAAGTGGGCCACATAGCACCATATTGAGTTTGGCAGACTCTTCTTGTAACCGTGGCTGGATACCCGCGGTTAGTGTATTCATGGTGCCTTGTTTTCTGCTAAGATCATCAGCGACCGCATTAGCCTTTCCTGGATGATAATTTATTCCAAGGTTATAATCCTTGACTAGTTCAAGCCATCTTCGCTGTCTAAGATTCAGGTCGGGCTGAGTGAAAATATACTTGAGACTCTTATGGTCTGTGTATATTTCACATCGTGGCCCAATGAGGTAATGCCCCCAAATCTTTAAGGCATGAACCATGGCTGCTAATTCCAAATCATGCATGGGATAATTTTCTTCATGAGGTCATAGCTGTCTGGATGCATATGCTACAATCTTCCCTTCTTGCATCAACACGCAGCCGATTCCTCGTCCGGAAGCATCGCAATATATGTCAAAACTCTTGTGGATGTCTGGAAGAACTAAGATAGGGGCCGTAGTTAGCCTTGTCTTTAGCTCTATAAAGCTGCTGTCACACTCTGCCATCTAGACAAACCTTTGATTTTTCTTCAGCAATTCTGTCAGTGGCTTGGCTATCTTAGAGAAGCCTTCTATGAAACGACGGTAATAGCCTGCCAATCCCAGAAAGCTACGGACTTCGGTCACAAAAGCTGGTGTCTTCTAGTTCAATACTGCAGTTACTTTGCTGGGGTCGACAGCTACTCCTTGCTCTGACAAAATGTGTCCCAGAAATCCCACCTCTTTTAGCCAGAATTCACACTTACTGAACTTGGCATACAGACGACGGGTCCTTAATCTTTCCAGGATAGCACGGAGGTGCAATTTGTACTCTTCTTCATTCTTGGAGTATATCAAGATGTCATCGATGAACACCACCATGAATTTGTCCAGGAAATCCATGAAGACCTTGTTCATCATGCTCATGAAATAAGCTGGGGCGTTCGTCAGTCCAAACAACATGACCATAAATTTGTACAGGCCATACCGGGTGGTGAAAACTGTCTTGGGGATATCCTCTTTTCTGATTTTTAGCTGATGATACCCTGTTCGGAGGTCAATCTTGGAGAATACCCATGCTCTGTTTAGCTGATCGAACAGATCGTCAATGCGAGGGAGCGGGTACTTATTTTTAATGGTGACCTCATTCAACTGGCGATAGTCCACACACATTCGTAGACTTCCATCCTTCTTCTTGACAAACAGTATGGGTGATCCCCATGGCGAGATGCTTGGGCGAATATACCCTTTCTGTAACAATTATTCCAACTGCTTCTTTAATTCCACCAACTCTGGACTCGCCATACGGTAGTATTTCTTGTAAATTGGGGCAGTACCGGGAATCACCTCAATTGCAAACTCTAATTCCCGGTCTGGTGGCATCCCCGGTAGTTCCTCGGGAAATACATCTGGGAATTCACAGACTACCGGAATCAAGTTCATATCTGTACCGGTAGTTGGGTATGCCATTCCCTTTCTTGACATCATTTTGCTGGCAAGGAATTGAACTGTTTGTCCTGCCGGGTTAACCAGGGTTACTGTTCTGGTGGCGCAGTTGATGCACACTTGGTGTGGTGTTAACCAGTCCATCCCCAGTATTATATCCAATCTAGGGGATTCAATGGCAACGAGTGTAGCTGGAAATTTAATTCCATGTATCGAGATTTCCAGACCTTTATATACTAGATTTCTTCTGAGCAGGGAGCCAGGGGATTGTACCACCATGATTTTATCCAAAAGCGAGGGGAAAAATTGTGCAAGGTGGCAAAACTCCGTGAAATAAACGAATGGGAAACCCTAGAATCAAATAAAGTTACTGCAGGTATGTCATTAATAGAAAACATACCAAGGACCACGTCTGGTGCTTCGCAGGCTTCCTCAACGGAGATATGATGGACGCGTCCGTGACAGAAGTTAGGGTTGGGGCAGTGTCCAATAGTGTTGACTTGTGGCTTGAAGTTAGATGATGGATTCCCATTGTTGGCAGGTCACTGTTTGGAGTAGTGTCCGCTTTGGCCACAAGTAAAGCAAGTGTTATTGCGGCGGCAGTCCTCAATCACTGGCTGTTTGCCGAAGGTGTTGTTCTGATTGAATGTCTTATTATTGTTGTTGCTATTGTTCCATGCGGGCTTGTATTCAGATGGACCTGACTACCAAATGCGTGGCTTCTGCACAAACTGCTCACGATTGTCCTTCTTGGGTTCAAACTTTCGCTTGCGGTCATCGTACCCAGACTTATGCTCTTGTTCGGTTATGAACGCCTTGTTCACCAAAGTATGGAAGTCAGGAAAGTCCAGCATACAGAGCTGATAACGGAGGGCATGATTTAGTCCTCCTAGGAATCGGTCTATCTTCCTTTCTTCGGTGGATACGTCATGGGTAGAGTACCATGGCAGATTGTTAAACTTGTTCAGATACTCCCACACGGACATATTTCCTTGTGTAAGAGCAAGAAATTCCCTTTGCTTCACCTTCATTATGTCGGTAGGAATATGATACTTGTGAAATAACTCCTTGAACTTCTCCCAGGAAATATCTTCTCCGGAAGGCCACATTATCTTTGTATTGTCCCACCATATGGCTGCTGGCCCTTCTAGGTAGTAGGTGACAAAATGAACCTTATCTGACTCCTCACAGCAAGCTATTTCCAGCTTCTTTTCCATGGTTCTTAGCCAATCATCAGCTTCCATAGGGTCCACAGCTTGACCAAAACTGGGTGGCTTGGTGCGCTGAAAGTTAGACAACTTAGAGTGTGTCCCATTGTTGTTATTCTGGATCACCATAGTCTGCATGCTTTTCAGAAACTCCATGAGATCCTGATTTCTTTTCTCCTCAAACATCCTCATGATCTGATCAGTGGTCAGTGCCTGAGGTGGTGGAGGTGGTAGATCTTCTGGTGGTTGTCCTGCCTGTTTGGCGGATCGACGAACGGGGGTTCCATCGCCGCCTTGGCTACAACCTCTCTTCATCCTAAATTTGTTCCCATCACAAAACACCGAATCGATGAGCAACATCCATAAGGGAAATGCGGTAATATGACACCATAAAGAAAATTCACGAGAAAGATGAATAAAACAAACAACATAATTATACAAGATAACCCAACATCATACATGGCAAGCTAGTAGGGGGATGTCATGGCTAGACTGCTCATACGGCAGTTGACATATGCAAAGATGCATGCACTAAAACTCAAGCCTCGACTCTAGTGGCGCGGGTGGCACGAACACTGCCAGACTGAAGACTCCTCGTCATCTAAGCCTGAGTCAGAATCAGAACTGATGATGTGGATCACATCCTCCGGATCAAAGGAAACACGGCGACGCTGCTGAGACGGTTCTCTTTCTGAGGAAGAAGGAGCACGATGCCTCAGCATCAGAGCAGCTGGAGTGGATAAGAGTGAGGCCCACTTTGTTGGGGTCTCATGTCGGCTACCATATGAAAAGCCTGGTGGTGTAGTGGAACTAGAAGGAGTATCAAGCCTACGTGGAGTTGTGACTGGCGGTGGATACATGGGTGGAAATGTAGTCTGAGGTGGAGATGGTACTGTAGTCACGGCTGCAAGTGCCTCCTGGACATGAGACAGCCCCTCAGCTAAGGAGTTGATCATACGATAACTGGCATTCAGATAACGAGATAGAACACCAGTCGCACGATCACTCGCCGGGTCAACTGGCGCGAAAATGACTCGCCCTGTCGTAGCGGACAGGGTGGGGTTGTGAAAGAAACCTGGATGAGTCTGCATCTCGACCTCGTGGAAGCGTAAGTTAGTGAGAGCCTCCATCGTAGCAAACTGGATTGCCAGCTCCGGAGTAGAAGCCGTCCCGCCATTGGAGGAGCGAGAGTATCTACCAATATCCGAGCTCGCGGTCAGAAAAGCCTCCACGTGATACGCATACACTGACTCAGCAAGCTGCTCCCGAAACACCTGGTATATTGGGTCTTCGCCGTTAGGATACAGCCGAAGTCAGATGTTACGGAGCAGTACTAGAAAAGTGAATGGTGCTGGCTCATGATGGTAGTGGTATGGAACTGGTGCCATCTACACTCACAATGCCAACGGTTAGTAAAACAATGAATCATGATGCATGCCATGCAACAATCAAATGCAGCAAGCAAGGTGCACACTCAAAGCCCTACGCTAATCGTGGTTTCTAGTGCAGGTTAACTAGGGTGTCCTACAGTCAGCACGGCTCTGATACCAAGCATTGTGGCACCCCGACTCAGAGAACCAGATTACCTGTGTTTCCAACCCAGAGATCATGTCTTCTGGAAACACACAACAACTTGAAACAGAACTGAACTGATCTTTATTGATAAACTTCGTGTACAAGCTCATATTTACATCGATGGTGAGACCAAAGGCACACCTGGTGCTATGACAATATCTACATTATTTATGAAACATAGCGGGCCTCAAAACTACTAGGGAAACTTTACGGCGTAGCAGAACATAGAGGAAACTCCATCCATAGGGACACTGCTGGGACACAGCCTAGTTAGCATAGCACGAACCATCGGGACCTCCGTCCTCGGCTTCTCCTGCATCTGGCATGATACGCCAGGTGAGTACTTTGAATGTACTCGCAAGCTCACGACAACCAAGTAATGCAGCAAACAATAGCATGGCAATCAACATGTTAAATTCTTAAGTGATTCACTTACTGTCATCGGTTATCAACTTACTCTCTTCCGGGTTGTCCCACAACCCTCGGAATTCTCATAGCTCATCGAGTACTTCTGATCATACGACGAGTTCTTCCATCCTTAATATCACTGTTACGGTTGACCACCTAGTGAGGCCTGGACGGACTGTCCAATATCGTGGACACGGCTATTCGAATAGATTTTTCACTCTGCAGAGGTTGCACACTTTACCCACACCATGGAGCACCTGACCTTGTGATTCCATTTGGGTGGACCCATGTTGCTCCAACGAAACCCGCCTGACGCGTGACCCTCCCATCGTACCACCGACGATCATTCTCCCCCGGAGTCCTGCCCTGGGTGGCCCCTGTGTCACCTCATGACACCTGCCACTGTTGTGGCTGATGACCCACAAGTATAGGGGATCTATCATAGTCCTTTCGATATGTAAGAGTGTCGAACCCAATGAGGAGCAGAAGGAAATGACAAGCGGTTTTCAGCAAGGTATTCTCTGCAAGCACTGAAATTATCGGTAACAGATAGTTATGTGATAAGATAATTCGTAACGGGTAACAAGTAACAAAAGTAACTAAGGTGCAGCAAGGTGGCCCAATCCTTTTTGTAGCAAAGGACAAGCCAGGACGAACTCTTATATAAAGCAAAGCGCTCCCGAGGACACATGGGAATTGTTGTCTAGTTAGTTTTCGTCATGCTCATACGATTCACATTCATTACTTTGATAATTTGATATGTGGGTGGACCGGTGCTTGGGTGCTGCCCTTCCTTGGACAAGCCTCCCACTTATGATTAACCCCTCTCACAAGCATCCGCAACTATGAGAAGAATTAAGATAAATCTAACCATAGCATGAAACATATGGATCCAAATCAGCCCCTTACGAAGCAACGCATAAACTAGGGTTTAAGCTTCTGTCACTCTAGCAACCCATCATCTACTTATTACTTCCCAATGCCTTCCCCTAGGCCCAAATCATGGTGAAGTGTCATGTAGTCGATGTTCACATAACACCACTAGAGGAAAGACAACATACATCTCATCAAAATATCGAACGAATACCAAATTCACATGATTACCTATAACAAGACTTCTCCCATGTCCTCAGGAACAAACTTAACTACTCACAAAGCATATTCATGTTCATAATCAGAGGAGTATTAATTATCATTAAGGATCTGAACATATGATCTTCCACCGAATAAACCAACTAGCATCAACTACAAGGAGTAATGAACACTACTAGCAACCCACAGGTACCAATCTGAGGTTTTGAGACAAAGATCGGATACAAGAGATGAACTAGGGTTTGAGAGGAAATGGTGCTGGTGAAGATGTTGATGGAGATTGACCCCCTCTCGATGAGAGGATCAATGGTGATGATGATGGCGATGATTTCCCCCTCCCGGAGGGATGTTTCCCCGGCAGAACAGCACCGCCGGAGCCCTAGATTGGTTCTGCCCAGGTTCCGCCTCGAGACGGTGGCGCTTCGTCCCGAAAGCTTCCTTCTTATTTTTTCCAGGTCAAAACACACCATATAGAAGAAGATGGGCGTCGGGGGCCTGCCAGGTGGCCCACAAGGATGGGGGGCACGCCCAGGGGGGTAGGGCGCGCCCTCCACCCTTGTGGATGGCAGGTGGCCCCCCTCTGGTACTTTCTTCGCCCAATATTTTTTATTAAATCCAAAATGACTATCCGTGAAATTTCAGGACTTTTGGAGTTGTGCAGAATAGGTCTCTAATGTTTGCTCCTTTTCCAGCCCAGAATTCCAGCTGCCGGCATTCTCCCTCTTCATGTAAACCATGTAAAATAAGAGAGAAAAGGCATAAGTATTGTGCCATAATGTGTACTAGCAGCCCATAATGCAATAAATATTGATATAAAAGCATGATGCAAAATGGACGTATCAACTCCCCCAAGCTTAGACCTCGCTTCTCCTCAATCGAAAGCCGATATCGAAAAATATGTCCACATGTTTAGAGATAGAGGTGTCGATAAAATAAAATATGGACATGAGGGCATCATGATCATCCTTAGAACAGCAACATATATTGTCATATAATTTCTTAGATATATAGAAGAGGAATGCAAAAGGTCTAGCCACGCAGAAAATAAAAGTGAAAATTAAATGAGAGTTAATGAAACTTATGTTATCAAGAATGAAGGACAATCAATAAAGGCTTATGTTACCAAGAAAAAGAGAACAAAAAAGGTGTACTTTGACTGCAGCTCCTCCCACCTACTAACCGCAGCTCATTAATATTTATATTTCTAAAGAATTATAATCCGTAAACCATTCTAAACAAAGATGAATGCAGTTCACAAGAGTAAATATAGGTAGTGCACAAGGTGTGTACATGCAGTGAATGCTTAGAAGAAGCACAAGGGACGCACTTTCGTGATGTACACAACGCATAGACTTAGTGCACGCAGTTGAAAGTGCAACTAATCCCCGGGTGGTTTTGGTAATTCATAACAACATATAGCTCATTGAACTAATATCCTTTCAAGTTAAATATTTCAGAAAGTTCAATGATTGGCATGGCACATGGACTAGAGATGTGGACCCCTCAAAATGCTAAGGACAAAGATTGGCACAAACTCAAGACTCTACATTTCTATTTTAGTGATCCAAGATCACATTGAGTCCATAGGAAAAGCCAATACTATTAAAAGGGGATGAGGTGTTGCTTAATGGTCTACTTGCTCAAAATGCTTAGTGACATGCTCCAAAGCCCTCAACCACTTTCTCATTTCCATATATGTCCTAAACCTAAAGTCAAACTCGGCCCCACAGATTTGATCTATTCGGCGCCACTAAGTTCCTTTGACATAGCTCTGCCAGAAACCCTAATCAGTTGGGTCTCACTGATAGGGATTTCGGTCTCACCAAGATGGGATTGCAAACTCTCTGTTTCCCTTCGTAATGTTTCGGTCTCACCAAAATGAGCGATCGGTCCCACCGAGTTCGCAATGCAAACTCTCTGTTTCCCTTTCATAACGTTTCGGTCTTACCGAAAGGAGCGATCGGTCCCACCGAGTTTGCCTGGCCAACACTCTGTTTGCTCATTGCTGAAATCGGTCTCCCGAATTCATGCAATCGGTCACACCGAGATGAGGTTTTGCCCTAACCCTAGCACATCGGTCCCACCGAGTTGAGTATATCGGTCCCACCGAAATTCCTAATGTTCACATTTTGAATTGAATCGGTATCACCGAGTTATTCCATTCGGTCTGACCGAGTTGAGTCAAATGTGTGTAACGGTTGGATTTTGTGTGGAGACTATATATACCCCTCCACCCCCTTCTCTATTCAAGAGAGAGCTATCAGAACATGCCTACACTTCCACTACTCATTTTCTGAGAGAGAACCACCTACTCATGTGTTGAGATCAAGACATTCCATTCCTACCACAAGAAACTTGATCTCTAGCCTTCCCCAAGTTGCTTTCCACTCATATCATCTTTCCACCATATCCAAATCTATGAGAGAGAGAGTTGAGTGTTGGGGACACTATCATTTGAAGCACAAGAGCAAGGAGTTCATCAACAACACACCATTTATTACCTTTTGGAGAGTGGTGTCTCCTAGATTGGTTAGGTATCACTTGGGAGCCTCCGACAAGATTGTGGAGTTGAACCAAGGAGTATGTAAGGGTAAGGAGATCGCCTACTTCATGAAGATCTACCCGAGTGAGGCAAGTCCTTCATGGGCGATGGCCATGGTGGGATAGACAAGGTTGCTTCTTCGTGGACCCTTCGTGGGTGGAGCCCTCCGTGGACTCGTGCAACCGTTACCCTTCGTGGGTTGAAGTCTCCATCAACGTGGATGTACGATAGCACCACCTATCGGAACCACGCCAAAAATCTTTGTTTCTACATTGCGTTTGCCTTCTCCAAACCCTTCCCTTTACCTTCATATGCACTGTTTTACTTTCCATTGCTACATTCGTAGAATTGCATGTGTAGGTTGATTGCTTGACTTGTGCTAAGTTGCTAAAATCTGCCAAGACTTAAAATTGGGAAAAGGCTAGATTTTTATTTGGTCAAGTAGTCTAACACCCCCTCTAGACCTACTTTCGATCCTACAAGTGGTATCAGAGCTTTGGTCTCTAATTGCCTTGATTTCCATAGCTTTGGTGATCATAGCCTTGGTTTCACAACCTAGGAGAGTATGGCGTCTAGCGAGGGAAATTACCACCGTAGAGGTCATTACTTTGATGGTACTAATTTTGCTAGTTGGAAGCATATGATGAAAATGCATATTCTTGGACATAACCCCACCGTTTGGGCTATTGTGTGTATTGG
Source organism: Thinopyrum elongatum (assembly GCA_011799875.1). Classification (NCBI taxonomy): domain Eukaryota; kingdom Viridiplantae; phylum Streptophyta; class Magnoliopsida; order Poales; family Poaceae; genus Thinopyrum; species Thinopyrum elongatum. The sequence goes on from CM022298.1 coordinate 267,076,452, forward strand.
TTTGCAAGGTGAATTCTTCGAAGATGGAAGAGAACCAAATTGTGAAGCAACCACAGAAGAATTGAAGATGTTGCAATACAACGCTCAAGCTTGCGATATCCTCTTCAACGGATTGTGCCCCGAAGAATTCAACAAAATCAACCGTCTAGAGAATGCAAAGGAAATTTGGGATACTTTGGTTGATATGCACGAAGGTACCGAGTCCGTCAAGGAATCCAAATTGGATGTGCTTCAAAGTCTACTTGACAAGTTCAAAATGAAGGATGGTGAAGGAGTCGCTGAAATGTATTCTAGGCTTGCTCTCATCACAAATGAGATTGCCGGCTTAGGAAGTGAAGAGATGACCGACAGATTCATCATCAAGAAGATCCTAAGAGCCTTGGGTGGAAAATATGATACCGTGTGCACTTTGATCCAAATGATGCCCAATTACAAAGATCTCAAGCCAACGGAAGTCATTGGTAGAATTGTTGCTCATGAGATGTCACTTAAGGATAAGAAAGAGCTTCACAACAAGTCTAGTGGTGCTTACAAAGCTTCATGTGATGCTTCCACAACATCAAGTGAGAAACAAGCCTTCAATGAAGAATTGAGCCTAATGGTGAAGAACTTCAACAAGTTCTACAAGAGTAGAAGCAAAGAGAGAAGTTCCAAGTTGAGGTCCTACTATGAAAAGAGATCTTCTAGTCGTGAACGAAATTGCTACAATTGTGGAAGACCCGAACACTACTCCAATGAGTGTATGGATCCCTACAAAACAAGAGAAGACTCACGTAAAAGGAGAAGTAAAAGAGAGGAATCACCTCCAAGAGAGAGAAGGAGTAGAGATGATCGTTATGAACGAAGACCCTCTCGGAGAAGCAAGGATTCGAAAAGGAAGGACAGGTCATCAAAGAGCTACACAAGACGAAGACATCAAGCTCATGTTGGTGAATGGGTATCCGGTTCCGACTCCGAACACTACTCCGAGAGAAGTTATCACTCCGACTCCAAACATACTCAAGATGAAGGTGTTGCCAGTCTTGCACTTGTGTCATCCAACTCCTACGACATATTTGACTCACCGAATGAAGGGATTGGAAGATGCTTCATGGCTAAAGTCCCCAAGGTATCACACCCAGAGTATGTTGATTTCAATAGTGATGAGGATGATTTTCTAGGTGATGATGATTTACTTGTTGACAACTCTTGTGATGAAATTGCTATTAATCATGCTAATGAAGATGAAACGAATGACAATGATAAGAAGGAGATTGAGTGTCTAACTAAAGAACTAAGCACTCTTAAGTTAGCTCATGAAACTACCTTAGAAGATCATCGAGAGCTTTTAAAGACTCATGAGAAGCTACGCTTTGAAAAGCTCAATCTAGAGCAAGAGCATGGGTTCTTAAAAGCAATCAATGATGATCATCGTAAGGAAAGTTCTTCTTACATTACCAAGCATTTACTCTTGTCTACTTACATGCCACAAGTAAAATCTAGCAACAAGAACAAGAAAGATTCTTCTTCTAGTAGTAACAATAATCATGCTAAATCCAATATTGTTGCTTCTAGTTGTTCTCTTGATTCCACTAATGATTCTCTTAGCCAAGTTACACTTGAGCAAGAAAATAGCTTATTGAAGGGAATTATAGAGAAAGGTGTTTACAAGAGCCTTGCCGGAAGTAAGCAATTTGAGGAGATTGAACACAAGCAAGGAAGGCACCGGAAGAATCAAGGTGTTGGTTTTGAACGCAAGTTCAATGCCAATGGAGTTGAGTGGGAAGAAGATCAATACCCCAATACAAAGTTTGTTCCTCAACAAGAGAATTATGACCCCACTTCATTTGATGGAACACAAGCTCAAGATGATCTTCCACCACAAGACCACAAGCTAAAAGGCAAGGACAAGCTTCAAGAGGAGATTGATTCATTTGAAGAAGCTCCAAAGGCCTTGGTCAAGTGGGTTCCCAAGACTACATCAAGTACGACTACAACTCCAAGGATCCCCATCAAGTTGATGTGGGTCCCAAAGAAGAAGAACTAGAGAGTTCTTGAGGGTGACTCCGCCAACATACTTCACTCATATTCATTTTGGCAAGGACAAGTGCAATCAACTTCCATATCTTGCACTAGTTCAAGGAGTCACAAACCCTCTTGTTCGTAAGACAAGGGACAAGGTAACCTAATGCTTTCATGGACAACATCATATGTGTATTTCACTCTATGTCTATGGATATCCTTTTGTGTTCCTTGTGGGACTAACCCATGTAGGTATTGAAAGTGCAACTCACTCCAATGGATTGCTCCAAATGATCTACATCAACATTGAGCATCCATATCCTCAACATCTACATGAAGTCATCATCGACAAAACCCAAGGTTAGTTCATCCCTCTTAGGGAGGATATCACATCTAGGGGGAGCTTTACTCTAAGAATTGAGCTAAAGCAACTCTAATGGTGTGAACACAACAATGCTTTATGTAAAAGTGGTAACCCCACTTGTGCTTAAACGATGAGTATGACCTATGATCAAATGTTCTCATTTGACTCCTAAGTCAATATACTCATATATAGATGACCTAGTCATCGCAAATTGCTTGATAGATGCTAGAGTATTTGTGCATGCTTTGCCACATATTTCATTTGCTATCTTATTGTGTGAGCATGTTGGTTGCATAATTTTCTCCATTCGAGGACATCCATTTGTTGTTTTGATAGATTGGTTTTTCATTTTGCCAAATGGATGGACAAGAATGCCTAAGTACTCCCTCTAGCTATCTATGCTTTTCTCGTCTCAAACTCTATTCATGCTACATCACAAAGTTTGAACAAGTCGAATTCGAACCCTCCGGGTGAGGAGCATTCGGAGCCGCCGATCCGTCAAGGGCTTAGACTTCCAAAACCTCTTAATGGCTTTCGGTCTGACCGATTCATCCATCTCGGTCTCACCAAAATCATTGGGTTGATCTAGGTTTTCACCTCGGTGCAACCGATTAGAATAGTTCGGTCACACCGAGTTGCAGTAACCACTTGCGATTCTACATCTCAGTGCCACCGAGTTGTTCCATTCGGTAACACCGACAGTGACTGGGTATAATATATCCGCGGGTTGAAATTTGGAAATTCCTTCAAACTCCCAACCGCGCCTGCCCAGCTCTACCGCCCCCTTGGCCTCCGGATCATCGCCGTCGTCGCCAGCGCCCTCCTGCTGCTGGTCTCCGCTGCTGTCAACAGGATTCTTCGCCGCCGTGGTCGCCGTAGCGAGTCCGCCGCCAAGTTAGGGTACGGACTCGGTCCCTTTCTGTATTCCTTAAATTCGATTCTTGCACAAAGGTTAATGCCATGCTTCTAGCCATGATTGAGATCATCCTATCCAACCAAAACTTCCTCTAGATTAGATTTGATGCAAAAACTTAGGGTTAGGTTTCTGCCGAACTCATCTCGGACCGACCGATTTGAAGTATTCGGTCTCACCGATTTGGCCCAGGCCATTGCACATGTACTACTCGGTCTGACCGAAGTGTACGAATCGGTGCGACCGAGTTTACTTTCTCTATGAAACCCTAGCATCTCGGAGTCACCGAACTGCATCTCGGTCTGATCGAAACTACCTGTTTAGACTCCAAAGTTGCTTCGGTGTCACCGAGTTAGTCATATCGGTAGCTCCGAAATGCTTTCTGCAGAAAACTAAAATTAAGTTTTTGAGTCTAACTTTTTGCCAAAATAGTTGTACTTTGTGATGCTCATCTACTCTGCCTATACCTATCTATTCATAGGGTCAGTGTCAGCCATGTCAGATAACAGTGACAGCCAGAACAGGTCAGAGGAGCAAGCAAATCTTAGTGAGGGCACTAGTCCCTCCAATAGCAGTTATGATGAGGGTAGCAGAAGCACCCCAAGCAACTTGCCTAAGGCTACAACTAGGCAAAGGAAGAAGAGAACCTCAGATTCTGAAGATGAAGACTTTGTGGTTGATGAGGAGGTTACCTCAAAGAAGAAGGTAGTCAAGAAGGAGTATGCTGCTGCTGCTGCCACCAAGCCTGGCATGAAGAAGAAAGTTCCTGCCAAGAGAGTGCCAATGTCAAAAGCCAGGTCCTCCACTCAGGAAACTATGGAGTTCACTGCTAAACCAAGAGAAGAAGAGGCTGCTGGAGGCAAGAAAAGGAAGGAAAGGGTCAAGAAGACCATGGCCCGAGTTATTGGTAGATCATCAATGATGAAAGATCCAGATGAAGATGATGAGGAAGAAGCTGTTGAGCCAGCACCAAAGTCTCAGAAGCTTATGGGAGATGCAATTAAGTCTGGGGCTGACTCATCTAAGCCCAAGACAGCTCCAAAGCCATCTGCCCAAGCTCAAGTCCCAAAGCCTACAACACCCAAGAAACATCCCAGCTTCTGAAAAGAACAAGGCCCCAGTGCCTGAAGTTCAAGAGGATGAGGAGCGGCAAGTGCTCAGGAAGCTCAAGCCAAAAATTCCAGATCATGATGACAATCATCCCATAGCTGAGAACATGAAGTTGAGAAAGGATGCAGGTCTCAGACTATGGAGACAGACAGACCCATATGCTGTGAGGATAAGGACAGCTATGGACTATAGATTTCACACCAAGGAGCAACAAGACTTCTATGAGACAGTTCTTTTGGACAAGAAGCCCATAGTCAGTGACATGAGATGGGTTGACTGGAAGTTCATTGATGACAATGAAGATTACTTCCCTGGAGTTCATGAGAGTTTCAGGCTGAATGAGGTTGACAAGTTTGTTGGTCAGAAGCTGACTAAATGGAATGATGAGATGGTCATGCAATTTTATTCAACTGCACACTTCAATCCGGATGGCAAGATAGTCTGGATGACTGAAGGGACAAGATACCAATCATCTATTGCAGAATGGGCCAAGTTGATCAATGCCCCTGAAGAAGGTGAAGATGACACATATGTCTATGCCAAGCCCAGGAAAGATCATAACTCCATGGCTCACATGTACAAGGAAATTCCAGATGCTGCATTGGCAACTCATAGATTTGGATCCATCTACTATGTGTTGTCAGGGCTGCCCACTATCAACACTATACTGAGGTACACTTTGTTGCCCAAGTCAGGAGATGACAGGATGATCAGAGGTCACTCAATAAACCTACTGCATATGTTTGATGTGCCAGAGAAGTTCAAAGTGATGACTTTGATTGTTGAAACCATCAAGAGAACAGCTGCTGATCAGAAGAGGTAATGTGGATATGCCCCACACATTCAGATGCTCATCAATTCCAAGATGGGAACATGCACATATCTACTAGACAGAGAACACCTTCTCCTAAGGCTAGACTTTGAGGACAATGTTGTTGTCATGGATGCATCACATCCTACATCTGTAGAGGCTCAGGAGAAGTGAGAGCAAGCTAAGGCCACAAAGACATCCAAGATGCGAGATGTATCAGCTATGAATCTCAAGACCAAGCAAGATCAGCTCACTTATCTGCTTGAGTCTACAATGAGGATTGAGAAAGGACTAGCCACCCTGACTCAAAACCAAGAAAGTCTTGAGAGGATCATTGAAATAAAATTTTATGATCTAGACTTGAAGGTCACAGAGATCCAAACCACAGTTGAGCAACTTCAAGAAGAGGTCGACGACAGGAGAGGAAGAGTCACCACAGATGCATTTTACAGAGTGCCAAGAGCACAGAGGTCTGCAGCAGAGCCAGTTGTCACAGATTCCAGAGCTACGGCTTCAGCACCTGCAGCAAATGCCAGTGTTGCACCTTCAGTTGCAACTCCTCCAGCTCCTCAGACATCATCACAAGCCTTTGCAGACGGACTCCTCTCAACGCCATCTACGCACACCAGAGCCACCAGCCCGAAGACCACTTCAGGAGCTCCCGGAGATCGTGCCTATAGTGCCGAATAGCACTATGCATTTTCAAGCTTTTTGGTAACTTGTTGCCAAAGGGGGAGAAAGTGTATAGATCTTAGGCTTCGAGAGAGAGAGAGTGTGTTTTGCTTTTGTTTGCCTCTCTTGCTACTTGATATTTGTTCGTTTGGTTGCTACATTATTTATGCTTGTGTGTGAGATACACTTATGATCATGTGGTTGATCATTATGCTTTAATGTGTGCTTGAATGATGCTATCTATAATACTTGTGTATGATCAACCATGATTCCCTTGGTGATGAGTGCATGTGCTTTACATTCTATCATTTTGAGTGCTCCACCAAGATGTATGTGACATGGAAGAGTAACCCATGATCCTAATCGATTGTGCATTTGCATTCAAAAGCAAACTTTAAATAATGCACCAATTTAGGGGGAGCTCTTGCTTATCACATACTTCTCAAAGCGACAATATCTTTCAGTCATATTATCATTTGTCGAAGCTTTGATCTATATGTTGTCATCAATTACCAAAAAGGGGGAGATTGAAAGTGCAACTAATCCCTGGGTGGTTTTGGTAATTCATAACAACATATAGCTCATTGAACTACTATCCTTTCAAGTTAAATATTTCAGAAAGTTCAATGATTGGCATGGCACATGGACTAGAGACGTGGACCCCTCAAAATGCTAAGGACAAAGATTGGCACAAACACAAGACTCTACATTTCTATTTTAGTGATCCAAGATCACATTGAGTCCATAGGAAGAGCCAATACTATTAAAACGGGATGAGGTGTTGCTTAATGGTCTACTTGCTCAAAATGCTTAGTGAAATGCTGCAAAGCCCTCAACCACTTTCTCATTTCCATATATGTCCTAAACCTAAAGTCAAACTCGGCCCCACCGATTTGATCTATCCGGCGCCACTGAGTTCCTTTGACATAGCCACTGCCAGAAACCCTAATCAGTTCGGTCTCACCGATAGGGGTTTCGGTCTCACCGAGATGGGATTGCAAACTCTCTGTTTCCCTGAGCGATCGGTCCCACCGAGTTCGCAATGCAAACTCTCTGTTTCCCTTTTGTAATGTTTAGGTCTTACCGAAAGGAGCGATCTATCCCACCGAGTTTGCCTGACCAACTCTCTGTTCGCTCATGGCTGAAATTGGTCTCACCGAGTTCATGCAATCGGTCACACCGAGATGACGTTTTGCCCTAACCCTAGCACATCGGTCCCACCGAGTTGAGTATACCGGTCCCACCGAAATTCCTAACGTTCACATTTTGAATTGAATCGGTCTCACCGAGTTCTTCCATTCGGTCTGACCGAGTTGAGTCAAATGTGTGTAACGGTTGGATTTTGTGTGGAGGCTATATATACCCCTCCACCCCCTTCTCTATTCAAGAGAGAGCTATCAGAACGTGCCTACACTTCCACTACTCATTTTCTGAGAGAGAACCACCTACTCATGTGTTGAGATCAAGACATTCCATTCCTACCACAAGAAACTTGATCTCTAGCCTTCCCCAAGTTGCTTTCCACTCAAATCATCTTTCCACCATATCCAAATCTGTGTGAGAGAGTTGAGTGTTGGGGAGACTATCATTTGAAGCACAAGAGCAAGGAGTTCGTCATCAACACACCATTTATTACCTTTTGGAGAGTGGTGTCTCCTAGATTGGTTAGGTGTCACTTGGGAGCCTCCATCAAGATTGTGGAGTTGAACCAAGGAGTTTGTAAGGGCAAGGAGATCGCCTACTTCGTGAAGATCTACCCGAGTGAGGCAAGTCCTTCATGGGCGATGGCCATGGTGGGATAGACAAGGTTGCTTCTTCGTGGACCCTTCGTGGGTGGAGCCCTCCGTGGACTCGCGCAACCGTTACCCTTCGTGGGTTGAAGTCTCCATCAACGTGGATGTATGATAGCACCACCTATCGGAACCACGCCAAAAATCTTCGTGTCTACATTGCGTTTGCCTTCTCCAAACCCTTCCCTTTACCTTCATATGCAATGTTTTACTTTCCGCTGCTACACTCTTAGAATTGCACGTGTAGGTTGATTGCTTGACTTGTGCTAAGTTGCTAAAATCTGCCAGGACTTAAAATTGGGAAAAGGCTAGATTTTTATTTGGTCAAGTAGTCTAATCCCCCCCTCTAGACCTACTTTCGATCCTACAGCAGTGCAGTCCGTAAATACACGCAATGCAGTCCGCAACGTTGGTACAAGCAGTACAACTGGTGCATATGAAAAACGCAACTACATGCAGTTCAAAAGAAAAAAATTGCTTGCAATACGAAAAGAAAAAAATTGACCGCCCAGGTGCAACCAAGCCCCAACCAGTCTCGTACTAAGTCTATGCCCACAGTAGGCGAGTCCGTTCTGAGCCACGATGCATGGGGCAGGCACACAAGGGCCCACAGGTCAGGGAGGAAAGTGAAGCGAGCGCCATGTATAAGCGCCCAGTCAGTAACCAGAGGAGCTCGAGAGCGTTGCCTCGCCAGGGCTTATAAACTGTCGTGGGCGCACTCGGCGGGCGAGGTGGTACTAAACTTTACCACATACACACAGTGCATCGCGAACCAGCCGTGCCGGCAGGCCTACTTGGGTCGAATGCTTCTTCGCTCCCCAACACAGGCCCAACACGCGAGAGTGGTTAAAATACCATAGCCCACTAAAATAAAATAGTGCTTGCAAAAATAAAATAAAACAACAAGAAAAATTAAAAACTTTTTTTAATGAATAACCACAACAAAAAATGTGTATCGGCACTGCCAGAAACTGTAGTTCGCTCTCATAAATAAATACAGGAAGCCCCAAGTCAACGTACAAATGCAGTCCGCGGCCTACAACAATGCATTTCGTCATGTGGAAGCAGGAAGTATTGTTACTTATGGAATGCAGTTCCCTTTCTACTGTATTGTAGTTCGGTTAAAATGAAGAATGCAACCATGTTAGTTAAGCAAAGCAGTCCGGTACACCTAGCCACACAACCCTCCACACCCACAAAAGTTGCATCACCATCATTTATAAAAATAAGAAAATAAAAAAACACTCCATTGAAAAAGTAGCGCGCTTTCATTTGTATGAATCTTGATCCGATCTAATACAGTATACGAAGAATAAAATCAGTTGCATGTAATACAATTTATGGACATAGGCAGTTCTATTATGATACCCAAGAAGTGCACTTAGTAAGAAAATTCACCAAAAACACAATCATCTCATTTCTGACAGTTGCGTGGATATCTGAAGTTGTCACGAAAAAAGAGGCGACGCCGTTTCGGATTTCCAATGCACTAGCACAGCCTCCACATCGCAGAACATCTCTGCAGTTGCCACTTAACTGAAACAACAACCACACCATGCTACCACCTCCTCCACCAACTCCCACGTCATGTCACAGAGAGCACATGAGTAGCAGAGGAGAAACCACAACTGCTTCGTCCCCCAAAAAGCCCATTGCCACTTCTTCTCCCCCACTTCCTTTCACTAACCTCTCTCTCCAGAAAAACGTGAGAGAGCGGAGGAGAGCCATGGTGGATGCACCTCTATACAAGCAGCCCCATAGGTACACCAGGGAGCTCCACGACGTCAAGCTCCACGGCAACCACAAGCTCCACGTCGTTTGCACAAGCAAGGGTCGAGATGTGGACAAGATGTTGTCCCCGCTCAGGAATGCCCGTCAAACTAGTCGGCGTTGATGTCGAGTACACGCACTACATGAAGCCACAGCGGGCAGCAGTGCTCCAGCTATGCGTAGAACAAGAGTGCCTTGTCTACCACATCTCTGCAGCTAAAGACAGGTGACAATAATTATCAATCTGTACTCTTGGTTGTCAATATTGATTTTAAATTGTCTTCATCGCAAATGCCATTATATAAACTTGGGTTCTCATTTTTAAAAAGCATGGCATAGGAATTCATTGACAGTTTTCGGTTGGCTCCATGTAACTCATGTGTTCAATTCTTGAATTAGATGATCTAGAGATCCACACAGTTTGATTTTGTTTTACCAAATACAAATTATCTGCCTGAACAATAGAAAACTGCACTATTACTGCCTACTTTCAATCCTGTATGGATTTGGAGGTAAAAAGATCATAGTCCAATCTATCTGAATTATGTATGAATTTCAATTCAAGACAACAAACATGCATTTGTTTCTGGAATCTATTATGAGATTTACTAGTTATGCTGTACAAAGTATTAGCAGCTACTCACTACAACAAATTCAGGGATACATATTGCAGTTCAGTTCAGAAAATCAAAAAAGCATTGGGTGGTTCTCAAAATAACTGGTACTATCTCACTATATTCAGTTTATACAAACATCTTGTAGGCCAAAGGAAATGGACAAATTCCTCATGAATGATGAATACACCTTCGCCGGATTCGCCATTGAAGAAGACAAACACAAGCTGCAGCTATCTGGCTTGGAGATCAACTCCGACAACTACATTGATATTCAGGTGGAATGGAGAGACCCATACAAGAAAAAGAAATTTGACTCTTTGACTGATGTTGCCAGCAGGCTGATCGACATTCACTACTATGACATGAAGAACAAAATCAACCGCAACGAAGACCATACTCTGTGGGGGTTTTGACCGCTGCCAGACAAGCTTATCAAGCATGCAGCAATAGATGCATTCGCAAACTACGAGTCATGGAGAATCATCTACGATGTCATAATGGGGCTAGACAGGGCAAAAAGAGAAAAAGAAGCGAAGAAGAACAAGGCTGTAATCCCATACAGCAACTAGAAATGAACAGGGCTAGGTTTAGCCTATGCCCGTTGCTTCATATTGAATGTTTCTTTGTAAACCAATGTCACTGTTATTAGGTTTTGATTGTTGAGTTTGTATTGGAACAAGTATTCAAACAAGTTTGAAAAATCTGATGTGTGACACCAAAACATACTACAAACATACAAATAGATTGAAAAACATCATTCAACAAAACCGTTCCAACAACTATTTTGAAACAGCTTTGAGCAGTCAGTGAATAACGAAGGAAAATGTAGTACACAAGCAAAGTACATGAAGTTCTCTTTGTCAACGTATGCGGAAGTAAAGTACATGGAGTGCGCACCAAAAAAGTGAAAAATTAATGGAAGTTACGTCACCAGAATAGAAGTACAATTAATAAAACCTACGTTACCAAGAAAATAGGGAAGACCAAAAAACTAAGAATTCTGACTGCTACTCCCACCTAATAAGAAAGGTGAATGCAGTTCACAAGAGTAAATACAGGCAGTGCACAAGGTGTGTATATGCAGTGAGTGCCTAGAAAAAGCACAAGAGATGCACTTTCGTGCAGTACACAAGGCATAGACTTAGTGCACGCAGTGCAGTCCGCAACGTTGGTACAAGCAGTACAAATGGTGCATACGAAAAACGCAATTACATGCGGTGCGAAAGAAAAAATTGCTTGCAATACGAAAAGAAAAAAATTGACCGCCCAGGTGCAACCAGGCCCCAGCCAGTCTCGTACTAAGTTTGTGCCCACAGTAGGCGAGTCCATTCTGAGCCATGATGCGTGGGGCAGGGCATACAAGGACCCACAGGTCAAGGAGGAAAGTGAAGCGAGCGCCTTGTATAAGCACCCAATCAGTAACCAGAGGAGTTTGAGAGTCTTGCCTCGCCAGGGCTTATAAACCGGTCGGGGGCGCTCTTGGCGGGCGAGGTGGGACTAAACTTTACTGCATACACACAATGCATAGCAAAAGCACCCGTACAGCAAGGCAAGGCCTACTTGGGCCGGATGTGACTTACACCCGAGCGGGCCCAACACATTTTCAGGTCCCAAACAACCAAGCCCCCCGCCACACAACTAGCAAGCAACTGCAGTTCACTCAAACTTAAACAAAATGCAGGAAGCTGCAAAAATTACAAAAGGGATGCAGTCCGCTAACCCAAAGAATGCAGTTCAATATGTTGAAGCAAGATGTGCTATCAGTTAAGCATTGTAGTTCGCTTTCAACTAAATACTGCTTTAAAATCGGTGCAGACAAAACTGTTGTTTTTTTCAGCCAACCGTGAGCACTGCACTCGGCGGTTGCCACGACGCACTGAAACGGCGAGCGCACGTCCACTACCCCCACTACCACGGCGAGCCCGCGTCCAACCGCCTCCTCCACTACCGAAACCACGCCACAAAAAGCAACCTCCGCTTCCATTGCCGCTCCATTTCAACTAGCAACTGCCCACAACATTTCTGTCTCAAGACCGCCATCGCTAGAGGAGGGCAATGGCGGAGGAACCATCTACCAAGCGTCCCCGTGGTGAGACGTCCGACCAGACCAGCGAGCTCGATGACGTTCAGGTCCTCGGACAGAAGCTCGACTACACCAAGTACCTCAAGAAGGTTGACCTCCACGGCAAGGAGAAGCTGGATGTCGTATGCACCAGCAATCCAGACGAAGCCGACAAGATGATCAGCAGGATCAGGAAGAGGGTCCGTGGCTTGTACCCTCAGTACATCGGCGTTGATGTGGAGTATACCAGGGAAGACGAACCTCCGCAGAGGGCAGTAGTTCTATATGCATGGAGGAACTCTGCCTGGTATACAACATCACCGCGGCAACAAAATGGTGAACCATCCTACTCATTCAACCTCTTCATGCATTTGTTTAATTAGTGATGCACCCTGAAATTTGATTAAACTAGTTTATGAACTTGATGTACTAGTGAAGTTTCTGAAGTAGATGCAATATAATAGATTTTGAACCTGACGCACCAGATTAGTTTATGAATTTGATGCTCTACATTAATTTATGAATTTGATGTACCGGATTATTTTCTGAACTTGATGTACTAGTGTGGTTTCTGATCTTGATGCAATAGTATAGTTTCTGAAATTGATGTTGTAAACTAGTTTCTGAACTTGGCCTGATGTTTTCTTCATCAGCAAAAAAATGTAAAAGAAACTTGGTGAAGCACTGGTATATGTTATTTTATTCAACAAGGAAAAGTAAACTAGCACTAAGCAGTAGATAGATCATTGACTCAATTGTAAATACCAAAAGAAAAATAACATGTTGTGCTTGAATTTAATTTCTTAACTTTGTATACTAGTTTCTGAAATTTATTCATCCATGAAATATACTATATAATCATGTACTTGATGGATTCATCTTCAATCTGTCTTCCCCCTTGCAGGCCCAAGAGCCTCCACCTGTTCCAGAAGGACAAGTTGTACACCTTTGCCGGCTTCAGCATTGAAGGTGACAAACAGAAGCTGCAGAAATCTGGTTTGGAGATCAACCCCGACAAGTACATCGACATCCAGCGCAAATGGAGAGTTCCATTCAAGGAAAGAAAGAGGTACCACTCTTCGGCTGATGTTGCAGGCAGCGTGATCCAGCCATTCTACAACAACATGAAGAAAAAGATTGACAGGGAAGAAGACCATAAACTATGGGGGATTAGCCCACTCCCAGATTACCTCATCGAGTATGCAACGATAGATGCGTACGCCACCTTTGAGTCATGGAAGAGAACTAAAAACATCAGAGAAGGTCTGAAGAGCGCAAAAGAGGTGGAGAAGAATTATGACAACCCCTACTACGGCTACAAGTGATGACGAAAACATCAAAATCTGCCCTTGGAGTTGCTTGTGCTTGTCCTTTCTGTTGTTCCAAATTCGTACTTTGCTTATGTTAGAATGAACCAGTTTCATAATGTCATATGTATCAGGTTAAACAAGTTTGCTTATGTCAAGTACGTAGTTTGTTTATGTGATTGAACAGGTTATCTAGCTTGCTTGGTATTATGTTTATCCAGCAATCATGTCATGTTGAAGTAGTTGTATTGCTCTTGACTATAACAACAACAAAAACAAGTAGTCTTGGAAACTAAGTACAGTTTAGTTGTGCACACAAATGTATAGTTTAGTTGACACGTAAGTACTTCCAATACTAAATACCGCAGGAACTCTGAAAAAATAACCATAACATAAAAGGGGGCCTGCCAACACACTTATGTCAAATAATGCAGTCCACTAAAAAAATTGTAGTTCACCAGCGTAACAACATGCAGCACATTCGTATCATGAAAATTGCAGTCCACTTACGTCAGAGTATGCAGTTCATTTAACATGGATTAATGCAGTCCACTTACATGAGAGTATGCAGTTCACTGAACATGGACGCTAAGTACAGTTTAGGGGGGCGACAGGGTGTGATGGACTCGCCTCCGCATGCGACGCCGCGGCATGCCGCGTCGTCGCCTGCTCCGGCTCGTTCTAGGCTCTGCCTCGCAGGGGGAGGGGAGGGGGGTCACGACCCCCCTACCCCCTGCTCGGCCTCGCGCTAACGCATGCAGTGCGCTTGGTTGACAGGCGCAGTGCGGCTATTCTGTTTCCAACCCCAAACACGCATGCAACCCTAGAGCCACACCCCTAAGATAGATAGTGGGGCGACGGGGTGTGACGGACTCGCCTCCGCATGCGATGCCGCGGCACGCCGCGTCGTCGCCGGCTACGGCTCGTTCCAGGCTCGGCCTCGTAGGGGGGAGGTGAGGGGGGGTCACGACCCCCCTCCCCCCTGCTCGGGCTTGCGCTAACGCACGCAGTGCACTTGGTTGACAAGCGCAGTGCGGCTATTCTGTTTCCAACCCCAAACACGCACACAACCCCAGAGCCACACCCCTAAGATAGATAGTGGGGTGACGGGGTGTGACGGACTCGCCTCCGCAGTGATGCCGCGGCATGCCGTGTCGTCGCCTGTTCCGGCTCGTTCCAGGCTCGGCCTCGCTAGGGGGAGGGAAGAGGGGTCATGACCCCCTCCCCCCTGCTCGGCCTCGCGGTAACACATGCAGTGCGCTTGGTTGACAGGCACACTGCGGCTATTCTGTTTCCAACCCCAAACACGCACGCAACCCCAGAGCTACAGCACCACCCATATACGCAAAAACGCTCGATAAAAAAAGGAAAATGAAAAGAAAAAAGTTATGCTGAAAAAGAACTTATCAATGCTGCAGTTCAGTTATACACATGAATGCAGTGCCATTCTGCAAAAGTTTTTGCACAGATAGAAGGGTGAAAAAAGAAACACCTACAAATAGCACGGGTGCAAAAAGCAAAAACACACGTAAACAAAACCTAGGGTTCACACACACACATATATATATATATATATATCATTTATATAAAATAAAACACACACAGTTTCAACCATGTACGAACTGCAAAGCAGACGCTACACAAGACAGAAAAGTAGCCTTTCATACACATTATCTACCTTAGACAGCACACAGTACACACCATAAACCTAGCTCTTGTCCAAATACATGGCTTTAACCAGAATATGCCAATGACTGTTACAGCGTACACGACTGCGACTGAGGCAGGGAAGTAAGCCCAAGGCTTGCAATCAGATCTCATAGCTCAGGCGGCATGTCTTGATAATACAACATGTACAGATGATTGAACAGCAGCTGGAAAATGTACGCCGCCTTCCAATCTTCAACAGCAGGCTGAAAAAATTAAAAAATGCAGATCAGTGATTTAAAAGGTTGTTGTAAGAATGAAAAGTGAAAACATTAAAAAATAAAATAGTAATAAAAAGGAGAAACAGAGAAAGTATTACATCAGATTTCACCATTCTATCGACTAGACGCACGTCGTCATACAGCTGCGTCAACCTCAGAACATAGATTCCACACTCGTTTGGCTCCTGCACTGGCACGGTCGGGTAAGAGGGCTTCTCTATCAATTTAACCCAGTCATGGTGATTCTTAGAGGTATACAACTTTTCACCATAAATCCTCTTCAACAGCTGAGTCATCCTGCTCATCTGGCAAAAGGGGGAAAGGAAGCACAAAGTAAAAAACACACATCACAGACCAATAACTATCAGATGATGCAAATACAAGTTCTTCACAACGTCTAGACAGTCCCTCTTTTAAATGCATGTGAGGTCATTTCATTTTATCACTCTTTTACCCAGGTTTGACGGTGGGAGAAATGCAGTTCTGTGTCACAGATGTTGCAGTGCGCTGTATTAACAAGTGTGGTGCTATGTGTACTAATAATGTAGTCACTGTGCGGTTTAAAAAATATGCAGTAGGAGAAATACAAAGCTTTGCAGTTGACTAAAAACATGGCATGCCACTTTAGTGCAATCTGAGCGGATATCGCTCCTACGCCACTTTGTCATGTATCAGCATGGCCGGTGTACTTCCTTGTGTCATGGATATCAATGGTCTGGTGATGCCGGTTCATCGTGTATAGGGCGTAATAACTATCGTTGGAGAGCGGCATCAAAATCTGTCGCATCAAAAAACAAATGAAATGAAGTTCACTCGACACATAGCATTAGGACCACTACTTCAAATAACTATAAGAGAAATGCAACAAAGAAGAAAGAAATGATGGAAACAATGGCCTTACCAGTTTTGCGTCCAACAGGTTTTCATCGCCAACAAAAACCTTGAACTGCTTAACCGCGTCTTCTAAAACAAATGGGCTATGCACAACTGGCAACACAGGGCATCCTTCCTCATTTCTCTTCACATTGACATCCATTTAAAGAACATACTGCATAGAAAAAGAACAAATGGGACATGAAAAAAGAATAAAGATGCATGCACGCATGGACATAAAAAATTCAGTACAAGAGAAAAAATGCACCAAAGAAAAAAACATGACAGCAGACACATTTACCGTGATAAATAAAGGTGAAACTAGCATACATTCACCAGAACGATAAACTAAACTCATTTTAGGATCTTGCTTCCAGTACTTAATGAAAAAATCCATGAGATATGAGTCCATGCAAGCTCCTTTGCCAAATGTATTATAGATATAGTCAACTTTGACTATTTCGACATCACCAAAAGCATTATTCACCATCAAGAACGTGTTACTGCAGTAAAGATACACAGATGGGATCAAAAAATAAAGTTCAAAACAAAACACACAAAAAGGATGAAGGACACACACATAAAACTTACTCGTTGTATTTGGTTACAAAATCTTGGCTGAGAACGAGATCCTTTATTTTCCTTCCCTCATCAATATATTTGAACCTCGGAGGCCTCAATTTCTCTAAAAAGCCTCTCAACTTAACAGCCCTCTCACCTGCCCTCTTGTTCGAAAATACTCGAGCCTCATCAACGGGAGGACGGTTGATTATTGCACTCCTAGTCCTAGTGACGTGTGGCACCGATGTAACAAAATCATCATCAAGATCAACTAACTCATGCGGAGAGCCAGGTCGAGCAACCTTTCCACCATCAGGTCCAGATGCCACATCCGTGTTCAAACCATCTCCAGCCAAAGAACCAGAGTTGTCTGGAGAGATTTGAATAGCAAAATCCTCCATAACTACCTCAGAACCCTGGGACTCAAACAGTGATGTACAGCCTGCATGAAGACCCCCATCAAAACCTGATAACGAGGAGAAAAAACATGGGAACACTTAGCCCAAATACAAAACCAAAAACATTGAATGCAACTCAATAATATAAAAAATGCAGTTCACTAAAGAACAAAATGCAGTTATCTTATCTAGAACAATGCAGCCCACTTGTCTAGAACAATGCAGCCCACTTGTCTAGAACAATGCAGCTCACTTGCCCCGAATAATGCAGCTCACTTGTCTACAACAATGCAGCTCACTTACACAACAATACATAGCCCTCCACTGTCAAACACGCATTTCATTAGCACACCATATATAAAACCTTAAGAAGCGGAAGCAAGCAGTAGACAGAATAAATAAGGGAAATAAAGCAGTTCACTAACACAACCTTTATCTGCAAATACTAAAAGTGACGATAACTCAAGGGAACACTTTGTCGATGTGAGCCAGCTATAGAGCATGGCCTTTCTGATGTAGCCAATGTGCTCCACCCCAAACTGAGCAACTCGAACACCATCCCAAGTCTGCAAGAATTGAAACATATAGAATCCACAATCATGCCTGCAAAAAAAGAACAAAAAACATCAGTTTGACATAAAAATATAAAACAATAGTTGAGGAGTATGGTGGAGAGGGGCTACAAGGAACATGCCCATTTGGCTGAATTGGGACAACCACATGTTTCAACACAAAGCCATCAAGTGTAGGAGGATTTAGCAGCTCATCAGAACTTGAGCTACCTCCTTTCCATGCACACTTGATATTTTTAACCATCGTCCTAAAAATCATGTTCGCTTCAGAGCTGCCAGGTTTATTAAGCGAGTCAAGAAATTCAAACCGCCTTTCCTTCACATTCAAGGCAACTACACAATAATGGCCAACGCCATCCCTCGTGTCTGGTGGATCAAATGTTGCAAACAGGACCAGTTGGAAGTAAAAATAAATAAAAGTATTACAAGAACAAGAAACAGAACACTATAAAACCAACACACAAAAATGGTTTTGGACACATAAAAACATTACTCACCATATCTTTTTTATCGACACGCTCCTCAGCTTTTGAAGAGAACATCAATTTCACACTCCTGCCTACACTACCACCATTCCAAATACTTGTCTGTCAAAATAGAACCAAACAAGAAACAATGGTCAAGCAAACAGGTCATCACACGAAAACAGAAAACAAAATAAAAAAACAAACAAAAAGTTATGCATGCTTACACAAATATGGTACGGGACAACCATCATCGGAGATCCCTTAAACTTATCTACCAGCAAAGAAACCTCGAGATCTACAAGGCCTGTAGTGAGCATCCCTTTATCCCAAAAAGATTGACCAACTTTGCCAATGGTAATATCGCCCAACTCAGTTTTAAAAGCAATCATGTCCCTGAATTTTTTGAAAAACAGAAACATCAGATACTACAAAAATAACAGGAACGAAAAAGGGCAAAGACTGTGATTAGAAAATACATATTAACAAACCAATTTATAAAAGCCATACTTCTTCTTTTTGTCCCTCCGAGACCTGGTAATAGCAGTGTGCAACTCATTGTATCTTTTGAGAAGAGCTGGATCAATGCTCGACGGTGTCACAACAGGAAGTTCGTCATCTGCAATAAAAAAATAAGGAACAAATAAAAGATGAAGTTCACTTATCTAAAATATGAAGTTCAATTGTAAGACAAGGAAATGTGCTAGCTACCAACTATTTTGGATATCACCAACAAAGAAAGAAGTTCACTTATCATTAAACATCTGATGCAGCTACCATAGTAATTAATAAATGAATGAGAAAAACTGAAACTTCACTGTTTGAAACAAACCACTTGTCTTCAGTGTCAGAGTCTTCATGTTGTTGTTCTTCAGAGCTAACCAAAGCATTTTCTCGGCTGGTTGCGACGAAACCACCACAGCCTCACTGGACTGCCCTATTGTAGCAACATTAGCATTGTTTGGATTTTCAACAGTCCGGTCAACTACAATGTCCTCCGATAGTTCAGCTACATGAGGCTCCACTCTGAATACATCAGGAACATCATTGGATGCCAGACAAATAGGAGAACCAGCAACACTACCAACAGGAATGACATTCTCCAGCGACTTTTCAATGTCAACATCAGCATCTTCGCGCCGACTAGGGGCAACAACATTGTGGGATTCCTGAGCTACAGAAGGTTCTACACTGTCAACAGCAACTGATACAGAATCATTCACGCTGTCACCACCAGCAACAGCACAATCCCCCTGGTTCACCTCAACATGAACAACACCAACTGATTGGTGAACTTCTATGTTTTCATCTCCAGGCTGCAAAAAGTTTAAAAAAGCCACAATAACACAAACGAGCGAGGGGAGAATTAACACAACAATATGCAGTTCACTTATGTAAAAGATTGCAGCCCACATATGTATATGAACTGCAATTCACTCATGTAAAAGACTGCAACCCACATATGTAAAAGAACTGCTGTTCACTTATGTCAAAGACTGCAGCCCACATATGTAAAAGAACTACACTTCACTTCTGCCAAAGACTGAAGCTCACATATGTAAAAGAACTATAGTTCACTTTTGTCAAAGACTGAAGCTCACATATGTAAAAGAAAGCAGCCCACATATGCAAACAGAACTGTAGTTCACTTATGTCAAAGACTGAAGCTCACACATGTAAAACTATGCAGCTCACATATGTAAAAGAAATGAAAATGAGTGAACAGAACAGCGTACGTCAAGCTTATAATAACAAAAAATTAGATTACAACCCACTAACAAAAAAAGTAATTCCACTAAACCTTATCAGCTACAACATTCGGAGGGGACGACGCATCAGCCAAGTCCTCATCCTTGTCAGAGCCGTCGTAGGAATCTTTGTGCACATCATAAGCAGCAACTCCAGTCTACGGGCATAGAACAAACCAAAAAACAAAATAAGATGGTAACGACCAAAAAGGAAAAAAAACTTCAAATATGCACAAGCAGTACACATTTTACAATTGTGAGGTACACAAAAAAATAAAATAAAATGTAAAGCAAAAAATACAGGTTCAAGAAGAGAAGCACATGGCAGAACAGGCATGGGAGAAGTACGTATACCTAACCAATTCTATCGTGCCTAGATGCATGAACAACAGAAGATTCCACTGTAGCCTATGACTAAAAACAAAGAGTGAGGAGCAGTCCACATAATACATGAAAGAGGTTCAAAAGGACAAAAAAGGACAATGTACATTATCAACGCCAGTGCCAGCGTCCTGTCGGTTCATTTCATCCAAAATGTGCTCAACATTCTTCTCATACCGAGCGGATTTTTCTTCCTGTGAATGTTTCAACTGAGCATACGAAGACCGAATATTCGTCACTGCAATCTTCAAGTTTTCAACCATGCCACAACAACAACTATATCTTCTTCACGGGGGCCATGGCCAGTAGGGAAAAAACCAGCAACTGTCCTCAACCTGTCACCAGAGGTTGGCAAATCTTCATTTAACTTCAAAACCTTCAGAAGAAGCTCATCAATCTCCTCGTGTTTTTTGCCGCCAACAAATGTCTGTTCCGAAGAGCTTCTATTATCAAACATCCGACGATCCGTGAAACCACGAGTAGGCGGTGGCTCATCATCACAGGCAGGAAGCTGGCTACAGATAGGCTCATAGAACCTAGCATGACTGCTAGGCCCCGCATCAGAGCTACCACACAGCACTGTAGCAGGACGGTTGTACACAATATTGCCCGACGTCTTCCACTGCAAAAAAAAAGATAAAATGGGAAAGAAGTACACATGTGAATACTAGAAAGTTCAAATTTATAATGACTGCAATTTTTTTAAAAAAAAACTATGATCTTAAAAACTCTGATGCACTAACCGGCAGCCTCCCAAATTTGTAAGTTTCTAGATAAATCTTTCCCTTGACAACCATATCCTCGTTGTATAACTTCATCAGGTCCTTGTTCGTCAGGAATGACGCGCGTGGCGTCAACGTGTTCATAACTTAAAATTTGCAAAGCTTCAAGCCATCAAGATATATAATCAGGGGGACAATGACACAACCCTCTGCACAATTCTGCTTGCTACCTTCTGTCTGCCAATTCACCATAGCTACCTACAGCTCATCAACAACAAGCTGACAAAAGTCCATCTGCGCCATAGCCACATAATCCATGTTCCCAACCATGGCAGCAACCCTGCCGAAACGAACTGCAAGCCCGGGGCACAGCAAATTCGGATAAAGTATCAAGAAGAACCTTGACAGCAAGATCAACCGTCACATGATCATCATCCTCCACCAACGCCGCCAGCTTCTGAACCAAGTCCTTGAAACCTATACTTCGTGAACGGTCAAAGCCAAGCTCATCCTTGAGGGCAGACAATGAGTCATCATGTCCACTGGTAGCAGGCATGGGTGCAGTGCGACGTCCCATAGGGAAACCAAAAATGTGATGAACTGTATCATGATTGATTAGAAGAACCTTGCCATTCCCAAAGTCCATTGTCATCGTGGCAGAGTCAATCACTCCCATCAGATAGCACATACGAATGCGTGACACATTTTTCTTTACTGTCAATTCAAAGGCAACACCAAAGCCAGCATCCTGAACACGATTACAGTGTTCTTCTTTCAGTAAAGCAGCAGCTTTGCACACAGTGGGGATTGATAAACGTACCGTCTTGTTAAATCGAGCATCATCTCCCTCGCCATCATCTTCAGTTACCTTGCTCCTACTAGACTTATTCCTCTGTGTGAAGGAAAATGCATTCCACATTAGAAGATTAGCCACAAAAGCGACAAAAAGGCAGATATAATAACAATGAAAGAAAGAAATGCAGTCCACTTCAACAAACCTTTGGAACAACATCCGCCTCCCCACCAGAGTCAGCATCAGCATCTTCGCCGCCATCATCACGGGGGCTGCTTGGATTGAATCTTAGATGGACCACTATCTTTCCGTCTACCAGTCTGAACATCCCTCACAAAATCAGCAAGCACAAAGTCATCATCGTCAGAGTTTGGCCCTTCACTGACATGTGGTCATTTTCGCTGAGGATCCTCTATAACAGCTTTAGCAGTTCTCTTACCAAGGTTCCTCTTCATGTAAGCAACACGAGGACTCCACCGAGGAGTACCACCTTCCTCCGCAACATAACTGAGTCTCTACTTCTGCAAAGTAGGCTGCTTGACTTTACCAAATTTGGCACCCTTGGCACCATCTGCAGCTCTCCTCTGCTTCTCTTTCTCCGTATACTCCTTTGAGTCACTTTTAAACCTCAACCTTTTCTTGTGTTGCTTCAATTCATGTGCACGAAGCTGTTCCGGGACCATCCACTCCTGCGTAACTTCCTTTGTACCATCAACAGATTGAGACTGTGTTTCAGACAAGACGGGACACCTAAGGCTCTGTTCAAAGCTCACACCAACATCACCCTTTGTAAAATAATGGTCAATGAATTGAGTAACCTCCTTAAACCCAGGCGCCCCAGCACAAAAACCAGACACTGCATCAAATGAAGTTTAACTATGGTCATTAAGAAGTGCACAAAAGGAACAAATGCAGTACACCTATACATATAAATGCAGTGCTGCATACACAAGCTAAATAAAAAATAATGCAATTCATATATCAATGTAATGGAGTTCAACCATCTGCATACAACAACCTTAACAAAACAATAATGCAGTTCACACATACATATAGTGGAGTTCATATATACATATAAATGAAGTGCTACATACACTAACTTCACATTTGTTTCCAAAAAATGCCTGACTGGATACAGCAAGGCAACAGCAGTTTGTACATCATCAAGTAAGCAGCATACACAATAA
Organism: Thinopyrum elongatum; assembly: GCA_011799875.1. Lineage (NCBI taxonomy): Eukaryota > Viridiplantae > Streptophyta > Magnoliopsida > Poales > Poaceae > Thinopyrum > Thinopyrum elongatum. Next base: position 267,099,496 of record CM022298.1, read on the forward strand.
ACAAAGCATTCACATCAAAAATAGCAAGTATTTATAAGAACAATGCATTTAAAAACTCACAGGACACATATTGTCGGTGCAACAAACCCCAGGTGTGTTTCCCAGACTGTACACAGGCTCGAGAACAAGGTTGCAGCATCCAAGACAAGGCCAAGCAGAAGAGATCAGCTCTTTGAGAAATCAAAGGGTGGATCAAGAAGACCAAGACCAACCAAAGGAGCAAGATACCACTAAGGGAAAACCTCCCCTGCCGGGCAGGCGAGCCTGGTGGGGACGAGGTTGCCCCGAAGACAAGTCTCAGGCTTGCCCCGGCAGGCTTGCCGGGGGACACTAAGGGCGGATTACCCAGCCAAGGCTCCACCGCTCCACCTCAGAGCAATGCAAGTCATCGATCGGTGCGGTGTCGAGCCCCCAAGAGGCTAAGTGGCCATTCTTTGGCACGTGGCAGCCACCTCCAGAGGAAATCACCGCCAAAAGACACTCGTCCAGCGACGTGTCATGCAGGCAGGCAAGAAGGTGGCCGAACAGCACGGCAAGGCTTGCCGAGCTACGCTACGATGTGACACTAAGCAGTGCATTTAATGCGCTCTATCCTGTCTGCAGAGTTAGGTATGATGGCACTATTTGCTGTCTAATCTGTACACAATGACTGATTTGCCATTGTTGTGACCCCTTGATCTATAAAAGGAGGGCCATGGCAACCTTAGAAAGGATTCGGACCCTTGTACACTCATACGCGTGTAGCTGCTCTCGCCCTGAGGCAACCTTGCCGGGCCAGAGCACTGCGTTTCCACCATGGTCCTCTCATCAATCCATCAAAGTAGGAGTAGGGTTTTACGCCTCGCGGCGGCTTGAACCTTTGTAAAAACTGCCCGTGTGATCATTGTCGCGCTGCCCCGCGCCCTCCGCTCTTTGTGCAATGCGTCGTTCCCCCCTACCGAACCACAAGGGGCCGATGGCCCCATAGGTGGCCGTGTTTTCCCACGACATCTTTGGCGTGCCAGGTAGGGGGAAGCGCTTGTGCGAACCCGAGAGCATACGCAGCGCGTCATCTTCATCAACGGCTTCATCATCCATGGTGCCCAAGAAGAAAATCGGTGCCGCAGCTCACCAGTCTACCTCAAAGGCCCCTTCACACACGCCCGCCAGCGCAGTGGGGGCTACGGGGGCACATGGGGACGTGGACGCTGCGGGGGACGTGACCGGCGCAGGCTGTGTCGTCACCACCTCCCCTATGGTCGAAACAGGAGCAGGCGGCACCGGAGAAGGACAGCGCCAACAACATCCCGGCGGCCACGCTCCGCAAGGTGCGGGAGGAGAGATCATTCCGTCCATGCCTCTCCACCCCACTGAAGGACGCAGCCGCAACGGTGATGCTTGCCCTGGGGCGAACTGCAACCCTCCGGCGGCCCCTGCTGCGGGTGCGACCGCAGGGCATGCACCACCCCCAGGACTGGATGGCCAAGCCAATGCGCCGAACGGAGCCGCCGATCCCCAAGAACATCCACCTCGCCTCCACGCCGCCCAGGCGGCTGGCTCACGGCGACGGGAGCACGGCGCTGTCACCGCTGGCACCATCAGAAGCCAGGCGACGCTACGGTCTACATTGTCATCCATGCCGAGCACTGCTTCAGAGGCCATGGTGCAGGCCCAACTCGTGTTGAGATTTCCGCCGGCGGCCGATCAGATGGATGAGTGGAGAGCCACCATTCAGAGCCTGATTGGTTTCACCGAGGTGGGAGGATCGCAGCAAGCAGGCCCGTCACGGCCTCCGCAAGCAGCGGCAACGTCCCAAGCCGCTGGCCATACTGAAGGGGCCACCCCCATGGTGCAATCCCCTCCGAGGCAGCTAGCGCAGAGGCCACAGCCAGAGCAACGCAACCAAGAACTCGACGACGTATCAATGGCCTAGTCCGATCCTCGAGCATGACCAGACCAGCGGCGAGTCCCAGAAGGCAGGCGGACAGAAGACGCGCGCGTCACCAGCGAGCGACGCCGCGAAATCAAACGCCAGCCTAATGGGCGCAATGGCCCCGATGTTGACGAGCCTATGCCCGGTGAAGGTGGGTACCTACCTTTCGAGGTTGGGTGCCCCGCCTTCACTCGTGAGCTGCGGCAGGTCCGTTGGCCATCTGCCCGCATGTTCAAGCCAGAAATAACAGAGAAGTATGATGGAAGATTTAACCCGGCAGAGTTCTTGAGCATCTACACCATTGCTGTTCGAGCTGCCGGGGGAAGAGACGAGAAGGTGTTTGCCAAATACTTCCCCTGGCACTCAAGCTAAATGTGAGGTCTTGGCTGATGCACTTACCAGAGAATTCCATCTTGACCTGGGCTGATCTGTGCCATGAGTTTGTTGGCACCTTCACGGGCGGCCATCAAGAACCAGGACGGCCCAGTGACTTGCAGCTACTCCCGCAGAAGGAAGGTGAGAGCCTATGGAAGTACATGCAGAGGTTCAGTCGGGTGCACGGGAACATTCCAGACATCCACCCGGCAGCTATGATAGCCGCGTTCCAGTCCAACGTGCGCAACCATCGGATACGTTCTAAAATGAACGTTCGGTTGCCCAAGACTGTATATACACTCTGGTGGATAAGTGTGCCCGAGTAGAAGAGGGGATATGACTCCTAGGTGAAGAAGATGGCGTCGACATCGATTCAGAGGACGACGACGACGCCACCAGCCAGAAGAAGAAAAACAAGAAGTGCAACAAGAAGCGCAAGGATAAAGTGGTGCTGACCGTTGAACGATCCAGTGCACCTAGTACCGGCAAGAAGGCCAAGACCGAGGTTCCCGGCAAGGAAGCTGCCGTGTGCACTGACTGCCGGGAAGTCACGGCTGCCGAAAAGACTGGGAAGGATGATGGGCCGTACTGCCAGATCCATCGGACCAAGGGCCACGATCTTCAGGAGTGTCAACAGGTTGAGCAGCTCGTCAAGAACTAGAGGGCTGAGTACGAGAAGCGTGATAAGGAGAAGGACCAAGATGGCGTTGGCGGGAAGGGCCGAGGTGGCAGAACAGGTCACCCAAGCAAGGCTCCTCATATCAAGGGAAACCCGCCAAGGGTCGTGAGAAGAAGGATTGCGAGAACAGGAGTGATGAAGGAGATGAAGAGGAAACCAATGAGCAGGAGTTCTAGAAAGCCACTGACGCCCTATGCATTGACGGGGGTGCATCTCTACACTCCTCTCACCGCCAACTCAAAAGGTGGGCACATGAGGTCAATGTCGTGGAGCCAGTGGCAGATTCTCGGAAGCTACTCAAGTGGTCCCGCACGCCCATCATCTTTGATGAGGAGGATCACACTAACCGCACTACCGGGTAGGGTGTTTGCCATTGTTGGTTTCACCAACAATCCGCAACCTCAAGGTCACAAAGATGTTGGTTGACGGCGGGGCTAGGTTGAATCTGATTTCTCCAAAGGTCATCAGCAAACTCCAGGTAACAGATGAAGAGCTCAAGGTTACTAGTACGTTCCAAGGGATCAGCCCCGGCAGGAGTCGTCCTAAGGGGAAGATCACACTGCCGGTAACATTCGAGGGTGGTTTGATGTGGTTGACCTCCCCCTGCCGTACAATGGAATCCTTAGTTGTCCTGCCCTGGCCAAGTTCATGGCGGCATTCCACTATGCCTACAACACCTTGAAGATGCTAGGGCCAATGGGCATCATTTCCATCCCATCAGACAAGAAAGACGCGATAATATGCGTGGACAAGATGTACCGGGAAGCAGTCGCTGCAGAGGCTGCGGAAGCCGCTCCTCCCGCCAAGGATGCCAGCAAGGAGTCCGAGAAGCATACCTCTCTAGAGTGCGTTATGACTGTTGATGACCTGCCGGAGAGTTCCAATAGCAAGAGATCCAAAGCTGCTACACCATCTATGAAGAAGGTCCCGGCAGGGCTGGCTGGCGCTGATGGTACGTTTACCATCAGCGCCACTCTCGATGACAAATAGGAAAGTGCGCTCATTGCCTTCCTGCGGGCGAATGTCGATGTGTTTGCTTGTCAACCATCTGACATCCCCGGTGTTCCCAGGGAGGTAATAGAGCACCACCTTGCTTTCTGCCCACATGCCCGGCCCCGTCAAGCAGAAGGTTCGGAAGCAAGCTTTGGAGCGACAGTAGTTTATTGCCGAGGAGATTAACAAACTTGAAGCAGCTGGATTGGTCAGAGGAGTATTGCATCCAACGTGGTTAGCAAACCCAGTGGTGGTGTGCAAGGCGAATGGGAAATGGAGGCTTTGCATAGATTTCACAAATCTGAACAAAGCATGCCCGAAGGACCCATTCCCCTTGCCGCGCATCGACCAGATTGTGGATTCCACCTCCGGATATGACCTGCTCTCCTTCCTGGATGCCTACTCTTGATACCACCAGATCTTCATGTCCAAGGAAGACAAAGAGAAGACCGCGTTCATAACTCCATGTGGCACGTACTATTTTGTATGGATGCCCTTTTGGTTGAAGAGCACTGGATCCACTTTTGCAAGAGCAGTACAGATTGGCTTTGAGTCCTAGTTGCACAGAAATATTGAAGCCTACATGGATGATATTGTGGTAAAAACCAAGGATAGAATGACTCTCATTAAGGATTTGGAAGAGACCTTTGCAAATCTGCGCAGGATCAACTTGAAGCTGAACTTGGAGAAGTGTGTGTTTGGCGTTCCTTCCGGCAAGCTACTTGGCTTCTTTGTGTCCCACCGGGGGATAGAGGCAAACCCAGACAAGATCAAGGCTATCGAGCAGATTCAAGCACCCAAGACAGTTAAAGATGTGAGGCGTTTGACCGGATGCGTTGTCACGCTCAGCAGGTTCATCTCCAAGTCCGCCGAACGCGCCTTGCCTTTCTTTAAAGTCTTAAAGAAGGCAGGGCCTATGGAGTAGACCCAGAAGGCAGAGGCTGTGCTACAAGATTTGAAGACCTACCTTTCCTCTGTTCCCACCTTAGTCGCTCCTAAACCACAAGAGCCGTTGCTGCTATATTTAGCAGTGACCAATCAAGTTGTTAGCGTAGCGCTGGTGGCACAGCGGGAGGTAGATGAAGCAGCAACTGCCACTGCCGTCCCCTCCGGAGAGGAAAGTGAACCCATCCCGGCAAGGTCAGATGCAGTTCAAGACAAGGAAGAGCAAGGCAGCGGAGACAGTTCCAAGATCATGGCAAGGGAGAAGGTGGTGCAGCGCCCAGTGTACTTCGTAAGCTCCCTGTTGCAGGCGGCTAGGTCGAGGTACTCAGGTGTGCAAAAGTGGATTTTGGGCCTCATCATGGCCTCAAGGAAACTGCGCCACTAATTCCAAGCCCACGAGATCACGATTGTCACCCGCTTCCCCTTGCAACGCATACTCCGAAACCCCGAGGCCACTGGTAGGATCGTGGAATGGGCTCTGGAGTTATCCAGCTTTGGTTTGAAGTTTGAAAGCACATCAACTATTCAGAGCAGAGCACTGGCAGAGTTCATTGCGGAGTGGACGCCATCCCCTGATGAACAAGTACTGGAGACAGTCATCCCCGGCAAGGAAGCGCCCCAACAATGGATTATTTATTTTGATGGCGCCTTCTCCCTACAAGGTGCAGGAGCTGGCGTGCTTCTCGTTGCTCCCACTGGGGAGCACCTTAAGTACATCGTTCAAATGCATTTCGCCCTGGAGAAGGCTACCAACAATACTGTAGAGTATGAAGGGCTCCTTGCTGGGCTCAGGATTGCAACAGAACTGGGAATCAAGAAGCTGATCATCCGTGGAGACTCACAAATTGTGGTGAGACAAATCAACAAGGATTATCAAAGCCCATTGATGGAGGCATACGTCGAGGAAGTGAGAAAGTTGGAGGAGTGCTTTGACGGATTACAAACAGAGCACGTACCACGTGCGAAAAACAACATTGCTGATCATCTGTCGAAGTGCGCTACGCAAAAACTCCCTGTGGAACCAGGGACTTTTGTTCTCCATCTCACTCAACCCTCCGTATCCCCAGCAATAATGGCCAGCAAGAGGAGGAAATTGAACTCCGGCAAGCCTCTCCCGGTAGAGCTTCCTGAAGCCCCCGGCAGAAGGTTTGGCGGGAACAACTCCCCATCGGTCAGTAAGCTGCACCCTCCCGCCGAACTACCAGTCTTTGCGGTCGAGGCGTGCGCTCCTATCGACGAGGAGGTGCCGCTAGTCCTTGTTGCCGAGCCCCAGGCTCCAACTTGGGCGCGGCACATTGTTCGTTTCCTCCAAACAGGAGAACTTCCCGAATAATAAGAATAAGCTGAAAGAGTAGCCCGGAGGGCCAGTATGTGTCAGTTTGTTGACAACACGCTATACAGAAGAAGGCCCAACGGTGTGAAATTGAAGTGCATTTGCCAGGAAGAAGGAAAGGAACTGCTGGTAGAGATACACGAGGGTATGTGTGGCTCCCACATTGGATCAAGGGCCTTGGTTGGGAAAGCTTTCTGGCAAAGTTTCTACTGGCCCAAAGCCCTCCAAGACGCTATTGAGCTAGTCACCAAGTGTGAAGCCTGCGAGTTCCACTCCAAGAATATCCATCAGCCTGTTTAAGCTCTCCAAACAATCCCTTTATCATGGCCATTTTCGGTCCGGGGGCTCGACATCTTGGGCACCTTCCCCCGCGCTACTGGGGGCTTTGAATTCTTGTTCGTCGCAATCGACAAGTTTACAAAGTGGCCGGAAGTGGAGCCCGTGAGAAAGGTGACCATGCAGTCAGCTATCAAGTTCTTGAAAGGATTGGTGTGCCGCTTCAGGGTACCTGCCCGAATCATCACCGACAATGGCACCCAATTCACAAGCCGCGCCTTCATGCAATATGTTCATGCCCTCGGAAGCAAAGTCTCATTTGCCTCTGTGGCCCATCCTAGAAGCAACGGACAAGCTGAGAGGGCGAACACTGAAATGTTGTGAGGTCTCAAGACAAGAACTTTTGATAGACTGCAGAAGTGCAGCAGGCGATGGATCAACGAACTGCCGGTGGTTCTTTGGTCCCTCCGTACGACACCAAATCGAGCTACCGGGCAGACTCCCTTCTCCCTAGTCTATGGGGTAGAAGTAGTTATCCCCACGGAACTCATATCCGGGTCTCCTCGAGTGCTTGCCTACGATGAAATAGAGCAGGAACAACACCGGTGTGACGATGTTGTGCTACTTGAGGAGAACCGTCTCCGGGCTGCTACGCGTGCTGCACGCTACCAGCAAGCCCTGCGTCGCTATCACAGCCGCAGGGTTCATGCCCGGAGTTTTGAGGAAGCCGACCTTGTCCTTAGGCGTGTTCAATCTGCCAAGGGTGCAAACAAGTTGACGCCGAAGTGGGAAGGCCCTTACCGGGTAGTATGATTCACCAGACCTGGCACAGTCCGTCTGGAGACCGGATATGGCATTCAATTGCAAAACTCATGGAATATTGAGCATCTCCGTAAGTTCTACCCGTAAGGAGCGGCTGTCGGGCCCTGCCCAGCTGCCACCCTTTTGTACAAGCTTTGCCAAAGTTGCATGTAACCCTTTGTACAAAGCCAGGCGCAGTCCCTAAGCAACAGAGAAATAAATGAAGCGCTGGGGGGCCCCCGAAACTTGCATGCATGCATAAGCATATCATGAGCATAGCATGATCATATAGATGAGGTCGCATGAGGCATTGTTTTCATCTGCATTAAGTTGCAGGGTTCTTGCCGTGGACTTGGTCCCGAAGAAAAGAAATAAAGATGAGCCTACGTGACGATCCCCGGCAAGCCAAACAGATAAGTTCCTTCTTATCCATATTTTTTCTGTAATTTGAAAACTTGTGCATATGAAAACCCCGCCGCCTTCGAAACATAGGTGCTCCCACCCATTGACTCGAACGCTGCATCGGTCATGGTGGTCGCAGTGGCCTTTGTCGGAAAAGGCTCGACGCGGAGCTGGTCCCTTTTTATGGTTTTGAGCCCGGCAGGCCTAGCCCCGCGGCAACAAACTGAGGGCACAGGCAGGATGACTTGCCGAGGAGACTTGTTTACTTAAATGTATAGGGACATTTCACCTCTGCATGGATATGATACATGCACAAGTGCCCGGCAAGGCTTGTCTTTTTCATTAATATGTTGATAAGCAAGTACAGATCTTACAGAACACGAACATGGGTAAAGAAGTTTACATTATTTAGACTAAAGTTTGGCCGATGCCTACATATTTTAAACCAAAAAAAGATAAGTGCCCCCGTAATCCCCTTCTTATCCTTATCCTCCTAGGCACTACGGTAGGAGGCGAAGAGGGCAAAAGGGCTGCCTGGGGGAAGCCCAGCCTGACCCCGTCAGGCTCCAGGACAAGAAGCTCAGCAAGGTCAGGAGGGCATGGACGAAGGCGATGGTGAAGAGAGCGGCGGAAGGGTCCCCCTGACCACCGCCACCAGGGCCAGCAGGACACGGGAGGGCGAACGAAGCTGCAGCCCGCGAGGAAGCCTGTCGGGGTCCAGCTGGAAGACTGCTGGAGGAGCCCAGGACACCATCCCCACCCCTGCATCCAACTCCCCGGCAAATCACCTTGCCGAGAATAAGATGCAGGTGCAGACGATGGTACAGCCACCTGACGATGATGGTGCGGCTGGCGTTCAGCCAGAGTCGGAGCTGTCGCCCTCCCCGTCGGCGCCGTCGTCATCGCCGTCACTGTCCTCCTCGTCGCTATCGCTCGAGGAGGAGCTTTCATCGTTAGTCGAGCTCTCCACGCAGCACCCTAAGCGAGCTCCCGAGCATCCGAAAACCTTGACGGAGAGCAGCTCGGCATCCATTAATTTAAAATGGAGGACGTGCCCCTCTGACAAACTATGACCGCGAGCAAAGGTCTTCCAGCCACCTCGGAAGAGCATGACATGAGGGGCGGGGAAATCCACATCCACCCGCATGCGGCCATTATAGCAACCCCTCATGCGCAGCTTCAATGCGCGCAGTTGTTCAAGTTCCATCACCCTCGCAAATGGAGTAGGGAGGCGGAGGCGGCTGCGCGGGGGCTTATACAACCTGATGATGAACTCCAGCGGTTGATCTCCGACATGGCCTTCTATTGGGGGATGATCGGCCGGCGGAGGTGCGATCAGAGCACCACCCCTTCCTCCTCGACCCCGGGCACCACGGCGACCGCGACCTCGCCCCCTCCCACCTCCTCTCCCGATGGGCTCCGCCCCCACGTTCTCGATAGGAGGAGGGAGGCGCTGTCGAGCAGGAGCCCTCATCGCCACCACCGGAGGACCGCCACGACCCCTGCCCCTCACCATGGTGGACGAGAACTGCTAAGGGGAAGGAAGGGGTGAGATGTGTGGAGAAGCACCTCGCCCTGCATTCCTTTTTTATAGGCAAACGGGGCAGGGAGCTGGCTCCTCTCCCTGAAGACAGCCGCCCTACTCCTACAATCCGGCTTCCCCGTGCCACCAAAGTCTCATGGAATCAAGACAGGCCCTCAGCACCAATCCATGGCATCTGGGTTTCTGCCATGGCACGCATTTCCACGCCCTTTGCATCCGCCACCAACCCCGCGCGACGCATTGTCACACCCTAGCTAGTTCATGCATTAGAGTGTTGCATCATGTTTAAATTTTTTCCAGAAACTTGAAATGGGGATGATAGAACCCCCAGCACCCCCCTGGAAACAACTAGGGCTTACTAAAATCTTTTTCAATGAACCTGAAATGCCCTTCTAAAATGTCCATCATTTTTGTCTTGGGTTAGAACCTCTGCCAAAACTGGTTCACATTTTTCTAGGTCATCATAAGGTCATTGAATTAAATCATATGTAACTTGCATTTGGGCATTTAAATGCTAGTAAATATTTTAAATGTCCAAATAATCCCAAACTGAAATGTTCCATGTTGGATATACTCTATACAGTGGGCATGAGCAGTTTGGTGATTTTTGAAAGTGCTTAGATATTTCTAGAAAGCCACAAAGTTGCAGAAAAATAGAAAACAGGAATTAAAAGAGAAAGAGAGAGAACTAACCTGGCACCCCAACCGGCCCACCACTGTAGCAGCCCAGCTGGGCAAAGTCAGCCCAGCCCACCACCGCAGCCCCTCTGTCGCCTTCCTCCTCGCGCCAGTAGGCAGGGGCGCGTGCCCGGCGCGCGCAGCCACACGCCGGCCACCTCCACCCTGCCTGCGTGCTCCCTCATCGCCCTGGATCTCCCTCACAACGCCACGCAACCCCCTGACCCCTCTCACTCTTCCCCCGTGGCCCCTCTCCCCTCTGCCCCTCTCTCTTACCCGCGCCGAGCACCGCCGTGGCCACAGCCACTGCCTCGCCTCGTCGATGCGCTTAGAGGCTCCGCCTCGACCCCCTCTTCCTCTCCACCGAGCCGCGCCCCGCCGGAAGGCCTGCAGCGTCGTCCCCGACATCATCTTTAACCTCTGGCCGCCGGCGAACTCTTCGGGGATTCGCGAGCTCCAGTCTCTCCCCGGCCTCGCCGTTGCCTCTGCTGGATTCGCCGTGAGCCCCTGCCTCTTTCCCCTCTCTCCCCGTGCTCGTCCGCGCCTTCTAGCCACCGTGGCCATCGGAGCCGACAGCTCCTCACCGCCGGTCATGTCGCCACCACGACTACGGCCGTGCAAGCATGCGTCCGAGCCCACCGCTGCACTCAGAGAACTCCCAGGAGCCGAGCACACCCACCAGATCTTCACGCCGTTCTTCGTAGCCCCGTTTCGGTGCACGCCCGAACTCCGGCAGCCGCCCAGCTCGTCGTCGGTGTCGTTTCCGGCCACCCCAGCTCCACCCACTGCCACCACACGATGCGGATCGCTCCCAGCTACACGTAGATGCCTTCCGCCGTCCATTTGGTCGCCGGAGGAGGATTCCCGCGCTGCTCCGCCGTGTCTGGCCTCGCCGGCGTCATGTCGCCGGTGGGTTTAGCCCCGGTTGACCAGGGATTTGACCACCCTGGGTCACTGACATGTGGGCCTCGTCCCCTGGTCAAACCTAGATTAGGAGTTAATCTAATACTAATTTAGTTAATTAGCTAACTGTGACACTGACCGGTGGGACCCACTGGTCAGGTTTGACCTGGGCGGCCCTGTTGACTCTGCTGACGTCACAGTGACGTAATGCTGATGCAGTAAATCATTTTCTGGATTTAAAATAATCAGAAAATTCCAGAAAATGCCCAAAACTTCAAAAATTCATAGAAATTAATCTGTAACTCCAAATGCAAAGATTTATATATGTTTTTGGATCAGAAAAATCCAATCTTTCCATCTGTACCATTTTCATGCATGTTTGAACAAGGTAACCTCACCGAATAGGACAATTCATGATTATGGAATAAATAGTAATTAGTTTTGGAGTTGGAATTTGCTATAGGTTTGAATTCCACTTCAATGAATATGACTAACTGTTGCACTAGGTTAATTCAGTACCTTAATATGACATATCATTCATATGAATGTGCATCACATTGATTGTGGTTCCTCTTGTGTTTGCCGGTGGTTGCTCCCTCTCAGTAGACGTGGTTCCGACGACGTGTTCAATGACACCGATGAAGAACTATATTATCTTCAGAAGTGCCAGGCAAGCAAAACCCCCTTGTTCATTCCGATACAAACCCACTCTCTCGCTTATGCTCTCTTTTACTGCATTAGGACAACAACGATTCAACTGTTACATGCTGCGGTAGTTGAACCCCTTTTCCTCTGCATGACCTGTCATTGCCACAGTAAATAGATGAAACCCACTAGCATGAGTAGGAGTTGTTTGAGCCCTGATGTGCCTACTCATTCATGCTTGTTTGTCATGCCTGCTATTGCTTAGAGTTGTGTCAGGTCTGATTCATCGGGGATGAATTGGAAAGTTGTGAACATGTCCTACTGCTGAGAGCTAAGTGTGTGAACACGTTTTGGTAATGGTAGCGGTGAGAGGCCATGTAGGAGTACATGGTGGGTTGTCTCATTGAAACCGTCCTCAGGAACTGAGTTCTGTGTTTGTGATCCATGAACAGCTACTACCACACGTTGGGCCCTGAAATATGACCCCGCTCGACTTATTAACCGCCCCTGTCCTCTGTCCAGGAGTTGCAACTAGTTTCTGGTGTTTGTAGGATATGTGTTGGGGGCCGTGCGTAGCGCTGACCCTAGGGGTGGGCTATGTTGCGGTAGATACACTGTGGCACGGTGTACCGGGTCGCCCGTTTGGTGTCTCGGGAACCCTGCACACATCGTTTGGGGCCGTTGAGGACACCCCGGCCGGATTTCCTTGCGGATGGAACCCGAATAGGCGATAAACCTGGACTAGAGACTTGTGTGGTTAGTTAGGTCGTGGTCTACACCCACATCGGCTTTCGCTTGAAGTCTGCCGAGCACATGTCGTGTGCAGACGCTAAGTGGTGGAAACATGTGTGAAGAAGTACACCCCTGCAGGGTTAATATGATCTATTCGAATAGACGTGTCCGCGGTAAAGGACTTCTGGGTTGCCTGTACAGTTCATAGACAAGTGAAAGTGGATACTCTAAAACTCGCAAGATAAGCGTGAGTGCCATGGATGGCGTTCTCGTAGAGAGACGGGAGCGGATCCATAGTGGTGTATTGATATGGTGAATATGTGGACTCGTGTGCGCCACCTCAAAAGAGTTACCAGCATTCGTAGTTCAGGATAGCCACTGAGTCAAAGCTGGCTTGCTGCAGTTAAACCCCACCATCCCTTTGTTGATAATGATGCATATGTAGTTAGTTCTGATGTAAGTCTTGCTGGGTACATTTGTACTCACGTTTGCCTATTTTATGTTTTGCAGAGAGACTTCAGTCTCGCTAGTAGTTCCACATGGACTTCGACGTTTAGCTTGTTACCTCAGCTACGATCTTGTGCCCTCGACAGGATCTGGTAGATAGTCGGGCTTCTCAGCCTTTTTCATTTGTAGATGTCTGTACTCAGACATGATAGGCTTCCGCATGTGCTTTGACTTGTATGCTCTGAATGTTGGGTCATGAGACCCATGTTTGTAATACTTGGCTCCTCGGAGCCTAATGAATAAATACTATGAGTCGTAGAGTCTTGTTGTGATGCCATGTTGTATTTGCCCATATCCAGCATATTGTGTGTATGATTGAAATGCTTGGTATGTGTGGGATCCGACAACCTAGTTGTTTATCCTTGGTAGCCTCTCTTATGGGGAAATGTAGTCTGGTGCTTCCACTGAGCCTTGGTAGTCCGCTACAGCCCGGTTTACCGGAGTCCTGTTAGCTTGCTACTGCTCCGGAACACTTAGACTGGCCGGCATGTGTCCTTCCTCGATCCTGTGTCTGTCCCTTCGGGGAAACGTCACGCGGTGTCTTTCGGAGTCCTGTTAGCCTGCTACAGCCCGGATTCCCGGAGTCCTGCTAGCCCAATTGCTACAGCCCGAATTCACTCGCTGATGACCGACACGTTCGTTGTTGGGTCATGTATGCCTGTCCCTGTAAGTTAGTGCCACTTTGGGTTCACGACTAGTCATGTCGGCCCGGGTTCTCTGTCATATGGATGCTAGCGACACTATCATATACGTGAGCCAAAAGGCGCAAACGGTCCCGGGCCATGGTAAGGCGACACCCGTGGGAATACCGTGCGTGAGGACGCAAAGTGATATGATGTGTTACTGGCTAGATCGATGTGATTTGGAATCGGGGTCCTGACACGCATGCGGTACATGTGGCGGAAACGCTGCAAAAGGAAAGGATAATGGAATGGCAGTTACCACCCCATGAACGCGGGACGTGGGTAGCCCATGGATCATGGATCATAATCTCCCCACGACGTCTTGCACAATGTGCGGGAAAACTGGAAACTGACTCAAGCTCAGATTAATGAAGAAGCAAAGAAGATCTCAAAGGGTGGGCTATCGCAACCTCCTCGCCTATGTACTGGACAGGGCCTACCCCGACGACGCTCCGCAGCGCATTCAGTCCAGGCCCGGGGCTCCTGTCGCTGCAACAAACCCCAGGTGTGTTGCCCAGACTATACATAGGCTCGAGAACAAGGTTGCAGCATCCAAGACAAGGCCAAGCAGAACATATCAGCTCTTTGAGAAATCAAAGGGCGGATCAAGAAGACCAAGACCAACCAAAGGAGCAAGATACCACTAAGGGAAAACCTCCACTGCCGGTCAGGTAAGCCTAGCGGGGACGAGGTTGCCCCGAAGACAAGTCTCGGGCTTGCCCCCGCAGGCTTGCCGGGGGACACTGAGGGCGGATTACCCTGCCAAGGCTCCACCGCTCCACCTCAGAGCAACGCAAGTCATCGATCGGAGCTATGTCGAGTGCCCAAGAAGCTAAGTGGCCATTCTTTGGCACGTGGCAGCCACCTGCAGAGGAAATCACCTCCAAATGACACTCGTCCAGCGACGTGCCACGCAGGCAGGCGAGAAGGTGGCCGAACGGCATGGCAAGGCTTTCCGGGCTACGCTACAATGTGACACTAAGCGGCGCATTTAATGTGCTCTGTCCTGTCTGCAGAGTTAGGTATGATGGCATTGTTTGCTGTCTAATCAATACACAATGACTGATTTGCCATTGTGGTGACCCCTGGATCTATAAAAGGAGGGCCATGGCAACCTTAGAAAGGATTCAGACCCTTGTACACTCATACGCGCGTAGCTGCACTCGCGCCGCGGCAACCTTGCCGGGCCGGAGCGCTGCGTTTCCACCAAAGCAGGAGTAGGGTTTTGCACCTCGCGGAGGGCCCAAACCTGGGTAAAACCTGCCCGTGTGATCGTTGCCGCGCTGCCCCGCGCCGTCTGCTCTTTGTGCAATGCGTCCTTCCCCCCTACCGTACCACAAGGGGCCGATGGCCCCATAGGTGGCCGTGTTTTCCCATGACACATATGAAATTTACAAGAGAAAGAGTGATACAACCAAATTGGCAAACTAAATAAGAAAAAAGAACAAGGAACATACCAAAATGAGAGGCCACACTTATAGGAGAAGGTTCAATTGGTGAATTCACTTCATGGCCTGCCTCACCACCATGATCCTTACCACTAGGACAACAAGAGCCAATTGGAGTATCATTATGACTAGTGCCATCACCTACTGGATTCAATAAAAACCAGAAACAGAAATTACAAACATCACATGACAAATTATGCCAGCAATGCTGACAACTAAAACAGGAAAAACAAATCTGCAGGATGAACTAGGCAACTAGATAAACAACACAGAAAATAAACAAGGCCAAGCAAGCAGCCCACATACCTTGAACTTCTTCTACTCTGGTTGGCGAAGACATGACGTTTGCTTGCAGCGCAAGGACGGAGTGACAGATATCAGCAACAAAATCGATGAAATCTGACAAAACCCTAGATGCACCTTGCTCTACCTACAGAGCACACATGAGTACCAACTTCAACTCGAGATCAAATCGCCTGCTTACGAAAAAAATACATGAGCCAAAAACGTAGCCGCTACGACAATCACAAAACTAGATGAGGGGACGATCACGACCGAGGGCACGAGAAACGTACCACAAAAAAGGGGATGAACGGCGGCGGTAGGGGGCTGGGGCGGGACCAGGAGTGGAGGGGAAAGGGGTGGGGGAGCGGAGCAGGAAGGGGTGGGGGAGCGGACGAGGGCGCGAAACGCAGGAATATGGACCTCTTGAGGACGGCGGTTCTGTGGGGGACGGTGGTTTTTCTCGAGGGAGAGATGTTTTGGGAGGCGCTGCAAGAGAGGTGAGAGGTTTTTTTTCGGTCTCTCCCTATGAGCGGAGTAGTGGGAGCATCTGGGAGGGCCACGTGTGAAGGGTTACATAAACAGGCCGTCCCAAAATGACCCGGCTAAATTAGACGGACCAGTTGAAACAAAGAAGTTCGTACCAGATGCAGTTCGCTATACTGGAAAATGAAGATCGGAGGGTCAAAGAAATAAATACATGCAGTTCGTAAAAACAGTTGAAGTCGAAAAAACAACGCGCGTGTTAAGATAACGCATCCGGAAAAAAGTCTACATTCAAATAAGTGTCACAACAACAAAAAAATGGGGGGGGGGACGGTCCTCCCCAACCCCCCCACCCACCCCACCCGTGCCAGGGGTTGCAGCAAGTACACACATCAGGTGCAGTCTGCAGCTCTCGAGAATGTAGTGCATTGTTTTAGACGAAGCAGTACGGTACAATAAGCAATGCACTTCGGCAACACGTTTAATGCATATAATGGGGCAATGCCCGTTCGGAGAAAACATGGTGGTTAACAAATTTTACTGATGAAAAATAAAATAAAACGATGTTAAAAAAACCACATTTAGAGACAACCGCCCAATACGAGCGGTTGCATCGCCACAAACCCACGATCACAGATGCAACCCAACACACAATCTGCACAACCGCATCGTCAGCGAGATCGTGCAGTTCATCCGTTGCGTCCACCCCCCCCCTTAAATTCAGACCCCCGCCAAGGCTTTCTCATCCACAAGAACACAAGTCGCCATTGCACTGCCACCAATTCCCTCCATCTCATCAATCTCCACAGGAGACACCAAGCCCTACTGCTGGCGATGAGGTTCGTCGACGAGTACAGGCATGTGGAGGCCCACGACAACACCAAGTTGCACGTGATCCACACCAACGACAAGAAGCAAATGGCGACCTCCCTCGAGCAGTACAAGCGCCACCTCAGGCCCCAGCGCCACAAGATCGTCGGAATTGATTTGGAGTACACCAACGAGCCTGACAAGACGTAGAGAACCGCCCTCGTCAAACTCTCCGTTGGCACGACTCAGCCGGTGCTGCTCTTCCAACTGAGCACTGCAGAACGGTGCACCATCTTCAACAACTTCCTCGTGACCCTAGGTACACATTTGCTGGCTTCTCCATCAGTGGCGACAAAACTAGGCTCAAGCGCGTCAATGTGCAGGTCGCCAACTTCGTCGACATCCAGAAGGAATGGAGGGTGCCCGAGGCCACCAAGGAGTTGGACTCCCTTGCCGACGTCGCCTGCATGCTCGTCGACGACTACTACAACAACATGAAGAAGAAGATAACCAACGAAGTACACAGGCGCTGGGACTCCCTGCCCCTGTCCATGAGGCACATCGAGTATGCAGCGAAGGACATGTACGCAACGTACGAGATATGGAACCGCATCACCCTCACCCAGGACGGGCTTCAACGCGCAAAGCTGGAGTAGGACAAGCCCCCCAAGAAGCACTCCAGGAGCTGGGGAGACTTCATCTGGTGATGAAGCAGACGGTGCCGGCCAAGAAAGTATCTCCAACATTGCTCGCATCATTTTAGATTTATCATCAAATCTGCTTTCTGTTGTTTGCTTATGTAAAGTTAGTTTGCTTGTGATCATTTTCTTTTGCCGAACTTAGCTTGCTTGTCATACAGAATGGCTTGTAATGATGAACTTTGCTTATGTTATGAAGAACTTTATTTCAATTACAAAACTAGAGTTCAATATTACAAGTATGTGATTTGAGCAGTGCACAAATGGACAAAGTTGTGGTGCAGAAAAAGGATGCATGCAGTGCAAAATGTGGGCACATGCAGTACAGTATTTTGACGAATGCAGTGCACATCGATCTAACAAAGCGGTGCACACCATATATTAGAAAAAAGATACGTAAGAGGAAAAACACTAAGAAAAATTGGACCAAGATGCAGTGCATAAATAGGATGCATGCAGTGCAAAAATGCTCCTGTATATGTAGTGCGAAATGTGGGCACATGCAGTACAGAATCCTGATGAATGCAGTGCACAATGACCTAACTAAGCAGTGCACGCCCTACATTAGAAGATACATAAGAGGAAAAATATGAAAAAAAAAATTACCACCCAGGTGCAACTAGGCCCCAGCCAGTCTCGTACTAGGTTACGCGCCCGCTTTTGAACACAGGAACAAACGGGCGAAGATGCGGTGCACAAAAAGGATGCATGCAGTGCAAAATGTGGGCACATGCAGTACAGTATTCTGATGGATGCAGTGCACACCGATCTAACAAAGCAGTGCACACTGTATATTAGAAAAAGATACGTAAGAGGAAAAACACTAAGAAAAATTGGACCAAGATGAAGTGCACAAATAGGATGCATGCAGTGCAAAAATGTTCCTGCATATGTAGTGCGAAATGTGGGCACATGCAGTACATAATCCTGATGAATGCAGTGCACAATGACCTTACTAAGAAGTGCACGCCCTATATTAGAAGATACGTAAGAGGAAAAATATGAAAAAAAATTGACCACCCAGGTGCAACCAGGCCTCAGCCAGTCTCGTACTAAGTCGGTGCCCAAAGTAGGCGAGTCTGTTTTGAGCCATGATGCATGGGGCCGGGCACACAAGGGCCCACAGGTCAGCGGAAATAGTGTAGAGAGGGCCGTGTATAAGCGCCCAATTAGTAACCAGAGGAGTTCGAGAGCGTTGTCTCGCCAGGGCTTATAAACCGGTCGGGGGCGCTCTCGACGGGTGAGGTGGGACTAAACAGTAGCTCGCACACATAACGCACCGCGAACCAGCCGTGCTGGCAGGCCTACTTGGGCCAAATGCGTCTTTGCTCCCCAACAAAGGCCCAACATGCGAGAGAGGCCACTAAATATAAAAAATATTCCCACATACCACGAAAAACCACGGCCCAATAAAATTAAACAATAACTAGAAAAATAAAAACACTAACACAATCCACGCATTCTGCAGTTCGTTTACATAAAAAATGGAGTTCATTAGACTCAAGTAAGCAGTGTTGTTGTTTCTCAAATGCATTATCGCAAACTGAATTAGAAACCTTCCACCACCTAACACCCACCACAACATTTATTACTTTTGTTGCTCAATTGGCCGCATAAAACCTATCCATTCGTGCTCCGGACTCACACAACTCCTCCCCCTTTCCTCTTCTTCTTCAAATCGCAGATCTAGGGTTCAGCCCATCCCCAACTATTCTCTGAATTTCCACTGAACCCGCCATGGACTATTCGTGCGGGTGCTTGGCAAGGATGGCGCCGATAGCGGACACATGCATGTACGACGATGGCTGGAGCTCATAGAGTCTGAGTGGCGCGGCAAACTCAGGTGCCTGATGATACCCAACAGGGGGTTTCGGGCACCATTTCTTCATCGCCTCACATCCACAGACATGCAGGAAACATGGGTATGTTTTTCCCCTCATAATTTTTGACCAATCTAGGCTGCAAATCCACATCTGAATGTATATTTCCATCAATTTCTTCAGTAGTATCAACAATACAAAGATCTGTGTTGTTGTTCAGATTTGTCAGCTATTAAGACTAGATAGTTCTACCTATTTTTCTTCAGTACCACACCAGGTGTCAACACTAGTTAAATCAGAACCCCAACACACAAACAAAAAAGAGGTTCCATAGATCAGTGTTGCAGCTCTCTTAACATGCTAACGCAGTACACTACAAATGAACTTGCAGTGCAAACGTGTTACAGTATAATATATATTCTACTAAAACTAGAGGTCAAGTCCGTATATAATTTTGTTTATACATTGCAACTGCTTTCTTAAATAGTAGTCACATATATGTACATATTTAAGCAACATACACAGATCATCCTAATATAAAGAAAAACATTTGGTGTTTACTTATAAAAATTCTTTTTCCATGCATGCCAAAATGCAGAAACTACCATCCACAATAAGGTGTCCTGCTGCGAGTTCAGGGAAGCTTACTTTGGAGACAGAACACAAGAATGGGTATGCAGACATGCAAGCTGACTACCACATTGACTCTGAAGACTGCATCAACATAACTAGTTGCTGGAAAGATTTTGTCTCCCAGAATGGCTTTGAGGCCGGAGAAGTGGCCATGGTGTTTTTTTACAAAGAAGAAGACTCCCTGAAGTTTACAATATTTGCACTGTAGGTTGTCTAACATAAAGCAAGCCATCTGTGGCATATTCTAATGCTTTGCTTATGTTGTATGGTTTTAAAATTATGGCCATCAGACACTTTGGATCGTGCCTTTTTAATGTATGCGACCTCATCTCCATCATTTTATCACCATTTTAGACAAGTTGCTGGTGACAGAAATGCAGTTCTCTAATACACATAATGTGGTCCTAAATATAAAAAAATGCATCCTCTGAACAGTAACAATGCAATGCGAATGGTCGAAACTTTGCAGTTAACATATGATGTTCAAAAGAACTGTCATAGTATGCGGTTCAAAAAAATTGTCATAATAACTATTCAGCTAACATCAGCACAAAATAGACCATCTATTCTAATAGCATAATAGCAGATTAACCATAATGCTAATGTAGTATGAAAGTGCATATTATGCAGTTCTCTAAAACACAGAATGCAGTTTAAGAAAAGAGAAATCTCATAAGCTGTCATGACCACTGTAATATAGCTACAACGAAGTCCACTACTAACGAAAATGCAGTACACTACAACGTAGGCCAGAACTGCAACAATAAAATTAAAGCAGTACAAATCCGGACACGTGGGAGACTAACAGAGCTGACAATTCACTCGCACTTTGATAACTCAACTAAAAATTGCGCAATCACTCAATTTTGGAAAATACCCCGCAAAAAATTACATCGAACACATGGCCACTGGGATGAACAACATGAGATCTTTAAAATTGCAAACCAAAATATGAAGATTACAGCCACAATACAATGAATTCAAACCAAACAAAGAAACTAATTACAAGATTAAAAACTGCATCGACGCACAAAATCCAAAAAAAAAACAAGAACAGAGGAGCGGACGAAGCTCACACGCTCGCACAATCGATTTCACAGAAAATTGAAAACTAAGTCCTAGAAATTAGACAAAATTGTAGAGTAAAGGGAGCGATCAAACGAATGTACTCAAAGAATTCCTACTACCAAACAACATCCGAGCGCGAAAAATTCGCATCCGACGCAAACACGAACGAACAGAGCAAAGCTCGTTTGCCAAATCGCTCGATTTGCCCAGATTTTAGTCGTTTTTCCTGTAAATTACAAAGAATAAAGGTCAAATGGCGTTCAAAAACAAATTAAATCATCCTGCAACACCCGATTCCACACAGAACACACGGGCGGACCGCGAAAAAATGAAGCAGTTCTCCTGTAAAGTATTGCAGTGCTCACCGTACATAGATGCAGTGCGCTTCCATTGAGCGTGCAGTTCGGAAGTGTTAGTAGAATAACTATTCTGCTAATATTAGCAGAATAGACCGGCTAAATATATATATATATATACTATTATAGAAGGGACAACATAGGTTTAGTTTGCATTCTTGTAGAAAATAGAAATGAGCTGTCCGTTGTCTTGAAAAAACAAACATAAGTTGGGCTACTGATGTTATAAAACAAGATAGGCGGGGAGGCCCAGAGGCCGCTTGATACCTGCTGGACCTCAAAAAAATGTTGAAACCTGCTAGATCAACTTTGTCTGTATGATGGGTTATGCATGTTAAACAACAAAACCTAGGCCATGGACCTGGTGGGCCCA
The DNA here is from genome assembly GCA_011799875.1 of Thinopyrum elongatum. NCBI lineage: Eukaryota > Viridiplantae > Streptophyta > Magnoliopsida > Poales > Poaceae > Thinopyrum > Thinopyrum elongatum. The sequence continues at coordinate 267,120,877 of CM022298.1, forward strand.
AACTGTCAGCCTCTGTCGGCATTCTGGGAACGGGGGTACCCAGACTTGCCTGCCTGCGGCCCACAGCGTGGCTCCATTGATGGCCTAGTATGGCCCAGCTTCAGCAACAATAACTCAAGACCCTCACGAGGGGCCAAGCCTCGCGAGGCGGACGACACCAAGACCTCCACGAGGAGCGGCCTCCTCAGGCTGGCTCCCGAGGAGCGGAGATCTCTATGCAAGCCTCACCTGGTGTGGTCCGGATGACGTGAGCCATGACGACCAAGGCCAGGCGGGCGCCAGCGGGCGCAGTGTACCTGTTTCCTCTTTGGTGCTAAAGAGGCGAGCGCAGGCGCGGAGTCCCGAGGAATCAGCTAAAGGTTTCCATTCCCGTGCAACAAGACCAAGACCGCCAGGACGGCAGGATGGAGGTCATCACCGAGCCCACCATGGCGTCACGACCAGAGGTTTTTGCAGGCGAAGACTACTTTTTTCAGGATAGCATGTACTAGTTGTCTCCCTTCGAATTTGGCCGTTGTGGGATCCCTTCCCGCCTTTCATTTGGGAAGAGGACCAAGGCCACTATAAATAGGACTTAGCCACCACCGTTGAGAGGAGAGTTCACATCGGACCCCCCGAGGGATCATTCAGATCATCCTCACTCCACCTGCTCACTCGAGCTCGAGAACACCTCTCCTCCTGAGGCTGTTCGCCACTGTACTAGTTCATCCTCAGCCCCTTGAGGCCAATCCACCACAAAGCAGGAGTAGGGTTTTACACCGTAAGGTGGCCCGAACCTGGGTAAACTGCTGTTGTCTCTTTTCCTTATAGTTCGTCAAGCTAGGCTATGATATTAGCGAGTAGGCAGACTGGGGAGGACGAGTTCTTCGCACGCACCCCAGAGTTCAAATCTCTCAAGGGTTTGCGGAACCCAAAATCCGAGATCCTCTACACGTAGAATCATCTCCCGATTCCTCTCATTTGTTGACCATGTTGAGAACGACAAACGGCGGCGCCACGGTGAGAGCACCAAGGAGGAGGATGAGGTGGAGACCTCAGACCGGAAACCAACCGGAGCCGGGGAAGACATAGACGGAAGGGAGTGAGGGTTGACTTCTTAGGGTGCAGGTTGGGCTGGTGGTGCTGGCGCCCCCAGAGAATAAAACAAGATGTGGGGGAGTACAGGGATGGCTGGCCGCCATAGGATGGGTCCCCGAGGCATGCGCTACACCTGCACCCGAACAAGTACACTAGCCATTCGATTTCAATCTAATGGCTGCTAGTAGGACTAACGCAAGAGGTATCAAACTTAACTTGTTCTCATCGTTCGTGATCAACGATGACCACCCTGAGTGAAGTTCTTTGATAATATCGGCAAAACGAATGACTGTGCAACCTACAGAAAACAAGACTCGGACTTCAAAAGGAAAAAACCGCACTGAAAAATGATACACCTGTTGGATCCCCATAATCATGTTGTGTGCCGCGGATGTCCTAAGAAAAGAAACCTGCGCTGGGCAGCCACAGCCCAGCTGATACCTACTGGACCTTAAAAAAAGGAAACATGGCAGCCCAGTGAACTAGTTACATACATAAGCAAATAGCCACTCAAAACAACAAACAGGTTAATGAGTTCTTAGAGGAAATATTTTGGAAGAAATAGATAATTATGACACATAGGCTAATGCATGAAACATTCAGATGATAAAGGTGCTTAAACAGACAAAGTACACCATCTAGATCTTCTTGGCACGCTTGATCATGATGTTGCGGCTATCCGTGTACTCCTCGGTTATGGGAAGCAGACACGCCCTCATGTACAAGATCTGCATGTACATGTCATCACTACAAAAAAAGACACATCCGTGACATTATGGCTCGAATGAAAAAAATATGTCATGGTTATGACACTTCTATGATGATAATTCTGACAAATCCACGTATCATCATAGATGTGGTGGGCTCCTACTTCTATGACAAAAAATCATGACAGAAAATGGGCTTTTCGCCCTTGGCGGGCCGGGGACGCACCTGCATGACATTCTTTGGGCCGTCCATGACATAAAAAATCATGGTAGAAGTGAGGGCAAGGAAATTTTCATGGAGTTCCCGGTTACGGTGGGTGGTCGGGGCCGAGCGATGCAGTGTGGTTTGCGCGTTTCTCTCGTACGCGCACATGGTGCGAGTTGTGTCGCTATAATTGAACCCGAGCGAGAGACATTCACTTTCTGAACCCGAGCAATCGCCTGCTGCTACATACTGAAGCCGATCGATCAATCCCTTCACTGCTAACTGAACCCGACCGACTTCTGCGCTGTTAACTGAACCCGATCGATCGCTGTTGCTGCTTACTGAAGCCGATCGAACCCCCGTACGAGACGTAGCTAGCCGGTTGGGTTGCCTCTGGATGAACAGTGGCCGTTGATGTCACGCGCGTGATACGTAGAACGAGTCGAGACATGGTGAGTCGAGCTGGTTGGGTTGGTGTGGATGAATAGTTCCTGGTGGGGTTTGATGAATGATACGTCTCCATCGTATCTACTTTTCCAAACTCTTTTGCCCTTGTTTTGGACTCTAATTTGCATGATTTGAATGGAACTAACCCGGACTGACACTGTTTTTAGTAGAATTGCCATGGTGTTATTTTTGTGCAGAAATAAAAGTTCTCGGAATGACCTGAAACTTACGGAGATCAGTTTTGGAATAAATAAAAAATATTGGCGAAAGAATCAACTGAAGGGGGGCCACACCCTATCCACAAGGGTGGGGGGCGCGCCCACCCCCCCAGGGCGCGCCCTCTGTCCTTGTGGGCCCCCTGGACCTCCACCGACCTCAACTCCAACTCCATATATTCACGTTCGGAAAAAAAACCAGAGAGAAGGATTCATCACATTTTACGATACGGAGCCGCCGCCACCTCCTATTCTTCCTCGGCAGACTAGATGTGGAGTCCATTCAGGGCTCCGGAGAGGGGAAATCGTCGCCGTCGTCATCATCAACAAGCCTCCATCACCAATTTCATGATGCTCACCGCCGTGCGTGAGTAATCCCATCGTAGGCTTGCTGGACGGTGATGGGTTGGATGAGATTTACCATGTAATCAAGTTAGTTTTGTTAGGGTTTGATCCCTAGTATCCACTATGTTCTAAGATTGATGTTGCTATGACTTTGCTATGCTTAATGCTTGTCACTAGGGCCCGAGTGCCATGATTTTAGATCTGAACCCTTTATGTTTCCATGAATATATTTGTGTTCTTGATCCAATCGTGCAAGTTATAGTCACCTACTACGTGTTATAATCCGGCAACCCCGGAGTGACAATAGTCGGGACACTTCCCGGTGATGACCGTATGTAACACCCCAAAAATCGGGTTATCGATTTCTGTGCTGTTATTCCTTCCTAGCTTTTCTTTCCCGAATTTTTCCTCTGGAATCTAGTGAATGACCAGGTGAATTCAGACAATCCTCAGCCTCTCCATGAATTTTCCATGCTCTTGTGCCAGTCAAGTTTCCGTCAGTAAACCCCGAACCTCATTCAAACCCTAGTTCCAAAATATCGGAACTGGAAATCCTGCCTTTGCGTTTACAAAGGAACTATCATTTTTCTTGCTCCGTTGATCCTCCCAAAATTTCCGGAGATCATCCTTCACTCATAAACCCTAGATGTGCTAAAATATTGCCAAGTCATATGCAATATTTCTCATTTAGAATTAATTCCTTTTTCTTCCTTTTCGAGGAATTAAATCTAGAATAATATCTATCCATCTCCAAAGTTCATGAAAACTTGTGGAGATATTCTTTGTGATCATATTGAGCTCACATAAAAATATTGGCCATAATTAAAGAGGGGAAATTGCATTTTCCTATTTTAAGCCAATATTTCAATTTGGGGCCTTTCCAAAGGAACTACCATTTTGGTAGTTAGGAAAAATCCCAAATAATTTGTGGAGCTTGTCCTATCCCTATCTTCACCATTTCCATCAAGATCTCAAGTTCCACCCATTAAATTTTGAGCACAACACCACTTTGCAAATTCTGTTCAGAATTTCAGTTTGCAAAGGAAGTGCTTGATTCCTTGATCTCCTTGGGCTGAAATTTTGCAGGGTGATTCATTATGATATATTACACCTGTATACCAAAAATGAGCTCATTCCATCAAGTCAATCTTCCTCAGTAAATTATCAAAGTTTCTATCCAGATTGCATCTCTGTGAAGGATGTACCCTCATAGATGATCAATTTGAGCTAAAACTTTTCCAGACAGTTCCAATGACCATATCATCACTCTACACCAAGAATCATTCAAATCCATATAGCCATTTGACCTCAGCATCATCATTTGCATTTCTGGTCAGTGGGCAAGGTTACAAAGGAAGTACCAGCTAGCATTGTCCATTTGTGCCCAAATTTTGCCAGCATGACTACCTTAGTGGATGACTCACCCCTGCCCAAGATCATGCCAATGGGTGCACTATGGTGGCCACACCACATGACAAACACTTTGCTGCCAGAACCTGTTTGACCTTGGTTTAGTCACCTCGGAGCTCCCCTATGTCTTCCAGACGCATAGGTCAACTCAGCGATGGGTGGAGAACCTCCCAGACATCATTTGGCGTCAAGTGCATCGTGGCAAGGCGATGGCCACGTGGTGACCACGCCAAATGCAGCTACAGCCGGAGCTCTGTGTTGAGATGTCGCGTTCCTTCCCCTGTGCTCGCGCCGGAGCCTTGTGCCGACGTCTGCGGCGACGTACGGACCCTCATCCATACCCAGCTGGCCTTGGAGGCTTGCCCGTTAGCCGGGCGTGCCGACAGCGGGTGCGCCGCTAGCGTGCTGCCACGGCACAACCGTCTCGAAACCTCCCCGTGCGTCTCGGAGTTTCGGCCATCGTCGCGTAGTCCTCCCCTCTGCTATATATAGTGCGTGCCCCGAGCCCTACTCGATCACCAGCAGCCCAGCCCCTCCCAATCCTCCTAGCTGAGCTCCCTGAGCTCCTCCCTCCGCCATGGCAGTGGCTCTGCCGCCGCCCGTCCTCTTCGAGCTAGCCAGCTTCGGCCTCCCCCTCCTCTCCATTCCAGTCCTCGGACTCCCTCGTGGTTCACCGAGCTGCCGCCCCCTCCAATTTCTGCCGGAGTAGCCCGTGCCCACCACCCAAAGCACCACCATGGCCGTCTTCTCCTCTGTTGCCGTTGCCCTCGGCCCATTCCGGCGCCCTGGCCCTCCCCTCTCCCTTCCCTCTGCGCCTGAGGCCTCCTCTATGGCCTTCTGAGCCGCTACCGCTCTCATTTTAGTCGGGGAGGTGCTGCCAGAGTGACCTCGCTGCCGGCCAATGGCCGCCGTGCCTTGGTCAGTGGCGATGGCGCTGTGGGCCGTCCCGCGCAGGCCCGCAACCACCACTGGAGGCGGCGCACGTCGGTGGAGCCCTTGAGCTCACAGGCTGGACCTCTAGAGTGACGATGGGATGGCCATGCCGGCGGCCGAGGCGCGCCCCTGTCTTCGGTCACAAGGAGGTCGATGACCAGAAAGGGAGAAGAGAGAGGAGGTGGATAAGGCGGGCCCACACGTCATTCAGAGAGAAAGAAGTCAACCCGGGCCCGCTGGTTTAAGTGAAAACGTATTTTAGGGAGTACGTCTTCTGACTCCGAAGGCGTATTTTTCAAAAGACGTTTTCCTTTTTCTAGCTCCCGGCCGAATCTATTATATAGTAAACGTTCGCTGGTTAAGAGCTAAAGTGGACAGTTTCTGTCCGTTTCTACGCTTAACGAGCGAACGGCCCTAACTTCGCGACCGTAACTCCGATTGAGGTAAAACCAACGCCCACGTCTCCGTCTCGTCGAGCCCGTTCTGATGCCGTCATTTTCATAATGTTTTCACACTATGAAAATGACCTTTTTGCCCTTGACCTTCGATCAGCTCCTCCGAGAGGAAAACTTTTCCGGCAAATTTTCCCAGAGTTTTATCGCACTTCCACCTGGTGTATTCCTTCACCCCAGGCAAGCCAACCTCTTCCATGAGCTCCGGACTTGCGTGATGAATTTGCTTGCACCCTGTGTGTTCATTGTAGCACATCTGTATCACCTGTTAGCCTGCACTTGCATACACCTGTTAGGTCATCTGTATTAGATGTTAGCATTACTTTTCATCTAATATCATGCCTTGTTTTCATGTTGTGTCCTGCCATGCTAGTAACAATATTTTGAATATCGTTATCATGTGAGTGCCATGATCTGATATCTTGCCATGTTTGTCAACATTGTAATAATTCTACTATGCTGATGTTAAGTGGCTGTTCACATTTATAATTGTTAAGGTAATGGTGGGATGATGGAGATATATTGATAAACCTAGTCGGTTGATCAGAGTCACCTGTCCGGGCTTATCCGTGCAACCACATTTGCCGGTATAGGACGGCCTTGACTTGGTCTGATCGCGTGCTCTTTCACCGGTACCTCCAAAGAGGGAGGGTTATGCGCGCGCTGCCCTGGCCCGGTAGGCGGCGATAACCCTGTGAGCCCAGTTGAGTTGTTTGGGTACCTGTCCCCGTTTGGGACAGTTTTGTTTGGCCATGACGGTGGCAGGTGTCTTGAGGACACGGGGCCACCCAGGGCTTGACTCCAAGAGGGAGTGTGATGGCCGGTGGTACGATGGAAGAGTCACGGGTCAGACAGGTTTCGTCGGAACGTCGTTGGTCCACCCGAATGGGAGTACGAGGCCATGAGTTCCGTGGTGTGGGTAAAGTGTACAACCTCTGCAGAGTGTAAAATCTATTCGAATAGCCGTGTCCATGGTATTGGACAGCCCGTCCAGACCTCGTTAGGCGATCAACCGTAATGATGGTGAAAGGACCTGTCCTGCATGGACAGCAGATGTTGTCAGGAGTATGGTATGTTAACCATGAGTTGGCTATGGAAGAGATGGTCAGATGACCGAGAGACTTGGATTTGGATCAGTTTCAGATTGGATCATGAGAATATTCGGAATATGGACTATTTACTTGATGCATGCTTTACTTTACTGTACTTTACTTCAGTAGTTACTTTGCTAGATAACCCCGTTATGTCGTGATGATCAATGCTGCTAGATGTTTAATCATGCCAGATAATCTTGCTACGACATGATGATAAATAATGCTAGAAGGGTATGCTATGCCATGTTGATTCACATTTTCCTGTTAATTCCATGCCATATTTAGAATAAATTCTGGCATAGCATATGGCTTGCTTTGTCATCTGCTTGTTTGGATGCTATGTATTTGGTTGTCTTGCGAGTACATTCAAAGTACTCACCTGGCCTTGCACGTGGCCAGTTGCAGGAGAAGATTCGTCGTGCTAGATCGTAACCCAACCAGTCCTGTGCGTTATGGAGCCCAGCCAGAGACGTTGATGCCGCTAAACCAAGACCTTCGCCGCCATCTTAGTTAGCCTTGGAGTTATGTAATATTGTTGTAAGCAATAGTATTGTAATACTCCATTCTATTTAATAAAGCCATTTTATGCCTGGAATTGCTGTATCATGTCTTTGATGTGCGCCAGGTCTTATCCTGGGGCTGGTGTACGTCGGCCCTCTATCGGGGTGCCACAAGACTTGGTATCAGAGCCAGGCTAGCTATAGGTTACCCTAGCACCAAACCATCGCTATCTTTTACCCGGTAGTGAGCCCCATAGATTTGACCCATCCCTGGCATCCGACATGGCCACTGTTGATCAACATGCGGCGCAGTCGGAATGGACGTGTCCCTGCTCAGCTGTCCATCCACCTAGCCGTCCCTGGATTAGACCGCGACCCTACCCAGTTGTCGGCCGTGCCGGCATATCTTCTGCTTGGCACGAGAAAGATCCAGGCCATGCTGGTGTGTTCTAGCCGAAAGCCTATTAAACCCCCACTTGTGAGTCGCAACTCTCTCCATTCAGCAAGCCAGATCCCCGTAGGAGAACCCAGGCCATTATCCGCAAACCAACAGCCATGGCTAGTTCCTCCAAAATGCACAAGTTCCATAGCCAGACCATGGCCAAAGGGTATGACAGATTTCCACCTATCCTTTCCAATATGCTCACCCAAGCCCTTGGCTGTAATACTATCCCAGTGTATTTGGTGTTCCAATCAGAACCCGTCCCTCACCTTTGCCGATATGAGGCAAAGGTGCTTCTCCGCCCAAGTCCAGCAAAGGATGGGAAGCCCTTGGTTTTTAAGGGCAAACCCATGCCCACCACTGCTTTGGCCGTCCAGACAGCTGCTGCGGAAGCCATCACCCGTCTTCGCTTCCAGTTTCCGCAAGTAGCGGAGATGAGGGAGTTCCGTTATTTTCCCGCTTCGTCCCATACAGGTTGCGAGTTCTTCAGCGCAGTTGGTGAAGCCGACCCGGCAGTAGCTCGCCTGGCTCAGTTCATTGATGCCCAGGGACTACTAATTGCCGGCATTATTCGAGAGTTCCAATCCATTGACCGTGACACCACCCGGGTTGTTACGGAAGCATACCGTGATGCCCGTCAAGCTGCATCCCAAACCACCCTTCCCCTGCTGCCAAACTCAGTGCCACCTTCTCAACTAGTGCCACCCTCTCAGCCAGTGCTACCCTCGCAGCCCGTGAACCCATGGCAACCTGGCATCATCCACCCAAGTTATGCTGCCAGAGCTATTCGTCGTCTTCATCGTCGGGATATGTTCCATCAAGTGCCAGCCGCAACTCAAGCAGTTGTGCCCCAACCTATAGTGGTGTCCGACGATGAAGATAGAAGTTGGCTCAGCCTTCGTCCCCCAGGAGAGCCCCAGCAAGAGTAGGCCTATTTGTGGCTCTGGCAATGAGTGTAGCCAGTTGAGGCCGCAAGTATGTGTGTTGCGAAGACTGTTTCTTCGTCCTCGTCTAGGATTAGGATCCTGTAGTTCGGAGTGAGTTGTTGCTGTTAGCTGCCTAGTAAGGCTGTGCTTTGTTGTAATGCTTGTATTGCTTGTGCCTGTGTGCTGGTGTAATATTATGTATGCTTGTTTGCTCTGTGTGTTTAGTTCATCTGTCTCTCTGTTAAGCAGAAATGTTTAACAGAGCAGGCAATGGATTTTAACAAGATTTTAGTCAGTAGAGCACTTACACCTAATAACATTGGACTCACCCAGAGTCCCTAATAAAATGCGAGCTGGTGCAGGTGTATGTATACCAGGAGTACATACACCCACTAGCATTAAAACACCTTAGTGTAATATGCTCGACATGTTTCTTTCATCTGTCTGTATTCTGCTACTGTATGCATTCTACATTTGCTTGCATATTAATCTGAGTAGATTGCTTGTGCATCGTGTGAGCAATGTCTGCACGCCAAGTTCTTCCTCCTGAGTATAGCCGCCGCGGTACTCGGGTAGAATGCAAAGCTGCCCCCCCCCCCACCCATCTATGCATACTCCATTTGTCAGTTTTCTTGAACTCAGTGTTCTGGAAAACCAGCTCTATCCAATATTTTTTCCCCGGTCCCAAAATCTTTTCCCCAAACCCAGCTGCAATCTCGGAGAAATTCTGAGAAATTTTATTGCAGCATAAACCGTTACAACTCCTCCAGTCTAAGATCTAAACCCAGATTCTACCTCAACCCCCCACTCGTGGTGGATGTTGTTCAGTGAGGAGCAACCCATAGTGTGGCTTCCACACTGGTAGAGCTCCGCTAACCACACCGCACTAACCCTAGACTCAGCGACGCTTCTGGCATTATCTTGTGTGATACTGACCAGCCACCCCCTTCACCCCGCCGCAGCCCGCGCTTATTTTGCCAGCCTAAGACGACGTGGATGATCACCAGCTACCGCTCGGTTAGCAGCATCTCGACGATCATCGAGGATCATCGCACACAGCAGCAGCGAGGAGCCAACCAATGCTGCCAGCAGACCCACCAGGAGGATGAAGATCAGCTCCGAACCCATGTCCGCCATTAACGCCTCGCCTCGCGCCCCTGCAACTAGAAGGAAAAGGAGAAGAGGAAGAAGAAGTGAGGTAAGATGCAAGGTGGAAGAAGAAGAAACTGCCGTCGTTTTTATAGCCCAAGTCCGGTGTACGGTGAGCAAGGTCCAGGAGAACCGCGCGTCGCCCGATCACCGGCGTCCAGGAGGCGAATGCGCGAACAGTGCCGACCGACGCTGACCCGCGATGGGAGTGCTCTCTGCGTTGGTTCCGTGCACGACACGCACTATCGCCATAGAGTGCTGAGTACCCTAGGAGCTAGGCGTGCGCAGTGCCTAGCCGCACTCTGGACAACGCGGGAGCGAGAGAGATAGCCGTGGGCCGGAGGAAGAAGAAGCTGCCAGTGGGCCCTAGGCCCACCTGCCAGCGAGAGAGGCCACAGTTTACTGTGGTGTCCCGAGCATTTTTGGAAGAAGGAAATTCTGCTTTTTCTAAAAATGTCAGGGCAACCTAGCGGCCCCTACCCGTGGAGTAAATCCCGCGATATCCGTATCTCGATCTGGGGGTACCAATTTTCGGTACGTTTAAGTTGGTTGTTTTCAACCCCAGGGTTACAACTCAACCCAGAGGTTTTTTTTCAGGAGGCGTGATTTTTGTTCTGAGCTAACCCTAGGAATCTCGAGGACGAGATTCTCTTAAGGGGGGAAGGTTTGTAACACCCCAAAAATCGGGTTATCGTTTTTTGTGCTGTTATTCCTTCCTAGCTTTTCTTTCCCGAATTTTTTCCTCTGGAATCTGGTGAATGACCAGGTGAATTCAGACAATCCTCAGCCTCTCCATGAATTTTCCATGCTCTTGTGCCAGTCAAGTTTCCGTCAGTAAACCCCGAACCTCATTCAAACCCTAGTTCCAAAATATCGGAACTGGAAATCCTGCCTTTGCGTTTACAAAGGAACTATCATTTTTCTTGCTCAGTTGATCCTCCCAAAATTTCCGGAGATCATCCTTCATTCATAAACCCTAGATGTGCTAAAATATTGCCAAGTCATATGCAATACTTCTCATTTAGAATTAATTCCTTTTTCTTCCTTTCCGAGGAATTAAATCCAGAATAATATCTATCCATCTCCAAAGTTCATGAAAACTTGTGGAGATATTCTTTGTGATCATATTGAGCTCACATAAAAATATTGGCCATAATTAAATAGGGGAAATTGCATTTTCCTATTTTAAGCCAATATTTCAATTTGGGGCCTTTCCAAAGGAACTACCATTTTGGTAGTTAGGAAAAATCCCAAATAATTTGTGGAGCTTGTCCTATCCCTATCTTCACCATTTCCATCAAGATCTCAAGTTCCACCCACTAAATTTTGAGCACAACACCACTTTGCAAATTCTTATCAGATTTTCAGTTTGCAAAGGAAGTGCTTGATTCCTTGATTTCCTTGGGCTGAAATTTTGCAGGGTGATTCATTATGATATATTACCCTATATACCAAAAATGAGCTCATTCCATCAAGTCAATCTTCCTCAGTAAATTATCTAAGTTTCTGTCCAGATTGCATCTCTGTGAAGGATGTACCCTCATAGATGATCAATTTGAGCTGAAACTTTTCAAGACAGTTCCTATGACCATATCATCACTCTACACCAAGAATCATTCAAATCCATATAGCCATTTGACCCCAGCATCATCATTTGCATTTCTGGTCAGTGGGCAAGGTTACAAAGGAAGTACTAGCTAGCATTGTCCATTTGTGCCCAAATTTTGCCAGCATGACTACCTTAGAGGATGACTCACCCCTGCCCAAGATCATGCCAATGGGTGCACTGTGGTGGCCACACCACATGACAAACACTTTGCTGCCAGAACTAGTTTGACCTTGGTTTAGTCACCTCGGAGCTCCCCTATGTCTTCCAGACGCATAGGTCAACTCAGCGATGGGTGGAGAACCTCCCAGACATCATTTGGCGTCAAGTGCATTGTGGCAAGGCGATGGCCACGTGGTAACCACGCCAAATGCAGCTACAGCCGGAGCTCTGTGTTGAGATGTCGTGTTCCTTCCCCTGTGCTCGCGCCGGAGCCTTGTGCCGACCTATGCGGCGATGTACGGACCCTCATCCATACCCAGCTGGCCTTGGAGGCTTGCCCGTTGGCCGGGCGTGCCGACAGCGGGTGCGCCGCTAGCGTGCCGCCACGGCACCACCGTCTCGAAACCTCCCCGTGCGTCTCGGAGCTTCGGCCATCGTCGCGTAGTCCTCCCCTCTGCTATATATAGTGCGTGCCCCGAGCCCTACTCGATCTCCAGCAGCCCAGCCCCTCCCAATCCTCCTAGCTGAGCTCCCTGAGCTCCTCCCTCCGCCATGGCAGTGGCTCTGCCGCCGCCCGTCCTCTTCGAGCTAGCCAGCTTCGGCCTCCCCCTCCTCTCCATTCCAGTCCTTGGACTCCCTCGTGGTTCACCGAGCTGCCGCCCCCTCCAATTTCTGCCGGAGTAGCCCGTGCCCACTACCCAAAGCACCACCATGGCCGTCTTCTCCTCTGTTGCCGTTGCCCTCGGCCCATTCCGGCGCCCTGGCCCTCCCCTCTCCCTTCCCTCTGCGCCTGAGGCCTCCTCTATGGCCTTCTGAGCCGCTGCCGCTCTCATTTTAGTCGGGGAGGTACTGCCGGCGTGACCTCACTGCCGGCCAATGGCCGCCGTGCCTTGGTCAGTGGCGATGGCGCTGTGGGCCGTCCCGCGCAGGCCCGCAACCACCACTGGAGGCGGCGCACGTCGGTGGAGCCCTTGAGCTCACCGGCTGGACCTCTAGAGTGACGATGTTATGGCCATGCCGGCGGCCGAGGCGCGCCCCTGTCTTCGGTCACAAGGAGGTCGACGACCAGAAAGGGAGAAGAGAGAGGAGGTGGATAAGGCGGGCCCACACGTCATTCAGAGAGAAAGAAGTCAACCCGGGCCCGCTGGTTTAAGTGAAAACGTATTTTAGGGAGTACGTCTTCTCACTCCGAAGGCGTATTTTTCAAAAGACGTTTTCCTTTTTCCAGCTACCGGCCGAATCTATTATATAGTAAACGTTCGCTGGTTAAGAGCTAAAGTGGACAGTTTCTGTCCGTTTCTACGCTTAACGAGCGAACGGCCCTAACTTCGCGACCGTAACTCCGATTGAGGTAAAACCAATGCCCACGTCTCCGTCTCGTCGATCCCGTTCTGATGCCGTCATTTTCATAATGTTTTCACACTGTGAAAATGACCTTTTTGCCCTTGACCTTCGATCAGCTCCTCCGAGAGGAAAACTTTTCCGGCAAATTTTCCCAGAGTTTTATCGCACTTCCACCCGGTGTATTCCGTCACCCCAGGCAAGCCAACCTCTTCCATGAGCTCCGGACTTGCGTGATGACTTTGCTTGCACCCTGTGTGTTCATTGTAGTACATCTGTATCACCTGTTAGCCTGCACTTGCATACACCTGTTAGGTCATCTGTATTAGATGTTAGCATTACTTTTCATCTAATATCATGCCTTGTTTTCATGTTGTGTCCTGCCATGCTAGTAACAATGTTTTGAATACCGTTATCATGTGAGTGCCATGATCTGATATCTTGCCATGTTTGTCAATATTGTAATAATTCTACTATGCTGATGTTAAGTGGTTGTTCACACTTATAATTGTTAAGGTAATGGTGGGATGATGGAGATATATTGATAAACCTAGTCGGTTGATCAGAGTCACCTGTCCGGGCTTATCCGTGCAACCACATTTGCCGGTATGGGATGGCCTTGACTTGGTCTGATCGCGTGCTCTTTCACCGGTACCTCCAAAGAGGGAGGGTTATGCGCGCGCGCTGCCCTGGCCCGGTAGGCGGCGATAACCCTGTGAGCCCAATTGAGTTGTTTGGGTACCCGTCCCCGTTTGGGACAGTTTTGTTTGGCCATGACGGTGGCAGGTGTCTTGAGGACACGGGGCCACCCAGGGCTTGACTCCAAGAGGGAGTGTGATGGCCGGTGGTACGATGGAAGAGTCATGGGTCAGACAGGTTTCGTCGGAACGTCGTTGGTCCACCCGAATGGGAGTACGAGGCCATGAGTTCCGTGGTGCGGGTAAAGTGTACAACCTTTGCAGAGTGTAAAATCTATTCGAATAGCCGTGTCCACGGTACTGGACAGCCCGTCCAGACCTCGTTAGGCGATCAACCGTAATGATGGTGAAAGGACCTGTCCTGCATGGACAGCAGATGTTGTCAGGAGTATGGTATGTTAACCATGAGTTGGCTATGGAAGAGATGGTCAGATGACCGAGAGACTTGGATTTGGATCAGTTTCAGATTGGATCATGAGAATATTCGGAATATGGACTATTTACTTGATGCATGCTTTACTTTACTGTACTTTACTTCAGTAGTTACTTTGCTAGATAACCCCGTTATGTCGTGATGATCAATGCTGCTAGATGTTTAATCATGCCAGATAATCTTGCTACGACATGATGATAAATAATGCTAGAAGGGTATGCTATGCCATGTTGATTCACATTTTCCTGTTAATTCCATGCCATATTTAGAATAAATTCTGGCATAGCATATGGCTTGCTTTGTCATCTGCTTGTTTGGATGCTATGTATTTGGTTGTCTTGCGAGTACATTCAAAGTACTCACCTGGCCTTGCACGTGGCCAGTTGCAGGAGAAGATTCGTCGTGCTAGATCGTAACCCAGCCAGTCCTGTGCGTTATGGAACCCAGCCAGAGACGTTGATGCCGCTAAACCAAGACCTTCGCCGCCATCTTAGTTAGCCTTGGAGCTATGTAATATTGTTGTAAGCAACAGTATTGTAATACTCCATTCTATTTAATAAAGCCATTTTATGCCTGGAATTGCTATATCATGTCTTTGACGTGCGCCAGGTCTTATCCTGGGGCTGGTGTACGTCGGCCCTCTATCGGGGTGCCACACCGTAGTGTGAGGAGTTCATGTATTCACTAAGTGCTAATGCTTTGGTCTGGTTCTCTATTAAAAGGAGGCCTTAATATCCCTTAGTTTCCAATAGGGACCCGCTGCCACGGGAGGGTAGGACAAAAGATGTCATGCAAGTTCTTTTCCATAAGCACGTATGACTATATTCGGAATACATGCCTACATTATATTGATGAATTGGAGCTAGTTCTGTGTCACCCTATGTTATAACTGTTGCATGATGAATGCCATCCGACATAATTATCCATCATTGATCCATTGCCTACGAGCTTTTCACATATTGATCTTTGCTAAGTTACTTCTCCGTTGCCACTGTTACAATTGCTACAAAACTGCTACTGTTACTTTTGCCACCGTTACCGTTACTTCCATACTACTTTGCTACTAAATACTTTGCTGCAGATATTAAGTCTTTCAGGTGTGGTTGAATTGACAACTCAGCTGCTAATACTTGAGAATATTCTTTGGCTCCCCTTGTGTTGAATCAATAAATTTGGGTTGAATACTCTACGCTCGAAAACTGTTGTGATCCCCTATACTTGTGGGTTATCAAGACCTTTTTCTAGCGCCGTTGCCGAGGAGCATAGCTCTATTCTCTGAGTCACTTGGGATTTATATCTGTTGATCACTATGAGGAATTTGAAAGATACTATAACCAAGATTTTTCCCTCAACTACGAGGGGAGGTAAGGAACTGCCATCTAGCTCTGCACTTGATTCACCTTCTGTTTTGAGTAAACTTGCGACACCTACACCTGCTAGTAATTCTGATATGTCACAAATAATTGATGATGCCACTTCTACTATGCATGATGCTTATGATGATACTACTACTTTGCTTGATAATACTGTGCCACTAGGTGAATTTCTTGACGAACAACTTGCTAGGGTTAGAGAAAATGAAATTGCTGAAATTGATGATATTATTGAAACTGAAGATTATGATTCTCCACCTAGGTATGAATTGCCTGTTGTACCTGAGGGTTATGTTATGGATGAAGAAACTGCTAGAGACTTTCTTGCTTACAATGATAGAGAAGATCTTAAGAAACTATTAGCTAAGCTGAAAGAAAAATCCTTGAATGCTAGAATGAAATATGATCCCAATTTTGCTACTTCGCCTATCTTTATTACTGATAAGGATTATAAATTCTCTGTCGATCCTGAGTTAATTACTTTGGTTGAATCTGATCCCTTCTATCACTACTGCAGGTTGCTGCAAACGCGACACTACGATCAGAGACCCTTCGACGAAACTGTGTGCGATGCAATAATCACAAACGGTGATGTAAAAAAATCATCAAAAAAGGTGCAAAACGTTTGCGATGATGGATGCATCAAACACGGTTCAGATTTTAGTTGCGTGTGCTATGCAGGACATACGGTTCAGTTCAATGAACTGTTTGCGATGAGGTAGAAGAACATAAACGGGCAGCCAGACGAAGGTGTGTGCGATATACGGCATACGGTTCACTCGGATGAACTGTTTGTGATTAGGCGGAACAAAAGAAACGGTCAGCCAGATCAAGGTGTGTGCGATAGAGGGCAAACAGTTCACTCGGATGAACTGTTTGCGTTGAGCCAAGATAACAGAAACGGTTCAATATAACAAGATGTGTGTGATACACGACAAACAGGTCTGTAATCAGAAATGTGTGCGAAGACCGATAATAACATAGACGATTGCTTCTAATAAGACGTATGTGATATGCTCTGTCTACACAACATCTATTGGCCATTGGGCAACAGGCGGTCATCTGGGTACGCCATAAGGATGCGAAGAGGCATCCTATATCAGCAAGGACTAGCTGTTCCACCAATAGCTCATCTAAGAGAACTCTCAAGTTAACTGTGCTCAGGCTGGAGCAGCCATCAGATGGGTGACTGGATGGGAAGTTGTGTTGATGTTAAATTAACTGATGGGATGGGTCATCGGGGTCAAATTAAATGACCTCTATGATCCATCCCATCAGTTAAATTAACCTCGAGGTCCTTGTTATTTTTTTATTTTTTTAACACTTGTTAAAGAAGGTCTACCGCATTACTTCTTGACAATGTGTGATACGTGGCATACAGTTGATCCATCCGACCTGTTTGTGAAGGAATAAGCTGTGTGTGTTGTGGGCAAACGCTTGCTAGTATACAACCGTTTGCGATTGATGAATTCATCACCGATGGGTTCCCTAGTGTGGTCCGTGTTCATCTGATCATCATCTACTTCTTGTGCTAGCTCGATGTTCCTTATATGCTCTTGTGTTCACCGATAGGCTGTGGCTCGCCGCACGGCGTGACTGTTGGAGCACCGCTGAGCAAGAGGCGTGGCGCGCCCCACAGCAAGAGCGGATCCATCGGTGCTTGCCTGCTGTCGACAGGGCGTCGCAGCTGGGTACATGTCCCGTTAGTACCCCCATTCCTCGCAAGGAGTGGGCAGAGGCCCTCTGCGCCGTACTTGCACCAGAGGCCGACCGCGCCGTACTTGCACCGGACGCTCGCCACGCCGTTCGCATGGGTCGCGCCGTTCTCCTTGTCTGCGGCCCGCTCGATGCCAACGCGATGGTCGGTAGGCTCGACCGCCTCCTTGGCCCAGGTGTCCACCTGGGCGCAGTAGAGGAACATGGCCGTCGCATCCTCGAGCTGGTGATCGCTGATGAAATAGCCAACTTGGAGCTTGAGATCGCGCTCCAGATGTACCGCGAGCGTCTCGACCGCTTGGACGAACGCCTGCACGAGTTCAGGCAGAGCCAAGAGCTACCGTAGGCAAGGGCTGCTGGTCATGGTCTCATGGACGCGTTTTATTTTGTTGAGTCGTTTCGACGTGGATAGCTATGTATTCACAGCAGTCATAGTATTGCTCTGTTTATTCCTCTGTTTCAATGTGTGTACTCTGTTTTCCGTTCTTATATGTTCTATTTCAATGTGTGTGTATACGCTTTCCATTCTGTATATGTGGATGATAACAACTAGATTCAAATTAGTATACAAAAACAGATAGAAAATGGAATTCATAATATATATATATATATATATATTAATTGTTCATTAGTTCATCACAGAATATATATAATATCATCACATATACGTGATGATACTTAACTACTAAGTACAATGCATAAAGTTGAAAACGAACAATACTAAAACTAATAATCCCTCCTGGGGCCAGTATTCCGGTAGCCCCTCGCCAGCAGCTCCCTGGTGCGCGGCGTCTTCCCAGTGCAGAGGCAGTACTCCGCCTCCTCCATCTCGCAGCGCTTGACGTACTGATCTGCCTCTTGCTAGCGGACGAGCATGAACGATCTTGCCATTTCATTGGGTGCCCACCGGAGCTCCTCGTCGGTGGCATGCAGGACCTTATCGGCCCACCTCCACGCAGCGATGGGGCGCCCAGCGCCTTTAACCTTCCTCGCGAAGTACCCGTCTTCGTACGCCTCCTCCGCATGACGACGCGCCCGCCCCCAAAGCTCTGACGCCTCCTTTTTCCAGGCGGCATCACGGGCTTCACAGGCCGCCTGGTACCTGGCTTCCTCCTCCGCCATCTCCTTCTTGAACGCCACTTGCCTGGCTTTCTCAGCCGGCGGCAGCGACTTCCACAGACAAAGATTGTACTGGCTCCAAAACCAATCCAAAGTTGGGGGGTCCGGCGCAACCTCTTCCGGCAGCGCGTAGGGGTCCTCATCGCTGCTATTCGAGTGAGCGTCCTCGGGGGGCAGTGACTCCTCGTCGGCACATGGGCAGACCGGCGGCGCCATGGCAGAGATTTGAGAGAGAGAGAGAGAGAGAGAGAGCGAGCGAGGGGAGGATGTAGATGAGAATGCAGGCGGGACGACGTGAGCAAGGTAGTATTTATTGTTGGCCGGAATCTAGATCGACGGGTACAGTACACACGCCGGTCACCAGAATTTACGAGTACTGTAGTTTGAATTACACACGATTCCCGCAGCAAAATCCTTGTGTGAATTTAAAAGCTGACGGCTTCCAATACAAAACCGTGCCTGATTAATGACCCCCGCCACTCACCTACCAAACCTCGAGCCGCGAAATAGAGTGCCAATCGTGTGGGGGCCGGTTGTCTTGCCAGATCTTTACATTTTCTTTTTTGAACACCAGATATTTACATCGTCTGATGATTTTTTAACTCGCACACAAGTACACAAAAATATGATTTTCAAACCGTTATGGTTAGCCGTTGCATGTATATGTAGTTCAAATTTGAATTACGGTCATTAAATGGCTAGAAAATCACTTAAATGTCTTTAAAAGGTCAAATGACCCCTTGAATTTTCCAAATTTTCACATGACAGTTGTAATAGTGTAGGTTAAACGTAGAAAACATTTGAAGGCCGTAAGAGGAAGCTATCTCCCGTTCGTCATCAAACATGCATTGTTCCCTCTCGGAACCACGAGCCTTCTATTGAGTTGCTCCGGTTTGTGAGGGGTGTGTGTCCAAACTTTCATCAAACAGGCCAATTTTTTTACCACATCATCTTGGTGGCATGACATTACATCAAGCAAGGTTTCAATTTTTTCTGATCATTTTTATATTTTTTGGAACTAAAATGCCATGGCACTCCATGCATGTGTCCATGCCGTGAGACCAATATGTTTGAAAATTCCTTCTAATTTACTGCACATGGAATTAACTCGTACACAAGTACAAAAATATGATTTTTCAAAATGTTATGGTTAGCCGTTGCATGCATATGTAGTTCAAATTTGAATTACGATCATTAAATGGCTAGAAAATCATTTAAATGTCTTTAAAAGGTCAAATGACCCCTGAAATTTTCCAAATTTTCACATGACAGTTGTATTAGTGCATGTTAAACATAGAAAAAAATTGAAGGCCGTAAGAGGAAGCTATCTCCCGTTCGTCATCAAACATGCATTGTTCCCTCTCGGAACCACGAGCCTTCTAGTGAGTTGCTCCGGTTTATGAGGGGTGTGTGTCCAAACTTTCGTCAAATAGGCCAATTTTTTTACCACATCATCTTGGTGGCATGACATTACATCAAGCAAGGTTTCAATTTTTTCTGATCATTTTTTTATTTTTTGGAACTAAAATGCCATGGCACTCCATGCATGTGTCCATGCCGTGAGACCAATATGTTTGAAAATTCCTTCTAATTTACTGCACATGGAATTAACTCGCACACAAGTACAAAAATATGATTTTTCAAACCGTTATGGTTAGCCGTTGCATGTAGATGTAGTTCAAATTTGAATTGCGGTCATTAAATGGCTAGAAAATCACTTTAATGTCATTAAAAGGTTAAATGACCCCTGAAATTTCCAAATTTTCACATGACAGTTGTATTAGTGCATGTTAAATGTAGAAAAAATTTGAAGGCCGTAAGGGGAAGCTATCTCCCGTTCGTCATCAAACTTGCATTGTTCCCTCTCGGAACCACTAGCCTTCTACTGAGTTGCTTCGGTTTGTGAGGGGTGTGTGTCCAAACTTTCGTCAAACATGCCAATTTTTTTACCACATCATCTTGGTGGCATGACATTACATCAAGCAAGGTTTCATGTGTTTGAAAATGCCATGGCACTCCATGCTTAATTGTGTCATAGCCGTTAGACCAATATGTTTGAAAATTCCTTCCAATTTAATGCACATGGAATTAAATCTCACACAAGTACACAAAATATGACTTTTCAAACCGTTATGGTTAGCTGTTGCAAGTACATGTAGTTCAAATTTGAATTACGGTCATTAAATGGCTTTAAAATCACTTAAATGTCTTAAAAGGTCAAATGACCCCTGAAATTTTCCAAAAATTGACATGACAGTTGTATTAGTACTACAAATTTTCTCGTACATTTAAAACACCATCCGTTGCCACATTACTCCAAATTCATCTTTCACAGCTAATAAAAAATATCCAGAACATCACACACAGTTTTTTTGTAGGAACCGTTTGCGATGAAAATTTCTGGGTCTATTTAAGTCTTCCTCCTTAAGCTTCGCCGGCTCGTCTGCTCCAGTTCCGGCAACCCCCGAATCCATGAATCCCGATCCCCATTCCCGCACCCCCTTCTTGCAAAGATGACGCCGTGGAAACGCTTCGTGAAGGCCCGTACGATGGCCGCGTCCTCCCCGAGCGCCGCCGCTGCCTGCGCCGAGAGCGCGGCTGCCTACACCGAGAGTGTCGCCGCATCCGCATTGAGCGTGGCCGCATCCGCCGAGAGGGCATCTGCGCCAGCCGATAGGGCAGCTGCAGCAGCTGAGACGATTGCAGCTGCTGCTGCGACGACGGCTGCAAACGCCGAGAGCGCTCGAGCTGCCGTCCGTGACGTCGATGTCGCCCTGGCCCTGGTTGAGGCCATCCACACCAAGATCGAGGACGCACACGCCTAGATATTCCAGGATACCTCGGAATCCAGCATGCAACCCACGTCCGAAAAGGCGGCGGTGGCCATGGAGCACCTGCTTCCTCATGAGATCCCCGAGCGGGAGCTGGAGATGCAGGAGGCGGTGGAGATCGAGGAGCGCCCGGAGGAGGAGTTGTGCGTGGCCGAGGTCGAGGTAGAGAAGAGTCTGTCCATCGAGGAATCGGCGGTGGAGTACCGGTGCGAGCTCTGGCGCAGCCACTACTACGAGTAGTACAACCTTGAGGGCGGCGCTAAGGACGTCGCCGAGGACGAGAACGAGGACGTGGTCGACTTCAGCAGGGGGGACAAGGAGTCCACCAACGGCGGCATTTCGCCAGGATAAGTCATCGACGTCTCATCTCACACCGGCGATGCATAGGCCGGCGTGCCGGTGGATTTGTTAAAATTATGCGTACTTAGGCTTTGTTTTTAATGCTGGTCTTTTGTTATAGCAATGTTTAGGTCAACTAGCTCTGTTTAATTAGTAAAATTGCTCGATTCAGTAAGTGTGGTCTGTGTGCTGTACGCTCTTTTGTGTGCCCAAATTAGCGAGCGATGTTAAATTATGCAATGACGTACCCGGGGAAATTTCCACCAAAATTTGAATTATCAAACTCATCCCATGCGTGTAAAGCAGAAGAATCGTTTGCGATGCACACAATCGTTCAAAGTGAATGGTGTCCGGCGGCACCGCGCGCAAAGTTTCCCTCCACATTTCAAAAAATTTGGCCTACCGCCAAAATATCTACCCCCGCCCCCCTCCCCCCTTCCCCACCCCCTTTTATCCCCGACCACAAGTCACATTTCCCCTGTTTCCTTCTTCCTTCCTTCCTTCCTAAGCTATAGCCGCTTCCTCACTTGCTTCCTCGCTCTCGCCGTCTCGCATCCTACCGCCGGGGTTGCCATGGTTTCTTCAATGACCTCTCCAGCGGTTCCTCCTCCGACGACGACTCCTTCACCACCCAGGTATGCCTCTCTTCTCTCTCTCGGGCTATGACTTGGAATGAAGGATTTTATCCCGGCGGTCGATTTGAGTTGTTTCTTCCTCTTGTAGCTCCCTAGGACCATCAGTTGCAACAAATGGAGCGGGGTGGCTGAAGACCTGTCTGCTCGTTGTCACCATCAATCTCCATGCGTGAAGCTAGTTGCGTTTGAATCAGTGGACGGTGGGAGGAAGTTTCTGGCATGTGCAGAGAAGGTTAGATCCTCTTTCGTTGTTACAAATCATTTGTTAGATGTGATTCAAACACTGTCACGGTCCCAACCCATTCATACCACACCTTCAACCAAACGCATCCTAAGATAGTGTCACAGTTTGTACCTGGTATCTAAAAATGTTGCCATCTCATCAGCGGTGCCATTAGAAAATTATTTGGCACCACTTCAGCAGTTTGTGCAGCCAACTTTGGTCCATACATCCAAGGAGCCAAGCAGTAAAATACTAAATCTTTATGGCACGAAGGAACTGGGCATCGGAGCAACTAGGTGCTCCGGAGTCCGGGTCCCTGATTTTTTTCCACTGCATCGGCTCGCCAGTGCAGGGCACCGGTGCGAGATGTAGCAACAGTTGTCTTTACACCCGTTTTGGCATACATAGTGGACGGCCTTAGTGCTATAGGTTCTATGTTACTAAATTTGTGCCTATACACACCTGTTAGTATCAATTTGCTGTCATCCAAACACTGTCGCTATGCTGTTGCAGTTATATTTACCTCCCTCATAAAATGTTCAATTTGTTATTTATAGTAGTACATGAGTAAGAACTTGTAGCGTTGTTGTAGTTAATTATAGGTTCTGATGTTTCAGAATTTGGTTGTTGTCTTAGTAGCAATTAATTCATTTGCACATTGATCTTTTTGAGAAGATATGTCATAATTAACCTGTCTCTTCAGTTTTTCAAAATAAGTATTGGTGATTTTCTATGTTGCTATAAACCCATTTCCCCTACAATTGTTACTGATCTTGTTTTAAATATTATAGGATGAACGGAAGTGTTCTTACTTGGAGTGGGTTGATCAAGAGTGGCCACAGTCTTTGAAGATGTGCCTAGCAAAGCTCTGGAGCATGTATGAGGAAGAGAACAGAGGTAGGCTTAGAGAAAATGTTGTTAATGCTGAAGAATATTTGAAGATGCGGGATAAAAAGAGGAAGGTGGAGAATGATCTCAGATTTTTTAAATCAGACTTTGCTAAGATGGTGTTGGCGAAGGAGGAAGCACTTTCCCAGTTGGCCAGTGTAAAACATGTTCTTATTGAACTGAAAGCAGAGGTGGATAAGACGAGCCTAGATGATCTCGATTAGGGAAATGAATATATTCTTCTAATATTGTTCCTATGAAGTTGAACTAGCTATATGTTGTACTGTGCTGTTTTCAGGTAGCTATCGTACTGTGATGTTAAAATATATTTATGTGCCTGATATGAAATTGGCAAACAGCTGTTTGATATGAAATGTGAATTTGCGTAATACTGGAATTATTAATTGTAAACTAATAAACCTACTAAATGTGTCATGGAACTTTGCAAACGGTTCTAGCAGTAAAAGCGCTTGTGATGGATAGCCCAATGCCACACAGTTTTCTTCATAAAATCGTGTGTGATGTAGTTGATAAAAGCATATGGTTAACCAAGGCAGAGTGTGTGTGATAGCTACACCTATCACACACGAGCCTATACATAAACCTGTGTGGGATGTACATACGAACAGAAACATTTTCCCTGGATTGACTGTGTGGGAAGTACATACGAACAGAAACGTATTCCTTGGATTGACTGTGTGTGATATACATACGAACGGAAATGTTTTTCTGGGATTCACCGTGTGGGATGTACATATGAACGGAAATGATTGGGTTTCGATGCCTTGCCCGATCGCACATGAGCTCATTTTGCCCCAGCCTGTATGCTAGGAGGGCCTATCCCCGACGGTTTCTGGGTCGTGTGGGAAGGACCCCCCTATCGCCCACACTCACTTGGCGACGGTTCCAAATGCCGTCGTGGAAAGGGGTTAAAAACCGTGTGTATAGCACCGACGCGTACCAGTGTATGGTTATGAATCTGAAACAGTTGTGGCACATCTTGTTGGAAATATGCCCTAGAGGCAATAATAGAGTGGTTATTATTATATTTCCTTGTTCATGATAATTGTCTATTGTTCATGCTATAATTGTGTTATCCGGAAATCGTAATACATGTGTGAATACATAGACCACAACATGTCCCTAGTGAGCATCTAGTTGACTAGCTCGTTGATCGATAGATGGTTACGGTTTCCTGACCATGGACATTGGATGTCGTTGATAACGGGATCACATCATTAGGAGAATGATGTGATGGACAAGACCCAATCCTAAGCATAGCACTAGATCGTGTAGTTCGTCTGCTAAAGCTTTTCTAATGTCAAGTATCATTTCCTTAGACCATGAGATTGTGCAACTCCCGGATATCGTAGGAATGCTTTGGGTGTATCAAATGTCACAACGTAACTGGGTGACCATAAAGGTGCACTACAGGTATCTCCGAAAGTGTCTGTTGGGTTGGCACGAATCGAGACTGGGATTTGTCACTCCGTATGACAGGGAGGTATCTCTGGGCCCACTCAGTAATGCATCATCATAATGAGCTCAATGCGACTAAAGAGTTAGCCACGGGATCATGCGTTACGGAACGAGTAAAGAGACTTGCCAGTAACGAGATTGAACAAGGTATAGGGATACCGACGATCGAATCTCGAGCAAGTATCATACCGGTAGACAAAGGGAATTGTATACGGGATTGATTGAATCCTCGACATCGTGGTTCATCCGATGAGATCATCGTGGAACATGTGGGAGCCAACATGGGTATCTAGATCCCGCTGTTGGTTATTGGCCGGAGAGATGTCTCGGTCATGTCTGCATGGTTCCCGAACCCGTAGGGTCTACACACTTAAGGTTCGGTGATGCTAGGGTTGTTATGGGAAATAGTATGTGGTTACTGAATGTTGTTCGGAGTCCCGGATGAGATCCCGGACGTCACGAGGAGTTCCGGAATGGTCTGGAGGTGAAGATTTATATATGGGAAGTCATCATACGGTCACCGGAAGTGTTCGGGGGTTTTCCGGTATTGTACCGGGACCACCGAAGGGGTTCCGGGGGTCCACCGGGAGGGTCCACTTGCCCCGGAGGGCCCTATGGGCTGTATGGGGAAGGGAACCAGCCCCTAAGTGGGCTGGGCGCCATCCCCCCCTAGGGCCCATGCGCCTAGGGTTGCGGGAAACCCTAAAGGGGGCGCCCCCCTTGGCTTGGGGGGCAAACCCCCTCCCCCTGGCCGCCACCCCCCCCTCTAGATCTGATCTAGAGGGGCCGGCCCCCTTCCCCCTTGGCCCTATAAATAGAGGGGAGGAGGGAGGGCAGCAGGACCTGATCGAAGGCGCAGCCCTCCCCCTCTCCAACACCCCCTCCTCCTCCGTTGAGCTTGGCGAAGCCCTGCCGGAGAACTGCCAACTCCACCACCACGCCGTCGTGCTGCCGGAGTTGTCTTCCCCAACCTCTCCCTCCTCCTTGCTGGATCAAGGCACGGGAGACGTCACCGGGCTGCACGTGTGTTGAACGTGGAGGCGCCGTTGTTCGATGCTTAGATCGGAATCGACCGTGATCTGAATCGCTGCGTGTACGACTCCTCCAACCGCGTTCTTGCAACGCTTCCGCATCGCGATCTTCAAGGGTATGAAGATGCACTCCTCTCTCTCATTTCTAGTCTCTCCATAGATTGATCTTGGTGATGCGTAGGAATTTTTTTTGATTTACTACTACGTTCCCCTACAGTGGCATCATGAGCTAGGTCTATGCGTAGTTTCTATGCACGAGTAGAACACAAGTTGTTGTGGGTGTCGATTTTGTCAATTTACTTGCCATTACTAGTCTTATCTTGATTCGGCGGCATCGTGGGATGAAGCGGCCCGGACCGACCTTACACGTACGCTTACGTGAGACAGGTTCCACCGAATGACATGCACTAGTTGCATAAGGTGGCTAGCGGGTGTCTGTCTCTCCCACTTTAGTCGGATCGGATTCGATGAAAAGGGTCCTTATGAAGGGTAAATAGAAATTGGCATATGACGTTGTGGTTGTGGCGTAGGTAAGAAACGTTCTTGCTAGAAACCTATAGCAGCCACGTAAAAGATTTTGCAACAACAATTAGAGGACGTCTAACTTGTTCTTGCAGCATATGCCGTGTGATGTGATATGGCCAAAAGGATGTGATGAATGATATATGTGATGTATGAGATTGATCATGTTCTTGTAATAGGAATCACGACTTGCATGTCGATGAGTATGACAACCGGCAGGAGCCATAGGAGTTGTCTTAATTTATTGTATGGCCTGCGTGTCAATGAAAACGCCATGTAATTACTTTACTTTATTGCTAACTGTTAGCCATAGTAGTGGAAGTAATAGTTGGAGAGACAACTTCATGAAGACACGATGATGGAGATCATGATGATGGAGATCATGGTGTCATGCCGGTGACGATGATGATCATGGTGCCCCGAAGATGGAGATTAAAAGGAGCAAAATGATATTGGCCATATCATGTCACTTTATGATTTGCATGTGATGTTTATCATGTTTACATCTTATTTGCTTAGAACGACGGTAGCATAAATAAGATGATCCCTCGCTAAAATTTCAAGAAAGTGTTTCCCCTAACTGTGCACCGTTGCGAAGGTTCGTTGTTTCGAAGCACCACATGATGATCGGGTGTGATAGATTCTAACGTTCGAACACAACGGGTGTAAGCCAGATTTACACATGCAAAACACTTAGGTTGACTTGACGAGCCTAGCATGTACAGACATGGCCTCGGAACACGGAAGACCGAAAGGTCGAACATGAGTCGTATAGAAGATACGATCAACATAGAGATGTTCACCATTGATGACTAGTCCGTCTCACGTGATGATCGGACACGGCCTAGTCGATTCGGATCATGTATCACTTAGATGACTAGAGGGATGTCTATCTGAGTGGGAGTTCATTGAATAATTTGATTAGATGAACTTAATTATCATGAACTTAGTCTAAAATCTTTACAATATGTCTTGTAGATCAAATGGCCCACGCTAATGTTGCCCTCAACTTCAACGCGTTCCTAGAGAAAACCAAGCTGAAAGACGATGGTAGCAACTACACGGACTGTGTCCGTAACCTGAGGATCACCCTCATAGCTGCCAAGAAAGCTTATGTCCTTGAAGCACCGCTAGGTGACGCACCTGTTTTCCCGGCAACTCAAGACGTTATGAACTCCTGGCAGTCGCGTAGTGATGATTACTCCCTGGTTCAGTGCGGCATGCTTTACAGCTTAGAACCGGGGCTCCAAAAGCATTTTGAGCAACACGGAGCATATGAGATGTTCCAAGATCTGAAAATGGTTTTCCAAGCTCATGCCCGGGTCGAGAGATATGAAGTCTCCAACAAGTTCTACAGTTGTAAGATGGAGGAGAATAGTTCTGTCAGCGAGCATATGCTCAAAATGTCTGGGTTGCACAACCGCTTGTCTCAGCTTGGGAGTTAATCTCCCGGATGACGCGGTCGTTGACAGAATCCTTCAGTCGCTTCCACCTAGCTACAAGAGCTTTGTGATGAACTTCAATATGCAGGGGATGGAAAAAACCATTCCTGAGGTATATTCAATGCTGAAATCAGCGGAGGTGGAGATCAAAAAGGAACATCAAGTGTTGATGGTGAATAAAACCACTAAGTTCAAGAAAGGCAAGGGTAAAAAGAACTTCAAGAAGGACGACAAGGGAGTTGCCGCGCCTGGTAAGCAAGCTACCGGGAAGAAGCCAAAGAATGGACCCAAGCCTGAGACTGAATGCTTTTATTGCAAGGGAAACGGTCACTAGAAGCGGAACTGCCCCAAGTACTTAGCGGATAAGAAGGCCGGCAATACCACGGGATTGACAACCCCTCTCTTACGTCGGGTTGCAAGTATTTGTTCTTTGTGTGCAGGAGCTATTTACGTGGTGTTGCGTGGTTCTCCTACTGGTTCGATAACCTTGGTCTCATCACTGAGGGAAATACCTACCGTTGCTATGCTGCATCATCCCTTCCTCTTTGGGGAAATACCGACGTAGTTCAAGCAAACATCAGTGTGCCCCTCTCTCCTGCCATGGGAAGAGCCTTCGTCTTCGGCCTCCTCCTCATCTTCCTCCTCCTCTCCTCCGGGACTTGCCTTCCCGTCAGCTCGAAGCGCCTTGTCCTCCTCAATCCGCCTCCTGATAAACTCTGCTTCTACCATGGAGGTGCGCTTGAACATATTGCCCTCCACCCTGGAAGCCCTTTCTTCCAGGTTGGAAACCCACTCGATCTCTGCATCAAGCTCAGGTAGTTGCCAATGAGCCTCAACTCCATAAGCGTTGCAGTCGGGCATCCACATCAAAATCTGGTCCAGGGCACTGTTGATATTCGGCGGGACAACCCTTGCCGACAATTTGAATGGCCCGAGGCTGCTGAACAGCTGTTCACAGAGCCAGCCATGGCCATAAATCGATAAATTGTTGGTGAGGCCTAGATATAGGCGCATCCTGTCCGCAGTATCTCCATACCGCCAGGCGAACCTGTCCCTTTTCTGCAGTGGCGCGCAGCGCTCGTAGTAGCTCCTGGGTATTTGATACCGGTGCGGTTGCTCATATTTGTAACTCAAAACAGGAGCTGCGGAATAAGCGGAGACTGGCGAAGGACAAGGTGATGATGCGCGTCGGGAATGGTTCCAAGGTCGATGTGATCGCCGTCGGCACGCTACCTCTACATCTGCCTACAGGATTAGTTTTAAACCTCAATAATTGTTATTTAGTACCAGTTTTGAGCATGAACATTGTATCAGGATCTCGTTTGATGCGAGATGGCTACTCATTTAAATCCGAGAATAATGGTTGTTCTATTTATATGAGAGATATGTTTTATGGTCATGCCCCGCTGGTCAATGGTTTATTTTTATTGAATCTCAAACGTGATGTTACACATATTCATAGTGTGAATGCCAAAAGATGTAAGGTTGATAATGATAGTCCCACATACTTGTGGCACTGCCGCCTTGGTCACATTGGTGTCAAACGCATGAAGAAACTCCATGCAGATGGACTTTTGGAGTCTCTTGATTATGAATCATTTGACATGTGCGAACCATGCCTCATGGGCAAGATGACCAAGACTCCGTTCTCCGGAACAATGGAGCGAGCAACCAACTTATTGGAAATCATACATACTGATGTGTGCGGTCCAATGAGCGTTGAGGCTCGCGGTGGTTATCGTTATGTTCTCACCCTCACTGATGACTTAAGTAGATATGGGTATGTCTACTTAATGAAACACAAGTCTGAGACCTTCGAAAAGTTCAAGGAATTTCAGAGTGAGGTTGAGAATCAACGTGACAGGAAAATAAAGTTCTTACGATCAGATCGTGGAGGGGAATATTTGAGTCACGAGTTTGGCACGCACTTAAGGAAATGTGGAATTGTTTCACAACTCACGCCGCCTGGCACACCTCAGCGTAATGGTGTGTTCGAACGTCGTAATCGCACTCTATTGGATATGGTGCGATCTATGATGTCTCTTACCGATCTACCACTATCATTTTGGGGTTATGCTTTAGGGACTGCTGCATTCACTTTAAATAGGGCTCCGTCGAAATCCGTTGAGACGACACCGTATGAATTATGGTTTGGGAAGAAACCTAAGCTGTCGTTTCTGAAAGTTTGGGGATGCAATGCTTATGTCAAGAAACTTCAACCTGAAAAGCTCGAACCCAAATCTGAAAAATGCGTCTTCATAGGATACCCTAAGGAAACTATTGGGTATGCCTTCTACCTTAGATCCGAAGGCAAGATCTTTGTTGCCAAGAATGGATCCTTTCTCGAGAAAGAGTTTCTCTTGAAAGAAGTAAGTGGGAGGAAAGTAGAACTTGATGAGGTACCCCCTCTTGAACCGGAGAGTAGCGCAGCTCAGGAAGATGTTTCTATGGTGCTTGCACCGACTAGAGAGGAAGTTAATGATGATGATCATGAAACTTCGGATCAAGTTGCTACTGAACTTCGTAGGTCCACGAGGACACGTTCTGCACCAGAGTGGTACGGCAACCCAGTCCTGGAAGTCATGTTGTTAGACAACGGTGAACCTTCGAACTATGAAGAAGCAATGGCGGGCCCGGATTCCAACAAATGGCTTGAAGCCATGAAATCCGAGATAGGATCCATGTATGAAAATGAAGTATGGACTTTGACAGACCTGCCCGATGATCGGCAAGCCATAGAGAACAAATGGATCTTTAAGAAGAAGACAGACGCGGATGGTAATGTGACCATCTATAAGGCTCGACTTGTCGCTAAGGGTTATCGACAAGTTCAAGGGGTTGACTACGATGAGACCTTCTCACCCATAGCCAAGCTGAAGTCTGTCCGAATCATGTTAGCAATTGCCGCATTCTATGATTATGAGATATGGCAAATGGACGTCAAAACGGCATTCCTTAATGGTTTCCTTAAGGAAGAATTGTATATGATGCAGCCGGAAGGTTTTGTCGATCCTAATAATGCTGACAAGGTATGCAAGCTCCAGCGCTCAATCTATGGCCTGGTGCAAGCATCTCGGAGTTGGAACATTCGCTTTGATGAGATGATCAAAGAGTTTGGGTTTACACAGACTTATGGAGAAGCCTGTGTTTACAAGAAAGTGAGTGGGTGCTCTGTAGCATTTCTCATATTATATGTGGATGACATACTATTAATGGGAAATGATATAGAATTCTTGGAAAGCATAAAGGCCTACTTGAATAAGTGTTTTTCAATGAAGGACCTTGGAGAAGCTGCTTACATATTAGGCATCAAGATCTATAGAGATAGATCGAGACGCCTCATTGGTCTTTCGCAAAGCACATACCTTGACAAGATATTGAAGAAGTTCAATATGGATTAGTCCAAGAAGGGGTTCTTGCCTGTATTACAAGGTGTGAGATTGAGCACGGCTCAATGCCCGACCTCGGCAGAAGATAGAGAAAAGATGAGTGTCATCCCCTATGCCTCAGCCATAGGGTCTATTATGTATGCCATGCTGTGTACCAGACCTGATGTGAACCTTGCCGTAAGTTTGGTAGGGAGGTACCAAAGTAATCCCGGCATGGAACACTGGACAGCGGTCAAGAACATCCTGAAGTACCTGAAAAGGACTAAGGATATGTTTCTCATTTATGGAGGTGACGAAGAGCTCGTCGTAAAGGGTTACGTCGATGCTAGCTTTGACACAGATCTGGATGACTCTAAGTCACAAACCGGATACGTGTATATTTTGAATGGTGGGGCAGTCAGCTGGTGCAGTTGCAAGCAAAGCGTCGTGGCAGGATCTACATGTGAAGCGGAGTACATAGCAGCCTCGGAGGCAGCACAGGAAGCAGTCTGGATGAAGGAGTTCATCACTGACATAGGAGTTATTCCCAATGCGTCGGGCCCAATGACTCTCTTCTGTGACAACACTGGAGCTATTGCCCATGCCAAGGAGGCCAGATTTCACAAGAAGACCAGGCATATCAAGAGTCGCTTCAACTCCATTCGTGAACATGTTCAAGATGGAGACATAGATATTTGTAAAGTGCATACGGATCTGAATGTCGCAGATCCGTTGACTAAACATCTTCCATGAGCAAAACATGATCAACACCAGAACTCTATGGGTGTTCGATTCATCACAATGTAACTATATTATTGACTCTAGTGCAAGTGGGAGACTGTTGGAAATATGCCCTAGAGGCAATAATAAAGTGGTTATTATTATATTTCCTTGTTCATGATAATTGTCTATTGTTCATGCTATAATTGTGTTATCCGGAAATCGTAATACATGTGTGAATACATAGACCACAACATGTCCCTAGTGAGCATCTAGTTGACTAGCTCGTTGATCGATAGATGGTTACGGTTTCCTGACCATGGACATTGGATGTCGTTGATAACGGGATCACATCATTAGGAGAATGATGTGATGGACAAGACCCAATCCTAAGCATAGCACTAGATCGTGTAGTTCGTCTGCTAAAGCTTTTCTAATGTCAAGTATCATTTCCTTAGACCATGAGATTGTGCAACTCCCGGATACCGTAGGAATTCTTTGGGTGTATCAAACGTCACAACGTAACTGGGTGACCATAAAGGTGCACTACAGGTATCTCCGAAAGTGTCTGTTGGGTTGGCACGAATCGAGACTGGGATTTGTCACTCCGTATGACGGAGAGGTATCTCTGGGCCCACTCGGTAATGCATCATCATAATGAGCTCAATGTGACTAAAGAGTTAGCCACGGGATCATGTGTTACAGAACGAGTAAAGAGACTTGCCAGTAACGAGATTGAACAAGGTAGAGGGATACCGACGATCGAATCTCGGGCAAGTATCATATCGGTAGACAAAGGGAATTGTATACGGGATTGATTGAATCCTCGACATCGTGGTTCATCCGATGAGATCATCGTGGAACATGTGGGAGCCAACATGGGTATCCAGATCCCGCTGTTGGTTATTGGCCGGAGAGATGTCTCGGTCATGTCTGCATGGTTCCGGAACCCGTAGGGTCCACACACTTAAGGTTCGGTGACGCTAGGGTTGTTATGGGAAATAGTATGTGGTTACTGAATGTTGTTCGGAGTCCCGGATGAGATCCCGGACGTCACGAGGAGTTCCGGAATGGTCCAGAGGTGAAGATTTATATATGGGAAGTCATCATACGGTCACCGGAAGTGTTCGGGGGTTTTCCGGTATTGTACCGGGACCACCGAAGGGGTTCCGGGGGTCCACCGGGAGGGTCCACCTGCCCCGGAGGGCCCTATGGGCTGTATGGGGAAGGGAACCAGCCCCTAAGTGGGCTGGGCACCATCCCCCCTAGGGCCCATGCGCCTAGGGTTGGGGGAAACCCTAAAGGGGGCGCCCCCCTTGGCTTGGGGGGCAAGCCCCCTCCCCCTGGCTGCCGCCCCCCCTCTAGATTTGATCTAGAGGGGCCGGCCCCCTTCCCCCTTGGCCCTATAAATAGAGGGGAGGAGGGAGGGCAGCAGGACCTGATCGAAGGCGCAGCCCTCCCCCTCTCCAACACCCCCTCCTCCTCCGTTGAGCTTGGCGAAGCCCTGCCGGAGAACTACCAACTCCACAACCACGCCGTCGTGCTGCCGGAGTTGTCTTCCCCAACCTCTCCCTCCTCCTTGTTGGATCAAGGCACGGGAGATGTCACCGGGCTGCACGTGTGTTGAACGTGGAGGCGCCGTTGTTCGGTGCTTAGATCGGAATCGACCGCGATCTGAATCGCTGCGTGTACGACTCCTCCAACCGCGTTCTTGCAACGCTTCCACACCGCGATCTTCAAGGGTATGAAGATGCACTCCTCTCTCTCATTGCTAGTCTCTCCATAGATTGATCTTGGTGATGCGTAGGAAATTTTTTTGATTTACTACTACGTTCCCCAACACATCTTACTAAACTGAATGATATAGCCACCCTATTCGCTCATGAGGAAAAAATTCGCTACTACTATATTCTTAAATTGTTTCCTTTCTCGTTAAAGGCTGATGCTAAGTTATGGTTTAATTCTCTTGCTCCTGGTTGTGTGCTTAGTCCCCTGGATATGATTTATTACTTCTCTCAAAAATATTTCCCTACTCATAAGAAACAAGCTACCCTATAGGAAATATTTAACTTTGTGCAATCTGAAGAAGAGAGTCTCCCACAAGATTGGGGGAGTCTTCTCCAATTACTTAATGCTTTGCCTGATCATCCTCTCAAGAAAAATGAAATACTTGATATCTTTTATAATGGACTAACCGATGCTTCTAGGGACTACCTAGATAGTTGTGCTGGTTGTATTTTCAGGGAATGAACTGTTGAGCAAGCTGAATTGCTATTGAATAATATATTGAGTAATGATAATGATTGGACACTTCCTGAACCAACTCCTAAGCCAACTCCGAAGAAAAGAGGTATTCTATTTCTCAATCCTGAAGATATGCAAGAGGCAAAGAAATCTATGAAAGAAAAAGGTATTAAAGCTGAAGATGTTAAGAATCTACCGCCTATTGAAGAAATACATGGTCTTGATAACCCGACATAGGTAGTATAGGTCAACTCTCTTTATAGATTTGATGAAGGTGATATTCCTCATAATAAGTCTGCTAGTCAATGCTTGGATGAGTTTGATAATTTTATTGTTAAACAAGAAAATTTCAATTTATGTTAGTAGACAATTGAAACGTAATGCTCACATGCTTGATTACTTCGGTGATTATGTGAGTAGAACTATTAATGATCTTAAGCCTATTAGTAAACATGCTTCCATAGTTACAACTCATGTAGAACAAATACTTAAGGCACATGATGATTTGCTTAATGAGTTGAATAATAAGAACAATGATAATGCTGTTAGGGTTATGACTAGAGGTGGTAAAATGACTCAGGAACCTTTGTATCCTGAGGGCCATCCTAAGAGAGTTGAGCAAGATTCTCGGAGAATTAATACTGATGCATCTAGTCCTAGTAATAAAAAGAAAAAGAAAACTGATAGGACTTTGCATACTTCTAGTGAACCTGTTATAGACACAGCTAAGAATCCAAATGATATTTCTATTTCTGATGCTGAGACACAATCTGGTGATGAACATGAACCTAGTGATAATGTTAATGATGATGTTCATGTTGATGCTCAACCTAGTAATAATAATGATGTAGAGATTGAACCTGCTGTTGATCTTGATAACCCACAATCAAAGAATCAACGTTATGATAAGAGAGACTTTGTTGCTAGAAAACATGGTAGAGAAAGAGAACCATGGGTTCAGAAACCCATGCCCTTTCCTCCTAAGCCATCCAAGAAAAAGGATGATGAGGATTTTGAGCGCTTTGCTGAAGTGATTAGACCTATCTTTTTGCGTATGCGTTTAACTGATATGCTTAAAATGCCTCCTTATGCTAAGTATATGAAAGATATTGTTACAAATAAAAGGAAGATACCGGAGGCTGAAATTTCCACCATGCTTTCTAATTATACTTTTAAGGGTGGAATACCAAAGAAACTTGGAGATCCAGGAGTACCAACTATACCATGCTCCATTAAAAGAAACTATGTTAAAACTGCTTTATGTGATCTTGGAGCCGGTGTTAGTGTTATGCCTTTCCCTTTATATCATAGACTTGAATTGAATAAGTTGACACCTACTGAAATCTCTTTACAAATGGCTAATAAATCAACTGCTATACCCATCGGTATTTGTGAGGATGGCCTGTTGTGGTTGCAAACGTTACTATCTTAACGGACTTTGTTATTCTTGATATTCCCGAGGACGACAGTATGTTGATCATCCTTGGTAGACCCTTTTTGAATACTGCAGGGGCTGTTATTGATTGCAACAAAGGCAATGCCACCTTTCATGTTAATGGTAATGAGCATACGGTGCACTTTCCGAAGAAACAACCTCAAGTTCATAGTATCAATTCTATTGGAAAATTTTCAACTATTACTATCGGAGGTTTTGAATTCCCTCTCCCTACTGTCAAAAGAAAATATGATATTCTTATTGTTGGGGACATGTATATCCCCGTTGAGGTAACTTAGTGTTATTCGAAAATTCTCCGGTTCCATGTTATTCGAAAGAGGTTTGTTAATGAGACTTGATCAACCTTGTTAACGGATTCCTTTTGATGAGCATGAGATGGATGAATTTAGAAGGCACAACCTGCTGTACCCACCTCTTACTTTCTGTTATTTAGATTTAATAAAGCAAAAATAGTATTTTCTGTCTGTTTTCTGAATTATCTGTGAAATAAAAAAATGACCCGAAAATAAAAGTTCTCCAAATGCCCTGAAAATTTAGTATGATTTTTTATAGAATATTTGAGAATTTCTGGCACTGAGAACACACCAGGGGGACCCACCACCTGTCCACAAGGACGGAGGGCGTGCCCAACCCCCCAGGGCATGCCCCCCAGTCTTGTGGGTCCCACGTGGCCCCCCTTCACTTATTCCAGCACCCATCCACTTCGTCTTCTTCCAGAAAAAATCATCCCATAGCTCAAACTCGTGTTCTTGCTCATTTTGCTGCCATTTTTGATCTCCTTGTGTAAAGCTCCATTTGCAAAACTGTTTTGGGAGATTGTTGTTCGGTATGTGACTCCTCCAATGGTCCAATTAGTTTTTGTTCTAGTACTTTGTTTATTGCAAATTTTTGCTGCTGTGGTGACCCTGTTCTTGAGCTTGCATGTCAAATTTATATGGTCCAAAGTAGTTTTGATGCATGATATAGCCTCTGGGCACTTGTAGGAGTAGTTGCTATCAATTTTGTTGAGTTTAGTTCACTTTTATTTTGAGTCACTAAAAATTTCAGAAAATTTTCAGAGGAAGAAAAATGTACCTAGGTGGTTCTTCAAGGAAGCAAGCACCTAGGCCCGCGATACGTGAGCTGGACATTGAACCACCAAGGGAAGCTCAAGTGCGGCCTTGTGAATGGCCGTCGGATGAATTCATGGTTCATGCAGGTTTCAAGGATGAGTTTGATGCATACGTACAAAATGCCGGCCTTGAGGACTTCGTGTCAGATAAGTGCCGACAATACTACTACCTCACCGATTCCTTTGTGTGGAGGTTTGAATTTTCATCTAAGCGTAATACCCATACTGTTTTATTTGATCTTTATGATGAATCATATACCATGGACCTTGAAGATTTTAATACTGCTTGCAAAATCCCACAATGGGGCCTTCTTAGTGAGCCTCACAAAGATGAATACAATGATTTCCTTGCTACCATCACCGTGGGAGAAACTAGAAATATCACACAAGCTACCATAGGGAGCATTCACTTTCCTGCCATACATTATTTTGCTCTCTTTATAGGTAGATGCATTAATGGTAAGCATGAGCATTGCCACCTTTGCGTTCCAGATCTTAGTGTCCTCAAGTGTGCGGTGTTAGGTGATAAGCGTTATAACTTGGGGGCTATTATTGCGAGGAGGTTACATCATAATGCTAAAGAGGGAGATTTATTTGGTGGGATTTATGCAACTCGTTTAGCTAATTATCTTGGAGTACCCATAAGGGAGAATGACTTGGAGTTGCCACCTGCTTTTCTTGATTATGATGCTTTGGTGCGTTATCAGTTTCTTGAGAGGAATGAACAGTCCCTCCAGTACCGGCTAATCTTTGACAAACGGCGTGCCGTCCATATTACCCTTCCTGCTCCTGCCTTCTTTAACTTTCAGGTAAATGGGAGATATTTTATAACTAGAGAGGAGGCAAACGAGTATGAGAGAACAGCGGAGGCTGCTCGCCTCCAGGAGGCAGCTCGCCAAGCAGTAGCTGCCGCACCACAATACGACTCCAACTACGATTTCGGATATCATCCGGGCCAGTGGTGGCCCTAGACCAACTTAGGCCAAAAGCCTAAGCTTGGGGGAGTACGTATTTCTCACCGACATTACATTCATGTTCACACACTCATTCTAGTTGTCGGTGTTCTTACTTTTTCATTGTATTATCCATGATAGTTTATTTTCTTTTTCTCGCTTTCTTCTTGTGTGTTTGAAAAGCCTTTGAGAAAAACAAAAAAGTTTAGTTGCAGCTTAGTTTACTTTCTGTGCTTAGTTGTAGTATTAAAGAAAACCCAAAAAGATTTCTCATTCTTCTTTTACTTGTTGGGAGCTTTCCCGTGTAAATAGTTTTTCTCATTCTTGTTTTACTTTCTTCAGAAAAACAAAAACTCCAAAAACATTTCAGTGTGTTTTTTTGAAATTCTTTTCTTTTCTTTGGGGGTCGAGGAGAGAAGACCACGATGAAAATGTTGAGTCGCTCTCATATGCATTATTGTTGATCTAACAGAGAGCCCATATTACCTTGTCTTCTCCTTTGAATAAATGTTGCAGATTCCAGCTTACTCCAATGCACGTGCACTATTATTCACATCATTTGGTCATGCAAGTGAAAGGCAATAATGACGATATATGATAAAATGATTGGGATGAGGAAAAGCTGGTATGAACTCGACCTATCTTGTTTTTGTAAATATGATTAGTTCATCGTTCCTGATTCAGCCTATTATGAATGAAACATGTTTGCAATGACAATTAGAGATTATAGTTACTCATGCCATGCTTAATTAGCTAGGTGCTTATAATGGTTTACCTTGCGTGCCAACATGCTTTTAAAATGGTTGTAATGTAGTATAATAGGATGGTATCCTCCTTTGAATGATTCAAGTGGCTTGACATGGCACATGTTCACGCATGTAGTTGAAACAAGATCAACATAGCCTCCACGATATTTATGTTCATGGTGATTTATATCCTACTCATGCTTGCATTCAATGTTGGTTACTCTCAATGCATGTTTATGACTGTTGTCGCTCTCTAGTTGGTCGCTTCCCAGTCTGTTGCTAGCCTTCACCTGTACTAAGCGGGAATACTGCTTGTGCATCCACTTCCATAAACCCAAAGTTATTCC
Source organism: Thinopyrum elongatum (assembly GCA_011799875.1). NCBI lineage: Eukaryota > Viridiplantae > Streptophyta > Magnoliopsida > Poales > Poaceae > Thinopyrum > Thinopyrum elongatum. Next base: position 267,159,562 of record CM022298.1, read on the forward strand.
ATATGAGTCCACCATACCTTCCTATATGTGGTATTTACCTGCCGTTCCAAGTAAATTTACATGTGCCAAACTCTAAACCTTCAAATGATAATCTGTTTTTTATGCCCGAATCGCTCATGTAGTGACTGGGGGTTGTCGGTATCTTCCATGCTAGGTGGGTTATTCTCACGATGAGTGGACTCCACTCATCATTCATGAGAAAATGGCTGTTAATCGGGATGCCCAGTCCCATGCTCAAATCAAATCAAAATAAATTAAAACAAAACACGCCCAAGATTGTTGCTTGTATGGACGGTAACCGTTGTTTCAGACCAGCCGTGGAGTGTGCCTGTTGGTTGAGGGGGAGCAAAAAACTTTACCATTCTGTTTGGGAACCGCCTATAATGTATGTAGTATGGAAGATACTGAGATCTCTTGGTTGTTATGTTGACAATGAAAGCATACCACTCAAAATTATATTCATCTCTGTTTTAAAAACTCGAGCTCTGGCACCTCTGCAAATCCCTGCTTCCCTCTGCGAAGGGCCTATCTATTTACTTTTATGTTGAGTCATCATTCTCTTATAAAAAGCACCAGTTAGAGAGCACCACTGTCATTTGTATGCTTTGCTATTAATTGATATTGAGTATGACTGTGACTGGATCTCTTTTACCATGAATTACAATGTCTAGTCAGTCCTTGATCTTCAAGGGTGCTCTGCATTTATGTTTTGCGGTCTCAGAAAGGGCTAGCGAGATACCATCTTGTTATATCATATCATGATTGTTTTGAAAAAGTGTTGTCATCTGAGATTTATTATTATTGCTCGCTAGTTGATTATGCCATTGATATGAGTAAATGTGAGACCTAAATGTTATTGTGAATATGGTTAGTTCATAATCTTTGCTGAAAACTTGAATGCTGGCTTTACATATTTGCAACAACAAGATCAAATAGAGTTTGTAAAAGTTTTTCTTTATCACTTTCAGTTTGTCAAATGAATTGCTTGAGGACAAGCAATGGTTAAGCTTGGGGGATTTGATACGTCTCCATCGTATCTACTTTTCCAAACTCTTTTGCCCTTGTTTTGGACTCTAATTTGCATGATTTGAATGGAACTAACCCGGACTGACGCTGTTTTCAGCAGAATTGCCATGGTGTTATTTTTGCGCAGAAATAAAAGTTCTCGGAATGACCTGAAACTTCACGGAGATCAGTTTTGGAATAAAGAAAAAATATTGGTGAAAGAATCAATTGAAGGGGGCCCACACCTGGGGGGTGCGCCCACCCCCTAGGGCGCGCCCTCTGTCCTTGTGGCCCCCCTGGACCTCCACCGACCTCAACTCCAACTCCATATATTCATGTTCGGGGAAAAAAATCAGAGAGAAGGATTCATCACGTTTTCCGATATGGAGCCGCTGCCACCTCCTGTTCTTCCTCGGGAGACCAGATCTGGAGTCCATTCGGGGCTCCGAAGAGGGGAAATTGTCGCCATCGTCATCATCAACCATCCTCCATCACCAATTTCACGATGCTCACCGTCGTGCGTGAGTTCCCATCGTAGGCTTGCTAGACGGTGATGGGTTGGATGAGATTTACAATGTAATCAAGTTAGTTTTGTTAGGGTTTGATCCCTAGTATCCACTATGTTCTAAGATTGATGTTGCTATGACTTTGCTATGCTCAATGCTTGTCACTAGGGCCCGAGTGCCATGATTTCAGATCTGAACCCTTTATGTTTCCATGAATATATTTGTGTTCTTGATCCTATCTTGCAAGTTATAGTCACCTACTACGTGTTATAATCCGGCAACCCCGGAGTGACAATAGTCGGGACACTTCCCGGTGATGACCGTAGTTTGAGGAGTTCATGTATTCACTAAGTGCTAATGCTTTGGTCTGGTTCTCTATTAAAAGGAGGCCTTAATATCCCTTAGTTTCCAATAGGGACCCGCTGCCACGGGAGGGTAGGACAAAAGATGTCATGCAAGTTCTTTTCCATAAGCACGTATGACTATATTCGGAATACATGCCTACATTATATTGATGAATTGGAGCTAGTTCTGTGTCACCCTATGTTATAACTATTGCATGATGAATGCCATCCGACATAATTATCCATCATTGATCCATTGCCTACGAGCTTTTCACATATTGATCTTTGCTAAGTTACTTCTCCGTTGCCACTGTTACAATTGCTACAAAACTGCTACTGTTACTTTTGCCACCATTACCGTTACTTCCATACTACTTTGCTACTAAATACTTTGCTGCAGATATTAAGTCTTTCAGGTGTGGTTGAATTGACAGCTCAGCTGCTAATACTTGAGAATATTCTTTGGCTCCCCTTGTGTCGAATCAATAAATTTGGGTTGAATACTCTACCTTCGAAAACTGTTGCGATCCCCTATACTTGTGGGTTATCAATGAACATGACCCCGGCCGTGTGTAGGCGGTTGCCGCTGGATGAACATGACCCTGGTAGTACGCGGTTGCCGTTGGATGAACGAGACCCCGTGGTAGTATGCGGTTGCCGCTGGATGAACATGACCCCGAGGAGGCCGCCACACACCCTAGTCGGTTGGGGTGGATGAACAGGACCGCGTGGAGGCTGGTTGAACTATAGCCAGTGGAGGCTGGATGAACAGTAGCCCCGTGGATGAACAGTGGCTGGTGGAGGCTAGAGACGGTGGATGAACAGTAGCTCGTGGTGTCCCGTTTTGCGGTACACCACACCCCTCCCGACGAATAGGACCCTGTTTCCACTGTAGAGGGTCGAAGAGAAATCTGTTTCCTCCGTTTTGCGGTACGCCAGACCCTTCCCGATGAACAGGATCCCGTTTCGACCGTAGGTGGTCGAACAGAAGGTCGTTTCCTTCGTATTGCGGTACTGCCAGACCCTGTTTCAGCTATTCTGTCCAAGCCAGTTGGCTCCTGTTGAACAAGGCGCATTCCGACCTAGTTGGTTGGCTACTGATGAACAGGACGCCGTCGTTGTATGCATTCGAGACCATGCCCGTATGTACATTTGTGGCCCGCTTTTTTGCAGCGTGGCTGTCATATGTGTACAGGGGTCCCAGCTATCAGGGAGGATAAGAACACACTTCCTTGTATGCAAAGATAAAGCTAGTGGGTCCCAGCTCTCAGGGGGAGGAATCATATTTTTTAGCATAATAAGAAGGCACTTCCTTCCATGCAAAGATGTAGCTGGTGGGTCTAGCTGTTAGACTCACCATGTATAGTCCTCTCCCGATGGCTGTCGTTCATTGACCACATTGACGACGCCGCGCCAAGAGCACCAACGCGGTGGACGACGGTGAGGCCCAGGAAGGGAACGAACCAAAGCCGGGGAAGACAAGGCAGTGGTTTCCCACGCGGAAGGGAGTATGAGGGTTGACTGGTTCGGCTGTGGTGTGAGGCTCCCGTTGTCCGAAAATAACATAGGGTGTGGGTGAGTAAAGGGAAGGCCTGGCCAGTGGTGGGAGTAGTGTGGGGCGGTGATGCCTGCGTGGCAGCACAGCCGGCCACGGGAGGAGGGAGCAGGCAGTACGGCCGGAGCTGGTTTGGGCGGCTGGAGCAAGCAGATCAGACGTTGAAGAAGCAGCACGGTCGTTGGATTAAGATTCAACGGTTGATACGTCTCCGTCGTATCTATAATCTTTGATTGTTTCATGCCAATATTCTACAACTTTTATATACTTTTGGCAACTTTTTATATTCTTTTTGGGACTAACATATTGATCCAGTGCCCAGTGTCAGTTCCTGTTTGTAGCATGTTTTTTGTTTCCCAAAATATCCATACCAAACGAAATCCAAACGCGATAAAAATTTAAGGAGATTTATTTAGGAATATATGTGAGTTTTGGGAATTGGAATCATAGCGAGACGATGCCCGAGGGGGCCACAAGCCCTATGGGCGCGCCCCCGTACCCTGGGCGCAGCCAGGAGGCTTGTGGGGCCCCCTTCTTTTGCCGTAAAAAGATAATATCCGGATAGAAATCATGTTAAAATTTCAACTCAATCGGAGTTACGGATCTCCAGAAATTTAAGAAACGGTGAAAGGGCAGAAAACAGAAACTAGAAACAGAAGGAAATAGAGAGAGATCCAATCTCGGAGGGGCTCTCACCCCTCCGCCACCATGGAGGCCATGGACCAGAGGGGAAACCCTCCTCCCATCTACGGGGGAGGTCAAGGAAGAAGAAGAAGGAGGGTTCTCTCTCCCCCTCTCTCCGGTAGCGCCGGAACACCGCCGGGGCCATCATCGTGACGGCGATCTACACCAACAACTTCGCCGCCGTCGCCATCAACTCTCTCCCCCTCTATTCAGTGGTGTAACACCTCTTCTGCCCATTGTAATATCTACTTAAACATGGTGCTCAACGCTATATATTATTATCCAATGATATGTGGCTATCCTATGATGTTTGAGTAGATCTGTTTTTTCCTATGCGTTGATTGATGATCATGATTGGTTTGAGTTGTATGTTTTATTATTGGTGCTGTCCTATGATGCTCTCTATGTTACGCAAGCGTGAGGGATCCCTGTTGTAGGGTGTTGCAATATGTTCATGATTCGCTTATGGTGGGTGGCGTGAGTGACAGAAGCACATACCCGAGTAAGTGGGTTGTTGCGTATGGGAGTAAAGAGGACTTGATAATTAATGCTATGGTTGGGTTTTACCTTAATGATCTTCGGTAGTTGTGGATGCTTGCTAGAGTTCAAATCATAAGTGCATATGATCCAAGTAGAGAAAGTATGTTAGCTCATGCCTCTCCCTCATATAAAATTGCAATAATGATTACCGGTCTAGTTATCGATTGCCTAGGGACAAATAACTTTCTGGTGACAAAAAGCTCTCTACTAAAACCAACTTAATTATTTATTTATCTAAACAGCCCCTAGCTTTTATTTAAGTGTTCTTTATTAGCTTGCAAACCTATCCAATCACACCTACAAAGTACTTCTATTTTCATACTTGTTCTAGGTAAAGCGAACGTTAAGCGTGCATAGAGTTGTATCGGTGGTCGATAGAACTTGAGGGAATATGTGTTCTACCTTTAGCTCCTCGTTGGGTTCGACACTCTTACTTATCGAGAAAGATATAGGGGTTATCAACGGTCACTGCTGCTAGAATCGTTTGTTGACTAAGTTGACAAAGTGATGCATACGCGTCAACTTAGTAGGCCCACAAGCCAGCCTCCAAATCGGGTGGGTCCCAGCTAGCAGCGGGAGGAATCATTTTTCTTGTGCGTAATAAGTAGGCACTTTCTTGTATGCGAAGATGTAGCTGGTGGGTCTCAGCTGTCAGGGGGAGGAAACTTTTTTTCCGCGTAATACAGAGGCACTTGCTTGCGTGCGGAGATGTAGCCGGTGGGTCTAGCCTGTCAGTGGGAGGAATCATTTTTTTCGCGTAATAAGGAGGCACTTGCTTGCATGCGGCCATGGACCATGTGGGTTCCTACTGTCAGCCGATCCATGTACATCCCTCTTCCGATGGCTGCCGTTTGTTGACTACCTTGACCACGCCGCGTCGAGAGCACAAACGCGGTGGATGACGGCGAGGCCTAGGAAGGGAACTACACGGAGCCGGTGAAGACTCGGCAATGGTTGTCCACACGGTGGGGAGTACGAGGGTTTACTAATTCGGGTGCCGTCGCCGGAAAATAACAGGAGGTGTGGGTGAATAGAGGAATGGCCTCGCCAGCGATGGAGTAGGGTGGGGCAGTGTGGCCTGCGCGGCAGCACATCCAGCCATGGGAGGCGGGAGCAAGCGGTCCCACTCACACTGGTTTGGGCGGCTGGAGCAAGAAGATCAGATATTGAAGAAGCAGCACAGCCGTTGGATGTGGTCACAGCTGCTAGAATCGTTTGTGGACTAAGTTGACAAAGCCTTGCATACACGTCAACCTAGTACACCCACAAGTCAGCCTCCAAATATATCCCAAACAGCATACAATCCAAAATTTCTAGCCAGATTCAAATTAATTTAAAAATTAAACATACCTTAATTTAAAATCCAATGAAATTTTACCCGCACAAAAACAATGAAATTTAAAATATCAAAATCCAAAAGAAAAAAGTAATTTGGAACTAATTGCCTGTTTGCTGTACTTTTTCATTTTACAGCCCATTTCTTAATACTTATAGCCCATTTTCTGGGCAAGCCGAATGCATCCCTCCGTGTCTTGAAATATTTCCGGCCCAGCAGGGCATAGAAAAGCAAGTAGTCCTCCGTTGGGTATTCTGCGAAAAAAATAGTTGGGCTAGCCATTTTCAGAAAGAACAAAAACCGGGCTGGTCATGTGGTAAACATATGAAATAAAAGCCTAGGCTAGACGGGCCATAGCTCCCGCACCACCCAGTTGATACCCGGCTCCGTCCCGGAAAAAAATTACTGCACGAGCTGCTAGGTCCCGGGTGTCAGCCGCTCCTTATGTAGTTATCTCGCTTATTGACTACGTTGACAGTGGCATGCGACCCAAATGTCAGGAAACCATCAGGAGGAACCATTTTTTTCTTGTAATAAAGGAGGCACTTGCTTGCCTACTGCCATGATCCTGGTGGGTCCCTACTGTTATCCTCACCATCTACCGTCATCTCCTTATTCCTCTCGGTTGTTGACCATGTTGACAACACCGAAGGGCAGCGCCGCGGCGAGCGAACCAAGGCGGGGGACGATGGTGAGGCCTCGGACGGGAACGAACAGGAGCCGGGGAAGACGCGTAGAGTTTTAGGGTGCGATGTGGCTTTGATGCGTGCATGGCAGCACAGCCAGCTGTGGGAGGCGGGAGCAGGCGGTCCTGCCGGCACTGGTTTGGCTTTGGCGGCTAGAGGAAGAAGAGACTGAAGAAACACGACAGACGTTGAATGTCAATCCAACGGTCAAGGTTGGCACAATCGTTTGTTGACTAAGCCGACACCACGTAGCATACTTTTTTATAGGAAGAAAAGAAAAACTGGGCTCGTTCGCCAGATAACATTCCCGAAACTGCCACCGTTTGATCTTGTTTTGCAAGTAAAACTGCCAGGAAAATGCGTTCATTTTCCGTCCTCCTCCCAGGGAACGTTCGCCACATAACATTCCCGAAAATCAAAGACTTGAGAAGGCATACAGAACAAGCTAGTGTACCACTAAAGAGATGTTGCTGAGTTTTAGAAAAAAGAGAGACGTGCTCCTGTAGCTGGTTCGGATCCAAATCTAGACTATGACTATATATAGTGCTATGCTACTCTGCAAGTAATGAAACTGACATATCCAACATTCGCTTCTCCTCTTCTCTAGTTACTCTGCCTAGCATCAGAAGCTCCGGCCGCAGCAACCATGTCCGCTGCCAGCTTGTCCACCTGCTCTTCAGCAGGAAACAACCAGATATGCGCCAAGTCGCCACCCGTACCATCGCTTGTGGGTCTCATTACACCCCCGCCGGCACACTCACCGCAGCCGGTGCTACTTCTTGAGCTTGCGTTGGTTTTTCCCTTGAAGAGGAAAGGGTGATGCAGCAAAGTAGAGATAAGTATTTCCCTCAGTTTGAGAACCAAGGTATCAATCCAGTAGGAGACAATGCACAAATCACTGAATACCTGCACAAACAATCAAACAACTTGCACCCAACACAATAAAGGGGTTGTCAATCCCTTCACGGTTATTTGCAAAAGTGAGATCTGATAGAGATAGATAAACGATAAAGTAAATATTTTTGGTATTTTTGTTTTATAGATCGGAAAGTAAAAGATTGCAACATAGTAGATCGGAAACTTGTATGATGAAAAGTAGAAGATTATATGATCGAAAATAGACCCGGGGGCCATAGGTTTCACTAGAGGCTTCTCTCAAGATAGAAAATAATACGGTGGGTGAACAAATTACTGCCGAGCAATTGATAGAAAAGCGCAAAGTTATGACAATATCTAAGGCAATGATCATGAATATAGGCATCACGTCCGTGTCAAGTAGACCAAAACGATTCTGCTTCTACTACTATTACTCCACACATTAACCGTTATCCAGCATGCATCTAGAGTATTAAGTTCATAAAGAATAGAGTAATGCATTAAGTAAGATGACATGATGTAGAGGAATTAACTCAAGCAATATGATGAAAACCCCATCTTTTTATCCTCGATGGCAACAATACAATACGTGCCATGCTGCCCCTACTGTCACTGGGAAAGGACACCACAAGATTGAACCCAAAGCTAAGCACTTCTCCCATTGCAAGAAAAACCAATCTAGTTGGCCAAACCAAACCGATAGTTCGAAGAGAATTTCAAAGATATCAAATCATGCATATAAGAATTCAGAGAAGATTCAAATAATATTCATAGATAAGCTGATCATAAATCCACAATTCATCGGATCTCGGCAAACACACCACAAAAAAGTGTTACATCGAATAGATCTCCAAGAACATCGAGGAGAACATGGTATTGAGTATCAAAGAGAGAGAAGAAGCCATCTAGCTACTATATATGGACCCGTAGGTCTATGGTAAACTACTCACGCTTCATCGGAAGGGCAATGGTGTTGATGTAGAAGCCCTCCGTGATCGAATCCCCCTCTGGCAGGGTGCTGGAAAAGGTCCCTAGATGGGATCTCACGGGTAGAGAAGGTTGCAGCAGTGGAAAAGTCTTTTCGTGCATGCCTCTGTTGGTTTGGGGATATATGAGTATACATAGGCGAAAGAATTAGGTCAGGAGGTGCACGAGGGGCCCACAAGGGTGGGGGGCACGCTCTACCCCCTGTGCGAGCCCTCCGTCCTTGTGGCCGCCTCGTGGCTCCTCCGACTTCATTTCCAAGTCTCCTGGTTTCCTTCTGGTCCAAGAAAAATCATCGCGAAAGTTTTATTCCGTTTGGTATTCCTTTTCTGCGAAACTCAAAAACAAGGAAAAAACAGAAACTGGCACTGGGCTCTAGGTTAATAGGTTAGTCCCAAAAATAATACAAAATAGCATATTAATGCATATAAAACATCCAAAACAGATAATATAATAGCATGGAACAATAAAAAATTATAGATACATTGGAGACGTATCAAGCATCCCCAAGCTTAATTCCTACTCGTCCTCGAGTAGGTAAATGATAAAAACAGAATTTTTGATGTGGAATGCTACCTAACATATTTATCCATGTAATTTTCTTTATTGTGGCATGAATGTTCAGATCCGTAAGATTCAAAACAAAAGTTTAATATTGACATAAAAACAATAATACTTCAAGCATACTAACAAGGCAATTATGTCTTCTCAAAATAACATGGCCAAAGAAAGCTTATCCCTACAAAATCATATAGTCTGGCTATGATCTATCTTCATCACACAAAATACTCAAATCATGCACAACCCCGATGACAAGCTAAGCAATTGTTTCATACTTTTGATGTTCTCAAACCTTTTCAACTTTCACGCAATACATGACCGTGAGCCATGGACATAGCACTATAGGTGGAATAGAAGGTGGTTGTGGAGAAGACAAAAAGAGGGAGATAGTCTCACATGAACTAGGCATATCAACGGGCTATGGAGATGCCCATCAATAGATATCAATGTGAGTGAGTAGGGATTGCCATGCAACGGATGCACTAGAGCTATAAGTGTATGAAAGCTCAAAAAGAAAAGTAAGTGGGTGTGCATCCAACTTGCTTGCTCATGAAGACCTAGGGCAACTTGAGGAAGCACATCGTTGGAATATACAAGCCAAGTTCTATAATCAAAAATTCCCACTAGTATATGAAAGTGACAACATAGGAGACTCTCTATCATGGAGATCATGGTGCTACTTTGAAGCACAAGTATGGAAAAAGGATAGTAACATTGCCCCTTCTCTCTTTTTCTCTCATTTTTTTCCTTTTTTTCTCTTTCTTCTTTTTTTCTTTCCTTTTTTTTCTTTCTCTTTTTTTTCTTTGGCTTCTTTGGCCTCTTTTTTTTTATTTCCTCACATGGGACAATGCTCCAACAATGAAGATCGTCATACTTCTATTTACTTACAACACAAAAAATTACAACTCGATACTAGAACAAAATATGACTCTATATGAATGTCTCCGGCGGTCTATCAGGATGTGCAATGAATCAAGAGTGACATGTATAAAAAAATATGAACGGTGGCTTTGCCACAAATACGATGTCAACTACATGATCATGCAAAGCAATATGACAATGATGATGCGTGTCATAATAAAACGGAACGGTGGAAAGTTGCATGGCAATATATCTCGGAATGGCTATGGAAATGCCATAATAGGTAGTTATGGTGGCTGTTTTGAGGAAGGTATATGGTGGGTGTATGGTACCAGCGAAAGTTGCGCGGTACAAGAGAGGCTAGCAATGGCGGAAGGGTGAGAGTGCGTATAATCCATGGACTCAACATTAGTCATAAAGAATTCTCATACTTATTGCAAAAATCTATTAGTCATCAAAACAAAGTACTACGCACATGCTCCTAGGGGGATAGATTGGTAGGAAAAGACCATCGCTCGTCCCCGACCGCCACTCATAAGGAAGACAATCAAAAAATATCTCATGCTCCAACTTCGTTACAAAACGGTTCACCATATGTGCATGCTACGGGACTCATAAACCTTAACACAAGTATTTATCAAATTCACAATTACTCACTAGCATGACTCTAATATCACCATCTTTAAATTTCAAAACAATCATAAGGAATCAAACTTCTCATAGTATTCATTGCACTTTATATGAAAGTTTTTATTATATCCCTCTTGGATGCCTATCATATTAGGACTAAATTAATAACCAAAGCAAATTACCATGTTGTTTAAAGACCCTCAAAATAATATAAGTGAAGCATGAGAGTTCAATAATTTCTACAAAATAAAGCCACCGCCATGCTCTAAAAAGATATAAGTGAAGCTCTAGAGCAAAATTGCCTAACTCAAAAGATATAAGTGAAGCACAAAGAGTATTCTAATAAATCACAATTCATGCATGTCCCTCTCAAAAGGTGTGTACAGCAAGGATGATTGTGACAAACTAAAAAACAAAGACTCAATTTATACAAGACGCTCCAAGCAAAACACATATCATGTGGTGAATAAAAATATAGCCTCAAGTAAAGTTACCGATATACGAAGACGAAAGAGGGGATGCCTTCCGGGGCATCCCCAAGCTTAGGCTCTTGGTTGTCCTTGAATATTACTTTGGGCTGCCTTGGGCATCCCCAAGCTTAGGCTCTTTCCACTCCTTATTCCATAGTCCATCAAATCCTTACCCAAAACTTGAAAACTTCACAACACAAAACTCAACAGAAAAATCTCATAAGCTCTGTTAGTATAAGAAAATAAATAACCACTTTGGTACTGTTGTGAACTCATTCTTTATTTATATTGGTGTAATATCTACTATATTCCAACTTTTCCATGGTTCATACCCCTGATACTACCCATATATTCATCAAAATAAGCAAACAACACAAAGAAAACAGAATCTATCAAAAACAGAACAGTCTGCGAAGATCCAAATTGTTCTAATAATTCTGTAACTCCAAAAATTCTGAGAAATTAGGAAAACATATAAAATTTGTTTATAAATCTCGTATAAAATATTTAGGGTTTTTCAACACTCCAGTGAATTATTAATATTCTGAGACTGGACGCAAAAGTTTCTGTTTTTCAGCAAGATCAAATCAACTATCACCATAAGCCATCCCAAAGGTCTTACTTGGCACAAACACTAATTAAAACATAAAACTACATCTAACCAGAGGCTAGATGAATTATTTATTGCAAAAAAGAAAAAAAAGAAAAACAAAAATAAAATTGGGTTGCCTCCCAACAAGCTCTATTGTTTAACGCCCTTAGCTAGGCATAAAAACACGAATAGATCTAGGTATTGTCATCTTTGGTATGCAATCCATAAGTAGCTCTCATAATAGATTCATATGGCAATTTAATTTTATTTCTAGGAAAGTGTTCCATGCCCTTCCTTAACAGAAATTGAAATCTAATGTTTCCTTCTTTCATATCAATAATTGCACCAATCGTTCTAAGGAAAGGTCTACCAAAAATAATAGGACATGTAGGATTGCAATCTATATCAAGAACAATGAAATCTATGGGAACATAATTCCTATTTGCAACAATAAGAACATCATTAATTCTTCCCATAGGTTTCTTAATAGTGGAATCCGCGAGATGCAAATTTAAAGAACAATGATCAAATTCACGGAAACCTAACACATCACATAAAGTTTTTGGAATCGTGGAAACACTAGCACCCAAATCACACAAAGCATATCACTCATAATCTTTAATCTTAATCTTAATAGTAGGTTTCCACTCATCATAAAGTTTTCTAGGGATAGAAACTTCCAATTCAAGCTTTTCTTCAAAAGATTGCATCATAGCATCAATGATATGTTTAGTAAAAGCTTTGTTTTGATTATAAGCATGAGGAGAATTCAACATGGATTGCAACAAGGAAATACAATCTATTAAAGAATAGTTATCATAATTAAATTCCTTGAGATCCAAAAGAGTGGGTTCATTGCTACTTAAAGTTTTGACCTCTCCAATCCCACTTTTATCAATTTTTGCACCAAGATCTAAAAACTCCGAATCATTGGGATGCCTTTTAACTAAAGTTGACTCATCTACAGTCCCATCTTTATCAAGATTTATATTGGAAAACAAAGATTCAATAGGAGTCACATCAATCACTTTAAGATCTTCATCATTATTTAAAGCCTCTGGTTTAGCGGCCGTCTTGTTTACTAAGGTAGCTTGTTTATCAGAAATTTGACCCACTAAATTTTCAAGATGAGCAAACTGAGATTTCAAACCATAACATTCCTTAGACATATCATCGCGCTCTTTATTCATGTACTCCATAAAACTTTTTTGCTCTTGAAGCTCGTTTCTACAGAAACTTTTATGCTCAAATTGTAAAGACAAGAAGCTCCTAACATTATTTTCAATTTCTTCCATCCTCCTAGAGTGAGGATCAACGTTCTTTGGTTGAGCCATCGAGACAGGCAAGCAATCCAACACACGAGCACACAAAAAGCAAACGAGCAAACCAAAAATGAACGAAGAAGATGAACGAAAGAGGGGCGAAGAAAAGGCAAAAAATTTCGAAAATCATTTTAGAAGTGGGGGAGAGGAAAACGAGAGGCAAATCGCAAATAATGTAATGCAAGAGATGAGAGTTTATGATCGGTACTTGATATGTCTTGACTTAGCGTAGATCTCCCCTGCAACGGCGCCAAAAATTCTTCCTGCTACTTCTTGAGCTTGCGTTGGTTTTTCCCTTGAAGAGGAAAGGGTGATGCAGCAAAGTAGAGATAAGTATTTCCCTCAGTTTGAGAACCAAGGTATCAATCCAGTAGGAGACAAGGCACAAATCACCGAATACCTGCACAAACAATCAAACAACTTGCACCCAACGCGATAAAGGGGTTGTCAATCCCTTCACGGTTACTTGCAAAAGTGAGATCTGATAGAGATAGATAAACGATAAAGTAAATATTTTTGGTATTTTTGTTTTATAGATCGGAAAGTAAAAGATTGCAAAATAGTAGATCGGAAACTTGTATGATGAAAAGTAGAAGATTATATGATCAAAAATAGACCCGGGGGCCATAGGTTTCACTAGAGGCTTCTCTCAAGATAGAAAATAATACGGTGGGTGAACAAATTACTGCCGAGCAATTGATAGAAAAGCGCAAAGTTATGATGATATCTAAGGCAATGATCATGAATATAGGCATCACGTCCATGTCAAGTAGAACAATGATCATGAATACGGTGGGCTCTGTAGGATGATTGTCTCTTTATTTGTAGTGTATGTAGCACTCGTGATGTATTTAGTGGCTATGACATGAGCACTTTGCTTAAACGAATAATCAATGAAACATGTTTAGCAGGCTGGGCGTAGTGTTGTGAACATCTAATGATTTCTATTAATGAAAATCGGGGGTATCCCCTTTTGCTCATAAATAAATAAATAAATAAATAGCAGAGGCCCTTTTGGTAATAAATAAATAAATAAATTAGCAGAGGCCCTGTCAGGTCAGCTTTATCCTATTGGAAGACATAGAGCAAATTGCAGTCCAACAACAAACTATATCATCAAATACAAGTTTCACAGCCAAATATGAGTACAAATAAACAACAATGTCATCATGTTTTAGTCGTCATACAATCACCAAACACAAATCAACATACATAATAAGTGATGTTCTCACAGCAAAATACTAAACAACAACTTCATCAGGTTTCAGTTGTCATAGAAAACACAATTTCACATAGTAGATAAAAAGTCGTCTTCTCACAGGAAAATACGACAAAAGCAATACAATCATCATCCGCAACAGCGTCAACATCGTCGCCATGTGTATCAGTCTGAATCGTAATTCCCCCAAGTATCATCTTCTTCTTCATCCTCAATGTCCTCGAATGTTGGCCTCTTATTGATCAACTCTCGTACGTCCACTGCCCGATAGGGAATCTTTTCGCTAGCGTTATTGGTGTGATTGTTCTCAAAGATACTACGAACATCTATAGAATCCTCTAGATCAGGAGCAGTGTAAGCATCATCTTGTTGTGCAACTTCATTAAATGAATTCCTCTGTTCAAACCTTTGCAATACTCTCTAGTCATCCCTACAAGCATATCTGTCTTCCAAGAAAAGTATCTATGTTGCTTGATTTGCCAAAATAAAAGGCTCGTCGGTGTGGTACGCCGCCTTGACATTGATGGATTCGAAATAATCATCAGCTTTGGGTTTTGCGATCCTGGAAAACAGGTTATACCAACGACAGCACAACAGAACCACACACCGATGAACCACGAAACTGGAGATATACTTCACCTGAACAATGTCTGTTATGTTAGCATACATTTTAGTTATCTCTTTGCCATGCGTATTCGTGCTCATGATGGCACTGTTTTGTGTGTTCCTGCCTTTGTCGCATGCAAGGGTGTTGTAGTGCACATCCCCAACAATGCAAGATTCATAATGTCTTACCCGAGTATCAGGACCTATTGCTAGTGCGTAAAGGGCATCATTAAATGCCTGCCCATCCTCCCGCATCTTCTTAACCTATGGTTAGAAAATAGACAAGCTGATCATCTTATGTACACAATATATTAAAAAAACTGACAGAACCTCCCGGCTCTTGAACCATTTCGCAAATCCTGCCATAACCAGTTTGTCAATGTTTCTTGGATTTTGTGCCAGTAACTCCTTTTTGAAGATGCTGCACAGCATAGTGATCGTGTCAAACATCTAAATATATAATAATGTGCTGCAAGTTTAGTATATTACGATGTATAAGCTGCAGTACTTAGCAATTACTCGATATAAGGTAGAATCTCAGGACAGCTATTCAACACATACCAAACCATTTTTTTTCCAAATCTTTAGGTTTGTCATCTTGTCGACTCTTCCCTGTAACTCGAACAGAACAATCGAAAACAATGAGCTCGGGATTGTCTTCACCCACCTTTTTGCTAAGTTGATCAGCTGTTTCAATGTATTTTGAGTAGAATGTCAACGCTTCTGTTGAAATGTAGGCCTCTGCAATGGAACCCTCGGGTCTAGCTATGTTCCTAACATAGCCCTTGAATGTGCGTAGCCGCCTTTCAATAGGGTACATCCAGCCATAGTGTATTGGACCTCTAAGTAGTGCCTCATTAGGTAGATGAACAGCCAAATGCACCATCACATCAAAGAAGGCTGGAGGATATATCTTCTCAAGGTCACATAGGATACTTGGTATCTTGTCTCTAAGACGCTCCAAAGCATATATCCTGATATTTCTACTGAAGAGTTCCCTGAAGAATAGTCCCAACTCTCCAACTGCTTTGTATAAGTCAGGGTGCCAAATCCTCTAAGGATAACAGGTAAAACCCTTTGAAGTAGGATGTGGCAGTGATGAGTTTTCAACCATTGTATCTTGTTTCCATCTGCATTGACTCTCTTTTCAGGGTTGGAACCTAATCCATGTGAATCTCACACGTGACAGGACCTTGCAGAATTCTTTTCTGTTTACCTTGTCCAAGACGTACACAGCTGGTGCCATATCCCGTGATGCACTATCAGCATTCACCTGCAAATCAGATCTGATACCCAGGTGTGTCAAATCAATCCTAGATTTTAAGGTATCTTTTGTCTTGCCTTCAATATTAAGAAGTGTGCCGATAATGTTGTCACATATATTTTTCTCGATGTGCATCACATCAAGATTATGCCGCAGATCCAAATCTTTCCAATACTCCAAGTCCCACAAAGTGGACCTGCGGGGAAACAATAATCATCCTTCTGCCCTGCCACACTTCCTTTTTCCCGCTACCATTATCAGGATAGTTTCATGGTGTAATATGTATGACCTTCTGTAATTCCTCCTGCAACTCATCGCCGATGAGCCTCTTTGGTGCATCACGGTTTTCATGCTTTGCATTGAACACATGTCTTTGGTATTTTATAGGACATGGCTTGTCCTTCGCAAGGAAACGGCGGTGTCCAATGAAACAGATCTTCCTAAGTATTGCGTATGATAGCGGATTCTTGTCACAGCGAACACATGCATTGTAACCATGTGTTGTTCGCCCTGACATAGTGCCCAAAGCCGGATAATCATGGATGCACCAAATTATAATAGCACGCAGAAAGAAATCAGCTGGTGGGCTGCATATAGGTCTCGAGTGAGAACAACCCTCCATAGTTGTTGAAGTTCCTCCATAAGAGGCTCCATGAATAAATCAAAATCCTTTCCATGACTTTTTGGGCCTGGGATGAGCAAGGCCATCATGTAGTTTGATTCTTTGGTTCAGACATTTGGTGGCATGTTGTAAGGGATAACAAGCACTAGCCACATGCTATATGTGGCGCTCTGGTGGCCAAATGGGTTGAATCCATCTGTAGCTAAGCCCAGTCTAATGTTTCTTGGCTCAGCAGCAAACTTTTTGTGTTTCTGATTAAAGCTTATCCAGTCACTACCATGAGATGGATGGCTCATTACATTCTGATCTCTGTACTCCTAGTTCCTAGAATGCCACAGTACATCCTCTCTTGTTTCAGCATTATGAAACAACCTCTGCAATCTTGGTATAATTGGAAAATGTCTCAGAATATTATGAGGAATCCTCTTCACAACATCGGCATCTTTCCATCTTGGTGATTTGCATTTTGGGCATTCACTTAAGTTGGCATAATCCTTCTAAAACAGAACACAATTATTCTTACAAACATGGATCATATCATATCCAGTTCCAACTGCACGAAGGAAATTCTTCATTTTACTGTAGGTGTGTGGCAGCTCAGACGCATCTGGGTAAGATTTGCGGAAAGCAGCAAATATCGCATCGAATGATTTGTTGGTCATCCCCTCAGATGTCTTCACCTGAAGAAAGGTGACCATAGCTAAGAATACTGATAGCTTATTTCCTGGGGTGACTGCCACGTTGCATTGTTCCAACATGCAGGCCCACCATTTTTCTTGTGCAGGTGAAAGTTCAAGAAATGCATGAGCATTTGGTAGCATTGTTTCAATGTTGGGCAAACTCACTGGCTCCGCCGCCACCACTTCCTCCTCCTCTTCCTCCTAAGCATCAAGCAGATGAAGGTGGTGATCTGCTGCTTCCACATAGTCAGTAACATTGACATTCACAGCTTCACCATGATGAACCCACCTAGTATATGTGACTGACATCCCATACAAGTGTAGATGATTTTGCATAGTTGACTGGGGTCTTGAAACTGAATTCATACAACTGCTACATGGGCAGAGCACATCTGATTTCGGACCAACGTACTCAGCTCTGATAAAGTTCATGAAGTTTTCAACCCCCTCGACATATGCAGGGGAGAATCTTTGAGCAGAAGTTATCCAAGTCCTGTCCATCTGTTAGACATAAAAATTATTTCTTCTACTAGATATTACAGTAAAAGCATATATGTTTTTTATAAAGTCCAGAAAAAATACCTAGGTCGGTGTCTAAAGCTATGGAAAGATATTTAGACAATCAGATCTAAGTAATGAAATATATGTAAAGCTAATTCAGCAAACAGAATGAGTGCTAAATTATGGCAGGCTATTTCAGCAATCAATGAGGCCGAGCACACAACCATCGAAGGCCATCTCAGCAACAAAGATTGAGTATAAAACGGTGTCGAGCTATTTCACTTAACAGATTGGCTACTAGACCATGGCAATCTACTTCACAATACATACATGGTCCTAATATATGGCAGGATATTTTAGCAACTAATCGGGCATGGCATGCCATCTCAGCAAAGCAGATTGAGTGCAGAATAGGGCAGGGAAGCTTCTTAAGCAGAGCATATTGACTGTAAACTATTTCGGCAAGCAGTGAGATTGACAGCGTCTATCAGCTAACATTTAGCGCTACTCCAACATGCACGGGGCCTCAGTCTAGAATGGGCGTACAGTGGGAGAAGCTGACCGCCGTGCGTCTCCACAAGAACGTCGCCAGCAGTGGCGGCGCGGCTGGAGGACGGCATTCTATGAGAGCGTACTGTGGGAGCGAGAGGATCGCTATGCGTCCCCTCGATGAACCGTGGTGCCGACGTATCAGCGTGATGGGGAGGGCGGCTTTGGCGGAGCGAATGGAGTGGAGGGGGCCGAGGGGAGGGGGGTTTGGGGAATATAATTGGCTAGTTGGCCGAAGGGCAGTTGAGTTTGGGATTTGGGGGGAATTTTCACGCGGTGGGCGGGGGAGTTTGGTGCATGGTCAGTTTCTCCAAATGCTGCCCACGTGTCAGTGAAGAGGCAAGACGAAGCGCGTTCCATTTGGGTGAGCCGTGTGCAGCATCGACCGTGTGAGGGGTGCAATGTGACCGCGATAGGCATGCTGTGAGTGTACCGCCTTTTTCCTTTTAAACTTGGTGCTTCGCGCGGTCGATCGATACTACTAGTAATCCGGTAATCCCGACTAAAACGGCACGGCTGGGTCTTTTCCCGCGTGATATGCTGGGAGGTTGGCTTAGTTGGTCTTTTAGGACTTTATTTTTTAGGACAAGGCTTAGTTAGTTTGACAGACAGAGCAAGAGAAAGATGTGAAGTGCATGAATGTGTAGTGGATGTACTATTGGAGTGCCTAAGATAAATTGTGTATGTAGACCATATGTGTTTATTTACTTCGCATGTTAGCTTTGTCTCGGGTCAAACCTTCTAAACTTAGACCAAGTTTATACACACAAAAACAAATCATCTTTCAATATATTTTCATACAATATAGTATCTTGCTATTATTGTGAAAGTTCATATACACCAGACGAGATTCATGCAAACACAGCAGATTTTCATTACATTTCGAACTTTTATAGGACAGAAAAATAAAAGAAACCCGACCCTAAACCTATTCTATGGTGGCGACCGATGTCCACTTTCCTTTGTACTTCCGCATTGGCGATGACGTCCTCCATCTGCCGTCTCCATAAACGGTGGCGGGTTTCAAGACCTGTGAAGTGAAGGTGCGGTCTTCAGCGAGGAAGAGTAGAACACGGGAGATGGACCGGCCAGTTGGCACAACATGCCCTGCTGCCTCCCATGCCCGACTCACCCTCGGAGGAGTCCCCGACCTCGACACTGACGGTGGATGTGAGGTCGATGATGATGGACGTGGACGGTCCGTCGCTTCACCTGCCACATACGCCACAGAACATTGGACGGCGGCATGTAGGACGTGTGGCTGGCGGTGCTCCCGTCATCGGCCGCCAGCGCGGCCACCGCTTGTGCGGTCACGTCCGCGTCCAGCTATGCCGATATTGTGTTGCGAGCAGCGAGTTGAGCGAGGGTGGCGACCTCGAGCTTCATTCCAGAAGACAAGCTCTCCCGTAGAGCATTCCCGCTCGTGGTCATGGTGGATGTGGTGCCAGGTAGAAGGATGCGCTATGGTGTGGAGTTTAGCTGGGCATTGCCGCTTTAAGTAGCGCATTTCATTGAGGCCAAGCATCCGACTGCATCAATAAGTCACTGGAGTTGGTTCCTCGGGTAGCGAGCTTGCTTAATGACAACATACGGATGGACAACATGAATGCGGGCAGCTCACGCCGGCTAGGAACGCACACGCACGACGGCGTGAGTGACGAGGGTTTTTTGTGTGCCAGGGTAGTCAGTTGCGGGCGTGGCAATGTTGGAGATGCCCTTCGCTCACATGCGATCCCACATGTCATTTAGAAAGCAACACGACTCTGCATGGTCTCAGGTCTTGGGGATGCAGTTAGCCGCACTAGAATACTCCACGGATGCGTCGTTGCCCACGCGCACTTCGGCGCCCCGTTCATCCTTGACGAGCCAGATGTTGATCTGCTGGTCGTGCCACAGCGGTAGCGCCACCCTCGACACCCTGAAGCCAAGCGTGTCCAGCGACGATGAGCGTGTCGCTCACCACGGTTCCTGTGTCTAGAGGTGGTGCAGGAGCTGCACCACGTTGCTGGCCCCCATGACCCACATGAACGATTGCCGGTGGCGAGGAGGTCGTGGGCCAGCTCCTCCATTGGACTAGTCTGCGCCACGTCATTCCGATAGGTGGGCCCCATATGTCGGTTTCCCTATTTTCCCGGCAAAATTCGAGCGTCAGTGCTCCGTGTTACGCATTAGGCGCAGAACAGGTGGTTTTTGTGCCCTGGTTCAAATGTGGTACAGTACCAAGTTGTTACCCTAGCGCCAAGTGTGGTGGTTTTGGGTACAGTACCACCCTTTTTCTTTTCAACTCATGAAGCATAACACATGATTAGGTAGCTGGATGGTGTGCTAATTTAGGTGTCCAACTGTTTGAAGGAATAATTGAGGTGTGCCTGGTCCGTGCCCGCATTTACGGGTCCAACTTATACCATGTTCCAGCAATAGTAACTATAGTAGTCCCTGCGTATCTTACTCCGTGACCAAGACAGAAGGGAAAACAAGGAAACTTAATGTTTATTTGAGCCATCCAAGTATAATCATGTGGCGTTGCTTATTTCTCATTCCTCTCCAACCCTCTTCTCCATCGATCATGCCACCCTCCGGTCGAGTCCATCCTCCCGCGTGCCTTATTTGAACATTCCGTCGAGTGTCATTCGCATGTGGGCCTAGACCATGCCTGTATTTCCAATGTTGTAATTTGTCTGACATGCATACAAACAAACGGTTCGTTTAAAGTTTCACGTTGCCTCCACTATGTGTCGCTTCTTATCTTAGTTTTGACATCCCATTCGGTTCATGCCCTGACACATCTTGATGAGATCGATAGATATTGAGAGATCGAGTGCGTGTCGTGCAAGGAGATAAAGGTTTGGTGTGTTTCTATGATAGAAATGATCGTGTGAGGTGGAGAGAAGGGGGGTTCTATGTGTGCGCGTTGGTCGTGTACCATCTAGCTATGCATCGACTGAAAGAGGACTAGGGTGGGTCCGGAGATCGACCGATCAAACGATTTAGAGACGGGCGGTGAGAAAGATGAATGTACACTTAAAAAAAATAGATGAAAGGCTTGGTTACAATTAATGCATGGTAGACTGACCTAGGCGTGTGTCGAAGAGCGACCTGACGAGCGAGATACAATCCTGATATCTCGAGAGATCAATTAGGTGTGGCATGCACAAAGAGGAAGAGAGGGGGTATGTATGTGTGCGCGCGCACGCGAGAGAGAGAGAGAGAGAGAGAGAGAGAGAGAGAGAGAGAGAGGGAGGGAGAGAGAGGGAAAGGGGGAGAGAGAGACCCCGAGATAAAACTGAGAGAGAACGAGTGGGTGCATGTGTCATACCTTAGGCGGATTCAAAATTTTGAACTGGTGATCATAGCATCAGCAAATCATAGATAAAGGTATTCAATGTTTGTTTCACTTTTGAACGTACAATATACTCCCTCCGATCCTTTTTAGTTTACATATAAGTTTTGTGTGTAGTCAAAGTATCTCTACTTTCATCAAATTTATAGAAAAAAGTATCAACATTCAACAACGCCCAATCAATATTCTTATATTCGTATGTACTCCTAGATTTGTATTCAAACAGAAATGGTTTCCAATTTGTATTCAAACACATGAATGCTTGTTCTCGCGCATGCTCTTCCTACTAGGATTTCACCACGTATAGCCAGTCCAATAGTAACTTTTTTAAGCTCCATGTCCAATAGTAGTAGGTGTAGTAGCACTAGTGGAGTACTGACAACATCTGCAGTAGAGTATGGAGTGCTCCTAGTACTAGTAGTACTAGTAGTATAGTACTAGTAACACTCGGCCAACCTCACACTCTCAACAAATTCTTGGAATCCATGCTACAATCTCCCCATCCAGCCATCCACGTCTCTCTTCTAGTAGTAAATTAAGCCGATGTGGGCGGGGGAGGGGGAGGGACGTCTGACTCCACGGGGGTGGGGCGAGGAGGGGGAAGTTTGCCTACCATCGGTTTTCTCTCAACTATGGTCCCACAAGCGAGCGAAAACGCAAGATGAAGCGAGTTCCATTCGGTGAGCGACGTGCAGGGTCCATCGTGTCGGGGTGCAACGCGAACGCGACAAGAGTGATGTACACTGTCCGTTCCTTATGAACTTGCATACTTCGTGTACTCCTTTTTTTTAATACAGCACAAACGCAAGCGCTCATACTTGCGCGCATACACTCACCCCTATGAACGCACATACGCACACCCTACCCCTATGAGCACCTTCGAGAGACTGAGCCGGCAATCTTGAGATTTACGAAGTCACCACCTCGTCATCAACAGGAACGGTGGGGAGGTCCGGACGTCTGCCATGTGAAACTCCGAAACTTTGGTCCCATCCCACCCCACAACTCTCCAGGCTCCAGCCGTCTGGCTTTGCAAACTCCGCACAGTCAAAACCGATTGACCGGTCATCACTGGAACCACTATTCACACCAGAACCTTCGCTTCTCGGCCTACGCTAGCTACTTGCTGGTCGGTCATCACTGCCCCAAAACCACACCTCCTCTCCATCCCATTCCCCCACCTTTCGTTCCCCTAGCCCGCATCAGCCGTCCCCTAGTTTGTCGGAAAGCCATGGTGCACCGCAAGATCACGTACTACAAGATGCTGACACCGGAGCACCGCGCAGAAATTGCGACGGCGGTCGGCCCCACAGACCTCCGTTCCCAAGCTTGCTTTGCGGCGGGCCAATCCTCGAGTTCTCTGGAGCCAAGCTCCGAGGAGGAGGAAGCCGATCCAGTGTTCATGGCGGAGGTCGCGATGCAGAAGGCCCCCGATGCGTATCAGACGATGGATGTTGACTTCGTGCTGGCATTCGGGTCCCGCATGGTGCAGGCGGACCAGCGGTTCAACCTGGCGATCCTAAAGGAGGATCGGGAGGTGGAGGCTCAACTCGAAGGGGAGCGCGCGGATGCCGCTGCCATCGAGGCCCTCTTGCAGGCGGAACCGGATGTCAGTGACGTGAACCGGGCAGCGGAGGCTCAACTTGACGCGAATCGCGCGGATGCCGCTGCCATCAAGGCCCTCCTGCAAGCGAAACCGGACGTCCTGGACTTGAACCAGGCGGCGGAGGCTCAACTTGACATGGAGCGCGCGGATGCCGCTTCCATCGACGCCCTCCTGCAGGCGAAACCGAACGTCGTGGACGTGAACCGGGCAGTGCTCACGTCCGTGCAGAGCCCCCACATGCTCCGCGTGAACGAGTAGCTGGAGGCCGAGGACAACCATGGTGCGGAGACACACGTCGACAGCTACGGCTGGTTCATGCCAGCAGCCAAGGAAGATGAGGTCAGCTCGTTCCGCGAGCAGTGATAGTTTTTCTTTATGTTGTTGTTTTTAGGGATCTTTTGCTGTGTAAAAACATATATTTATGCAAGTCGCCTAACTTTCATCATTTGGGTCAGTCGAGCATTTCAGGCGGTTGGATGAATATCCAACGTCTCCTAACCCTTCTTCTTCCTCACTTCTTCTTCTTCCCCAATAGACTGCCGCACGGGCCGCACAGATCTTCCCCAATAGACGGTTGGATAAACATACTGTATGAACAAAAATTAGGTGTCAGTGGTTGGATGGCTGAGTTTGGTTTGATCACATGCGGTACCATGTGTTAGTGAGGGTGCCTTCCCTTGGTTGGGTTTGCGGCGTGCAAGACTGACTCTATGAGGGTGCGGTGCGACCACGACAGGCATGCGTAAGTACCTCCTTTTCATTTTGAACTTGTAATAACATCTGGTTTGCGAGGGTGAGCGACTTTGATTTTAGTACGTACTGTGTTAAAAAAGAAGGCGGGGTTTTCCTTCACGGGATCGATTGATACAAATCCTCGTTTGACATGTCAATTAATGCGTATATTTTCTCCAACGCCTAACAAGCTAACCATATGACTCCTCATTGCTTGATTAATGCAGCACATGCAAACCAACCTTCTTACTTCCGCATGCATGCAAGGGTATATTAATGTCCTTGGTTGCTAGTACAAGGAAAACCCCATCAATTTTGCCTCGATTAGTGTTAGAGGCCTTCTGCAAATTGTAATTTTGATAGTGGCCTTGCATAAAAAAATGGAAGGAGTAACTATTTGACTTCCTTCCCCATTGCGGTGACGTTGACGATATCTCAATCGTTGTGGCTTAGGTGAAGTGCGTTCGACGGAGCAGACCATTGAGGCAGACCACGGTAAGTCATTCGCAAGTGCCGCCTACAAGCCGAGACAATCGCCTTCTTTGCATCCAGGAAGCCCATTGAACCAAAGGAGGCCTAAATATACTACTAGTAGCACAATAGCGTTGTCTGTCTAGCTTAGTAAGGTAAAGGTGGTTTCTCGAAGAAGACAATGGAGAAGCGGAGTCAATGAATAGTGGAATGATGGTTGCTTCGTTCGTGCTTTGTGATTTGACGCCTCACTACTTTGTGATTTGTGATAGAAGGGACAAGGGAGTATACTCTATGCTTTATACATGCATCCAAGCACAGGAGAAAGAGGAGAGAGGTTGCATTTTTCTATTCCGTCAATCAATCAATTAGGGAGCTTTGGTTCCCTCTTTTTTGGCTTTGGCAGCACCCTCCACAATGGTTCCCATCAATGCGAAAAGCTATTTTAACATTTGTCTACACATTGTGGATGCCCTTACACTTGGTTTGGCTCCTTGGTGCGATCTATACAAATCTATATTATATTGATCTAAAAAAATATGTCAAGATTAGTAAAAAGGAGGTGATTTTGCTGCACGGAAGGCAGGGGAGGTTTCTTATTTTTAGAGGTTGGCCTGGCAGTTTGCTAACATGCGGTCCCACGTGTCAGTGATGTACCAAGCCGATCTGCGTCCCACATGAGGCAGAAAAATGGCAGAAGCAACACATGGTTAACTTGAAGAAGATGAGGGAGAAGCGGATTCAGCAAAGAGTGAAATGATGGTTGCTTCATCCCTCCAACTTTTTTTGATCATCACTTCATCCCTCCAACTTAACACCGGAAAGGTGCAGCTTTGTGATTTGATGCCTCATTGCTCATTACTACGACGGCGCCAAGAATGGGGTGCGTCCCTCTGCTGCTCTGCACTGTTTTTTTGGTATGGCATGTGGACCTGGTTGCTTGATCTCCCACATGTCGGCGAAAGGGACTAGAACATTTATGAAAGCGAGTGGTCCACTCTTACGACAGAGGAGTACACGACACGGCGGCCCAGTGAACTGTTACTTGTACTGTAGTACTACTATAGTTTTGTTGTTTCACACAATCCATTGATACAAACCCGATTAAACAGGCGAGGGCGGGATTTTTCCTGCGCGGTAGGCAGGGTAGTTTGGCATAGGCAGTTTGACAGAGAGAGCGAGTGAAAGATGTGAAATGCTTGAATGTGTAATGGGCCCTTTTGTGTGTGTGTGTGTGTGTGTATAGTCTGACCTTTCATATCACTAGATGATACTAGCCATACATTTCAAAGGCAATTTTAATGTATGCAAATTGAATAATTAAGTAACAATATGAGATCTAGTAAAACTAAAAACACATATGATTTATTGTGTTAGAGTGTAGTAGTGTTGTATTGCATATTTTTAGATGTAACATGCGAGAACGTGTAGAGATGTACTTTTGGAGGGCCTACAGAGAGAAATTGGGCATAAAGTGGATTCAAATATTTGTATTCGTCTTCATAGCATTTGTAACTCATATCTAGAGTTTCAACAATAGACGTGAATGCTTGTTTGCTCTTACGAAACCAGTACAACAATAATGGGGTGGCGTGCACCAATTTAGGCACTAGCACATTGGCTTACTCGGCTCCACAGAGAGAGCAAGAGAAGACATAAATACACTAGCAGTCAATCTATTTCAAGTGAAAAAGCGTAATATAGTCATCGGACTTCAGAATACGCTCATTATGATCACTATATATGTTTTGCGGTGATTATACGGTCACTTGCTCACCGTTCAGCATCGGATTGCACTCTGTTGACCGGCCAAATAGTCTGCGTGGCACTATGTTGCAAGGTTAAATTGGCCACGTTCCTTGTCGGTCCCACCTGTCAGTTCGTAGAGTAAAAGAGTAAGATAAACACAAATTTACGCAGCCGCGACAAGACTCCAACCCGTTTGCGGGAACCACCTGGTTGTGTATGTGTTTGTCCGGGCCTGATGTGTCCGCATGCATGTGTAGGTTGAGCACTTGAACATGAGCGTGTGTGTTGGTCGTGTGGTGTGTGCATGCATGCCTGCGTGTGTGCATGTGAGTGTTGCATGCGTGTGTGTGTGTGTGAGTGTTGCGTGGCTGCGTGTGTATGTGTGAGTGTGGCATGCATGCAGTTTGTGTGCATGCGTGCGTGTTTGTATAATCACCACACTAGCTCCTGTGTATTAAAAGAGACGGCTCAGCATACCAATACAAGACCACCTTGTCTGCTGTCCCCGCGGTCATGACTTCGAATACCCACCGTCCAATAATTTTTTATCGTTTGTTTTCATTGTTATACCTGCCGACAGGTGGGCCCTATGGTAGTGAGATAATAATGATGCAACACTAGATGGAGCGTTTAACTGGTCAACTAGTCGTGTCTTCAACAAATACAAAGTTGTACAGTGAGCTCGTGACTGTATAATAACCACAGGACATAAATGGTGACTGTAATGAGTGGCTTCTGAAGTCCAATGAGCGTATCGTGCTTTTGCTTCAAATACAGTGATCGTCGTTGTATATATCGCGAGAGAAAGATGAAACATGCGTGAATGTGCTGGGGGCGTACTTTTAGAGGGCCTCGAGATGGTTTGTGTGCGTATGTGAAAGGGGCGTAGAGGGGGTGTGTGAGATGGAGAGATGCTCTTTGTTTCTCTTTATTATGACTAACTTTATATATAGTATAAAAATATAAAAATTCACAATGAGGAATAAATATCATTGGGTGCACCATGCAATGCAAATTAGCTTTCATACTCCATATAACTTTGTAATGTTGTATATATGTAGAATTTCTAAAATAAATTTTTGGCCACACTTTGTGTGGCTTTTATTCAAAAGGAATGTTGTATGCGAAGTAAAAGTGAAGAGAGGGCTTTTTAGATCAATGGGGTACGTGATAAGATGTAACACGTGCGAATGTGTAGTTGACGTATTTGGCAGGGCCTAGAGAGGGTATGTGTACATATTCGAGAGAGGCATGGATAGAGGGGCCGATGGGGGGCGATGAGGGAGAGATAGCACGACAAATGAGAGAGGTCTAGAGAGAGAGACGAATAGGATGTCTCGGCGAGAGATGCCCTTGACTGTGTCCATGCAAGGCCGGAGGGGATAGAGGCATGAGGAGAAATAGTTTGTGCGGTGTCTGTGGTTGTATGTGTGGGTGTGAGAAGATAATAAGACCTAGGGGTAGAGGGTGTGTCACCGCGTGAGGTCCGGTGGGCCGAGGTGAGGCCCTTGGGTCGGTTCCGTCCTACGCCACATTGGTCGGCCCGTGATGCATTTCAGGAAGATCCATGGAGGACTAGTGGTACAAGACAAAGATACCAGAGCCGTGAAGGACTCTGTGTCCACTGACAAAGCCGGCTAGGATTTGTAATAATAGGTCCCCGAACTAAGGTAACCCCTTGTCTCTGATATTACCATTCATCCAACCTAACTTTTAGGGGCATCCTACAGAATGCTCTGCTAGAATCCTATTCGTCAATTAGGAAGAGAGGTGGAGACAATGCGTGCGAGATAGGCCTAAAGATAATGGGCGTGCGAGAGACACATAGGCAGGTCTATGTATAAAGAAAGGATCGATGGGGATCGTGCGTGCATATACGTGTGAGAGGAAGAGTGCTTGTGACAAAGGTTGGTGAAAACAATCTTAAATGGTTGCGAGAGTGAGGGAGGGTGATATCGAGAGCATGTGTGCGAGAAAGACACCTCTGGAGAGAGTGTGTGAGCATGTGTGAGAGACCCCCGATGGATATACACCATGTGCGCGTATGTGTGAGAGAGAAAGTTAGCGCATGTGTGAGGAGGGGCCTATGGAGATTGAATCTACATGTAAAATACTGATGTACACATTGATTAAAAATATAAATTGTATCCAAATATTAGGATGGGATCATGATATTTGCAATTCGCCTAAGGAATGGTCATTGATCCATCTGACATCTATATTCTATCGAATTTGAGCATCTCTATGTTATTATTCGACATAATTGATCCATAGAGTCAGTATTTTGAAGTCCAGACAAATATAAACATGAGTATAGTTCATGTTGTTTGTGTGAAGCACATTATACATACAAAATTTACACAATAAACATTCTAAATAGCTAGCTAGGAACTAGCATACATTTTAATTGAACTTAAGGTGGTCTAAAAAATTCGAATTCAACATGAAGTCCATTCAATTATTTGAATTCGAGATCATGGAATTTGTAAATCATACCTAAATTAAGGGGGCACCAATCTTTGCTCTGCTTTTGTACATTATAGCATATATAGTCGTGTACAAAATAGATTCAAATTTACCTCCTCCATTCCAAATAATGGTAGTTATAGGATTTTCAAGAGTCAAAATTTCAAAAAGAAGTGCATAATTTAATGAGGTTTTCAAATATACAAGGTCAAATTTAACATTGTCTATTTAGGTCAATCCTCAAAGTTCAAGAGTACTATAAAACTGAATGCTTCAGTTTCAAAATTTCGAACAAAGTGCCAAAAGAGCCTCTACTCACCCGAAACCGCGTGAGACCAATGTTTGGTAGAAGGAAATTACTTTTCTAACTCCGACCCGTGAAACCTACCGGCCCGACATCCAAAGGTTTAAACTGGGGTAGGTTTGTAACTTCATCTAGACGCCACGCAACCGCCTCCGAAAAACATTCATACACCGTGGCTGCCTAAACACACATGCGCTTGGCCGAAATCGCTCCTGCCGACTATTTGGGACACCTGGGATTACCGTCCTACCCCCGACCCGCAGTAGGTCTGAAATTTAAGAGGGGGGCACAGTTTGTACTTTCCCCAAATTTCAAACAAGCGCGTCCCAGACCGAAACACGGTTCCCCATTAGCTTCCCCGCCCCCGCCCCCCTCCCTCTGATTCCCCATTCATACTCCATGGGCACCAAAACTACCTCTCCACCAGCCGCGAATCCCCAGCGTCCTCCGTCCGCCACCCCATACCACCCATCAACGACCGCCCTCTTCCATCACGCTGGAGAAGATACCCCGACGTCGTCGTCCACCGGAACCGCAACCGCAACGCCCTCGACGGCTAGTAGTTGAAGCTGAGGACGAGCTGCCTCCAGGACGCCGACGTGCGACGTACCCGAGCCAGTTCAACCACGCCGTCCTGCGCCTCATCGCTGCCGCTCCAATGTTGCCACCGTCCACCGCACCGGAGCTATTCCCGCTATGCCGTCCTTCGTCGCCTTGGATCTACTTCCCCTCCGCCAACAGATGGCCACCGCAACATAGTCAACAATTTGGCCATGGGTTCGTCCAAGGCTCCACCATCTTCCACAACATCGGGTCCCCCGGCAAAACGAAGAACATCGCCGCGAAATCAGGAGGACACAGCACTGGCAACCAGAACTAGTACTCCTCTTCCCTTATTCGTGCAAATCTTACGTGTCTGCTTCCACGGTATTCATCCCACAGAACACACTAGTTGACCACTTCTTACTGCACCTTCTTCCTGATACTAGATGTTCCTAGTAACTCGTGATGCACAAGGTTTCTCCTCATATACTATTTCACCTTAGTTAGAGGTCCATTGCCCCCTCGATTTCAATTCCTGGTCAGTTGATTCCCAATTAAAGGAAGCTAGTCCGCCTATTACGCCGAGGAAGGAGTGCCTCGGTGTTTATCTTAGGGGTGTGGGGGGCCTAGGAGCTGCTGGCGCCTGATCTGGAGGTCGGCCGGGGGGCGGTGCCAAGCACGGCGGTGGTGTGAGGTCGAGGGGAGGGTGGGGCACTAGAGGCAGGGGTCTGGGCCGATGGTCGCTGGCGGTTCGAGAAAGATCGTAAACAGTGACTGGCGGGAGGTAGACGAAAGCTATCTTCCCGTTTCTTGTAGATCGGACAGTTCAGAAAAAATCGACTAACCTATTTATTTCCAGTCGACTATTATTTTGATAGGATCACATGTGGTGGTGTGCTGGAGGAGTACCTGCATTTCCCAGCCATCCCTGTGCTCATATTACAAAAACCTAGAATCTAATTTCATTTACCATGCAATGTTGTAGAGCTATCTTATGTCTCCTATCATTTTTTTCAGCCACCTGCTATATCTGCTACTTTTAAAGTGCACTAGTTCTGCACACACTTCACCCATACTCTCACTATTGTTTTTTTATGCATGGGTGTTTCAGCCTCTGCCAAACTGTTGATAAAAACACGAAAGAAAAATAGAGAAGTTGCTCTAGCGTTGTTCGTGGGTAGGCAAGACACGTTTCAACACTTTAAAGGGTGCAGTGTCAGTAGATGGAGATGGTAAACGTAGCTCTGGAGTTGATGATCTCGCTCGCCATGAACCACCATCCCAGGTGCTTGCTTTAACTTCGCGGTGTCATATGTGGTTGCATATTGCATATGGTGTCTAGCTTGTATTCAAAAGGCCGAAGTCGGTCTTTATTAAGATAAGGAAAGATATTTTTTACATGAACCACCATCCCAGGAGCACCAGAAGCCAAATAGCTAGTCAGGGCACTGGCCGAGCCAATGACAAGCCCAGCACAGACAGGCATCACCTGCATGCCAACTAAAAAGCCACAGTGGTGGCAAAGCAGCCCGCCTCCCGCCAGGCTCTCAGGTCCTCGATGATCATGCTCACCACTCCAGCCGGGTGTCTAGCTTGTATTGCTTCCAATTTGGTTAAATTGCATCTACTTAGCTTACACGTTATACCTTTGAATATGACATGCCTTCCTGTTTTTGGTTCATACTACTACATATGTCTATTAACTATGTTCTTACATCAAACTAATCTTCTAGTATATCCCTCATCAATCACTTATGATGAGACAGTCAGGCCCGTGGATTACTCTGAGAAAAGATCCTCTTTTAAGGAATGCAGTGTTAGCCTCCCCACATGATTCTCAAGAAATAGCAAGCCTAGATGAAGATAGTCAGCATAGCTCTATAATTGATGACCGCATTTCCCCTACACTACCATCACAGGTGCTTGCTCTAACTTGGCAGTGTGATATGTGGTTGCATGTTGCATATGGTGTCTAGATTGTAATTCTTCCAATCTGGTTAAATTGCATGTGCTATTCTGCTCAGTTTATACATTATACCTGTTAATGTGACATGCCTTCCTGTTTTTGGTACATAGTACATCTGTCTATTAAGCATGTCTTTACATAAAACTACTATTTTTTGTATCCCGCATCAATCAATTATGATGAGACACCTTTAGTATATGTAGTGTGATATTGGTTGCATGATTCATATGATTGATAGCATGCACTGCTTCTAATTTTTTTGAAACGCCATTTATGATGGGACGCTTTTAACTTGGTAGAGTCATATTGGTTGCATCTTTCATGTGGTGTCTAGCTTGCATTGCTTCTAATTTGTTGAAATGGCTGCTTCTTTGTTTACACAACTAGTTGTGAATATGCCATGTCGTCCTATTTTTTGTACATATTCCATCCTCGTATCATGTGTTTGCCTTACATCAAAGTAGTGATCGTCAGTATCATGCATGAATGAGTTCTGAAGAGTGAATTTTATTGCTTTTCCTTGTCTGTTTTACTTGGCAATGCAAAATCAATAAAGCGGAAGGAAATTAGCAAGGCAGTGGATAATGGTGCCACTTCCGACCAACTGAAATGGAGGGCCTCTACAGATTCTACTCCGCCATCTCCCCAACAAGATTTGGAAGACAACACATGCATAGACACTCAACATAGTTGTGTTGATGATGAGCACGTCTCCCTTAGTCCACCATCATAGGTGCTCCCTCTAACTTGGCACTATTATATGTGGTTGCATGTTATGTATGATGTGTAGCTTGTATTGCTTCTAATTTTGTTGAATTCCATCTGCTTACTTTACACATTATACTTGTGAATAAGACACGTGTTGCTGTTTCTAGAACATACAACATTTGTCTATCACACCATGTTCTTACATCAAAGTACTACTGTTGTGTAACCTACAACAATCACTTATCATAAGACACGTTTAACTTGCGAGTGTGATATAGGTTACATCTCGCATTCTTTTCTAGCTTGTACTACTTCTAATTTGTTGAAATGGCACTTATGACGAGACAGTTTTAACTTGGTAGAGTGATATTCGTTACATGTTTCATATGGTGTCTAGCTTTCATTGCTTCTAATTTTTTGAAATGTCTTGTGCTTAGTTTACACACCATAGCCATGAATATGCAATGCTGTCCTTTTTTCTTACACATTCAATTGTCCTATCATGCGGTCGCCTTACATTAAAGTAGTGCTTGTCAGCATCCTGCATCAATGAGTTCTGAAAAGCGAATTTTTATTCATTTTTGGGTTTGACCTGACAAGGCAATAAAATTAAGTAAGTGGAAGGAAAAAATTAAGGCAGGGACTGATGGCACTCTTCCGGCGAAACCGGCATCCCAGGTGCTTTCTCTAGCTTGGCAGTGTGATATTCTCTTCCATGTTGCATATGGTGTCTAGCTTGTATTGCTTCTAATTTGATTAAATTACTTCTGCTTAGTTTACACAAATAGTTGTGAATATGCCATGTCGCCCTGTTTTTTGTACATATTCCATCCTCGTATCATGTGTTTGCCTTACATCAAAGTAGTGATTGTCAGTATCATGCATCAATGAGTTCTGAAGAGTGAATTTTATTGTGTTTTCTTGTCGGTTTTACTTGACAATGCAAAATCAATAAAGCGGAAGGAAATTATCAAGGCAGTGGATAATGGTGCTCCTTCCGACCAACTGAAACGGAGGGCCTCTACAGATTCTACTCCGCCATCCCCCCAACAAGATTTGGAAGACAACACATGCACAGACACTCAACGTAGCTGTGTTGATGATGAGCACGTCTCCCCTAGTCCACCATCATAGGTGCTCCCTCTAACGTGGCACTATTATATGTGGTTGCATGTTATGTATGATGTGTAGCTTGTATTGCTTCTAATTTTGATGAATTCCATTTGCTTACTTTACACATTATACTTGTGAATAAGACACGTGTTCCTGTTTCTAGAACATACAATATCTGTCTATCACACCATGTTCTTACATCAAAGTACTACTATTGTGTAACCTACAACAATCACTTATCATAATACATGTTTAACTTGGGAGTCTGATATAGGTTACATCTCACATTCTTTTCTAGGTTGTACTACTAATTTGTTGAAATGGCAGTAATGATGAGGCAGTTTTAACTTGGTAGAGTGGTATTCATTGCATCTTACATATGGTGTCTAGCTTTCATTGCTCCTAATTTGTTAAAATGCCTTCTGCTTACTTTACACATCATAGCTGTGAATATGCAATGGCACTAATGACGAGAGACCTTTAACTTGGTAGTGTGATGTTGTTTGCATCTTGCATATGATTTATTTCTTGTACTGCTTCACATTTGTTTAAATGCCAGTTATGATGAGACACTGTTAACTTGGCAGAGCGATATTTGTAGCATCTTTCATGAGGTGTCTACTATCCATTGTATTGTTTCTAATTTATTGAAATGCCTTCTGCTTAGTTTACACATCATAGGTCTGATTATCTCATGTCGTCCTGTTTTTCATACATATTACATCCTCCTATCTTGCGGTTGTCTAACATCAAAGTTCAGTTCGTCTATATCACGCATCAATTTTTTTTAAGAACTAAATTTTTATTCTTTTTTCTTGTCGGCTTGACTTGACATGGCAAAGAGAAAGAGGAAGGAACACGGAATGGTAGGGGTTAGTACTCAGGACGCACGGATAAGGAAGCGGAAGAATTATGAAGATTCTTCTGGTACTGATAGTGTAATAGAATGTCCATGTCCACCGGATAATTGTACAAACATGGTATCCCCTGCTACACCAGCTGCAAAACAATCCATACACAAACGAAAAGCTGGCACCAAACAAGCAACGACAGCCCTAGTTGTTGCAGCACCTTCTTCCATAGTACCAACATCTGCACGAGTTACTCATTTGTCAACTCAGCTAGCGGCAAGTACCCAAGCTCCCTTGCCACCTGACACTACTTCCAAAGCACTCTTGCCACAAGAGGAGTTGGCAAGATCAGATGAACCTTCTGAGCTTCAACAGCAAGAAGGTAGTTGCTCGAGTCAAGATACAGTTGCATGCTTCTTTATATGTAGTCTCACAGTTTGATGTACACTAACACTTCTTATGTTTGTTGTTGAACTAGCACCTAGGCGCAAGAGGAAATAGACATCAGGGATAATGCTCGACAGGTTAACTAAATCTAGAGGAGGAAGAACGGAGATCCATTTTGAGGCAGGTTTACAAAGGCCACGTGATGCTACAGAGTCAGCCGTTAGGTGTCATGCACGTATCCTCCCAACATGGATTTAGTACAGGAATGATAAAGACGAAACCCATTTCAACACCTTCCTCTACCATTTATCTGTAAGTATGGTTATGTACGGAAATTAGTAATATCATCTTGCTCTGCCCCATACTTTTTAGGTTGCTAGTAATGAGACTCCCATAATTTCTAACAGATGAGGTTCAAGTTGGATAGCCAAGATGATGCAACCAGATAAGCATGCACCCATGTTTTCTAGTCTGCTCTGCGATAGTATCGGTGTAACTTGAGGAAATCTCACTTTGAAGGCAAGGCTAACAATGAACTTGCCCAAACATCTCAAATGGAAAATATAATAGATGATGTTGGCATTCTGGGAACCAGGGTACCCTGACTTGCCTGCCTGCAGCCCACAGCGTGGCTCCATCTGTGGCCTGGTACGACCCATCTTCAGCATCAACAACACGAGACCCTCACGAGGGGCCAAGCCTCACGAGGCGGATGACGTCAAGACCTCCAGTGGAAGTGGCCTCCTTAGGCCGGCTCCTGAGGAGCAGGGATTTCTGTGCAAGCCCCACCTCGTGATGTTCAGATGACGCAAGCTCTGACGACCAAGGCAAGGCGGGCGCAGTATAGCAGGTTTCCACTTTGGTGCTAAGGAAGCAAGTGCAGACGTAGAGTCCTGAGGAATCAACCAAAGGTTTCCAATCCCGTGCTACAAGACCAGGACGGCAGAACGGAGGTCATCACCGAGGCCACCACGACGTCACAACCAGAAGCTTTGCAGGCGACGACCACCTTTTGTCAGGATAAGATGTACTACTTGTCTTCCTTCAAACTTGGCCGTTGTGGGATCCCTTCCCGCCTTCGTTTTGGGGGAAGAGGACCAAGGCCACTATAAATATAGCTAGGCCACCACCGTAGAAGGGGACGGATCAATCAGATCACCCCCACCAGCTCACACCAACACAAGAACACACCTCCTGAGGTTGTTCTCCCCCCGTACTAGTTCATCCTTAGCCCACCTTGAGGCCAATCCACCACAAAGCAGGAGTAGGGTTTTACACCGCAAGGTGGCCCGAACCTGGGTAAACTGCCATGTCCCTTTCCTTTCCAGTTCATCGAGCTAGGCCGTGAGATCGACGAGTTGGTAGACTAGGGAGATTGAGTTCTTAGCACACACCCCAGAGTTCGAACCTTTCTTGGGTCTGCGGAGCCTTGAATCCGACATTTGGCACACCAGGTAGGGGTGCGTCGGAGCCTCTCTTCTGCCGGTTGATTCGCCGCCATTCCACCGTCACCATGGCGGGAGATCCTCGAGTTCACGCTACGCACTGGGCCGCTCGGCCCGCCCGAGCAGCGACCCCTACCCAAGAAGGCCTCCACTCTGCGCTCCTTGCAGCCCGCACGGCAGCCAGCGCAGTCGGCATCAGGCGGCACGGACTACCTCCGCCCACTTCTGCGCCACCGTGCGGTCTTTGGGCTACGCCGCAGCGATGACCCTACACACGCGCCGGCAGTAGGCGAACGCGCGAGCCGCGCTCATCGTGGCATGGGAGCTAGTGTGGTGCAGGTTGGCGGAAGGTGGCCACGACGCCCTGCTGGAGCGCGTCGTCGAGCCACTCGATGCCTCCTGCGAGGGCGCGGCGCCCTTCTGCACCTTGCCTACATCGCAAGCGTTGCCGGGGGCACGCGCCAGCTCTCGTCACACCCGTGCGCCTTTCCTCGGGGGGCCCGGAGGATCTCACGACGGCAACTAGGCCCGCGATGCTGCTTACCCTACCCAGGTTACGTCAAGCCCGGGCATGAAGGGACCGGGCGGCCCCTCTTGGGACCATGACGGGATGCCACCCTACGGTCATCGCGACCTGGCGCCAGGCATGACAAGCAACGGCGCCAGGCGGCCAGGCGTAGACCCGGGGATGGCGGCTTTGGGCACTCCTGTACCTCCACTAACGAGCTTGCTGTATGCACCAAGAGGAAGCCCCAGCTCGTTCCCCTCGCCAGCCTAGGCGCCAAGACCACATGAGACCGAGGCTCTTCGTGGGTCACCCCGGAGCTTCACCGGCGTCTTCGACAACAACAGCCATCGGGTACAGCCGATATCTCAGGAGCATGATTACGCTAACCATGGACCGCAGGTGAACCAAGCCACGGCAACGGCCGTGGACCTCAGGATGATGGCCCCGCCACAAGCGAACGGAGTGCACTGGGATCTACGCGGGGGGAGCCTAGCGCCAAGGCCTCCCCCGCGCCGCGTGGAGAAAGGCGCCGCCATGACGGCGGCGCACGCTGCTCGGAGGTAGGTCCTCCGCCGGGGAAGGCACCGGCGAGCCCTTCCCCCCGGTGGGTGTGGCACCCCGGCTCAGAGGAAACTGGAACGCCCCGTATTCCAGTCCCAGGGACAAGTCCACTGGAATACAACACTGTTGGCATAGAACAAATCAGCTCTTTATTGCTATAAATATGGTTACAAGGGTACAAGGATTACATCGGCACGGCGACACTACGCCTGCTCAAAATAGCTCTATGCTAACAGCGGATCGACCTGAGGAGGCGGAGTATCTCTCGGCAGCGGAACAGCGTCGGCGGTGATGGACTCCACTCCGCAGGGACTCTGGCTAGAACGCGTATCCTAGCTCGCGCAATCAACATCTTCGACAAACAAGCAGTCATGGCATGACCTGCAAACTGGCATGACACGCCAGGTGAGTACTTTGAATGTACTCGCAAGCTCACAACAAACATCAGCATTAAGGCAAGACAACATCACAGCAATCAAGATTAGGTTAAGATTTAATGTTACCGATAGGATAGTTGAGAATAACAATACAGGCTATACTCCCTGTATTCTGGTGACCAACTCATGATCACTCCAAGAACATCCAACGATCATCCTCGAGATCGTTACTAATACTTTCCCATGGCATACTGTCCAACTGTTACCAAACTCAGATGAGTTCTCCCATCATTACTGTCATTATTGTGGTTGATCTCCTATAGAGGTCTGGATGGGCTGTCCAATACCGTGGACACGGCTATTCGAATAGATTTAACACTCTGCAGAGGTTGTACACTTTACCCACACCACGGAACTCATTCGGGTGGACCAACGACGTTCCGACGAAACCTGTCTGACCCGTGACTCTTCCATCGTACCACCGGCCATCACACTCCTTCTTGGAGTCAAGCCCTGGGTGGCCCCGTGTCCTCAAGACACCTGCCAGCGTCCTGGCCAAACAAACTGTCACAAACGGGGACCTGGATCCAATAACTCAACTGGGCTCACAGGGTTATCGCCGCCTACCGGGCCAGGGTAGCGCGCGCGCATAACCCTCCCTCTTTGGAGGTACCGATGGAAGAGCACGCGATCATACCAAGTCAAGGCCGTCCCATACCGGCAAATGTGGCTGCACGAATAAGCCCGGACAGGTGACTCTCGATCAACCAACTAAGTTCACTTATTACCAGGTTGTTTCATCAAGTTAACTTAGTTGGTCAAATTAGGCATCTTATCCCCGAACAATCTTTCTGTCACAGCTGATACTCTGATATCATAGTAATCCAATAACCGGCATGCTTAGGCTACTGCTACTAGTTCATCTCTACGAACTGCTAGATGAACTCCAAAATAATCATAGACAGTGATCTCAACATCACAATATCAACAAGTGGGTAAGCTACTAGTCACTAACAATCCGGTACTCAACATGGTAGTCACCTATCCGAGAATAAACTCGATCATTGCATAATCCAATTCATTTCACAGATACTCATACTTACTGATAAAGCAAATAGTCAAACTATGACATTGCAATGCGATGATGTAGATGAGAGTTGTGGCTTGCCTGGGGATGAAGGGACCATCGGGAAGGAGTGCGGAGAGTCCACGGAAACGATTGCCGGAAACAGTTCCCTCCCGTAGGGGCTGTTTACGGGCAAGGGCAAAATGGTCATTTTTGCTGTGTCAACACAGCATGAGAATGACACCATCGGAACGGGCTCGATGAGACGAAGAACTGGGCGCTGGTTTCACCTCGATCGGAGTTGCGAGTAAAAAGGTATAGTGGTTTTTCTGCCAAGGACCTTCCTGTAAATATTTTATTCACATCTGGGTCCTCAGCAGTTAATCCTCTGGATAAAAAGAAAACGCACTGTTCCTCTGGGCCGTCCTGGGCCAGAAGTGAACAGCGCATGGGCACTGGCCAGGCCGCGCGGGCGGCTGCTCCCCTTGGGCCGGTCCACAGCTGCCGCACCAGGAGGCAGCGAAGGGGAGGAGGGGTCGAGCCGCTGACGACCGGGCCCGCCCATTTATCCAGTGTGGCGGCGACGCGCTGAGGATGACGCACGGGGCCCGCTTGATGTATTTGAAAGGGGAAGAAGGGAAACAGAGAGGGGCGGAGCTCACCGGCGGCGTTCGCCGACGTAGAGGCGGCGGAGGTGCTAGGAGATGGCGGAGATGGATCGGGTAGACGACAGCGGTCATACCCGTACCCGTAGCTCCTCGGATGGTGGCCGGACGGCGTCGCCTACTCCGGCTCAGGCGGCGGTGAGCTGCGGTGGTCGACGGCCCCGGCGATTCCGGCGAGCTCTCGGGCAACTGAAGACTTGGGGAGGACCAGTGAAGCTCCGAGAACTCAACGGCGGCTTCAATCGAGCTTGGGGAGGACTGAGGTGAGGGGGAGGTGCAGAGGCAGAGAGGCGGAGCTCCTCGCCAGAGATGGAGCAGAGGAGCTTCCCGGCTCTGCTCCTGAGCTCGGGGAGAAGATTGAGAGGGAGGGGAGAAGATTGAGTGAAGAGAGGCGAGGCCGAGGGGGCCTTTTATAGAGGAACGGAGGGAGGCCAAGCCGGATCCCGCCATGGCCATGCGGTCACCTCAAGTACGGCGAGCTAGCCGCTGGCGGGTCGTCGCGGCGTGGCTTGAGGTTGACGTGAGCACGCAGAGGCGACGGGACCGGTCCGGGGCAATAAATGGCGCGCGGACAACGATGGCGACGGGTGCTCACTATTCGGCCCGTGGCGGAGCTTGGCAGCGAGCGGCGGCGGCCGTCTCCGGCGACCGTGAGTGTTCTGGAGGGGATACGTGGACGGCGGGGACGATGTCGGCACAAGGGGACATGGGGAGGAGTCGAGAGAGAGGCCAGAGTGACTGGGACAGAGGCGGGCGGCGCGCAGAGCGCGGTTTTGGCCTGGCCAACGCGTGGTCACCGCCTGCCTTGGCGCATACGGCGCATTCTGGACCGTCCAGTCATGTCCAATGAGTA
The DNA here is from genome assembly GCA_011799875.1 of Thinopyrum elongatum. Classification (NCBI taxonomy): domain Eukaryota; kingdom Viridiplantae; phylum Streptophyta; class Magnoliopsida; order Poales; family Poaceae; genus Thinopyrum; species Thinopyrum elongatum. The sequence continues at coordinate 267,199,666 of CM022298.1, forward strand.
GTCCCTCTAGGATACAGTCCCCAGGAAGTGATGTCTCGATGAAACGCGCTGTAGTTAGATGGGAGTGGTCACCTAAAGTTTGCTGCAGCAAACTTGGCTGCGCACTGGTGATCAACAGGGAGTTGATTGGGGTAAATGGTTCTGTCTCGGGTGATTATCTGAGGAAGGACTATAATACTGGTGGTTTTGGAAGGAATTGGACCAATATACATTATAGTTGCTTTGCAACAGCATAATTGGTCCAGAATCAAGATCATGATGGTGCACTCGAATGAAGAAGCCAATTGAGCTGAAACTTGGCAAGGCAGGGTTATTTGGACATATGAAGATGCTGTAAAAATTTCATACCAAATGGACATGCCAAAATGGTACTTCCTTCACAGCTATCTTCTCTGTCCAGAAACTTGGAATATTTGCACATGGCAATTGGATTACTGAATTGGGCCAAAACTTGGTGGAGAAGTTAGATATGGGTAGAATCATGTTCTGGAAATTATTCATGAATTATGGAGCAATAAAAATTATAGTTGCTTCACAACCCATAATAATTACCAGAAACAAAGATTTGATGATGTGATCACATAGATGATTGCATAGGGTTGAAACTTGTGTAAGAGTCATTATTTGGGCAAATGAAGGTGCATGCAGAATTTCAACTCATTTGGATACTCCTAGCTAGTACTTGCTTCACAAAGATTCCAGTTGCCCAGAAACTTTGGAAATTAGCCAAGGGAGTTTTAATATCCAAATAAAGTTGCATTTTGGCATGTGGCAATGATATGGATAAGGAAGAGTGCACAAAAAGTTTGAGAGCAAGCAAGCAAATATAAATGGTACTTGCTTCACAACCTGCCAGCTGGGGCAGAATCAGAAAAGGAATATTTGTGAAATATTTTTGGACATGGCAAGGAATATTTTGACATATCTGGATAAGATATGTCCCAAAGGATTTATGAGAATTATTTGGGAATTTTGGGAATGATAGAAATATGAGTTGCTTCACAACTCAGAGCTGACAGGGTTATTCCTTTAATAGAAAAAGGAATATTCCCAAGAAAAGAATATTAGGATTGGTCCAAGATGGAAATGACAAGGTCTTGGGATGATTTTGAGGTTGGCAAGCCACTTGGGAGAGGAATCAAGGGTGATCTCTCCAGGTTTCAGGACTACTAAGCCACAGAAAAGCAAATCCAGACCAAAATAAAAAGGAAGAAGAAATGGGCAAAACCAGGGTGTTACAGTGGGGGCCTGCGATCGCCAGGGCACCGCCAGCGTCCCCTCGCCCCTTGGTCTCGTCCTAGTTTCCGGACGCCCCAATGGTGGTCAGGGGAGGCGCAGGGCGGGGCCCTCGCCAGGCATCAGGGACGCCCTTGAAGATCTCCGCTCGTGACACTCTCATGTAATAATGAGTTGGGGCTGTACACGCCCCGGAGTCTCCTGAGCGCCGCCCTCGGGCCTCACGGGGGCTCCCACCCATGTCCAAGTGGAAGCAGCATGCTCCGCGCTGGCCGTCGACACTGTCCCCCAATGACTATGCCCACGCCTAGTGGAAGCACTTAGCTCCGTGCTGGTGGGAAGACTAGTCTAGGTGCCGGACGTTGCTATTTGTTTTGCCCTCTTTCTGTAACCCGATTTGCCATCTTTTGAAATGAGGTTTGGAGTTTCGTGAGCTTATCAAAAGGAAAAGGGGGGGGGGGCAGATTTTTCGATTTGTGGTATTTTCTTGCCTTTTGGTTTATGTTAAAAAGCAGGGCTCATGCCTGCTGCCCCCCCCTCCCCCCCGTGAGCACCCCACGAGCGGGGGCTGGGCATAGTGTGCGCACTGCACGCGCGGTTGGGCCAGCCCAAGTGGCGCCGAGGCCCCCACGGGGCCAAAAGTGCATCTGCCGCAGGACCACTGCGCACACGCCTTGCCGTGACTCGGCAATCGGCTCGTCGTGCAGCGCTCTCGGGCGGGCCTGCAGTTTCCTCAGGAGGCTCAAGCCCTCGCGAGCCCCCGCGGGGCCCGCCTCGGGAAGGGAGCGCCCTCACGACACAAGAACCCGTCCAAGACCACCGGCACCAAAGATAAGTCATAACAAACTACTCTACTAGGGGGCCTTTCTGCCCTCGGCAGCACATTTCAGAATCAATTTAAAAGGCATATCATCGTTTCATACATAACGGGGGAACCCCCACCAAGAAAATGCTTTTCACGCCCCGCGGGGCCGAGCCCGAAATTTTGGTATACAGGTCAGGGTCAGAAAGGAAACGTAAGCCTAGCAAGATGCGCCGCCTTGGGCGTCGCCTTCTTCATCATCACCATCGTCGGCACCAGCCTCTTCAGCAATGGTGCCAGGTGACACTTTTTGGTTAGTTCAGTTGGGGGCGCCCCTCGGGCTGCATTATCCTCAACCTGCCAGGGCCAGGCCTGCGGCCGCACCATTTTATTTCATGTACCCCGGACCAGTATGCTCACCTGTGCTATTATGGTTATCGATGTTACCTCTGCTATCTCGTTATTTATGAAGTCGCCCCTCGCGGCCTCCGTGCGTTGCTAACCTGCCTTTTGCTCACCCCGCAACGGGGGCTGCTGGCAGGGCGCCTGTGCTCGGGTCCATCCCTGTAGCACTGATAAACCTGAGAGATCGAGCTCTAGCTCACGGCCCGCCCTGCGCACGTCACCTCACCGGATCCTCAGTGCCTTCGTCTTCATGCAGAAAGGTCAACGGCAGGACAGCAGGCGCGTCTATGTGCTATGTTCTCTTTCTTCGACTAACTCAGAGGAACCTCCGGAGTCAGACTACGAGCGGCCCCGCTAGCCACTCCCTTTTCACGCAATTCGCTTGCACGTTAAAGGGGTGGTCCCTAAGCATCGCACCTCAGGGACTCCTACCAGCTCTCGAGCCCTCACCCCCTGGCCTTGACCATGGCATCGCGACCTAGCATACCAGTGGCGGCTGAGCCTCGCTCGAGGGCCGGGACCCAAGGATGTAGAGCATTTAGATGAGCAAGAAAAAGGGGATCGGCGTGAGCCCTGCCTAGAACCGCCACCACCAGGACGCAGTCAGGCGTTGCGTGAAGGAATCGCCGCAGGCTTGCCAAGATAAGTCACCCCATACATGTTGGCGTAAATCTCGCGACCCAGTATTTTGATCCTCGTGATGTCGCTCAGGCAAGGCCGTTTTCCCTATCGGCCTTCAGGGGGCTGCTTGCATGCTAAAGGGGACCTCCTGAGCATCGCGCCTCAAGGGCTGTTACCGGACCTCGGGCCGCCCACCTCCTGGCCTTGACCACGGCATCGCGACCTGGCATAACAGCGATGGCTGGAGCCTGCCTGGGGACTGGGTCCTGTCAGCGTAGAGTGCTAAGCTACCGCAAGAACGAAAGGGAGCACCATGCCAAAGCGGGACACGCAATCGCAACACCGAACTAGGAACAATAACATTAAGACAAAAGCATTACAGTTCTTACATACCCCCAGGGGCTCGTCATGGTTTTGTGCAGGAAAAACAAAAGAAAGGGACCTTGGAGAACCCCGACCTCAGGACGTCACAGACGGCGCCGAGTCGACGCCGCTGCTGTGCTTCGGGCGCAGCGAGAACTCGATGGCTCGTAGCTGTCGTCGTCGCTGGACTCAGGAAAGTCGCTAGATTTCGGAGAGTCACTGCTAGCGCCGGAGGAGCTGCTGGCAAGGCCAAGAGCAAGTTCACCGCCTGTGGCTGCGCTGCGCGGATCGCCTCTTTCGGAGCAGCATTCCAGGTGCTGACCGTCCTTGCCAAACACCTTGAAGAGGAGCGTCGAGGCTCCGTCATATTCGAAGTGGATGGCGAGAGCTTCCCCCGGGCAGCAGGCGCAGGCGATCTTGCCCCAACCCCGAGTCATGAAGACTTCACCAGGGCGGACGACCTCGACCTCCACTTCAGTAGCTTGGCTGCAGCACCCGGCGCATTGCAGCCACAGCTCAACGGGCGCGGTATCTCCTCTGCGAAGAACCGTGGGAGCCGGATCCACATGGACGACAGCATTGCCGCCCACACCACAAACTCGCGTGACGTACCTTTGGTGTAAGTTCGCAAGCCGGACGGCCGTGCGGCCGCCGCTTGCCCTCCTCCACGACCCTGACCCTCGCGGCGCTGGGCGTTGCCCCTGGGCACAGGGCTCTGCGCCCGGGCGTACATAGGTATTGGGAAGCCTGGTGGAGGTCGCTCAGGCCAAGGCCGTGTCACGAGGGCCCCTTCGCTGGCATCGCGGGAGTGGCCGAGCCTCTTCTTCGGCGGGAGTGGCCCGGGTTCCTCCCGAGGGGTTTTCCCTTTCTCCGCCGTGGAAAACCTCCTCACCAGCGCCATGGATGCTTCGATGAGACGGTGGGACAAGAAGGAAGAAGAAGGAGCAAGCAGCGGGAAGACGGAGATGAGCAGGGGGCTCCGCCCCCCCTCATTTATAGCCAGAGGGAGGCCGACCGCCGGCCTCCATGATCTCTGGTAATAACGATCTTTTTGCATGCAGCAGGCTGTTGTCAAGCCGAATGGTTGCCGAGGCAGTGTGGGGAAGCAGAGACGCCCACGTCCCATCAAGTGCCACGCGTCGACAGGTTCCGCAGGCGGTTAGGGCCCGCGGCGCTTCACCCTTGCCCTTTGGCTTCGCCTCGAAGCCAAGTTCGAGCACGCCTTTGGCCCGGGGGCTACTGTCGGTGTTCTGGGAACCAGGGTACCCAGACTTGCCTGCCTGCGGCCCAATGCGTGGCTCCATCTGTGGCCTGGTACGGCCCATCTTCAGCATCAACAACACAAGACCCTCGCAAGGGGCCAAGCCTCGCGAGGCGGATGACGTCAAGACCTCCAGAGGAAGTGGCCTCCTTAGGCCGGCTCCTGAGGAGCGGGGATTTCTATGCAAGCCCCACCTCATGAGGTTCAGATGATGCAAGCTCTGAAGACCAAGGCCAGGCGGGCGCCAGCGGGCGTAGTACAGCAGGTTTCCACTTTGGTGCTAAGGAA